>JARQOD010000001.1:4165797-4325704 GCA_033576555.1 Oophaga sylvatica | reverse complement strand
AAAAGAAAAACCCAAATAGCACCTAAGGCAGGAAGTTTGAGCGCCTCATCATCGGCTCCAAAGGCCGGGAAAGGGCTCCCTTTTGGGAGTGGGGTAAACTGCTTTTTTAAAGCAGGGGCATCAGGAACGGGTTTTGGCTTACATTCCCAAAAACAGCCTCCCCTGTATGTCCCCTCTTCTGAACTTTCAAAAGCTACAAGCACTAGTCGTCAGTGCAGGCTTCTGGTCAAAAAACCAACCCTTTTCCTTGTGTCCTTCCCCCCCCCACCTAAAGTAAAAGGAAAGTGGCATGGACTCTTTTCACAACCATGCCTGGGTTATCAAGTAAAATCCTGAAACCCCAGTACAAGATGAATGTGACAGAGTCACATGCACAGCCACGCTATATGAAGTGCGGTACATTCAACCACAAACTACATTGCCATAACACTGTACTGAGCCAGAATTACCCTGATGAAACTCAGGTGCCCCTTCCCCCGCATACTCTACCACCTTACACGTACAGGGGAAGGTGCAGATGAAATTGAAGAGAGGTGATGGAACCCAGTTGTTGACCGGGTTTTTGGGGCACCGGGGGGAAGAGGGTGCCGCGGCAAAAGCTCAGAAGAGGAGGAGGATCCACAGGAGGAAAGACATCGCAGCTGGGTTATCTGGCGGGGCCCGTAGGTCCAAAAAGGTTTGTTAAAAAAACAAAAAGAGTTTGAAAGGACAGCTTGGCCAGAAGGTCAAATTACACAGCATTAAAAAAGGGCCTGAAAATTTAAATACCAAGTAGGAAGAGTCCGTGTGGCGCTTTTTTGACCAAAATCCATTGATGAGGCAAAGGTTATCTTAAAAAAGTGCCAAAGGATCTTTAGCCGAGGTAAAAATCCAAAAATTGAATACCAGTTTGCATGCTTAGACATTTACGACCATGCACATGCAAGCCTGGATGGCAAACAAAAACCAGGTAGCACATGTCACCAGCCCGACTGAAGTTACCAGCAACGCTCCATCGCTTCCCCACTGTAATCCGAACGGTTGCACCCACAATAAGAAATTTTGAGGTGTCGTCGCAAGGGCCAAGATCAGGGAATCTTTATGTTTCTGTAGCGAGGAGTGCAGGTAAAAAGGCTACACAAAAGCAGTTGGAATCTAGAATTGCAGTACCCTGACTAACCACCAAAAACAGAGGCAGCCGTGACTTCCTACGTTGGTCCTAGACGCCTCGTCCAGCCTGAAAACTAACTACCCCAAAATAGAAATAGGAAACATCGCCCCGAAACAAACCCCCAAAGAATAAAAGGAAGCCCCCAAACATGTAAGGCGGTTAACAAGAGGAAATACTGACACAAAAAAAATAGATGACAAACCTGGGGCCCAAACTACTAAATAGAAAAGGACAGAAGGGTACTTACTTTCAATCCCAAAAAACCCCGAAAAACACCAACTCTACTAATTCAAAATCACCTGAGATCACACGACCTCCCACCCCTAAATTAGTTCTCTGGTGTAACAAAAACACAGCCACTGAAAAAAAACAAAAAAGCAAAAGTACAAAACACAGTGGCGAAACTAAACTGGGGAGGCAAAACCCCCGGAGGGGACCCAAAGGCCCCCACAAAGTCAGGACCAAATGCAAAAATATAGCAAAAAAAAACAAAATAAGAAAATTTCTTATCTGATAGAAATGCAGACACGAAACGCAGGCTACAAGGGAAACTGAAGAAGGATTCAGACCAAACAATTGATCAAACCCGGGAACCCTGATGGGAAAATGATTCCTAAATAAGACCAATCATAACACCTGAATTCCCATCCCTCACAATCCTCACTATACCCGGGTTGTAACCACCAGAGGGAGCCCTGCTCAAACTCATCTCAAACCCATTCACAACAGTACCCCCCCCTTGAGGAGGGTCACCGAACCCTCATTTGAGCAACCAGGTCGGTCAGGATGAGTTCTATGATACGCACGGATAAGTCTCCTAGCATGGATGTCCGAAGCAAACACCCAAGAATTATCTTCCTGACCATAACCTCTCCATTTAACCAAATACTGGAGTCTTCGTCTAGAAAAACGAGAATCCAATATTTTCTCAACCACATACTCCAGATTGCCCTCAACCAAAACAGGGTCAGGAGGCACAGCAGCAGGAACCACTTGCTCAACAAACCTCTTCAACAAGGACTTGTGGAACACGTTATGGATCTTAAATGTCCCTGGAAGAAGCAAACGAAAAGAAACAGGATTAATAATCTCCATGATCTTATAAGGTCCAATGAACCTAGGCTTAAATTTAGGAGATGCTACTCTCATAGGAATATTCTTTGAGGACAACCAGACCAAGTCCCCCACTTTAAACCGAGGACCATCAGTCCTATGCCGGTTATCAAACCGCTGGGCCTTCTCCTGAGAGAGGGACAACCTCTCCACTACCTGGTCCCAAATCTGCTGCATACGCTCAACAACAGAGTCAACACCTGGACAGACAGAAGCCTCCGTCTGTCCTGAAGAAAATCGAGGGTGAAACCCAGAATTACAGAAAAACGGAGACATCAAAGTGGCAGAGCTAGCCCTATTATTAAGAGCAAACTCAGCCAAAGGCAAAAAAGAGACCCAGTCATCCTGATCAGCAGACACAAAGCATCTTAGATAAGTCTCCAATGTCTGGTTTGTTCTCTCAGTTTGACCATTGGTCTGAGGATGAAATGCCGAGGAGAAAGACAATTGAACACCCAGTTTAGAACAAAAAGTCCTCCAAAATCTGGAAACAAACTGGACTCCTCTGTCAGACACAATGTTCTCAGGAATGCCGTGTAAACGAACCACGTGCTGAAGGAACAACGGCACCAATTCAGAGGAGGAAGGCAACTTAGGTAATGGCACAAGATGTATCATTTTGGAAAACCTATCACAAATTACCCAGATGGTGGTCATTCTCTGAGAAACAGGAAGATCGGAAATGAAATCCATAGAGATATGGGTCCATGGTCTCTTGGGCACAGGCAATGGCATCAGCAAACCACTAGAGCGAGAGCAAGGCTTGGAGCGAGAGCAAGTCCCGCAGGACTGCACAAATTCCCTGACATCGCGAGACAAGGTAGGCCACCAAAACGACCGACTAACCAAGTCTCTGGTACCAAAAATTCCGGGATGCCCAGCCAATGCGGAACAATGAATCTCAGGCATCACACTCTTTTTCCATTGGTCCGGGACAAACAATTTTCCAACAGGGCAGCGCTCGGGCCTATCCTCCTGACACCCCTCCAGAGCAAGTCTCAAATTGGGCGAGATGGCGGAAAGAACTACACCCTCCTTCAAAATAACAGAGGGATCAGATAGCTCAGGAGAGTCCGCAAGGAAACTCCTCGAGAGGGCATCCGCCTTAACATTCTTAGTGCCAGGAAGAAAGGAAACCACAAAATTAAAACGTGTGAAAAACAAGGCCCACCTGGCCTGTCTAGGATTGAGTCGCTTGGCAGATTCCAGATAGACCAGATTCTTATGGTCCGTAAGGACCACCACCTGATGTTTGGCTCCCTCCAGCCAATGTCTCCACTCTTCAAAAGCCCACTTCATGGCCAATAACTCCCGATTACCCACGTCATAATTACGTTCAGTAGGAGAAAATTTTCGAGAGAAAAAGGCACAAGGGTTACTTTTAGAGGTCTCTGGATCTTTTTGGGACAAAACGGCACCTGCCCCAATTTCAGAGGCATCAACCTCCACCTGAAATGGCAGAGAAACATCAGGCTGCCGTAGAACAGGAGCAGAAGTGAATCTCTGCTTAAGTTCCTGAAACGCAGAGACTGCCTCAGGAGGCCAATTCACCACATCAGAACCCTTTCTGGTCAAATCAGTTAATGGTTTAACAATAACAGAGAAATTACCAATAAATTTACGATAAAAATTGGCAAAACCCAAAAATCTCTGAAGAGCCTTTAATGAAGTAGGTTGGACCCAATCACAGATGGCCTGAACCTTGACCGGGTCCATTTCATTTCAATAACAGATGGGGACAAAATGAATCCCAGAAATGAGATCTTCTGTATGCCAAAAAGACACTTTGATCCCTTCACATACAGAGCATTCTCTCTCAAAATCTGGAATACAGTTCGAACATGTTTCACATGAGAGTCCCAGTCATTAGAAAAAATCAAGATATCATCCAAATAAACAATCAGAAACTTGTCCACAAAATCCCTGAAAATGTCATTCATGAAAGACTGGAAGACGGAAGGAGCATTAGTGAGCCCAAAGGGCATCACAAGGTACAAAAAATGCCCTTCAGGGTGTTAAATGCCGTCTTCCATTCATCCCCGTGCTTAATGCGAATAAGGTTATACGCCCCCCTGAGGTCAAGCTTGGTAAACCAAGTAGCGTTTTTCACCCTGGAAAACAGGTCAGAAATCAAGGGTAACGGGTATTGATATTTCACAGTAATATTGTTCAAGAGACGATAATCAATACACGGCCTTAATGAACCATCTTTTTTGGCCACAAAGAAAAAACCGGCACCTAAGGGTGAAGAGGATGGTCTGATATGACCCTTCTCCAATGATTCCTTGATATAAGACCGCATAGCGTCATGTTCAGGTACAGACAAGTTAAAAAGGCGACCCTTAGGGAATTTACTACCTGGCACTAATTCAATAGCGCAGTCATAGCTCCTATGGGGAGGTAAGGATGCAGATTTACTTTCGCTAAACACATCAGAAAAATCAAACAAAAAGTCAGGAACATCCTCAGCCTGGGGGGAGGCAGAAAAAACAGGAGTGTTGGCACTAACACATTGGCAGCCCCAACTGGTTACAGACACAGATTTCCAATCCAAAACAGGATTATGAGACTGTAACCAAGGGAAACCCAGCACTATAATGGCATGCAGATTATATAGAACCAAAAATTTGCAGCACTCCTGGTGATCAGGTTCAACCCTCATTATCACCTGAGTAGAAAACTGGGGTTTATTCTCAGCCAAAGGGGTAGAATCGATCCTCAGTAAAGGAATAGACTTCTGTAGGGGTATCAAGGAAAACCCACAACGTTTAGCAAAATCATAATCCATCAGGTTAATAGCTGCTCCAGAATCAACGAAAGCCTGAGCAGAAAATGAGGACAGAGAGCATATCAGAGTGACAGTTAATAAAAACTTAGTCTGAACACTACCCAAGACAACTGAGCGTGCAAAATGTCTGCTTAGGGCAGACTGAAATAGCATGAGAGGCATCACCACAGTAGAAACATAACCCATTGCGCTTTCGAAACTCATGACGCTGTGCCCCAGACACCACTCCATCACACTGCATGGGCTCAGCAGCTGGCTCACAAGGCAACACCACTCCACGCATACTTCTCCGCTCACGCAAACGTCTGTCAATTTGAATCGCCAATGACATAGAATCATTGAGACCAGAGGGGACAGGGAATCCCACCATAACATCCTTTACATTATCCGACAGACCCTTCCGGAAAAGGGCCGCCAAAGCGTCGTCATTCCATTTGGTCAGGACTGCCCACCTACGGAATCTCTGACAGTATAACTCAGCGTCATCAAGCCCCTGATTTAATGCCAACAAGGCTTTTTCAGCTTGATCAGTGACATTAGGCTCATCGTACAATAACCCCAAAGCCTGAAAAAATGCATCAACATCACTCAAAACAGGATCCCCAGGTATCAGGGAAAAAGCCCAATCCTGAGGATCGCCGCGCAGGAGAGAGATGATAATTTGAACCTGCTGCGCTGCGTTTCCTGAGGACTTAGATTTTAAGGCAAGAAACAATTTACAATTATTTTTGAAATTCTGAAACTTAGCTCGATCCCCTAAAAACAAATCTGGCATGGGGATCCTAGGTTCCACAACAGGCAACCTAGCAAGATATGCAGCAATACTCTGAACCTCAGTGGCAAGCTGATCCACACGGCCAGACAACTGTGCAAACTCCATTGGGAGAAAAGATCCTCCCCAGCACCCAGAGATACAGAGGGAAAAAAAAAAAAATGCAACAAACAGAAAAATATCTCTGACAACTTTTCTTCCTTCAAAATATTTTTTCCCTTCTGTGAGTACCATACAATTTTTATGGCCGGTGATACTGTTATGTTACGGTAGCTGAGGAGTGCAGACAAAAAAGGAAATACACCAGAGCAGTTGGAATCTATGAGATTGCAGTACCCTGACTAACCACCGCAACTAGAGGCAGCCGTGGAGCGTTCCTACGTTGGTCCTAGACGCCTCGTCACAGCCTGAGAAACTAACTACACCTAAAGATAGAAATAGGAAAGCTATCTGCCCCGTAGCAGAACCCCCAAAGATAATAGAAAGCCCCCAAACATGTAATGGCGGTTAGACAAGAGGAAATACTGACACAGAAAGAAAATAGTATGAGCAAACGCTGGGGCCCAAACTATCTAAATAGAAAAGGACAGGAAGGGTACTTACTGCAATCCCAGAAAACCCTGAAAAACACCAACTCTACTAATTTCAAAATCACCTGAGATCACACGACCTCTACCACCTAAATTAGTTCTCTGGTGTAACAAAAACAGCAGCCACTGAAAAAACTGGAAAAAGCAAAAGTACAAAACACAGTGGCTGAACTAAACTGAGAGGGCAAAAGCCCCCGGAGGGGACCCAGAAGGCCCCCACAGAAGTGCAGGACCAAATGCAAAAATATAGCAAAAACACAAAATAAGAAATTGTCTTATCTGATAGCAGGAGATGCAGACACGAAACAGCAGGCTACAAGGGAAACTGGAAAGAAGGATTCAGACCAGAACAATTGATCACCGGCAACCCTGATGGGAAAATGATTCCCTTAAATAAGACCAATCAGTAACACCTGATTCCCAGTCCTCACAATCCTCACTAGTACCGCTTGTAACCACCAGAGGGAGCCTCTGCTCAGAACTCATCTCAAACCCATTCACAACAGCAGCCAATGCATCGACTTCAATTGCTTCCACCTCCTCTCAGGACCACAGCACTGTTGAACAACCATCTGTCTCTTCACCGCCTGCCAAATTGCCCAGGCAGTCAGAGAGTTCTGAACTGGAGCCGGCTGAGTCTCTGCTTCTGTTCTCAGAATCTGTTGGCTTGCAAACAGGGGCCCAGCCAAGCAGCATTCTGGAATGTGAAGAAGAGGCAGTATGCAGTGATGCGCAACAGCTGTGTCTCTCTGAATCTGAAGAGGCGGGTGAGCCAGTGCCGATGGTCAGCACACCGCAGAACGCATCTGATGATGATGAGACTCAGGTGCCAGTTTCTGTTGAGCATGGTGCTGGCCAGACCACCCAACAGCAGCAGGTGTTGGAAGAGGGTAGTGGAGATGATGAGGTCCAAGACCCAACATGGCGTGAGGAACAGGTAGGTGGTGGTAGCAGCTCTGAGGAAGAGATTGCCCCAACGGTCCAAACAGTAGGGAGAGGTAGGCTGCAGACTCGGTTGCCTGTAGCCTCCAGTTTGGCACCCGTTCGTAGCAGTTCTCTTCCAACAGCCAAAACGGGCGCTCCCAGGACTTGCACTGCGTGGTCCTTTATTGACACACTTGCAGATGATATTTGCTATGTTAAATGCAAGCTGTGTAATCAAAAAGTAAAAAGAGGTAAAAGTGTCAGTAACCTTAATACCACAAATATGTGGAAACATGTGCGGTCAAAGCACGTGGTTGAGTTACAAAGACACACTGGAGATGTAGGCCAACCTACAGCAGCACCTACATCTTCAGCTCGTGTTGGAGCCTCTTCCTCCAGCTCACACACAGCTGGTTCGGCTTCCTCACAGGATCGCCATGGAAGAACCTCTGTCACTGTTGTCCAGAGACCCAGTGTTATTCCACCCACAGCTGCAAGTTCCCTGTCATCCTCACACTCCCAGGCCACAAAACAGCCATCGGTAGCACAGGCATGGGATAAAAGACGGCCATACTCGGCAAACCATCCACGAGCACAGGCTCTGAATGCTGGCATTGCAAAACTCCTGTCCCTTGAAATGCTGTCATTCAGGCTGGTGGAGACTGACAGTTTCCGTAACTTAATGGAATTGGCAGTCCCACAATACAATGTGCCCAGCCGATTTTATTTCAGCAGGCAAGCCGTCCCTGGTCTGTAAAAGCATGTTGAGGGAAAAATTAAACATGCGCTACTAAACGCCGTCAGTAGCAAGGTCCACCTGACCACCGATGCGTGGACCAGTACCCATGGCCAGGGACGATACCTTTCCCTCACTGCCCATTGGGTCAATGTTGTGGAGCCGGGTACAGATCTTGCGAGTGGCGCTGTACGTGTTCTGCCAACTCCAAGGATTGCAGGAATCAAGTCTGTCCACATTGACTCCTCCTCCTACTCCAGTTCCTCAGAATCATCGCTGCAGGAGCCGTCACGGTCTACCTCCACATGGACCCGTGAACGCTTACCTGATGCGACCGATATGAGCACAGCCGTGGCCAAACGTCAACAGGCCGTCCTCAAATTAATTTCCATGGGGAATCGAAGCCACACAGCGCAGGAGCTCTGGAATGCCATCAAGCAGGAGAGCGACGTGTGGTTTTTGCCAGCGAATCTCCAGCCAGGCTTGGTAGTGTGTGACAATGGCCAAAATCTGGTGGCATTTGCAATGGCCACGTAACAAGGCAATAACTCAATATTTTATGCCTACACCCTCCTTGACCCTGGGCTACAACACCGCCAGTTGTTGCACGGAAGTGCTGTTAGCACAGTGAACACTTGCTCCTGTGTTACTGGGGTTCAGTAATGTCAGCTGTTCCCCTGCTGTGTGAACGGCAAAAGTCCTGCTGCCTCCACCATGTTCTCTTCTCATTCCTGGGCTACAGCACCGCCAGTTGTTGCTCGGAAGTGCTGTTAGCACAGTCAACACTTGCTCCTGTGTTACTGGGGTTCAGTAATGTCAGCTGTTCCCCTGCTGTGTGAACGGCAAAAAGTCCTGCTGCCTCCACCATGTTCTCTTCTCATTCCTGGGCTACAACACCGCCAGTTGTTGCTCGGAAGTGCTGTTAGCACAATCAACACTTGCTCCTGTGTTACTGGGGTTCAGTAATGTCAGCTGTTCCCCTGCTGTGTGTATGGCAAAAAGTCCTGCTGCCTCCACCATGTTCTCTTCTCATCCCTGGGCTACAACACCGCCAGTTGTTGCTCGGAAGTGCTGTTAGCACAGTGAACACTTGCTCCTGTGTTACTGGGGTTCAGTAATGTCAGCTGTTCCCCTGCTGTGTGAACGGCAAAAGTACTGCTGCCTCCACCATGTTCTCTTCTCATTCCTGGGCTACAGCACCGCCAGTTGTTGCTCGGAAGTGCTGTTAGCACAGTCAACACTTGCTCCTGTGTTACTGGGTTCAGTAATGTCAGCTGTTCCCCTGCTGTGTGAACGGCAAAAAGTCCTGCTGCCTCCACCATGTTCTCTTCTCATTCCTGGGCTACAACACCGCCAGTTGTTGCTCGGAAGTGCTGTTAGCACAATCAACACTTGCTCCTGTGTTACTGGGGTTCAGTAATGTCAGCTGTTCCCCTGCTGTGTGTATGGCAAAAAGTCCTGCTGCCTCCACCATGTTCTCTTCTCATCCCTGGGCTCCAACACCGCCAGTTGTTGCTCGGAAGTGTCATTGGCACGGGTACTCACTCCTGCCCAGACTGGTTACAGCGAGCCATCTGTTTCCTGTCAGTGTAAACGTCACTTAGCCTCCAATAAGTTGTCCTGTCGTGTTGCGGTCGGGTTAGCCGACTCTATGGTGCTTAGAGTTTAGGTGCTTGTTCTCCGCAGTGCCTTTGGCCTAGGTGCCTCCATCTCGGTATCCGAGTTCCAGCAACGTCTGCTGGTCCTTGGTAGTGCTTTGGAGCACAGGTACCTCCTGCTTAGTAGCCGTGTCCCAGTAACGTCAGCTGGTCCTCGGTTGTGCCATTGGCTCTTTTCCTTCTGCTGCCCCTCCGGGTTCCAGCACAGTCAGCTGGTCCTCGTTACTTGCATTGACTCTTGTACCTTCTGCTACATTTACAAATTGAAGATTTTTTCAATGCTTTTTTGGGTAATCACTCTGGATCTCCAACAATTAAGACGACGACCCTGATGACCACCCCGAAGAAGATGACGGCCACAAGGACGACGAGCATCAAGCCAACCAGCCTAAACACCATCACAAAGAAGAAATAAAAGATTACCAAACAGGACTAAGAAGTTTAAGACAAACTAAAAGATACAGAACAAGAGACTTAAGAACAATAAGCAGAAGATCAAAAAGCAGAAGAACATGAAGTATAAGACTAAAATGAAGAGCAAAATATATGCTCTAAATTATAAGCAGAAGAAGACTAAGCAGTGTATGGGGGTGAGTCCGTTCCTCCTCGTGGTGCCCCTGGAAAATGCCTGCTGCTGCAGGCTAAACTGAACACGGAAAAATACTGTTGTAATTTAAATCTTTTGTGACAGCAAGAACGGAAGGATGAAAAATTCATACTTTGACAGATTACAAGTACAGGATTCTCTGTCACAAATAAGAATATGATGAAGAAGATGAAGTACAATATGAATAAGAATAATAGTTTAATAAGAAGAATATGAGTAATGTTAACAAAAAGATGAATAGCAAGAAGTTTAAGAAGAAGATAAAGAAGGTGAAGATGAAGAATAATTTGATGAAAAAGATGATGCTGCTGAAGATTATGAAGGAGAAAGTGTGTCAAAAGTTAAAAAGGTGAAGAGCATGGAAGTTGTGAAATATACATATTTGCCAAAATAGAAAAAACGTTAACAACATTGTCAATTTCTTCGTCAATCCGAACATCTTTAAAAAAAAAATATTTATGCTATTCCATTTGATTGGGTTAAACATCTATGCCTTTAATGTCTCCTCAATAGTGTTGAGCGATACGATAATGCAAATATCGGCTATCGGCCGATATTAGCTCTATCGGCCTTTCGATAATTCGTTTCGATATTTTCGTCTTATCGAATACCGGAATCGGATTTGTCACTGTCACTGTGAGTGTCCGTCGGTCGGGTCTGTCAGGAGTCAGCGGCACTTACCTGGCAGAAGATCTCCGGCAGTCACGTCCTGGACTGCTTGATGGCCGCCATTATCTTCTCCCTGGCGGTCACATGCAGTTTTTTCGCGATAACTGCAGTGACTGCAGGGTAATCCCGGCCGTAAAGCAGTCAGTCCGATGCCGTCACCGCCGGGGAAGCAGGTAATCAGCTCTGCCTGTCATTCTGATGTAGCAGAGCTGGATCGTCGTGGGACACTCGTTACTATGGACTGCGTCGGTCAGGTGGTATACTTTTTTTTTTTTTTTTTTTTTTACAGGAGATCGATGGCGTCGCAGAAGGATGAGACAGTAATAAAAGAAATGAAAACTGTGTTTTTTTTTTTTTTATTAAATTAAAAAAATTTTTTTGGAACATTCACCCGTCCGGGTACATAAACAATTTAACTATTTATTTACATACAGGGACCCTGTCCGGGTTATTTAGACTTCTTTGGCTGGCCTCTTCCAGGTACCACCTGGTACTCTTCTTGAGATTGCCAAACATCCGAGGCACCAAGGACCACCAGGACCTGATGACGTCGTGTGGCCTGTACAGTGACGTCGTGACCCGCTATCTGGGTCTGTGTGGCCACCTCTTTCATCTCTCTCCGGGTCTGGAGCCCTATGTCACGGACTGTACGAACCCCAGGGGGCCTAACAGGCGCCGGGTACGGGCCAGCTATACTTATCATGTCCATAGCTGGGGCTGCTGAGGAGACCACTGAGGGAGGCTGGGGAGATTTACGGCGTGGGGTGGGCACTTTTGCAGAGGCCTGGATGTGGGAGGCTGAAGGCTTCGAGGGTCTCACAGGTTCCTGACACACTGGGGAGTAGGGGTCGCACCTGGTAACATTTAGGGCGTACCACCCATTGTAACCCCAGTGTCGGGTGTAAGTCACCAAGTCTCCTGGCAACAGGTCCCTCCCCGGGTGTCCTTCTGGGAGGTGAGCCTCCACGTCCCGCCGGGTCACAAAGACTTCTAAATAAAGTCCAGGCTCCTTGATGAAGCCCCAACCACCTTTCAATTGAAAGTTCCGTACTGCACCCTTACGCCGCGGCTCACTCAGGGTTCCTTTGTCCTTTCTCATCCGGTCCTTATCTGCCCAGTCCTTCTCCAGGTGACGTTGGCGAAGTTTTAGGGTTTCTCGCTGCTCCCTTTGTCGCTCTGCTTCCTTCTCCCAACGTCTCCACTCTTCCTCCTGATGCCGGTTATAATTCTCCTCCACCAGTTGCTCCATGTCTCCACCACTCCACTGCAGCTTACAGTGTCCGGTTTGCGGCAGCTCTCCTGTCGCTCCCCAGTGCTGGCGGCGCTCCCCTGCGGAGGAAGCAGACGGCTCTAAATCAGATGACAGTCGGGGCTCCGGTACAGGCAGGTAGTGCTCTGGTGCCTGCGCGGCCTCCTCCATGAGGACGGGTGTCGCTTCTTCTGTCTTAGCGACCGGGGCAGACAGCGGGATCTGGGGTGCTGCTGACGGTGCTGCGGTTTTTGCAGGAACGGGTGCCTCCACTGCGACAACGTCAACCGGATCACATTGCAAGGGCTCCTCTACTAGAACGGGTGCCTCACCTTCCGGTACAGACACTTCAGGTAAGAGGGATTGGCGCCGCTCCAAGTTTAGTTTTAGGGCACGCCAGCTGGCTTCCATCCTGGCGACCTCCTCCCGGTGCCGGGCCAGGCCTCTCAGGGTATCCTCCGCTTCTTGCAGCGTAGGAGGGTTTACAGGCCGGGTGCCCAACGGTGATTCCGTGGCGATCGGGTCGCTTCCGTGGGGGGAGAGCTCTGACTGCTCCATCCCTTCCCACTTCTGCTCGTGTCCATTAGCCATCTCTGCCAAGTCACATGTGTCATATCTGGAGAGGGCCCCTCTTTTGTAGGGAGGCGGGACCTCCTCACACTGAGGAGGATGAGGAGGCGGAACTCCAGAGCTGTGGGGCACGATGTTACATTGCAGTACCATTTACAGTGGGCGGCCATCGTTTTCACGCCACTGAGTGAGTGACACCCACGAAGAGCACGCCCTTCTTCTTCACCAGTGCCTCGTCGTGACGCAGATATGGCGGAAAAATGGCAAATACATTCTCTGATGATTTTAGCAATTCTCAAGCACAAAACCAGTGCAATTCAGGCACACAGGACTCGCTTATAGCGAGCTACAGAATCCTGTTCGTGACGCCCAAGTTGAGTCGCACAGAGCCAAAGGTTTTGGGGTACTCGGCACCGAGCCCGTCGACTTCTATGGGGTATGTCACGTCTTTACCCGGCAATTGAATTAGAGTCGATTTTACTATGTAGAAGTGTATAAACTATAAATATATGTATATATATATGTCACAATGACATGTATATATATATATATATGTATTCTATGTGTGTATATTTTGTGTTTACAACGAAAGAAAGGGTTTTTTTTGTTGCGATATTTTGTTCCCATAGACTTACATGGGACTTCCGGTATCGAAATCGGATATCGACGATATTTAGTGCTATCGGCGATACAATTTCGATACGATATTTTTAGATATCGAGCAATATCGCTCAACATTACTCCTCAACCTTCCCCAATACATTCCACATTACTCTTTGTTGTTTTCCTTCATGTACAATTAACCAACAAGGCAAGAATGGGGTTTTTTTAATTCCGATATTTTGTTCCCATAGACTTACATTGGATTTCCGGTATCGGTATCGGGTATCGCCGATATTTTTTGGGTATCGGCGATACCATTCCGATTCCGATACTTTTGGATATCGGAAAGTATCGCTCAACTCTAACACCAAGTTTAGAACAAAAGGTCCTCCAAAATCTGGAAACAAACTGGACTCCTCTTTCAGACACAATGTTCTCAGGAATGCCGTGTAAACGAACCACGTGCTGAAGGAACAACGGCACCAACTCAGAAGAGGAAGGCAACTTAGGCAATGGCACAAGATGTATCATCTTGGAAAACCTATCACAAATCACCCAGATGGCGGTCATTCTCTGAGAAACAGGAAGGTCGGAAATTAAATCCATAGAGATATGGGTCCATGGTCTCTTGGGCACAGGCAATGGCATCAACAAACCACTAGAGCGAGAGCAAGGCTTGGAGCGAGAGCAAGTCCCGCAGGACTGCACAAATTCCCTGACATCACGAGACAAAGTAGGCCACCAAAAGGACCGACTAACCAAGTCTCTGGTACCAAAAATTCCGGGATGACCAGCCAACGCGGAACAATGAATCTCAGACATCACACTCTTTTTCCACTGGTCTGGGACAAACAATTTTCCAACCGGGCAGCGCTCGGGCCTATCCTCCTGACATCCCTCCAGAGCAAGTCTCAAATTGGGTGAGATGGCGGAAAGAACTACACCCTCTTTCAAAATAACAGAAGGATCAGATACCTCAGGAGAGTCCGCAAGGAAACTCCTCGAGAGGGCATCCGCCTTAACATTCTTAGTGCCAGGAAGAAAGGAAACCACAAAATTAAAACGTGTGAAAAACAAGGCCCACCTGGCCTGTCTAGGATTAAGTCGCTTGGCAGATTCCAGATAAACCAGATTCTTATGGTCCGTAAGGACCACCACCTGATGTTTGGCTCCCTCCAGCCAATGTCTCCACTCTTCAAAAGCCCACTTCATGGCCAATAACTCCCGATTACCCACATCATAATTACGTTCAGTAGGAGAAAATTTTCGAGAGAAAAAGGCACAAGGGTTACTTTTAGAGGTCTCAGGATCTCTTTGGGACAAAACGGCACCTGCCCCAATTTCAGAGGCATCAACCTCCACCTGAAATGGCAGAGAAACATCAGGCTGCCGTAGAACAGGAGCAGAAGTGAATCTCTGCTTAAGTTCCTGAAATGCAGAGACTGCCTCAGGAGGCCAATTCACCACATCAGAACCCTTTCTGGTCAAATCAGTCAATGGTTTAACAATAACCGAGAAATTACCAATAAATTTACGATAAAAATTGGCAAAACCCAAGAATCTTTGAAGAGCCTTTAATGAGGTAGGTTGGACCCAATCACAGATGGCCTGAACCTTGACCGGGTCCATTTCAATAACAGATGGGGACAAAATGAATCTCAGAAATGAGATCCTCTGTACGCCAAAAAGACACTTTGATCCCTTCACATACTGAGCATTCTCTCTCAAAATCTGGAATACAGTTCGAACATGTTTCACATGAGAGTCCCAGTCATTGGAAAAAATCAAGATATCATCCAATTAAACAATCAGAAATTTATCCACAAAATCCCTGAAAATGTCATTCATGAATGACTGGAAGACAGAAGGAGCATTAGTGAGCCCAAAGGGCATCACAAGGTACTCAAAATGCCTTTCAGGGGTATTGAATGCCATCTTCCATTCATCCCCGTGCTTAATGCGAATAAGGTTATATGCCCCCCTGAGGTCAAGCTTGGCAAACCAAGTAGCATTTTTAACCCTGGAAAACAGGTCAGAAATCAAGGGTAACGGATATTGATATTTCACAGTAATATTGTTCAAAAGACGATAATCAATTCACGGCCTCAATGAACCATCCTTTTTGGCCACAAAGAAAAAACCGGCACCTAAGGGTGAAGAAGATGGTCTGATATGACCCTTCTCCAATGACTCCTTGATATAAGACCGCATAGCGTCATGTTCAGGTACAGACAAGTTAAAAAGGCGACCTTTAGGGAATTTACTACCAGGCACTAATTCAATAGTGCAGTCATAGCTCCTATGGGGAGGCAAGGATGCAGATTTACTTTCGCTAAACACATCAGAAAAATCAATCAAAAAGTCAGGAACATCCTGAGTCTGGGGGGAGGCAGAAAAAACAGGAGTGTTGGTATTAACACATTGGCAGTCCCAACTGGTTACAGACACGGATTTCCAATCCAAAACAGGATTATGAGATTGTAACCATGGGAAACCCAGTACGATAATGTCATGCAGATTATACAGAACCAAAAATTTTCAGCTCTCCTGATGATCAGGTTCCACCCTCATTATCACCTGAGTAGAGAACTGAGGTTTATTCTCAGCCAAAGGGGTAGAATCGATCCCCAGAAGGGAATAGACTTCCGTAGGGGTATCAAGGGAAACCCACAACGTTTAGCAAAATCAAAATCCATCAGGTTAATAGCTGCTCCTGAATCAACGAAACCCTGAGAAGAAAATGAGGACAGAGAGCATATCAGGGTAACAGTTAATAAAAACTTAGTCTGAACACTACCCAAGACAACTGAGCGTGCAAAACGTCTTCCCCGCTTAGTGCAGACTGAAATAGCATGAGAGGCATCATCACAGTAGAAACATAACCCATTGCGCTTCCGAAACTCATGACGCTGCATGGATTCAGAAGCAGGTTCACAAGGCAACACTATTCCACGCATACTTCTCCGCTCACGCAAACGTCTGTCAATTTGAATTGCTAATGACATAGAATCATTGAGACCAGAGGGGACAGGGAATCCCACCATTACATCCTTTACATTATCTGACAGACCCCTCCGAAAAAGGGCTGCCAAATCGTCGTCATTCCATTTGGTCAGGACTGCCCACTTACGGAATCTCTGACAGTATAACTCAGCATCATCAAGCCCCTGATTTAATGCCAACAAGGCTTTTTCAGCTTGATCAGTGACATTAGGCTCATCATACAATAACCCCAAAGCCTGAAAAAATGCATCAACATCACTCAAGACAGGATCCCCAGGTGTCAGGGGAAAAAGCCCAATCCTGAGGATCGCCGCGCAGGAGAGATGACAATTTGAACCTGCTGCGCTGCGTTCCCTGAGGACTTAGATTTCAAGGCAAAAAACAATTTACAGTTATTTTTGAAATTCTGAAACTTAGCTCGATCCCCTAAAAACAAATCTGGCATGGGAATCTTGGTTCCACAACAGGCAACCTAGCAAGATAGGCAGCAATACTCTGAACCTCAGTGGCAAGCTGATCCACACGGCCAGACAACTGTGCAAACTCCATTGAGAGAAAAAATACTCCCCAGCACCCAGAGATACAGAGGGAAAAAAAAAAAAAATGCAACAAGCAAAAAAATATCTCTGACAAATCTGACAACCTTTTTTCTTTCACAATATTTTTCCCTTCTGTGAGTACCATACAATTTTAAATTTTTGGCCGGTGATACTGTTATGTTTCGGTAGCTGAGGAGTGCAGGTAAAAAAGGCAATACACCAGAGCAGTTGGAATCTATGAGATTGCAGTACCCTGACTAACCACCACAACTAGAGGCAGCCGTGGAGCGTTCCTACGTTGGTCCTAGACGCCTCGTCACAGCCTGAGAAACTAACTACACCTAAAGATAGAAAGAGGAAAGCTATCTGCCCCGGAGCAGATCCCCAAAGATAACAGAAAGCCCCCAAACATGTAATGGCGGTTAGACAAGAAGAAATACTGACACAGACAGAAAATAGTATGAGCAAACGTTGGGGCCCAAACTACCTAAATAGAAAAGGATAGGAAGGGTACTTACTGCAATCCCAAAAAACCCTGAAAAGCACCAACTCTACTAATTTCAAAAACACCTGAGATCACACGACCTCTACTACCTAAATTAGTTCTCTGGTGTAACAAAATCAAAACAGCAGCCACTGAAAAAACTGGAAAAAGCAAATGTACAATCATCAGTGGCTGAACTAAACTGAGAGGGCAAAAGCCCCCGGAGGGGACCCTGAAGGCCCCCACAGAAGTGCAGGACAAAATGCAAAAAAAAAGCACAAAAACAAAAAGAAGGAAATGTCTTATCTGTAAGCAGGAGATGCAGACACGACACAGCAGGCTACAAAGGAAACAGGAATCAAGGATTGAGACCAGAACAATTGATCACCGGCAACCCTGATGGGAAGGCGACTCCCTTATATAAGACCAGTCAGTAACACCTGATTCCCAATCCTCACAATCTACACTGGACAGTCCAGTACCGCTAGTAACCACCAGAGGCAGCCTCTGCTCAGAACTCATCTCAAGCCCATTCACAACAGGAATCACAATGTTTTTGCAACGAAAGACTGCATCTAGGCCATCACCACCACCACCACCATCACCAACCCCCTCTCAGTCCATCATGTCCACCGATAGTTCCACCATATGCAGCTCTCAAGTCCAGCTCACCCTACCAGACACTCTGAGTAGGACAAGAAAGTACTCATCCTCTCATCCGCGTACACTGGGCTTGAACACCTGCATTGCCAAACTGATTTCATTAGAGATGATGCACTTCCGTTTGGTTGACCTATGACCTACCCAGTCGCCACTTCTTTTCTAGAAAAGCCATCCCTGCCCTCCAACTGCATGTGAAAGACCGCATTGTATATGCGCTCAAACAATCAGTGAGTGGAAAGGTGCACCTCTGTTGTGAATGTGTTAGAAATGAATTCTGAGCAGAGGCTCCCTCTGGTGGTTGCAGACAGTGCTGAACCGTTCAATGAGGATTGGCAATCAGGAGTTACAGACTGGTCTTATATAAGGGAGGTTCCCTCCCATCATGGTTGTCGGTGATCAATTGTTCTTGTCTCAACTGTGGTTCCTGGTTCACTTGGAAGCTTGCTGAGTCTTGCCTGCATCTTCTGCTATCAGATAAGATATTTTCTGCTTTTATTTTTGTGCTTGCTTTTTGCATTGTTCACTGCTCTTCTGTGGAGGTCAGCCAGGTCCCCTCAGGGGGCTTGTGCTCCTCTCAGTTTTTCTGAGCCACTGTTATTTGTTCATTTGCCTTTTCCAGTTTTTTCAGTGGCTGCGGCTTAGTTTTGTGACACCAGAGAACTAATTTAGGTGGTAGAGGTCGTGTGATCTCAGGTGTTTTTGTGATTAGTAGAGTTGGTATTTTTTTTTGGGGTTTTTTGGATTGCAGTAAGTGTCCTTCCTATCCTTTTCTGTCCAGGTAGATTGGGCTCCAACGTTTGCTCATACTATTTTCTGTCTGTCTCTGTATTTCCTCTTGTCAAACCGCCATTACATGTTTGGAGGCTTCCTATGTTCTTTGGGGATCTGCTCCGGGGCAGATAGCTTTCCTCTTTCTATCTTTAGGTGTAGTTAACCTCTCAGGCTGTGACGAGGCGTCTAGGACCAACGTAGGAACGCTCCACGGCTGCCTTTAGTTGTGGTGGTTAGTCAGGGTACTGCAATCCAGTAGATTTCAACCTCTCTGGTGTATTGCCTGCTCTCCTCAGCTACCAAATCATAACAGTATCACCGGCCAAACTGAAAATTATATGGTACTCAACAGAAGGGAAAAATAGTAAACGGAAAAAGAAAAAAGAAAGTTGTCAGAAATTTTTTTTTTTTTTCTCTGTTTGTTGCATTTTTTCCCTCTTTTTCTCTGGGTGCTGAGGAGATCTTTTTTTTCTCTCAATGGAGTTTGCACAGTTGTCTGGCCGTGTGGATCAGCTTGCCACTGAAGTTCGGAGTATTGCTACCTATCTTGCAGGGTTGCCGGTTGTGGAACCTAGGATCCCCATGCCAGATTTATTTTTGGGGGATCGAGCTAAATTTCTGAATTTCAAAAATAACTGTAAGTTGTTTTTTGCCTTAAAACCTAAGTCCTCAGGGAACGCAGCACAGCAGGTTCAAATTGTCATCTCTCTCCTGCGTGGCGATCCTCAGGATTGGGCTTTTTCCCTGACACCTGGGGACCCTGTTTTGAGTAATGTTGATGCATTTTTTATGGCTCTGGAGTTATTGTACAATGAACCTAATGTCACTGATCAAGCTGAAAAAACCTTGTTGGCATTAAATCAGGGTCTTGAGGACGCTGAGTTGTACTGTCAGAAATTCCGAAAGTGGGCAGTCCTGACCAAATGGAATGATGATGCTTTGGCAGCCCTTTTTCGGAAGGGTCTGTCAGAGAATGTAAAAGATGTTATGGTGGGTTTCCCTGCTCCCTCTGGTCTCAATGATTCTATGTCATTAGCGATTCAAATTGACAGACGTTTGCGTGAGCGTAGAGGTATGCGTGGAATAGTGTTGCCTTGTGAACCAGCTTCTGAGTCCATGCAGTGTGATAGAGTGGCTTCTGGGGCACAGCGAAATGAGTTTAGAAAACGCAAAGGGTTATGTTTCTACTGTGGTGACGCCTCTCATGCTATTTCAGTCTGCACTAAGCGGGGAAGACGTTTTGCACGCTCAGTTGTCTTGGGTAGTGTTCAGACTAAATTTCTGTTGACTGTTACCCTGATTTGCTCCCTGTCCACATTTTCTGATCAGGCTTTCGTTGATTCGGGAGCAGCTATTAACCTGATGGATTTTGATTTTGCTAAACGTTGTGGGTTTCCCTTGATACCCCTGCGGAAGTCTGTTCCCCTACTGGGGATTGATTCTACCCTTTGGCTGAGAATAAACCCCAGTTCTCTACTCAGGTGATAATGAGGGTTGAACTTGATCATCAGGAGAGTTGCACATTTTTGGTGCTGTATAATCTGCATGACATTATTGTACTGGGTTTCCCTTGGTTACAGTCTCATAATCCTGTTTTGGATTGGAAATCTGTGTCTGTGACCAGTTGGGGCTGCCAATGTGTTAATGCCAACACTCCTGTTTTTTCTGCCTCTCCCAGGCTCAGGATGTTCCTGACTTTTTGACTGATTTTTCTGATGTGTTTAGCGAAAGTAAATCTGCATCCTTGCCCCCCCATAGGAGCTATGACTGCGCTATTGAATTAGTGCCTGGTAGTAAATTCCCTAAAGGTCGCCTTTTTAACTTGTCTGTACCTGAACATGACGCTATGCGGTCTTATATCAAGGAGTCATTGGAGAAGGGTCATATCAGACCATCCTCTTCACCCTTGGGGGCCGTTTTTTTCTTTGTGGCCAAAAAGGATGGTTCATTAAGGCCGTGTATTGATTATCGTCTCTTGAACAATATCACTGTGAAATATCAATATCCGTTACCCTTGATTTCTGACCTGTTTTCCAGGGTGAAAAGTGCTACTTGGTTTACCAAGCTTGACCTCAGGGGGGCGTATAACCTTATTCGCATTAAGCACGGGGATGAATGGAAGACGGCGTTTAATACCCCAGAGGGGCATTTTGAGTACCTAGTGATACCCTTTGGGCTCACTAATGCTCCTTCCGTCTTCCAGTCCTTCATGAATGACATTTTCAGGGATTTTGTGGATAAATTTCTGATTGTTTATTTGGATGATATCTTGATTTTTTCCAATGACTGGGACTCTCATGTGAAACATGTTCGGACTGTGTTCCAGATTTTGAGAGAGAATGCTCTGTATGTGAAGGGATCAAAGTGTATTTTTGGCGTACAGAGGATCTCATTTCTGGGATTCATTTTGTCTCCGTCTGTTATTGAAATGGACCGGTCAAGGTTCAGGCCATCTGTGATTGGGTCCAACCTACCTCATTAAAGGCTCTTCAAAGATTCTTGGGTTTTGCCAATTTTTATCGTAAATTTATTGGTAATTTCTCGGTTATTGTTAAACCATTGACTGATTTGACCAGAAAGGGTTCTGATGTGGTGAATTGGCCTCCTGAGGCAGTCTCTGCATTTCAGGAACTTAAGCAGAGATTCACTTCTGCTCCTGTTCTACGGCAGCCTGATGTTTCTCTGCCATTTCAGGTGGAGATTGATGCCTCTGAAATTCGGGCAGGTGCCGTTTTGTCCCAAAGAGATCCAGAGACCTCTAAAAGTAACCCTTGTGCCTTTTTCTCTCGAAAATTTTCTCCAACTGAACGTAATTATGACGTGGGTAATCGGGAGTTATTGGCCATGAAGTGGGCTTTTGCAGAGTGGAGACATTGGCTGGAGGGAGCCAAACATCAGGTGGTGGTCCTCACGGACTATAAGAATCTGGTTTATCTGGAATCAGCCAAGCGACTTAATCCTAGACAGGCCAGGTGGGCCTTGTTTTTCACACGTTTTAATTTTGTGGTTTCCTTTCTTCCTGGTACTAAGAATGTTAAGGCGGATGCCCTCTCAAGGAGTTTCCTTGCGGACTCTCCTGAGTTATCTGATCCTGCTGTTATTTTGAAAGAGGGTGTAGTTCTTTCCGCCATCTCGCCCAATTTGAGACTGGCTCTGGAAGGGTGTCAGGAGGATATACCCGAGCGCTGCCCTATTGGGAAATTTGTTTGTCCCAGACTGGTGGAAAAAGAGTGTGATGTCTGAGATTTATTGTTCCGCGTTGGCCGGTCATCCCGGAATTTTTGGTACCAGAGACTTGGTTAGTCGGTCCTTTTGGTGGCCTACTTTGTCTCGTGACGTCAGGGAATTTGTGTAGTCCTGCGGGACTTGCTCTCGCTCCAAGCCTTGCTCTCGCTCTAGTGGTTTGTTGATGCCATTGCCTGTGCCCAAGAGACCATGGACCCATATCTCTATGGATTTAATTTCCGATCTCCCTGTTTCTCAGAGAATGACAGTTATCTGGGTGATTTGTGATAGGTTTTCCAAAATGATACATCTTGTGCCATTACCTAAGTTGCCTTCCTCCTCCAAATTGGTGCCTTTGTTCCTTCAGCACGTGGTTCGGTTACACGGCATTCCTGAGAACATTGTGTCTGACAGAGGAGTCCAGTTTGTTTCCAGATATTGGAGGACTTTTTGTTCTAAACTTGGTGTTCAATTGTCTTTCTCCTCGGCTTTTCATCCTCAGACCAATGGACAAACTGAGAGAACAAACCAGACATTGGAGACTTATCTGAGATGCTTTGTGTCTGCTGATCAAGATGACTGGGTCTCTTTTTTGCCTTTGGCTGAGTTTGCTCTTAATAATAGGGCTAGCTCTGCCACTTTGATGTCTCCATTTTTCTGCAATTTTGGGTTTCACCCTCGATTTTTTTCGGGACAGACGGAGGCTTCTGTCTGTCCAGGTGTTGACTCTGTTGTGGAGCGTATGCAGCAGATTTGGGACCAGGTAGTGGAGAGGTTGTCCCTCTCTCAGGAGATGGCCAAGCGGTTTGCCAACCGGCATAGGACTGATGGTCCTCGGTTTGAAGTGGGGGACTTGGTCTGGTTGTCCTCAAGAAATATCCCTATGAGAGTTGCATCTACTAAGTTTAAGCCAAGGTTCATTGGACCTTATAAGATCTTGGAGATTCTTAATCCTGATTCCTTTCGTTTGCTTCTTCCAGGGACATTTAAGATCCATAACGTGTTCCACAAGTCCTTATTGAAGAGGTTTGTCGAGCCAGTGGTTCCTATGGCTGCGCCTCCTAACCCTGTTTTGGTTGAGGGCAATCTGGAGTATGTGGTTGAGAAAATATTGGATTCTCGTTTTTCTAGACAGAAACTCCAGTATTTGGTTACGTGGAGAGGTTATGGTCAGGAGGACAATTCTTGGGTGTTTGCTTTGGACATCCATGCTAGGAGACTGATCCGTGCGTATCACAGAGCTCATCCTTACCGACCTGGTTGCCAAAATGAGGGTTCGGTGACCCCTCCTCAAGGAGGGGTACTGTTGTGAATGTATTAGAAATTAATTCTGAGCAGAGGCTCCCTCTGGTGGTTGCAGACAGTGCTGAACCGTTCAATGAGGATTGGCAATCAGGAGTTACAGACTGGTCTTATATAAGGGAGGTTCCCTCCCATCATGGTTGCCGGTGATCAATTGTTCTTGTCTCAACTGTGGTTCCTGGTTCACTTGGAAGCTTGCTGAGTCTTGCCTGCATCTTCTGCTATCAGATAAGATATTTTCTGCTTTTATTTTTGTGCTTGCTTTTTGCATTGTTCCCTGCTCTTCTGTGGAGGTCAGCCAGGTCCCCTCCGGGGGCTTGTGCTCCTCTCAGTTTTTCTGAGCCACTGTTATTTGTTCATTTGCCTTTTCCAGTTTTTTTCAGTGGCTGCGGCTTAGTTTTGTGACACCAGAGAACTAATTTAGGTGGTAGAGGTCGTGTGATCTCAGGTGTTTTTGCAATTAGTAGAGTTGGTATTTTTTAGGGTTTTTTGGATTGCAGTAAGTGTCCTTCCTATCCTTTTCTGTCCAGACCACACCGCACACCGAAAAATGGAAAGAAGAGAAGAAAAGAACCAAGCCAGTGACTAGCTGACCGAAAATTGGATATATATGAATAATAATCAGTAAACAAATTGCAAAAAATATGAATTTTATTAAACAATGTTGTACAGAAAGTAAATATCAATATAATAAAAATCTATTTGATATATATGTAAAAAAAAATTTTTCTTATACCCATTTTCTCTGGGTCACATTATTTATATCACACAATAATGTTTGTATATTCATTTTTTTATTAATTTTTTATTTATTATACTCCTGGTCTATCAATCTGAGCCTGTAATTATTAAGGTGCATTGTCAGATGTTTCTGTTTTTTTATTATTCATCATTTTTTATTATATTGATATTTACTTTCTATACAACATTGTTTAAAAAAATTTATATTTTTTGCAATTTGTTTACTGATTATTATTCATATATATCCAATTTTCGGTCAGCTAGTCACTGGCTTGGTTCTTTTCTTCTCTTCTTTCCATTTTTCGGTGTGCGGTGTGGTCTTGATTTTCCGGGTGGTCTGCCATCTCGTTTTAGGATTTGTGGTATCATCTCCACTATATTTTTTTGTGTGTTTAATACACCATATTGGTTATATATATTTGGGTGATTTATTATTCCACATTTCTTGTTTGCCTTTTCTGTCCAGGTAGATTGGGCCCCAACGTTTGCTCATACTATTTTCTGTCTGTGTCTGTATTTCCTCTTGTCTAACCGCCATTACATGTTTGGGGGCTTCCTATGTTCTTTGGGGATCTGCTCCGGGGCAGATAGCTTTCCTCTTTCTATCTTTAGGTGTAGTTAACCTCTCAGGCTGTGACGAGGCGTCTAGGACCAACGTAGGAACGCTCCACGACTGCCTTTAGTTGTGGTGGTTAGTCAGGGTACTGCAATCCAGTAGATTCCAACTGCTCTGGTGTATTGCCGTTTTTGCCTGCTCTCCTCAGCTACCAAATCATAACACACCTCACAACAGATGCATGGGCCAGTAGGCATGGAAAGGGCCATTACGTGTCCATGGCTGCGCACTGGGTTAATGTGGTGGATGCAGGCTCCACAGGGGACAGTGGAGATGGGACAGTGCTGCCTAGCCCACGGCATAGGCAACAGTTGGCTGTAGGCGTTCGACCCTCCTCCTCCTCCTCCTCCTCCAGAAGCCAAAGCTCGTCAACAGAGCGCAGTCGCATGAGCACTCCATCCGCAACTGCCAGTGTTGCACACGAGGTGTCTCATTATCGAACAGCTAGTGGTAAGCATCAGCAGGCTGTTTTACAAATGATGTGTTTGGGCGACAACAGACACACCGCGGACGTACTGGACCAATACTTGAATCAAATAACTGAGTCATGGCTGGGTAGTCTACATCTTCAGCCAGGCAATGTAGTCAGTGATAACGGCTGTAATTTTGTGGCAGCCATAGCCCAGGCAAAACTCAGACACATACCTTGCCTGGCTCACACCTTGAACCTGGTGGTGCAGTGCTTCTTAAATAATTATCCAGAGTTAACAGCCATGCTCCATAAGGTGCGAAGACTGTGCTCGCACATCCGTCGCATGCCCGTAGACTCCAGTCGTATGCAGAGGCTGCAGCAATCGCTCCACCTCCCCAAGCACCGCCTAATCATAGACGTTGCAACAAGGTGGAACTCCACCATGCACATGGTTGAGAGGGTGTGCGAAAAGAGGCAGGTTGTAATGCATTTGTGGGAGGATACACGGGCAGGCAGTTTGAGGGCAGACATGGAGTTGTCAGATGTGCAGTGGTCAAAGCTGAAAGACCTCTGTAAAGTCCTTCAGTGTTTTGAGGAATGCACACGGCTGGTAAGCGCAGATGATGCCATCATAAGCATGAGCATCCCACTTATGCATCTGCTCATGCAAACTTTGAGGCACATTAAGGTTCAGGCGTCTGCAGCGGAGGATGAAGACGATGAAGTGGGAACTGTCCTGGACGAGGTGGAGGAAGAAGAGGAAGAGGAGGAGGAGGGGGGATGATTATTTTGGGGAGGAGGATGCTTCTGAGGGGGCAAAAGAAATTGTTGGCTGCCAACTTCAGGTCCAGGGTTTGTGCATGACTTGAGGGATGTTGATTTTGCAGAAAGTGCTCCTCCACCCACCAGTTTCAGTGCATCACTGACACCTGGAACATTGGCCCACATGTGTGATTATGCCTTGCGGATCCTAAAAAGAGACCCCCGCATTGCCAAAATGATGAAGGATGACGACTACTGGTTGGCCAGCATCCTTGATCCACGCTATAAAGGCAAATTACTGAACATAATGCCACAGGAGAACCTAAAGCTAATCTTGGCCAACAAACAAGCAACTCTGGTAAACCGTTTGTTAGAGGCATTCCCAGCAAACAGCAGCGGTGTAGGTTCAACCATGAGCCGTACTGGCCCATATGGAGGAGATGTTCATGTTGCACACAGCCAAAGTGTCGTTGGAGACAGGGGTTTCATGACCATGTTGTGGACTGATTTCTCCAGGACAGCTCACACGCCTGGTAATCAGGAATCTATAGCAACAGACAGGAGACAGCAGTTGTCAACTATGGTTACAAATTACTTCTCCTCCCCTATCGATGTTCTCCCTCACAGTTCATTCCCCATTGACTACTGGGCCTGTAAACTGGACACCTGGCCTGAATTGGCACAATATGCCTTACAGGAGCTCGCTTGCCCTGCTGGTAGTGTGCTATCAGAAAGAGTCTTCAGTGCTGCTGGATCAATCCTGACAGAAAGAAGGACCCGTCTGTCGACACAAAATGTTGATGATCTCACCTTCATTAAAATGGACCATGCATGGGTTTCAAAGGATTTTGTCCCACCTTCCCCTGATGACAAATAGGTTGCCAGTAGAGTTGAGCGATACTTTCCGATATCCTAAAGTATCGGAATCGGAATGGTATCGCCGATATCACTAAAATATCGGCGATACCCGATACCGATACCGGAAGTCCCATGTAAGTCTATGGGAACAAAATATCGAAATTAAAAAAAAACCCATTCTTGCCTTGTTGGTTAATTGTACATGAAGGAAAACAAGAAAGAGTAATGTAGAATGTATTGGGGAAGGTTGAGGAGACATTAAAGGCATAGATGTTTGACCCAATCCAATGGAATAGCATTAATTTTTTTTTTTTAAAGATGTTCGGATTGACGAAGAAATTGACAATGTTAACGTTTTTTATATTTAGGCAAATATGTATATTACACAACTTCCATGCTCTTCATCTTCACCTTTTTAACTTTTCACACACTTTCTCCTTCATAATCTTCTGCAGCATCATCTTTTTCATCAAATTATTCTTCATCTTCACCTTCTTTATCTTCTTCTTAAACTTCTTGCTATTCATCTTTGTTAACATTACTCATATTCTTCTTATTAAACTATTATTCTTATTCATATTCTGCTTCATCTTCTTCATCATATTCTTATTTGTGACAGAGAATCCTGTACTTGTAATCTGTCAAAGTATGAATTTTTCATCCTTCCGTTCTTGCTGTCACAAAAGATTTAAATTACAACAGTATTTGTCCGTGTTCAGTTTAGCCTGCAGCAGCAGGCATTTTCCAGGGGCACCACGAGGAGGAACGGACTCACCCCCATACACTGCTTAGTCTTCTTCTGCTTAGAATTTAGAGCATATATTTTGCTCTTCATTTTGGTCTTATACTTCATGTTCTTCTGCTTTTAGATCTTCTGCTTATTGTTCTTGTGTCTCTTGTTCCGTATCTTGTATTTGTAGCACAATCTTGTACCAGCTGATGTTACTGGGACACGGTTACTAAGCAGGAGGTACCTGTGCTCCAAAGCACTACCAAGGACCAGCAGACGTTGCTGGAACTCGGATACCGAGATGGAGGCACCTAGGCCAAAGGCACTGCGGAGAACCAGTTGACGGTACTGGAACCCGGAGGGGCAGCAGAAGGAAAAGAGCCAATGGCACAACCGAGGACCAGCTGACGTTACTGGGACACGGTTACTAAGCAGGAGGTACCTGTGCTCCAAAGCACTACCAAGGACCAGCAGACGTTGCAGGAACTCGGATACCGAGATGGAGGCACCTAGGCCAAAGGCACTGCGGAGAACCAGTTGACGGTACTGGAACCCGGACGGGTAGCAGAAGGTACAAGAGCCAATGCAAGTAACGAGGACCAGCTGACTGTGCTGGAACCCGGAGGGGCAGCAGAAGGAAAAGAGCCAATGGCACAACCGAGGACCAGCTGACGTTACTGAACCCCAGTAACACAGGAGCAAGTGTTGACTGTGCTAACAGCACTTCCGAGCAACAACTGGCGGTGTTGGAGCCCAGGGTCAAGGAGGATGTTTAAATACTAGATCAAGTAATTTCCTTGTTACCTGTCAATTTTAAATGTCTATACTTCAAACAAGAGAAAGATAACCTTTACTACCATAAGATGATGATTTCATTTAAACTAATATCTAGATAAATAAAGAATTGACAAACATAAACACATACATTAACATGTTGAACAGCAATGCAAACCACAAAATAAATTAGTTAAGGAATCTGCTATACGGTTGTACATAAAAGCATACAAGTACATATCTGAATCCATTAATGATGGATAAGTAACAGTATGTACACCATTTTTATTGTATAGACAATGAATGTCTGACTTCAAAACATCATCAGCATTACAAGTTATCTGTGATATTACTAAAAAGTTCCATTTGCTGAATAATGTCACTAAATATTTTATACAAAATTATACAATTTCCATCATGTAATACTCATAATATGTGGCAATAATCATTTTTATTAACAAACATAACCTTTCAAAAGTGCATAGTGCATAGTGAAAATTGCTATTTATGGCTGACTGTGACTGTCGACTTGGAAGCATGACAACAGATAGATAAGGTATATATAGATGAGACTGCATAGCCACAGATGGTGAATTGCGATGTAATACTGTACCTCAATAAAGTGTGCGTCACTACTACATAATTTTTTTTATATAGCTTTATAAACAGGGTACATGGATGTATGCTTGTGCCTTTGTTTTGACGCTCAGACTGCCTTCCTGCTGAGACGCATTGGGTAGTGAACAGTTGTGTGCAGTGTTCACTGCAGTCTCTGCGGAATAACCACACTTAGACCTTATAACTTTTCAGACTTTCTTTATCAATCTACCAAGATGAAGAAGGCAGGGAGTAAGGCACGTGGTCGTGGAGTTTCTTCAGGGAGAGGACGTGGGGATTCTGTGGCTGCTGCGGCCCCCAGTGACACAGCATCCACCAGTTTTCCCCGTGAGCGTTCCTTTATGCGCACTTTTGTAGGAGCTCGGAGTACCCCCCTGCTGCGGGAAGAACAAATTGAAGCCGTTGTTGTTTGGATGTCAGCCAATGCATCGACTTCAATTGCTTCCACCTCCTCTCAGGACCACAGCACTGTTGGGCAACCATCTGTCTCTTCACCGCCTGGCAAATTGCCCAGGCAGTCAGAGAGTTCTGTACAGGAGCCAGCTGAGTGTCTGCTTCTGTTCTCAGAATCTATTGGCTTGCAAACAGGGGCCCAGCCAAGCAGCATTCTGTAATGTGAAGAGGGAGTATGCAGTGATGCGCAACAGCTGTGTCTCTCTGAATCTGAAGAGGCGGGTGAGACAGTGCCGATGGTCAGCACACCGCAGAACGCATCTGATGATGATGAGACCCAGGTGCCAGTTTCTGTTGAGCATGGTGCTGGCCAGACCACCCAACAGCAGGTGTTGGAAGAGGGTAGTGGAGATGATGAGGTCCAAGACCCAACATGGCATGAGGAACAGGAAGGTGGTGGGAGCAGCTCAGAGGAATAATAATAATATTTATTTATATAGCGCCATCATATTCCGCAGCGCTTTACAGTTTAGCCGTTTCAGAACACAAGTCATAAGTAACAACGTTAACAATACAATAATTTAAGCTAAATAAGTCGCCCCTGCTCGTGACAGTTTACAATGTACAATGAGATGGGGGAGATACAAAGTATAGGTGTTTATATACAATGGTGCATTTACAATGATGTTCCAGCCATCTTAAGGGACTGAGGGATGGAGATAGTGAATGGGCTAGAGACACACACACACTTACACAGAATACATAGAATGACTTTGATTAGTGAATGTGATAGGCCGCTCTGAACAAATGTGTTTTGAGGGAGCGCCTGAAACCATGCAAATTGTGGATAGTCCTAATTTCTTGGGGTACAGCATTCCAGAGGATTGGCGTAGAGCAGGAGAAGTCTTGGAGTCGGGAGTGGGAGGTACGTATTAGTGCAGAGGTTAGTCGAAAGTCGTTTGCAGAGCGCAGCAGTCGGGTAGGCCGATAGATAGAAATGAGGGAGGAGATGTAGGAGGGGTGCTGCACTGTGGAGAGCTTTGTGGGTGAGAACCAGTACTTTGGTTGAAAGCTGGGAGAGGCCTAGAGAAATGGTTAGTGATAGAAGGAAGATAGAGGAAGACATTGCCCCAACGGTACAAACAGTAGGGAGAGTTAGGCTGCAGACTCGGTTGCCTGTAGCCTCCAGTTTGGCACCTGTTCGGAGCAGTTGTCTTCCAAAAGTCAAAACGTGCGCTCCCAGGACTTGCACTGCGTGGTCCTTTTTTCACACACTTGCACATGATATTTGCTATGTGAAATGCAAGCTGTGTAATTAAAAATTAAAAATAGCTAAAAGTGTCAGTCACCTCAATACCACAAATATGTGGAAACATGTGCGGACAAAGCACGTAGTTGAGTTACAAAGACACACTAGAGATGTAGGCCAACCTACAGCAGCACCTACATCTTCAGGTTGTGTTGAAGCCTCTTCATCGAGCTCACACACAGCTGGTTATGCTTCCTCACAGGATCGCCATGGAAGAACCTCGGCCACTGTTGTCCAGAGACAAACTGTTATTCCACACACAGCAGCAAGTTCCCTGTCATCCTCACACTCCCAGGCCACAAAACAGCCATCGGTAGCACAGGCATGGGATAAAAGACGGCCATACTCCGCAAACCATGCACGAGCACAGGCTCTGAATGCTGGCATTGCAAAACTCCTGTCCCTTGAAATGCTGTGATTCAGGCTGGTGGAGACAGACAGTTTCCGTAACTGAATATCATTGTCAATCCCACAATACAATGTGCCAAGCCGATTTCATTTCAGCAGGCAAGCCGTCCCTGGTCTGCAAAAGCATGTTGAGGGAAAAATTAAACATGCGCTACTAAAAGCCCTCAGTAGCAAGGTCCACCTGACCACCGATGCGTGGACCAGTACCCATTGTTATGATCTGCTACAACCAGTAAGGAAAGAAGGGAATTCTGTCCCTACAATACAACTAAGCTGAATCCCTACGATGTAACGGGGAACCTGATCCTGCGACCAGACCCGCTAAAGTCCTCATCTAGTGTGAACGAAGACCTATAGTTGCGAGGGAGTAATCCCTACAAGATCTAGGGACTGTGAGAAAAGGTGGACACCTCCTAACATAAATTGTAGCATGGATAATTAAACAGAAAAATAAATACTTTGTGATCCTAACATCAAGCAAAACTGACAGATTAAGGCACCTAAGCACCCGGCTAGCTTAACAGTAGATAATACAATGAAGTCAAGCAAAGCCAGAAGGGCGGAGCCAGACTAAATAGGGAAAAAAGGTCATGTGACCAGCAAACTGAAACAAAACCTAACAAGAGGGTTCTAACACCCATGGCCAGGGACAATACCTTTCCCTCACTGCCCATTGGGTCAATGTTGTGCAGCCGGGTACTGATCTTGCGAGTGGCGCTGTACGTGTTCTGCCAACTCCAAGGATTGCAGGAATCAAGTCTGTACACATTGATTCCTCCTCCTATTCCAGTTCCTCAGAATCATCGCTGCAGGAGCCGTCACGGTCTACCTCCACATGGACCCGTGAACGTTTACCTGTTGCGACCGATATGAGCACAGCCGTGTCCAAATGTCAACAGGCCATCCTGAAATTAATTTCCATGGGGAATCTTAGCCACACAGCGCAGGAGCTCTGTAATGCCATAAAGCAGGAGAGCGACGTGGTGTTTTTGGAAGAGAATCTACAGGCAGGCTTGGTAGTGTGTGACAATGGCCGAAATCTGGTGTCAGCTCTGGGCCTTGGCAACCTCACTCACATACCATGTCTGTCATATGTGCTCAACTTGGTCGTGCAGAGTTTTTTGAGGGACTATCCGGATCTTGATGCACTGCTGCACAAGGTCCGCCTACAGTGCGCTCACTTGCGACGTTCCAGCATGGCCAGATCGCTGATTGCAGCTCTGCAACGCAGATTTCACCTTCATGAACATCGCATCATATGTGACATACCCACCAGGTGGAATTCCTCGTTACATATGTTGGAGCGGTTGTGTGAGCAGCAGCCAACAGTAATGGAGTATCAGCTGCATCAGGCGCAGTCAACTCGCAATTTGCGCCGTTCACACTTCACCACTACTGAGTGGGCCTCTATAATAAGAATAATAATATTATTTATTTATATAGCGCCATAATATTCCGCAGTGCTTTACAGTTTAACAGTTTCAAAACACGAGTCATAAGTAACAACGTTAACAATACAATAATTAAAGCAAAATCAGCCGCCCCTGCTGGTGAAAGCTTACAATCTACAATGAGGTGTGGGAGATACAAAGTACAGGTGTTTATATACAATGGTGTTTTTACAATGATGGTCCAGCCATTTTAAGGAAGTGAGGGATGCATGGAGATAGTGAATGGGCTACACACACAGAATTACACATAGAATGACTTTGATTAGTGAATGTGATAGGCCACTGTGAACAAATGTGTTTTGAGGGAGCGCCTGAAACCATCCAAATTGCGGATAGTCCTAATTTCTTGGGGTAGAGCATTCCAGAGGATTGGCGCAGCGCGGGTGAAGTCTTGGAGTTGGGAGTGGGAGGTACGGATTAGTGCAGAGGTTAGTCGAAGGTCGTTTGCAGAGTGCAGCAGTCGGTTAGGCCGATAAATATAAATAAGGGAGGAGATGTAGGGGGGTGCTGCGCTGTGGAGAGCTTTGTTGGTGAGAACCAGTAATTAGAATTGGATCCTATAATGAATGGGCAGCCACTGCCAGTGTAATGAGTGGCGAATAACTCTATGAAGGATATCTGCCACGTTTTGCGTGCGTTTGATGAGTCAACGCGGATGGCGAGTGCAGATGATGCACTAGTCAGCCTGACTGTCCCCCTTATCTGCCTGCTTCAAAAAACACTGCAAGCACTAAGGCATGAGGTTTTGGAAGAGGTGGAGGATGAGGAGTCACAAATTCCATCACCTTCTGGACAGTCAGCGCAACGTGGTTCCTCACAAAGGGCTGGAGGACTTTCAAAGTACCATGCTGTATCAACAATTGAACCTCCAGAGTCGCTGTCTATATTTTCATAACCATTACAAACTTTTAATGTATTTACAAAGCACATAATGTACATTTTTTGTCTATCCTTTTGTAATGCTATTGTGTTTCCATAAACTGATGTTACAGAATTATGATACAAAGTTTTTAAATTTTGAGTTTTAAATTTTGTAAATTTATATGTATTTGAAGGACTTTGTGAGGAGGATGAGGAGGAGTCAATGGAGGAGGAAGACATCGCTCCAGAGGGAGGTAGACAATGCTCTAGTCAGTATGTAGACCAAGGGTGGGGTGATGCACAGCAGGCGGAGATGACGCCTCTTGCAGGGGACAACGTTTCTTGGCCAGTTGGGAGTCTGCAGCACATGGTTGATTTCATGCTGCAGTGGCTGAGAAACGACCGCCGCATCGAACACATTCACACCACGTCTGATTATTGGGTGTACACCCTCCTAGACCCTCGCTACCGGGACAACTTACAAAGCCTCATCACACCGTTGAACCGGGAGCGTAAAATGCGGAAGTACCAAGACACACTGGTGCAATCCATAATGTTCTCCATTCCAGCCGAGAGCACTGCTGCTGCTACTGATTTACAAAGCAGCTCTGTGCGTCGAGGCAGTGGAGACAGCTCTGCAACAAGAGGGAGCACAAGCAGCGCCTCTGCACAGGGCAAGAACAGTATGTTCCAAATGTGTCGAAGTTTTGTGGCAGCGCCACCAATGTCTACACCATCCGAGACGGCTCCAGTCAGCAGGAGGCAACATTTCCGTAAGATGGTTACAGACTACATGTCTTGCCCTCTCAGTGTACTCTCAGATGGCTCTTCCCCATTCAAGTTTTGTGTCTCTAAGCTGGATACATGGCCAGAGCTTAGCCAGTATGCATTGGAGGTGCTGGCTTGATCTGCTGCCAGTGTATTATCGGAGCGCGTCTTTACTGCTGCAGGTGGTGTACTAACAGACCGTTGCATGCGACTATCCTACGATAATGTAGAACGGCTTACTTTTCTGAAAATGAACTAGGCATGGATCTCGCCTGAATTTGCCTGTCCGGTTTCAGATTAACTAACTGGTTGGCAACGTTTTCCATGTCTCCTGTTATGTTCATCTTTCTACCACCTGAGCTATACTCCCTGGGCTACAACACTGCCAGTTGCTGCTCAGAAGTGTCGTGTCCACAGACCAATACACAAGCTATAGTGATAGTGGGGTTCAGTAACGCCTGCTGTTCCCTGCTGTGTGTCCGGCAAAAATTACTGCTACCTAGCTACACATGTTTAAAAAAACATGACATGTTAAAGTGGCTAGTGCTACACATAGATATCAGGCTACACCCTTATTTCTAAGCTGTAAACAAGTGAAACGTCAAATTTAAAACCATTCAATGATTAGTGTTGGTAACAAATCTGTAACTAAATAATTGTGACATATTATGGCAGATATCCACATGTCTAACACAAATGCTAACACAAAAGCATACTTATGCTATAGGGTACTGATGGTGAACCTTCTCACTCCATAACTTTGACCAATCCAACTCACATCATGCCTCAAATGCTGCAATGTTGGAAGTGCATAATGTGGGTTGAACTTTGACAACAGCTGCAGTGCGAAGGTTATCCTTCTGTGTTCTTGGCTTTTAAATAAAAGCATACAAGTAAATATAATAATACATTGTTGATTAAGGGACATGATGTACACCTGTAATATTGTGCAAACAATGGATGTAGGACTATTCCTCTTCAACATTACTTATATTTGTGTCATTTGAAAAAATACATATTTTAGTTAAAAATTAAAAACCCATGTTCAGTAGCTGTGAAAGGCCCGTTTGTGTACTTCTATATTGTTTGCAACCAATGTATTGTATACGGATGGAAGCGCGTCACACTAATAGATTAGATTTATTTTAAATGGAATGTAGCAGAACCAATTGGAGATAAATGAAAAGGATGAGCCACTGAGACACGCTCAGCAGAGTACAAGCAGCAGTGCTTGAACAAGTAACTGGAGCGTGATCTGCACTCAAAAAAGTAAAAAACACAGACTGAAGTGAACACTGAAACACAACTGTCCACAATCTGTGAAAAGCTCCTTTCTGTACTTCTATAGTGTTTGCAACCAATGTATTGTATACGGATGGAAGCACGTCACACTAATAGATTTGATTTTTTTCTAATATAATGGAGCTGCACCAATTCCACTAAATAAAATTAAAAAAAAAAAAAAAAAAAGTGACACGTGCAGATGCCTACAAACAGCGGTGGATGCAGAGCAAACTGCAGCGTCACCTGCACTGTCACACACACACCTTGCACAGAGCTGTTAAAACAACACTGGCAAAATGAAGCTTTACACAGCGGTTGGTAAACTAGCCTGCCTCAAGCACAGTAGTACACAAAATCGCAATATCTAACTGTCCCTCAGAGTCAGCACAGCAGCGTTCTGTCCCTAACTGAGTTCACAGCACAGTGACGCTAAAATGGCTGCGCCGCCTTTTATAGTGCATTCTGACATCATTTCAGCAGCCAATCACAGCCATGCCATTAGTTAAGATGACCGCATCATTACAGGATGTGCCCACACTTCGTAGGATTCCTCATTGGCTGACTAAAATCACATTGCCTCTCAAAGAATTATGGGAACTTCCGATTCCGGTATACGATATTGAAAAAGTATCGGAATTAAGTATCGGAATTCCGATAACGCGAATATCGGCCGATACCCGATACTTGCGGTATCGGAATGCTCAACACTAGTTGCCAGCAAAATGGCTCGCTTTGTCCTACTCTACCTCTGATTTCTCCAATTCCTCCATTTGCAGCTGCTGAACGTCCAGCCTACACCTGAACATATGATATTTTTACCACCGCCCTATCTGGGCTGTCCCCCCCAGTGCCGTGGTCAACATCTGGCACACCCGGGAAAGTGTCGGTGCCCTGAGCAGGTGGCAGTTCCCACTCTGGGGTGACGGCACTGGCACAGGATCCCTCATAGTACAAAAAACTGTCTCTGACAGTGGGATGGCCCACTCGCGTACTATGAGGGGCCCTGCGCCAGTGCCATCGCCCACGAGTCGGCCCCCCCTGCTTGCTCTGGGCCCCAGCACTTGCAATACTTACCTCTCCCTGCTCCAGCGCTGTGGAGTCTGGGCAGTTAAATCCTTCACAGGGACAGCCACTACAAATTTGGTTAATTAATCGATGATGGTTAAGACGTAGCTATGGCCTGTCCTGCTGGGCTGTACCTTTAGATGCTCAATAGCTACCATTTGTGATGGAGGTCAACTCACAATTGGATGCAGTGTTGCTCTCTGATCAGCTTTCACAGTTTTACTAGTCACAGACGTGTGAAATTCCTGGCAATATTTTTCAATGTCTCCTCTCATGACAATCCAATACAATCGCCTACGGCCTGTGGCTTCTGTATTTTGCACTCCAAAGTGAATCATGATAGGCAGTGAGGGCCATGTCTACATCTCTCCTTCTCATCACAATTTGATGCAGACAAATAACGTCGATTTGATAGACGTAACTGCGATACAGCAACCCTTTATTCACAAAGAACCGTTTTCGCTGTCTCCACAGATAAACTAATTGAGGGTCATCATCACCTCTCTTAATTTCACTGGGAGGTTTTAGCCTGATTATTATTAATGACCAAATTTCTGCAATCACTCTACTTTAAGTGTGTACTTGTATCCATCTTTTTTCCTGTAGGGGAGATTCTGGACTGGCTTACTGAGACTGAAATATATACGAAAATTTTAAATTAGCCCAACACTGTATACAGCTGTACGCTTCTGATACAGTACACTTCGTCAACTTTTTATATTCTGGTGTAATCCATACAGAGGCTGTGAGCGTCTGTCTGTTACTCCGTAAATATATATGGAGATTTACAATGACCCCTAGACTGTATACAGCTGTACGCTTGGGATACAGTACCCTATTTTGCAGAAAGTCATCCTCCCCCCAACTGTTTTAGCATCATTGACAACTGGAACATTTGCCCACATGTGTGATTCTTTCTTGCATATCTTTTTATATTGTTGTGTAATCCAGACTGAACCTGGGAGCGTCTGTGTCTGCCTCCTGAAATATCTACGGAGATTTAGAATATTTTCCAAATACTATATATACCTTTTATCTGGTGATACAGTACCACTTTTTTGGTCCTCCTCTTCCTCGGACTTCTCCAATTAACCCCTCTCTGACATTAGACTACTATCCCGTCCATAAAACAAGTGCCATTCTGCCCATGGACGGGATAGTACGTCATAGGCGATCAGCTGCGCTCCTGAGGGGAGCGCAGCTAATCGCCGCCGGGTGTCAGCTGATTATCACAGCTGACACCCGTGACTGTGTGTCAGGAGCGGTCATGGACCGCTCCCGGCACATTAACCCCTAGCACACCGCGATCAAACATGATCGCGGTGTACTGGGGGCACAGGGGAGGATCGCGCAGGGTGGGGGCTCCCTGCGTGCCCCCCTGAGACCCTCAGACCAGCGCGATGTGATCGCGCTGTTCTGAGGGCTTCCTCCCTCCCAGCACCCGGATCCAAGATGGCTCCGGGGTCCTGGAGGGAGGCGGCTTCCTCAGTGCCTGCTGAGAGCAGGCACTGAGAAGCCTGCTGCACTGCCTGAGCGATCGCTGGTGTGACAGTGTGCTGTGCACACTGTCACACCAGCGATTTGATAAAATACAGTGATGTCCCACCCTGGGACAAAGTAAAAAAGTTAAAAAAATAAAAATAAACATGTTATAAAAAAAATCCAAAATAAATAAAAAAAAAAAAATGTTCCCCAATAAATTCATTTCTTCCTGTAAATAAAAAAAACAAAACAATAAAAGTACACATATTTGGTATCGCCGCGTCCGTAACGACCCCCCCTATAAAACTGTCCCACTAGTTAACCCCTTTAGTGAACCCCTTAAAAAAAAAAAACGAAGCAAAAAATCAATGCTTTATCATCATACCGCCGAACAAAAAGTGGAATAACGCGCGATCAAAAAGACCGATATAAATAAACATGGTACCGCTGAAAACGTCATCTTGTCCCGCAAAAAACGAGCTGCCATACAGCATCATCAGCGAAAAAATAAAAAAGTTATAGCTCGCAGAATAAAGCGATGCAAAAATAATTATTTTTTATATAAAATTGTTTTTATTCTATAAAAGCGCCAAAACATAAAAAAATGATATAAATGAGGTATCGCCATAATCGTACTGACCCTAAGAATAAAACTGCTTTATCAATTTTACCACACGCGGAACAATAAAAACGCCTCCCTCAAAAGAAATTCATGAATTGCTGATTTTTGTTCATTCTAACCTCCCAAAAATCGAAATAAAAAGCGATCAAAAAATGTCACCTGCTCAAAAATGGTACAAATAAAAACGTCAACTCGTACCGCAAAAAATAAGACCTCACATGACTCTGTGGGCCAAAATATGCAAAAATTATAGCTCTCAAAATGTGGCAATGCAAAAAACTATTTTTGCAATAAAAAGCGTCTTTTAGCGTGACAGCTGCCAATCATAAAAACCCGCTATAAATAGTAAATCAAACCCCCCTTTATCACCCCCTTAGTTAGGGAAAAATAATAAAATTAAAAAAATGTATTTATTTCCATTTTCCCATTAGGGTTAGGGTTAGGGTTGCGGCTAAAGTTAGGGTTAGGGTTGGCGCTAAAGTTAGGATTAGGGTTAGGGTTGGGATTAGGGGTGTGTTAGAGTTAGGTTTGTGGTTAGGGTTGGGACTAGGGTTAGGGGTGTGTTGGGGTTAGGGTTGGAGTTAGAATTGGGGGGTTTCCGCTGTTTAGGCACATCAGGGGCTCTCCAAATGTGACATGGCGTCTGATCTCAATTCCCGCCAATTCTGCGTTGAAAAAGTCAAACGGTGCTCCTTCACTTCTCAGCTCTGCCATGCGTCCAAACAGTAGTTTATCCCCACATATGGGGTATCAGCGTACTCTGGACCCCAAGAGTTATTGTGCAATTTGTCCTATTTCTTCTGTTACCCTTGGGAAAATAAAAAACTGGGGCGAAAATATCATTTTTGTACAAAAAAAAAAAAATATTTTTTTGTTTTTACGGCTGTACATTATAAACTTCTGTGAAGCACTTGGGGCTTCATAGCGCTCACCACACACCTAGATAAATTCCTTGTGGGGTCTATTTTCCAAAATGGGGTCACTTGTTGGGGATTTCCACTGTTTAGGCGCATCAGGGGCTCTCCAAATGCGACATGACGCCCCCAGACCATTCCATCAAAGTCTGCAATCCAAAACGTCACTACTTCCCTTCCGAGCTCCAACGTGTACCCATACAGTAGTTTTCTCCCACATATTGGGTATCAGCATACTCAGGACAAATTGGGCAACAACTTTTGGGGTCCAATTTCTCCTGTTACCCTTGTAAAAATAAAATGTTGGGGCGAAAAAATCATGTTTGCAAAAAAAAAAAAAGATTTTTTATTTTTACGGCTGTGCGTTATAAACTTCTGTGAAGCACTTTGGGGTTCAAAGTGCTCACCACACATCTAGATAAGTTCCTTGTGGGGTCTATTTTCCAAAATGGGGTCACTTGTGGGGGTTTCCACTGTTTAGGCGCATCAGGGGCTCTCCAAATGTGACATGACGCACCCAGACCATTCCATCAAAGTCTGCAATCCAAAACGTCACTACTTCCCTTCCGAGCCCTGACGTGCGCCCATACAGTAGTTTTCTCCCACATATTGGGTATCAGCGTACTCAGGACAAATTGGACAACAACTTTTGGGGTCCAATTTCTCCTGTTACCCTTGTGAAAATAAAATATTGGGGCGAAAAAATCATTTTTGTAAAAAAAAAAAAAGATTTTTTATTTTACGGCTGTACGTTATAAACTTTAGTGAAACACCTGGGGTTCAAAGTTCTCACCACACATCTAGATAAGTTCCTTGAGGGGTCTAGTTTCCAAAATGGTGTCATTTATGAGGGTTTCCACTGTTTAGGCAGATCAGGAGCTCTCCAAACACGACATGGCGTCCAGCCAATTCTGCGTTGAAAAAGTCAGACGGCGCTCCTTCCCTTCCAAACTCTGCCATGCACCCAAACAGTGGTTTACCCCCACATATGGGTATCAGCGCACTCAGGACAAATTGCACAATAACTTTTGGAGTCTTGTTACCCTTGGAAAAATTAAAATTGGGGTGAAAAGATCATTTTTGTGGAAAAAATATGATTTTTAAATTTTACGGCTCTACGTTATAAACTTGTGTGAAGCACTTGGGGGTTCAAATTGCTCATCAAAAATCTAGATAAGTTCCTTAGGGGGTCTAGTTTCCCACTGGGGTCATTTGTGGGGGTTTCCACTGTTTAGGCACATCAGGGGCTCTCCAAATGCAACATGGCATCCAAACTCAATTCCAGCCAATTTTGGTTGGAAAAAGTCAAATGGTGCTCCTTCCATTCCGAGCTCTGCCGTGCGCCCAAACAGTAGTTCCCCCCCACATATGGGGTATCAGCGTACTCAGGACAAATTGTACAACAACTTATGTGGTCCAATTTCTCCTGTTACCCTTGGGAAAATAAAAAATTAGTGACTAAAAGATAATTTTTGTGGGAAAAAAATAGGATTTTTTATTTTCATGCCCGGGCATTATAAACTTGTGTGAAGCACTTGGGGGTTCAAAGTGCTCACCAAAGATCTAGATAAGTTCCTTAGGGGGTCTAGTTTCCAAAATGGGGTCACTTGTGGGGGGTTTCCACTGTTTAGGCTCATCTGAGGCACTGCAAACGGAACATGACCCCCATTAACGTCTGCATTCCAAAACGTTACTACTTCCTTTCCAAGCCCTGCCGTGCGCCCAAACAGTTTCCCCCCCCCACATATGGGGTATCAGCGTACTCAGGACAAATTGGACAACAACTTTTGGGGTCCAATTTCCTTGGGAAAATTCAAAATTTGGGACTAAAAATCATTTTTGTGGAAAATTGATTTTTTTTTTTTTCACACCCAGGCTTTATAAACTTTTGTGAAACATTTGAGGGTTCAAAGTGCTCACAACAGATCTAGATAAGTACCTTAGGGGGTCTAGTTTCCAAAATGGTGTCACTTGTGGGGGTTTCCACTGTTTAGGCGCATCAGGGGCTCTCCAAACGCGACATGGCATCCAATCTAAATTCCAGCCAATTTTAGTTTGAAAAAGTCAAACGTCGCTCCTTCCCTTACGAGCTCTGCCGTGTACCCAAACAGTGGTTTTCCCCCACATATGGGGTATTGGCGTACTCCGGAGAAATTGCATAACAACCTTATCTGTCCATTTTCTCCTTTTACCCTTGTGAAAATAAAAAAAAAAGTTTGTAAAAGATAATTTTTGTGGCTAAAAAGTAAAATATTCATTTTTTCCTTCCACGTTGCTTTAGTTACTGTGAAGCACCTGAAGGGTTAATAAACTTCTTGAATGTGGTTTTGAGTACCTTGAGGGGTGCAGTTTTTAGAATGGTGTCACTTTTGGGTATTTTCTGCCATATAGACCCCTCAAAGTGACTTCAAATGTGAGGTGGTCCCTAAAAAAAATGGCTTTGTAAATTTTGCTGTAAAAATGAGAAATCGCTGGTCAAATTTTAACCCTTATAATTTCCTAACAAAAAAAAATTTTGGTTCCAAAATTGTGCTGATGTAAAGTAGACATGTGGGAAATGTTATTTCTTAACTATTTTGTGTGATATATTTCTCTGTTTTAAGGGAATAAAAATTCAAAGTTTGAAAATTGCAAAATTTTAAAAATTTTCGCCATATTTGTGTTTTTTTTCAAAAATAAACGCAAGTTATATCGAAGAAATTTTACCACTAACATGAAGTACAATATGTCACGAGAAAACAATCTCAGAATCGCGAAGGTCCGTTAAAGCGTTCCAGAGTTATAACCTCATAAAGAGACAGTGGTCAGAATTGTAAAAATTGGCCCGGTCATTAACGTGCAAACCACCCTTGGGGGTGAAGGGGTTAAACCATTTGCATCTGCTTTACGTCCATTATACACCTCAACATATTGTTAGGGTCTGCGGAACGCACCAAATATATATAAAAAAAAGATGCATTCGCAGCCCGGGGTCCACCGTGCAGGCAAAGCCTGCTGCTAGTAAGATGGCAATATATGGCGGTATAAGCGAACTCTGTTACACCACAGAGTCGCTGTGGTAGAGACTGTGTCCTGTTAACCTCACAGGAGAACACAGATAACTGCAGAGCGGATAGCAGTCCGTGGTCATACACTATCCAGCAAAACCACTAAAGGAGATTAAAGGTCTCCAAAAATTCAATATAAACAGCAAAAAAAGGCAGCAACACTCACCTGCCCAGATCTCAGAACAAATGCACTACAGGATGCAGCCAGCCCATTAAGCAAGATATAAGCAGCACAGGTGCAAAATACCAGATTAAACAGCCACTCTCCATATACCCATCCAAGGAGGGGGTGACTGCCCAGTATACAATTGCACAATAGAAGCCCGCATTGGGTGCCGTTCACACAAGGATACTGCACAGTGTCTGGTTCACAGCCTATTAATCACGCCCCTACTATTCGACTAGGCGGGCTGGCCAGTAAACTCTCAAATCGCACCAGTGTGAACACCCCTCATGCGAGACCAGACGTGCCTGGGCCTGGCTGCACCCCGAAAAATACAGTGCAAAAAATACAAAAATAGTGGGGTATTAGTTAATATTTTGGCCAAAATACGTAAGCTTGTAACCTGCGCCAAAGGTCCCCACGCTTACAAGTCCTACTCTACACTATCCAGCAAAACCACTAAAGGAGACTCAAGGTCTCCAAAAATTCAATATAAACAGCAAAAAAAGGCAGCAACACTCACCTGCCCAGATCTCAGAACAAATGCACTACAGGATGCAGCCAGCCCATTAAGCAAGATATAAGCAGCACAGGTGCAAAATACCAGATTGAACAGCCACTCTCCACATACCCATCCAAGGAGGGGGTGACTGCCCAGTATGCAATTGTGTGAATGGCGCCCAGTGCGGGCTTCTATTGTGCAATTGTATACTGGGCAGTCACCCCCTCCTTGGATGGGTATGTGGAGAGTGGCTTTTTAATCTGGTATTTTGCACCTGTGCTGCTTATATCTTGCTTAATGGGCTGGCTGCATCCTGTAGTGCATTTGTTCTGAAATCTGGGCAGGTGAGTGTTGCTGCCTTTTTTTGCTGTTTATATTGAATTTTTGGAGACCTTGAGTCTCCTTTAGTGGTTTTGCTGGATAGTGTAGAGTAGGACTTGTAAGCGTGGGGACCTTTGGCGCAGGTTACAAGCTTACGTATTTTGGCCAAAATATTAACTAATACCCCACTATTTTTGTATTTTTTGCACTGTATTTTTCGGGGTGCAGCCAGGCCCAGGCACGTCTGGTCTCGCATGACGGGTGTTCACACTGGTGCGATTTGAGAGTGTACTGGCCAGCCCGCCTAGTCGAATAGTAGGGGCGTGATTAATAGGCTGTGAACCAGACACTGTGCAGTATCCTTGTGTGAACGGCACCCAATGCGGGCTTCTATTGTGCAATTGTATACTGGGCAGTCACCCCCTACTTGGATGGGTATGTGGAGAGTGGCTGTTTAATCTGGTATTTTGCACCTGTGCTGCTTATATCTTGCTTAATGGGCTGGCTGCATCCTGTAGTGCATTTGTTCTGAGATCTGGGCAGGTGAGTGTTGCTGCCTTTTTTTGCTGTTTATACAGTCCGTGGTCATGCAGACAGTAACGCAAACAACCAACTCCTCATCGGAGTACCCGGTATTCCAGAGGCTATTTCAGCCAAGCCCTGAACACGTTGTAAGGGTCTGCGGAACGCACAAAATATTTGATGTAGAGAGGTGCGTTCGCAGCCCGGGGCCCACCGTGCAGGCGGAGCCTGCTGCTAGTAAAATGGCGCAAGAAGCGAACTCTGTTATCCCGCAGAGTCGCCAAAAAAATGCCGAAACGTGCTGTGGCAATATGTGCGATGTTGTGAATGTGTTAGAAATGAATTCTGAGCAGAAGCTCCCTCTGGTGGTTACAAACAGTACTGAACCATTCAATGAGGATTGGCAATCAGGAGTTACAGACTGGTCTTATATAAGGGAGATTCCCTCCCATCATGGTTGCCGGTGATCAATTGTTCTTGTCTCAACTGAGGTTCCTGGTTCACTTGGAAGCTTGCTGAGTCTTGCCTGCATCTTCTGCTATCAGATAAGATATTTTCTGCTTTAATTTTTGTGCTTGATTTTTGCATTGTTCCCTGCACTTCTGTGGACGTCAGCCAGGTCCCCTCCGGGGCTTGTGCCCCTCTCAGTTTATCTGAGCCACTGTTATTTGTTCATTTGCCTTTTCCAGTTTTTTCAGTGGCTGCGGCTTAGTTTTGTGACACCAGAGAACTAATTTAGGTGGTAGAGGTCGTGTGATCTCAGGTGTTTTTGCAATTAGTAGAGTTGGTATTTTTTAGGGTTTTTTGGATTGCATTAAGTGTCCTTCCTATCCTTTTCTGTCCAGGTAGATTGGGCCCCAACATTTGCTCATACTATTTTCTGTCTGTGTCTGTATTTCCTCTTGTCTAACCGCAATTACATGTTTGGGGGCTTCCTCTGTTCTTTGGGGATCTGCTCCGGGGCAGATAGATTTCCTCTTTCTATCTTTAGGTGTAGTTAACCTCTCAGGCTGTGACGAGGCGTCTAGGACCATCATAGGAACGCTCCATGGCTGCCTTTAGTTGTGGTGGTTAGTCAGGATACTGCAATCCAGTAGATTCCAACCTCTCTGGTGTATTGCCGTTTTTGCCTGCTCTCCTCAGCTACCAAATAATAACAGTATCACCGGCCAAACTGAAAATTATATGGTACTCAACACAAGGGAAAAATAGTAAAAGGAAAAAGAAAAAGGAAGTTGTCAGAAATTTTTTTCTTTTTTCTCTGTTTGTTGCATTTTTTCCCTCTTTTTCTCTGGGTGCTGAGGAGGATTTTTTTTTTCTCTCTATGGAGTTTGCACAGTTGTCTGGCTGTGTGGATCAGCTTGCCACTGAAGTTCGGAGTATTGCTACCTATCTTGCAGGGTTGCCGGTTGTGGAACCTTGGATTCCCATGCCACATTTGTTTTTAGGGAATCGGGCTAAGTTTCTGAATTTCAAAAATAACTGTAAGTTGTTTTTTGCCTTAAAACCTAAGTCCTCAGGGAACGCAGCACAGCAGGTTCAAATTGTCATCTCTCTCCTGCACGGCGATCCTCAGGATTGGGCTTTTTCCCTGACACCTGGGGACCCTGTTTTGAGTGATGTTGATGCATTTTTTCTGGCTCTGGGGTTATTGTACGATGAACCTAATGTCACTGATCAAGCTGAAAAAACCTTGTTGGCATTAAATCAGGGCTTGAGGACGCTGAGTTGTACTGTCAGAAATTCCGAAAGTGGGCAGTCCTGACCAAATGGAATGATGATGCTTTGGCAGCCTTTTTTCCGAAGGGTCTGTCAGAGAATGTAAAAGATGTTATGGTGGGTTTCCCTGCTCCCGCTGGTCTCAATGATTCTATGTCATTAGCGATTCAAATTGACAGACGTTTGCGTGAGCGTAGAGGTATGCGTGGAATAGTGTTGCCTTGTGAGCCAGTTTCTGAACCCATGCAGTGTGACAGAGTGGCTTCTGGGGCACAGCGTCATGAGTTTCGATAACGCAATGGATTATGTTTCTACTGTGGTGATGCCTCTCATGCTATTTCAGTCTGCTCTATGCGGGAAAGACGTTTTGCACGCTCAGTTGTCTTGGGTAGTGTTCAGACTAAATTTCTGTTGACTGTTACCCTGATTTGCTCCCTGTCCACATTTTCTTCTCAGGCTTTTGTTGATTCGGGAGCAGCTATTAACCTGATGGATTTTGATTTTGCTAAACGTTGTGGGTTTCCCTTGATACCCCTACGGAAGTCTATTCCCCTACTGGGGATTGATTCTACCCCTTTGACTGAGAATAAACCCCAGTTCTCTACTCAGGTGATAATGAGGGTTGAACCTGATCCTCAGGAGAGTTGCAAATTTTTGGTGCTGTATAACCTGCATGACATTATTGTACTAGGTTTCCCTTGGTTACAGTCTCATAATCCTGTTTTGGATTGGAAATCTGTGCCTGTAACCAGTTGGGGCTGCCAATGTGTTAATGCCAACACTCCTGTTTTTTCTGCCTCTCCCCAGGCTCAGGATGTTCCTGACTTTTGACTGATTTTTCTGATGTGTTTAGCGAAAGTAAATCTGCATCCTTGCCCCCCCATAGGAGCTATGACTGCGCTATTGAATTAGTGCCTGATAGTAAATTCCCTAAAGGTCGCCTTTTTAACTTGTCTGTACCTGAACATGACGCTATGCGGTCTTATATCAAGGAGTCATTGGAGAAGGGTCATATCAGACCATCCTCTTCACCCTTTGTTTGCCGTTTTTTTCTTTGTGGTCAAAAAGGATGGTTCATTAAGGCCGTGTATTGATTATCGTCTTTTGAACAATATCACTGTGAAATATCAATATCCGTTACCCTTGATTTCTGTCCTGTTTTCCAGGGTGAAAAGTGCTACTTGGTTTACCAAGCTTGACCTCAGGGGGGCGTATAACCTTATTCGCATTAAGCACGGGGATGAATGGAAGACAGCGTTTAATACCCCAGAGGGCATTTTGAGTACCTAGTGATGCCATTTTGGCTCACTAATGCTCCTTCCGTCTTCCAGTCCTTCATGAATGACATTTTCAGGGATTTTGTGGATAAATTTCTGATTGTTTATTTGGATGATATCTTGATTTTTTCCAATGACTGGGACTCTCACGTGAAACATGTTCGGACTGTGTTCCAGATTTTGAGAGAGAATGCTCTGTATGTGAAGGGATCAAAGTGACTTTTTGGCGTACAGAGGATCTCATTTCTGGGATTCATTTGGTCTCCATCTGTTATTGAAATGGACCCGGTCAAGGTTCAGGCAATCTGTGATTGGGTCCAACCTACTTCATTAAAGGCTCTTCAGAGATTTTTGGGTTTTGCCAATTTTTATCGTAAATTTATTGGTAATTTCTCCGGTATTGTTAAACCATTGACTGATTTGACCAAAAATGGTTCTGATGTGGTGAATTGGCCTACTGAGGCAGTCTCTGCATTTCAGGAACTTAAGCAGAGATTCACTTCTGCTCCTGTTCTATGGCAGCCTGATGTTTTTCTACCGTTTTAGGTGGAGGTTGATGCCTCTGAAATTGGGGCAGGTGCCGTTTTGTCCCAAAGAGATCCACAGACCTCTAAAAGTAACCCTTGTGCCTTTTTCTCTCGAAAATTTTCTCCAACTGAACGTAATTATGACGTGGGTAATCGGGAGTTATTGGCCATGAAATGGGCCTTTGAAGAGTGGAGACATTGGCTGGAAGGAGCCAAACATCAGGTGGTGGTCTTCACGGACCATAAGAATCTGGTTTATCTCGAATCAGCCAAGAAACTTAATCCTAGACAGGCCAGATGGGCCTTGTTTTTCACACATTTTAATTTTGTGGTTTCTTTTCTTCCTGGCACTAAGAATGTTAAGGCGGATGCCCTCTCGAGGAGTTTCCTTGCGGACTCTCCTGAGTTATCTGATCCTACTGTTATTTTGAAAGAGGGTGTAGTTCTTTCCGCCATCTCGAACAATTTGAGACTGGCCTTGGAAGGGTGTCAGGAGGATAAACCTGAGCGCTGCCCTATTGGGAAATTGTTTGTTCCAGACCAGTGGAAGAAGAGTGTGATGTCTGAGATTCATTGTTCCGCGTTGGCTGGTCATCCCGGGATTTTTGGTACTAGAGACTTGGTGAGTCGGTCCTTTGGTGGCCTACTTTGTCTCGTGACGTCAGGGAATTTGTGCAGTCCTGTATGACTTGCTCTCGCTCCAAGCTTTGCTCTCGCTCTAGTGGTTTGTTAATTCCATTACCTGTGCCCAAGAGGCCATGGACCCATATCTCTATGGATTTTATTTCCGACCTCCCTGTTTCTCAGAGAATGACCGTTATCTGGGTAATCTGTGATAGGTTTTCCAAGATGATACATCTTGTGTCATTACCTAAGTTACCTTCCTCCTCCGAATTGGTGCCTTTGTTCCTTCAGCACGTGGTTTGGTTACAAGGCATTCCGGAGAACATTGCATCTGACAGAGAAGTCCAGTTTGTTTCCAGATTTTGGAGGACATTTTGTTCTAAACTTGGTGTTCAATTATCTTTCTCCTCTGCTTTTCATCCTCAGACCAATGGACAAACCGAAAGAACAAACCAGACCTTGGAGACTTATTTGAGATGTTTTGTGTCTGCTGATCAAGATGACTGGGTCTCTTTTTTGCCTTTGGCTGAGTTTGCTCTTAATATTAGGGCTAGCTCTGCCACCTTGATGTCTCCATTTTTCTGCAATTTTGGGTTTCACCCTCGATTTTCTTCGGTACAGGCGGAGGCTTCTGTCTGTCCGGGTGTTGACTCTGTTGTGGAGCAAATGCAGCAGATTTGGGACCAGGTAGTGGAGAGGTTGTCTCTCTCTCAGGAGAAGGCCCAACGGTTTGCCAACCGGCATAGGACTGATGGTCCTCGGTTTAAAGTGGGGACTTGGTTTGGTTGTCCTTAAGAAATATCCCTATGAGGGTTGCATCTCCACAGTTTAAGCCCAGATTCATTGGACCTTATAAGATCATGGAGATTCTTAATCCTGTTTTCTTCCGTTTGCTTCTTCCAGGGATATTTAAGATCCATAACGTGTTCCACAAGTCCTTATTGAAGAGGTTTGTCGAGCCAGTGGTTCCTATGGCTGCGCCTCCTGACCCTATTTTGGTTGAGGGCAATCTGGAGTATGTGGTTGAGAAAATATTGGATTCTCGTTTTTTCTAGACAGAAACTCCAGTATTTGATTAAGTGGAGAGGTTATGGTCAGGAGGACAATTCTTGGGTGTTTGCTTCAGACATCCATGCTTGGAGACTGATCCGTGCCTATCACCGAGCTCATTCTGATCGGCCTGGTTGCACAAGTGAGTGTTCGGTGACCCCTCCTCAAGGGGGGGTACTGTTATGAATGTGCTAGAGATGGTTTCTGAGCAGAGGCTCCCTCTGGTGGTTACAGACAGTACTGAACCTTTCAGCGAGGAGTGGCAATCTGAGTTCACGGACTGGTCTGATATAAGGGAGTTTCCCTCCCATGATATTTGCCGGTGATCAATTGTTCTTGTCTCAATTGAGCTTCCTGGTTCATTTGGAAGTTAGCTGGAGTCTTGCCTGCATCTCCTGCTTTCAGATAAGATATTTTTTGCTTTTCTTTTTGTGCTTGCTTTTTTACATTGTTTTCTGCACTTTTGTGGAGGTCAGCCAGGTCCCCTCCTGGGGCCTGAGCTCCTCACAGTTTATCTGCAGTCACTGTTATTTGCTCATTTGCTTTTTCCTGTTCTTTCAGCGGCAGCGGCTTGGTTTTTGTTCACACTGAGATCTAATTCAGTGGGTGGCGAGATCGTGTGATCTCAGTATTTTTGTAATCAGAATTGTTGGATTTTTGTAGGGTTTTCTGGGTTGCAGAAAGTAATCTCTCCTGTCCTATCCTATTTAGATCAGCTTGTGGCCCCAGCGTTTGCTCAGTCTATTTTCTACCTATGTTTGTATTTTCATCTTGTCTAACTGCCATTATATGTTTGGGGGCTTCCTATTTTCTTTGGGGATCTGCTCCGGGGCAGATAGCTTTCATCTTTCTGCCTTTAGGTGTAGTTATCTCTCAGGCTGTGACGAGGTGTCTAGGATCAACGTAGGAACGCTCCACGGCTACCTCTAGTTGTGTCGTTAGTTTAGGAATCTGCAACCCATCAGTTACCAACATCTCAGGTGTTCGGCTGCCCTGCTGTTGTTCCTGTGCTCCTCAGCTACCGAAACATAACAAGTAAGTATTCAATACAGTGCAAAAAATGAATTATACCAAAGCTTTACCAGGCACATTAAACTATGTTGCAAGATGGTAAAGCAGTGGTTGGCAGCAAGCAGAAGTTGGAGTGCATACCATTAGTATATATTGCAGCAGACAAGACAGATAGCAGAGGTGGGAATTGTACTATTCATCTGTTTGCTTTCAATGAATGCAGTGCGTACCATTACTATATATTGCAGCAGACAAGACAGATAGCAGAGGTGGGGATTGTATCATTCAGCTGTTTGCTTTCAATGTCAAATATCATCTATTTTCCAGCAATTTGTTTGCCCATTCTATCCAGGGGTGGTGGCTGGTTCTTCAAACTCCCCCCATTTTCTCTCATTTGGAGGTCCATTTTTGTCCTGTTTTTAATTTTGTCTTGTTTTACTTTCTAATATTGTTAATAAATTGATTCTTTTAAACTCTATTTTTGTTTCCTTTCACTTCATATCTTTTATGGCCTATTCCATAATTGATTATTGTGTACTATGTAATTTGAAGTGACTATGGCCATTGGCACAATTAGGACTTTGGGAATACTGTAAACTATATAGTATATAAAGAGCTCCTGTGTATAATGGCACTAGTGATCATGGTATTATCTGCAAACTATAGACAGCGCTCCTGTGTATAATGTAACTGATGATCTCTGTATGACCTGTACATTAAATACTATATACAGGACTCCTGTTTATAATGTCACAAGTGTTAGGGTTCAAGTTCCCGCTGCTGCACAAGGGAGTCTCGAACCAGTCCCGCTGCAGTTCCCCATCCATCTCCGTCCGCATTGGATCCTGCTCAGCTTAGACGTCGGTCCCAGCATCTCGCCCAGTCTAACAGTGTGCAGAGGATTACTGCTGCCTCTCCAGGCTCTGCTATTGTGGCCAGTACTGGTTAGCGGCGAGCAGATGTCTTTAGGACAAAGTCCTTGTTTTCCCCTTCTGAGCATGCCCAGGGTGAGATCTCTCATTGGAGATCAGGGGTCACATGCTCAGGTACTGCAGCGGCTCCTATTGGTCCGCCAGGAAGGTCCTGTGACTACTGGTGTTCTGGAACAGTTTCATTGATCCTTGTTTCTGGCAGGTCCTGTAGCTGTTACTATAAAAGGTTGGCATGGCCGGGCCGCTATGCTCTAGTATCAATTGCATTATGTGCTATGCGCCAGTGTGATCATGTACGCATGTGGTTAGGGCTCGGCTGAAATAAGCCCCTAGAATACCGGCACCTCCGGTGAGGATATTGCTTGATTGCGCTGCTGTCTGCATGATCACGGACTGCTATCCACACAGCAGTTATCTGTGTATCCCTGTGAGTCTAACAGGACACAGTCTTTTTCTCAGGGTTCGCTTTATAATGCTGGTTCAGCGCCCTAGCGTTTTACTTTGCGGCTCACTGAAGCTAAGTGAGTTCGCACTTATCGCCATATAGCGCTGTGGCATTCCCGTTAGCGGCTCTGGGGATTAACAGAGTTCGCACTTACTGCCACAGCGTGCTACGGCGTTTATTTTAGCGACTCTGCGGGATAACAAAGTTTGCTACTTTCGCTATCTTACTAGCAGCGGTCTTCGCCTGCACGGTGGACCCTGGGCTGCAAACGCACCTCTCTATAATATCTATTAGGTGCGTTCCGCAGACCCTAACAACCAGTTATCACTGTATTATCTGTACACTGACTCTATACACAGAGCTCCTGTGTGTAATGTCACCAGTGATTGTCTTCCAGGTGCAAAAATTAAAGATGTGTCTGACAGGACATCAGGACTCTTCAAACGTACAGATGACTACCCATTCCTGCTAATACATGTGGGGACAAATGACACAGCAAGAAACGACCTGTAAACCATCTGCAGTGACTTTGAAAACTTAGGTAAGAAAGTGAAAGAACTGGGAGCGCAGGTGGTCTTCTCTTCCATCCTTCCAGTGGATGGCCATGGAACAAAGTGATGGAATAAGATTCTGCAGGTGAACAACAGGCTATGTCGATGGTGCCGTCAGCAAGGATTTGGATTTTTGGATCACGGAGTGAATTACCTATACGATGGACTACTTGCTAGAGATGGGGTGCACCTTACGAAGACTGGAAAACATGTATTTGGAAGTCGCCTTGCTACACTCATCAGGAGAGCTTTAAACTAGAACAATGTGGGAAGGGAAGCAAAACGCCAGCAAAAGCCATACACCTGACAAATGCTATTGAGAACTCTGCTATTAGAAGTGAAGGGGAAGAACAAAGAAAAAAAATCTACATAATAAAAATATTGAAGAAAGAGAAACCAATCACAAGCTAAAGTGTTTCTATACGAATGCACAAAGCATGGGCAACAAACAAGGAGAACTGGAACCACTAACGCAGGAGAAGGAATATGATGTCATTGGAATCACTGAGACCTGGTGGGACGATACACATGATTGGAATACAAGGCTAGAAGGATACAACTTATTTGCAAGAAACAGACTTGATAAATGAGGAGGAGGTGTCGCATTGTATGTTAGAAAAGCGTATATCTGCACAGAGATTGACACTTCAGAGATTGGGAGTTCTGTCGAAACTGTTTGGGTAAGAATACAAGGACAGAACAATGGAAAGGACACCATTGTAGGCATTTGCTACAGGCCGCCAGTGCAAGCTGAAGATATGGATGAACTCTTTATGCATCAAATGGCCAAGTTCTCCAAAAAATATGACATAGTGGTGTCACGGGTGTGTCGCTACGAAGATCGTCGCGATTGCACAGCCTGACTTCTCACAGCTGAGTTTCTGGTGCTGGGTGTTTTTCGGCAGTGAGGGAGTTAATTCTCCCTCTCTCTGTGCTAGACGAGGCCAGCCTCGCTCATCTGCAATTAATGCTGCTGTAATGGGATTCCTTCAAATACCTGCCAGTCTGCTAGGGAAGTGTCAGTGAAAGCATTCCTGGCAGAAAAACAGAGCGGCTTGTGGTATTTTGGAGTTTGGAGTGAAGTGTACCTTGTGTGTGGTTTTTTCCCTTCCTCGCTTTATCATTTATCTCCTTACCCGTTGGTGTTACCTCTGTTGTTTTGGTGTAGTTTTGTATGCAAGGTGGTTGTTGGTTTTCCCCTTGTACTGTCTCGTTCGTCTAGTACTGTGTGTGGGCTTATATTATCCCATTCCCTTGTTGTGGATCGGGGTCCTTCTCAGGACTAGATCATTGAGGTTCAGGGATCCTCAGGAGGTAGGGATTACGCTGGCGGCCTGGACCTCTGTACCTTTAACAGTACCTCCAGGTAGAGGGATTAGTCAGGGCCCCAGCTTAGGGTCAGCTTAGGCCTCTAACCTCCGGTACGCAGAGACAGCGTGACATGTGGTCATTGGAGATTTCAACTATCCAGACATTTGTTGGGAATCTCTTTCAGGCAAAACTAACAGGTCCAGGAAATTCTTATCCTCTCTTACTGAAAACTTTATCTTCCAAAATGTAGGGGAGAAACAAGGGATCTGCTACCTTGGATCTAATCCTTATAAACAGGGAGGAAATGGTTGAGGAGGTAGGAGTGGCTGGGACCCTAGGAGGTAGTGACCATGCTATTTTAGAATTTTGGATAACAAGAGGAGGAAGACCTGTGAAGACTCAGACGTCAAGGTTAGATTTCAGAAAGGCAGATTTTAGGGGACTCAGAAAGAGAATTGGAGTGATCCAATGGCTGGATTTCCTTAAGGACAAAAATGTCCAGGAAGGATGGAAAATCTTGAAAAATGAGATTCTCAAAGCACAATCGTTAACAATTCCGAAAAGAGGGAAGAATGGGAAGCATTTAAGGAAACCAGGATGGATGAACACAGAACTTAAACACATGCTAAAAAGGAAGAAAGAAATGTTTATCAAATGGAAAGAGGGAGGCATATGTAAAGAAGAATACAACGCCGTCTGCAGAACCTGCAGGGCACAAATCAGATTATCTAAAGCTGACAATGAATTAAGGCTTGCAAGTGACGTCAAAAGCAATAAAAAAGGATTTTGGGGATACGTCAAAAGTAAAAGAAAAGTCAAAGATGCTATAGGATTTTTACAGGATGAAAATGATGAAATGGTAAGTCAGGATGTTGAGAAGGCTGAACTTTTAAATTCCTATTTTTACATTTGTTTTCTCTCAGAAAGGAAATGTAACATCAACTGATCTTCACTGTCCTATTAAAGGAATAGAAGAATCCAGGATATCTATAAACAGAAAGACAGTGAGGAAACACTTAGCTAACCTAAATGAATTCAAGTCTCCAGATCCAGATGAATTACACCCCAGAGTACTGAAGGAGCTAGCAGAAGAAATTATTGAACCACTGTCCATAATCTTTGAAAATTCTTGGAGAACAGGAGAAGTCCCAGAAGACTGGAGAAGAGCAAATGTTATTCCTATCTTCAAAAAGGGGAAGAAGGTGGACCCAGGGAACTACAGGCCAGTGAGTCTGACTTCTATACCAGGAAAGATCTTTGAACAAATTATTAAAGAACATGTATGCAAGTACCTGGATAAGAATGAAGTGATTAAACAGAGTCAGCATAGGTTTGTAACTAATAAGTCATGTCAGACTAACTTAATTTCCTTCTATGACAGAATCACTGACTGGGTGGATCAGGGAAATGCTGTAGATATAGTATATCTTGACTTCAGCAAAGCATTTGACAAAGTATCTCACACAATCCTTATTGAAAAAATGACTAAGCATGGAATGGACAAGGCAGCTGTTAGGTGGATTCATAACTGGCTTAGTGATTGGACCCAAAGAGTGGTCGTAAATGGCTGCACATCCAGTGGGAAGAATGTCTCAAGTGGGGTACCACAAGGCTCTGTTTTGGGCCCTGTTTTGTTCAACATCTTTATCAATTATTTAGATGAAGGAATTGAGGGTAAACTGATCAAATTTGCTGATGACACAAAGCTAGGAGGGATAGCTAATACTAGAGAAGAGAGAGAGAGGATTCAAAAAGATATAAATAAACTGGAGCAGTGGGCAGCAACTAACAGAATGGATTTTAACAGGGAAAAATGCAAAGTACTACATCTGGGCAATAAAAATGAAAAAAGCATGTACAAAATGGGAGGAATAGGGCTAAGTAACAGCACATGTGAAAAATACTTGGGTATACTAATTGATCACAGACTTAACATGAGTCAACAGTGTGATACAGCAGCAAAAAAGGCAAATGCAATTCTAGGATGTATCAACAGAAGCATACAGTCTAGATCACGTGAGGTCATTATTGCCCTCTACTCCTCTTTGGTCAGACCTCATCTGGAATACTGTGTCCAGTTTTGGGCACCACATTTTAAAAAGACATCAACAAACTGGAGCAAGTTCAGAGAAGAGCCACCAGAATGATGACCGGTCTGCAAACCATGTCCTATGAGGAACGGTTGCAGAATGTATAGCTTGCAAAAAAGAAGACTGAGAGAAGACTTAATAGCTGTCTACAAATATCTCAAGGGCTGTCACGTTGTAGAAGGGTCATCTTTATTCTCATTTGCACCAGGAAAGACTAGAAGCAATGGGATGAAACTGAATGGGAGGAGACACAGATTAGATATTAGAAAAAACTTTTTGACAGTTAGGGTGATCAATGAGTGGAACAGGCTGCCACGAGAGGTAGTGAGTTCTCCTTCAATGGAAGTCTTCAAACAGAGGCTGGACAGACATCTGTCTGGGATGATTTAGAGAATCCTGCTTTGAGCAGGGGGTTGGACCAGAAGGCCCAGGAGGTCCCTTTCAACTCTACCATTCTATGATTCTATGATTACTGAATTACCTGTACTCTGACCCTATATACAGAGCTCCTGTGTATAATGTCACTGGTGAGTCACTGTATTACCTGTACACTGATACTATACACCATACGCCATGTACAGAGCTACTGTGCATAATGGCACTTACAGCAATATTGCCAATGTGTTTTTTAATTAATGAGCAGTATAGTAGTATTCAGCACTATGAGGTCATAATATGTTGACCAGTCATGGTTTGGTAGTATTTGTTCATTGCATGTGGTATTATTCGGTCACTATGTGGTCGTAATATGTGATCTGGTTATGATGTTGCAGTATTAATCCCTTGTATGTGGTATTATTTGGTCACAATGTTGTGCTAATATGTGATCTGGTCAAGTGTGTGGTGATTTTTGTTCTTTGCATGTAGTATTATTTGTTCACTATGTGATGGTATAATGTGGTCTGGTCATGGTGTGGTGGTATTAATCCCTTGCATTTGGTATTATTCCGTTACTATGTGGTGGTAATATGTGATCTGGTAATGGTATGGTGGTATTTGTTCCTTGTATGTGGTATTATTGGGTCACTTTGTGTTGGTAATTTGTGGTTCAGCCATGGTATCATGGAATTTATCCCTTGTATGAGGTATTATTGGTAATTTTAAACAATGAATATGACATATTCCCTTAAAGAAAAATAAATAAAATATACTTAAAAAGAGTGTTGGGTATTTTAAGAAATGTTTAATAGGTTAGAGTAGAGTCTCTGCCCAGGCAAAAAAAGCTACCTTGTTGTATTAGCACACTTAAAATAATATTTTGGCCAAAACCAAAGCTGATGGCTGTGTATGCTATATGGTGTTCGATGAGAATTGTTAATGTGTGATTGGTGAGGACATGGTGTAGAAGTGGAACTGTGCAAGGTTAGAGGGGTGGAAGCAGAACTGGTGTGGAGTCTGGGCAGAGTCTCAAAGTGGCCTGAAAAATTTGCCAGCATGGGGCCCTGAAATTCCTGGTGGCAGTACTGACTATACCCCTACCTCTATTATGTATTCTGCTCTTCTACAAGACTCTTCAATCCTTTGACTCTCTGCAGTCCAAATTGCCATAAAACTAATTACACATAATAAAAAATTGAGGTGATTGATCAGAATAAGCTGTCATGTGTGTAGATGGGGAATAATACTATTTTTTCTATTACATGAACTATTTATTCAGTTTTCTTCGCAGGATTTACCGTACCTCTAATTTCAGCTGTCTCTGAGTTATTGGCTTGAGCTGCTATAACGTCTTCCATACAGAGCACACAAAAAACACCAGGGATTACAGCTTTATTGTTGCTGTGTAAAATATGTTAAGGCTCTGCATAAAGAACTTTATAAAGAAGTATTAAGAAGTGTAGATATGAATCCAGAAAAAAAACTATCTAGAAAGCAGCAGCATAAAGAATGTTATACAGTAATATATATAATATTAGCTATGGGAAGAAATATAGCTATCATTATTAAACAGCAGCAGCATGTGTGATATTGTACAGGAGTATAGAGTAGTAAACTGGTTTATCCAGTGTTGAGGTGAGATAAAGCAAAAGTTAGAACACAGTACAACCTATATCTGTGTCTCTCTCCCTCTCTTTTTTGCTCCCACTCCTCTCTCTATGAACATTAATAGGCAGCTGTACTCTAATCCCTATGTGTGAGATCTCTTCTCTCAGACCATCTGGAGCCAGATTATTTTCGCAGTCAATGATAAGTATAGAAGGCCTCTACTTATGATGGAGGAGAAAGACAGGCATCTCTCTCTCTCTATTTCTCTCTCTACAATGTTTGCGTGCTTGAACAATCTTTTTACACATATCATATAATAATATATAATTTATATGCAATCAGTAGAAACATATGATTGAAAACTTTATTTCCCACACATATATACAGTATGTACTACTCACAAAAACAGATATTTGGCTTTTGGACAAATTTATGGAAAGCTTAAAAACTTCATGATACAGTTTTATTTTATCATGAAATTATGGCATTTAAAGGGGATATTTGGAACCTTAAATAAAAGGCATGTAGTTGCTAACAGAGACAACTGCCTTTCTGTTGTAGCCGGCGCCGGTCATTGACCGCTCTTGTCACAGATTCAAATTCTTCCTGTCAACAGAGCAGCAGATTCTCTTCCTGTTGACAGGGGGACTACTGTCGTCATGCTGATTGACAGCCGGCTTCCCCCAATTAGGCAGCAGTTAGATGGCTGTCAATCAGCATGACATCAGTAGTCCTGCCCTGTCTACAGGAATAGAAACTGCTGCTGTGTTGACAAGGAGCAGCTGAATCTCTGGCAGGAGCCTCTGTTAGCAACTACATGCCTTTTTTTAAAGTCTTGGATATCTCCTTTAAGTAGAACCATGCAATGGTAGTTTCCTCATCTCAAATAATTTATTGAAACAAAAACCATCTCATTAACTTGTCATGTGGTATTGAGCATCAATGACAGCTTGACAATGATGTCTCATGCTGTTCAGAAGTTGAGTTATTGTCTGCTGAGGCATGACATTCCACTCTTCTTGAAGCGTGGTCCTCAGGTCATTAAGGTTCTTGGGTACAGATGTATGACCCTGTACAAGGCTACTCAGCTGATTCCTAAGGTTTTCTATGAGATTGTTGCATGAAGAAAGGGCAGGCAAATCCATTTGGTGTACCCCAGTCTCCAGGAGCCATTCCTTAATGATGCAGTCTTAATGAGCTGGAGCATTGTCATTCATGAGAATGAAATTAGGCCTGTATTGTTCATGCAGAGACTAGTGTTGAGCATTCCGATACCGCAAGTATCGGGTATCGGCCGATATTAGCTGTATCGGAATTCCGATACTTAGTTTCGATATTTTCCATATATCGTATACCGGAATCGGAAGTTCCCATAATTCTTTGAGAGGCAATGTGATTATAGTCAGCCAATGAGGAATCCTAAGAAGTGTGGGCACATCCTGTACTGCTGCGGTCATGTTAACTAATGGCATGGCTGTGATTGGCTGCTGAAATGATGTCAGAATGCACTATAAAAGGCGCCGCCTCCATTTTAGCATCACTGTGCTGTGAACTCAGTTAGGGAAAGAACGCTACTCTGCTCACTCTGAGGGACAGTTAGAGATTGCGATTTTGTGTACTGTGCTTTAGGCAGGCTAGTTTACCACCGGCTGTGTAAAGCTTCCTTTTGCCTGCAGTGTTGTTTTAACAGCTCTGCAAGGTGTGTGTGAGTGCAGGTGACGCTGCAGTTTGCTCTGTATGCAACGCTGTCTGTAGGCATCTGCACGTGTCACTCACAGACTCTTTTTTTTTTCTTCAGTGTAATCCTTGCTGCTTCATGTAATTGAAATAATAGTGTGACGTGTGTTAGGGTTCGAGTTCCCACTCCTGCACAAGGGGAGTCTCGAACCAGTGCCGCTGCGGTCTCCCATTCATCTCCGGCCGCAGTGGAGCCTGCTCAGCAGAGACGTCGTTCCAAGCGTCTTGCCCACTCCACTACTGGGCAGTGACTTGCTGCTGCCTTTCCTGGATCTGCTATTATAGCCAGTTCTGGAGCAGACGTCTTTGGGATAAAGTCCTGCATTTTCCCTTCTGAGCGTGCCCAGAGTGAGATCTCTCATTGGAGATCAGGGGTCACATGCTCAGGTACTGCAGCGGCTCCTATTGGCCCGCCAGGAAGGCCCTGTTACTACTAGTCTTCTGAACAGGTTCTCATTGGTCCTTGTTCCTGGAAGGTCCTGTGGCTGTTGCTATAAAAGGGTAGCATGGCTGGGCCGCCATGCGCTAATATCAACCATTGTATGCTATGCGCCAGTGTGGTCATGCGTGTGTGTGGTTAGGGACCCGGCTGAAATAAGCCACTAGAATACCGACTTAATCGGTGAGGAGTTTAGTGTGCTAGCTGGTCAGGGTCGGTGTCCTAGATGCCCTAGATTACCGGCATAACCGGTGAGGAGTTTGATTGCCGTATTCAGGGTCTGGCGTTCAGACGCCATAGATTGCGGGTGACTCCCGCGAGGACATTAGCGCATGACCACGTATTATGCTCGCTTAGCAATTAACCGTGTGCCTGAGAGCCTGACAGGACACGGTGTTTGTTCTCAGCGGCTCTGTGACGTAACAGGGTTCGCTCTCGACGCTAGACAGCGCCCTAGCGTTTTACTTTGCGGCTCACTGAAGCTAAGTGAGTTCGCACATATCGCCATATAGCACTGTGGCATCCCGTTAGCGGCTCTGTGAATTAACAGAGTCTGCACTTACTGCCACAACGCGCTACGGCGTTTATTTTTAGCGACTCTGCGGGATAACAGAGTTCGCTACTTTCGTCATCTTACTAGCAGCAGGCTTTGCTTGCACGGTGGACCCCGGGCTGCGAACGCACCTCTCCACTTTATATATTTGGTGCGTTCCGCAGACCCTAACATAATATTAGCGCCAGGGTCTGGCTAGTAAAATGGCGGACGAACAGCGTCTATTGCAGTACATCCAGCAGCTGAAGGGTAGGTTGGAGGCTCTTGAGAGCACAACCTCAGCTGTGGATGTTACCGCAGTCGCTGTTCAGGCTGCTAGCGTGGCTGCAGCCAGTTTGTCCTCTGCCACCTCTGCCCCTACATTATCCCACCTCCCGCTTCCTGACAAGTTTGCCGGTGATAGCAAGCAATGTCGGGGATTCGTGAGTCAGTGCTCTATACATCTCGAGCTTCTGGCTGCACGTTTTCCCACGGATCGGGCACAAGTGGGTTTTGTACTTTCTCTACTCTCGGGCAGAGCGTTGGAGTGGGCAACGCCGCTGTGGGAGCGCGATGATCGTGTGGTGCAGAGTGCTCCTCGTTTCTTGGAGGCTCTTAAAAAGGTCTTTTTAGGACCCCAGGTCACCCACGATACGGCGCTACAACTGCTGGCATTGACACAGGGTTCGTCTTTGGTCAGTCAGTTTTCCGTCCAGTTTCGGACTCTGGCTGCTGAGCTAGATTGGTCTGATAAAGTTCTTATTCCTATCTACTGGCGGGGACTGGCTGACCATGTTAAAGACGCTTTGGCTACCAGGGAGATTCCCGCCACACTGGAGAAGCTTATCTCCATATCTACCCGCATTGACCTCCGTTTTCACGAGCGGAGGTTGGAGCGGGCCCAGTGTAGGCAGAGGTTTCGGTTGGCTCCTACCTTTGCCAAACCTCTCGAATTCCCCGATCTGGCGTCCGAACCTCAAAAGGCCACAAAATTCCTCATGCAGGACCTAAGTCTCGGTCCGTCCGAGTATCCGTGGTTTGTAACCATTGTCAGCAGACAGGACACTATGCCAACAGATGTCCACAGCGATCGGGGAAGCGATCGCGTCTAGTGGCCCTGGGAGGAGGTTCACTAGAGACAGCGGCATTTTCCTCCAAGATAACATTTAAAGGGACAATCACTGTTGGTACTACCATTCTCACCGCCGACCTTTGCGTGGACTCAGGAGCAGAGGGGAATTTCATGTCCTCTAGTTTTGCTCGCCGTCATGCAATACCTCTGGTGGCGCTTGACAAATCAGTGACTGTTCGGGTAGTGAATGGGTCGTCATTGCCCTCACAAATTACACACCAGACTGTCCCACTTGCATTGTCTGTATCTCCTTCCCATCAGGAATTTATTTCCCTACTCGTCCTTCCCGAGGGAATAGACGAGATCCTACTAGGTATACCTTGGCTCCGTTTCCACTCCCCACATATAGAGTGGACTTCGGTTAGGATACTGGGTTGGAGTGATGCATGTACAGGCAGATGTGTCAGAAGTTGCGTTCAGGTTACCACTACTGAGTTACCCGCAGATCTTACTCCACTCCCAAGCACTACTGGTCATATGCAGACGTGTTCTCCAAGAAGGCTGCGGAGACTCTTCCGCCTCATCGCCCCTATGACTGTCCTATCGACCTCTTGCCTGGCGCAGAACCTCCTCGGGGAAGGGTTTATCCCCTCTCTCTTCCTGAGACAGAGGCCATGTCGCAATATATTCAGGAGAACCTGGCAAGAGGGTTTATTAGGAAGTCGGTGTCACCGGCAGGGGCGGGATTTTTCTTCGTGCAGAAGAAAAACGGAGAATTGCGTCCGTGTATTGATTACAGGGGTCTTAACGCCATCACCGTTAAAAACAAGTACCGTTGCCCCTGATCTCTGAGCTATTTGATAGGCTTCGGGGAGCAAGGGTATTCACTAAACTAGATCTGCGCGGTGCTTATAACCTGATTCGCATCCGTGAGGGGGACGAATGGAAGACGGCTTTTAATACCAGGGATGGCATTACGAATATCTGGTGATGCCCTTTGGGCTCTGTAATGCTCCAGCCGTTTTCCAAGACTTTGTCAATGACATCTTCCGGGATATGCTCTCCACCTCGGTCGTAGTCTATCTGGATGATATACTCATCTTCTCTCCAGATATTGACTCCCACCGGAGGGATGTTGGCAGGGTCTTCGACCTCCTACGGGCAAATTCCCTTTACGCAAAGTTGGAGAAATGTGTGTTTGAGCAGGAGTCCTTACCTTTCCTGGGCTATATCATCTCCGCCCAGGGATTGGCTATGGATCCTGCCAAACTACAGGCGGTGATGGACTGGCAAGAACCCCACTCTCTAAAGGCGGTGCAGCGCTTTATGGGGTTCATTAATTACTACCGTCAGTTCATTCCCCACTTCTCAACTTTGGTAGCTCCCGTGGTTGCCCTAACCAAAAAGGGAGCTAATCCCAAATTGTGGTCTGAAGAGGTCTCCAAGGCCTTCACGTCTATTAAGTCTCATTTCGCTAGAGCTCCCATCCTACATCGCCCCGATGTTGATAAGCCATTTATATTGGAGGTGGATGCCTCGTCCGTTGGTGCTGGAGCAGTCCTCTTCCAAAAGGATGCTCAAGGTCGGAAGCATCCATGCTTCTTTTTCTCCAAGACCTTCACACCAGCAGAGAGGAATTATTCCATCGGGGACAGGGAGTTGCTAGCAATGAAGTTGGCCTTCTCGGAGTGGAGACATCTGTTGGAGGGAGCTCGCTTTCCCTTCCAAGTCTTCACGGATCACAAAAACCTGGTATATCTTAAGACAGCCCAGCGGCTTAATTCTCGCCAAGCCAGATGGTCCTTGTTCTTCTCCCGGTTTCATTTCACACTGCATTTCCTCTCGGGAAGAAGAACATTAGTGCCGACGCTCTCTCTCGCTCTGTGGTGTCCTCGGAGGAGGAGGTGGAGGAGCCTCGGCTTATCGTCCCCACAGAGAGCCTGAGAACAGTGGCCCCGGTTTTGCTAGAGTCTGTGCCCCCAGGCAAGACTTTGTGCCTACTAATTTGCGACCGGAGGTACTCTCTTGGGCACATTCGTCCAGGTGGGTGGACACTTTGGGCAAAGAGGACATCTGAGTTGCTGGCGAGGACATATTGGTGGCCGCATATGGTCCGTGATGTTGGGGACTATGTTCGGGCGTGTGTCTCCTGCGCCAAAAATAAGTCTCCACGACAACGGCCAGCTGGGTTACTTTACCCTTTGCCGGTGGCAGACAGGCCCTGAGAGATGGTTGGATGGACTTTGTGGTGGGCTTGCCCAAGTCTCGGGGTTGCACCATCATTTGGGTAATCACCGACCATTTCTCTAAAATGGTGCATCTGGTGCCACTACCACGGTTACCTTCTGCACGGGCTCTGGCAGCGTTGTTTGTTAGGCACATCTTCCGTTTACACGGCATGCCGGACAAGATTGTCAGTGACCGAGGTCCCCAGTTTGCGTCTCGGTTCTGGAGAGAGCTTTGTCGTCTACTCAGTATTGAGTTAAATCTCTCTTCAGCGTACCATCCTGAGACGAATGGGTTGGTAGAGAGGGCCAACCAGACCTTGGTCACCTATCTACGACATTTTGTCTCAGCCAGGCAGGATGACTGGGCATCCTTGCTACCATGGGCTGAGTTTGCATTAAACAATGCTGTGGCTGATTCCACCGGACAGACCCCATTCCTCCTGAACTACGGTCAGCATCCGCGGGTACCAGTGCCTATGCCCGTGCCTTCCGCTGATTCCAGGGTGGCAGACTGGGCTGTGGAGGCACGGGACATTTGGGACCGCACGCAGGATGCCATTCAGGCCTCCAAAGAGAGGATGAGGTCTTCGGCCGATGCCCATCGGCGCCCCGCTCCTACATTTGCTCCTGGGGATTTGGTGTGGCTCTCCGCCCGTAACATCAGGCTGCGAGTTGAGTCCACTAAGTTGGCACCCCGCTACCTGGGTCCTTTCAAGGTCCTCGAGCAGGTTAACCCTGTGGTATACCGTTTAGCTCTTCCACCACGCCTGGGTATCTCCGACACCTTTCACGTGTCCCTCCTGAAACCCGTGCTCATGTCCCGATTTTCTGAGTCATCTGCCGGGACATCGGGTTCATCTGCGGATGACCATGAGGTGAACGCCATCGTGGGGTGTAAGGTGGTACGGGCAAAAAGTTTTATTTGGTGGACTGGGGGGCTATGGGCCTGAGGATAGGTCTTGGGAGCCTGCCGAGCATGTTCACGCTCCGCAGCTCATCGCTGCCTTTGAGCGCAGCGAGGCCCAGAGAAGGGGGGCCCTAGGAGGGGGGTAATGTTAGGGTTCGAGTTCCCACTCCTGCACAAGGGGAGTCTCGAACCAGTGCCGCTGCGGTCTCCCATTCATCTCCGGCCGCAGTGGAGCCTGCTCAGCAGAGACGTCGTTCCAAGCGTCTTGCCCACTCCACTACTGGGCAGTGACTTGCTGCTGCCTTTCCTGGATCTGCTATTATAGCCAGTTCTGGAGCAGACGTCTTTGGGATAAAGTCCTGCATTTTCCCTTCTGAGCGTGCCCAGAGTGAGATCTCTCATTGGAGATCAGGGGTCACATGCTCAGGTACTGCAGCGGCTCCTATTGGCCCGCCAGGAAGGCCCTGTTACTACTAGTCTTCTGAACAGGTTCTCATTGGTCCTTGTTCCTGGAAGGTCCTGTGGCTGTTGCTATAAAAGGGTAGCATGGCTGGGCCGCCATGCGCTAATATCAACCATTGTATGCTATGCGCCAGTGTGGTCATGCGTGTGTGTGGTTAGGGACCCGGCTGAAATAATCCACTAGAATACCGACTTAATCGGTGAGGAGTTTAGTGTGCTAGCTGGTCAGGGTCGGTGTCCTAGATGCCCTAGATTACCGGCATAACCGGTGAGGAGTTTGATTGCCGTATTCAGGGTCTGGCGTTCAGACGCCATAGATTGCGGGTGACTCCCGCGAGGACATTAGCGCATGACCACGTATTATGCTCGCTTAGCAATTAACCGTGTGCCTGAGAGCCTGACAGGACACGGTGTTTGTTCTCAGCGGCTCTGTGACGTAACAGGGTTCGCTCTCGACGCTAGACAGCGCCCTAGCGTTTTACTTTGCGGCTCACTGAAGCTAAGTGAGTTCGCACATATCGCCATATAGCACTGTGGCATCCCGTTAGCGGCTCTGTGAATTAACAGAGTCTGCACTTACTGCCACAACGCGCTACGGCGTTTATTTTTAGCGACTCTGCGGGATAACAGAGTTCGCTACTTTCGTCATCTTACTAGCAGCAGGCTTTGCTTGCACGGTGGACCCCGGGCTGCGAACGCACCTCTCCACTTTATATATTTGGTGCGTTCCGCAGACCCTAACAATGTGCTTCCATCCATATACAATACCTTGGTTGCAAACACTATAGAAGTCCACAATGGAGCCTTTCACAGCAAGTGAACAGTTGTGTTTCAGTGTTCACTGCAGTCTGTGATTTTTTTTTTTTTTGAGTGCAGATCACGCTCCAGTTACTTCAACTAATGCTGCGTGTACTCTGCTGAGCGTCTGTCACTGGCTCATCCTTGTAATTTTTCAAAAATTGCTGCTGCTTTCTTCTATTTAAAATTTACAAAAATCTATTAGTGTGACGCTCTTCCATCAAAATACAATACATTGCTTGCAAACATAATAGAAGTCCACAAAAAGGCCTTTCACAGCAAGTGAACAGTTGTGTTTCAGTGGTCTGAGCTTTAATTTTTTTGTAGGAGTGTAGATCCCGCTCCACTTACTTCAACCACCGCAGCGTGTACTCTGCTGAGTGTCTGTCACTGGCTCATCCTTGTAATTTTTCAAAAATTGCTTCTGCTTTCTTCTATTTTAAATTTACAAAAATCTATTAGTGTGACGCTCTTCCAGAGGGCAGCGTTTGTTGGCCATTGTGAATCTGCAGCACATGGTTGATTTCATGCTGCAGTGCCTGAGAAACGACCGCCGCATCGGCCACATTCTCACCACGTCAGATTATTGGGTGTACACCCTCCTAGACCCTCGTTACCGGGACAACTTACAAAGCCTCATCACACCGTTGAACCGGGACCGTAAAATGCTGGAGGACCAAGACACACTGTTGAAATCCATAATGTTCTCCATTCCAGCCGAGAGCGCTGCTGCTGCTACTGCTTTACAAAGCAGCTCTGTGCGTCGAGGCATTGTAGACACCTCTGCAACAAGAGGGAGCACAAGAAGCGCCTCTGCACAGGGCAAGAACTGAATGTTACAAATGTGGTGAAGTTTTGTGACAGCGCCACCAAGGTGTACACCATAGTGATAGGAAATCTAGTTAATTTTGTTGATTAGTTCACCATGAACTAGTTCACTGAAAAGATTAGTTCAAAAGATTAGTTCATTTAGTTCAGTTTTTCTCCACCCTATCCTGTGAGGAGCTGATAGGAAATGCATCATGTGACCTCTGAACTAAATGAACTAGATGAACTGCTGAACAAAATGTTCTATTGAGAATGACTCAGGACAGCCTAATTCAATCTGATGCCTCTGACTGAGCTCAGCAGTGCCACATAATGATTGTGTATGAGGGGGCTGAGAAGCAGTTCAGCATCCACCATTTTAAGAACAGAACAGGGTCAGTGTTAAAGATTTTAGCAAGACTGATCTTCTAGGCTAGAGGCATGAACTACACACAGAAACACTCTCTCTTATACACACATATGAGCTGTGTCTGTGTACTGTGTGTGCAATTTCATTTTTATTAATAATATTATTATTACTGTTATATTTGTATTTGATGTGTGGTATGCCTTGGAGGTGCTGGCTTGCCCTGCTGCCAGTGTATTATCTGAGCGCGTCTTTAGTGCTGAAGGTGGTGTACTAACAGACCGTCGCATGCGACTATCCTCAGACAATGTATACCGGCTTATTTTTCTGAAAATGAACAAGGCATGGATCTCACCTGAATTTGCCTGTCCGTTTTCAGATTAAATAACTGTTTGCCAACATTTTCCAAGTCTCCTGTTATGTTCATCTTTCTACCACCTGAACTCTACTCCCTGGGCTACAACACTGCCAGTCACAGGGGAATGATCATTTACAAAACAAAATGTTATCCCCAACAAATAGTAGCGCAACGACTCCAGTGCCCACTTTATCGCCAGGCACTCTCTCTCTACAATGCTGTCTCTGTTTTTTGATGGAGTAAGTTTTCGACTCAGGAAACTAATGGGATGCTCCTCCCCGTTAAGCTCCAGTCCTGAGACAACACGGCACCCAGACCTACCTCTGACGCATCAGTCTGGACAATGAATTCTCTTTTGAACTCGGGTGTGCTCAAAACTGGTGACCCACACAGTGCCCCTTTTATTGCCCCTGTTGATGACCCCTTGCTGATTTATTAACCGGCTACACCAGATCCATGGGTATTCTCTCAAACTGGACCTCTAAAATTTTTAATGGCACCAAGGGACTCACTAAATGAGGCTGAGGACTGTGTACCTGGCGCATGCGACAAGAGTTACAATACCGTTTAACTTCTTGATAGACCCCCTGCCAGTAAAACCGTTGTATAATTCTGTGTAGGGTTTTCTTTTGGCACAAATGTCACCCTAGTACATGCGCATGCGCTAAGTCCATTACCAATCTCCGATATGACTGCAGTAGCAGCAATTGTTAAAAAATTTCAACATGTATTTTATAAACCTGATACAGCAAATCTTGGTTCAGCTCTAATTGTTGAAATACTGTAGCTGCCCCGGGGTGTTGGGGTTCCCCATTGACAACCAGTAAATTTTCACGGGCTAGACTCAACGTAGGGGCCGCGGAGTTGCGCCTTAACAAATTTGTCACCTGTCACATTTAAGTATTACAATTCAGGTCCCGGTGTCAAATCTTCCATCTCCCCAACTAACACTTCGATAGGAGAGGGGTTTTCCTACTCCACCGAAGGCAAAGGTAATACTGCCCACTGCACACATGTGTTATGCATAGTGAGACTGATAGTAGCCAACAAAGTAGCAAACAAAGGCCACTTGTGATCGCCCTATCAGCGTAGGACCAATGCTACTCAAAAGATCTGCCATTATCCTGGACAAAATCTTGATATAATGGTCAATGAGTGAGAATGTACGATAGGATCCAGGCAGATGTGAATGTTTGTTTGGTTTTAGTAGCAACTTCATGTGTGACATGTTTGAATGGCTGGGCAACCCTCCTGTCTCCAATATATGATTGAAGGTGCGTACCAATGTGGATGGGATATCCTCACTCAATAATTTAAATAATTTGGCTGTAAACCCGTCAGGTCCTGGAGCTTTCCCGTATTTAAAGTAACTTATCGCCGCTGTCACTTCCGTCACCTCAATTTGTTTTTTTTTAAAGGAGAAGCTGATAGTTTGTGATGGATGGTAACCATATTCCATCTACAAAGGTGTTACCCTCCGCACTATCCGTATGTTCCACCTTATATAAGTCTGAGTAGTATTCTTGTAGAATGGTGTTTATGGTTCGAGGGTCTGTGTTCATGATCCCATGTTTATTCGTTAACGCTGTAATATGTTGATGACGAATGTGATTTCCTTTCGCTAGTCGTGATAATAGTCTCCCTCATTTGCTACCATAACGATATACATCGGCTCTATAATTGTTATTACTGCTTCTCTCTCGTCGATATACCCATACGTGTAAGTCAGCCTTAGCCTGCTTACATCTATTTTTAACCTGTGTTGATGAACTTGTCTTGTTTGCCGTGTACCTATCGCGTAATATCCTGCTAGCCTGCGAGTAGTTTGTCGCTATCTTCTTTTTTAGCGTTGTCTGATAACCTATTAGTTTCCCGCGCATTACTCCCTTCCCTGCTGCCCATAAAAGTTCCGGCCTATCCCTAGTATCTCCATTATCCCTTACATATTAAAAACACCATTGCTTCACGTGATGTCGAAACTTCTCATCCATTAACAAATAGGTCGGGAAGCGCCAAGTTTGGTTTGGCCCCATCTGCACCATATCTGGCAGGGTCACTGATACGGGCGCGTGGTCATATTTAGCTACGTTGTGCACATCTGCCTCTTCCACTCCCCTTAATATCTCGTGTGCTAGCAATATATAATCTATTCTGGACCAAGAGTCATGTGGCGCCGAATAGAATTAATATTCACTGCCATCTGGGTTCAGGTGTGTCAAAATGTCTACAAAGTTACTCGTGTCTAGCAAGGGTTATTATAAACGTGTGTCATGTGATCGCACATTCATTCGCATCGACCTACAGTTCTTCACTGTTTAGATTCACCATATTTAAGTCACCACCGTGGGTGGTTTTTAATGCTCTCCTATCGGCCTGATATGCTTGGATACCTGGGATAAATTCAGGAACGTCTCCAAACTCCCTACTCACATGTCAGCGCAGGAACCGTAAGAGGGAACGTGCTTGTTTTGTTGCGCATAGGTGGAGTTTTATACAGTAAATGATTACTGCTGTCTTATTTTTTGCGTCCCAAGGGCAGAAAAAGTCTGCGTAACGTTACATTTTACAGACACTCATATAATAGACACACGCTACCCTAACCGTGACACAAGGAAGGTATTGTTGCCGGATAAAGCCGCCATTTTAGCGTCACTGTGCTGTTAATTCTGTTTGGGACAGAACGCTGCTCTGCTGACTCTGAGGGACAGTTAGAGATTGTGATTTTGTGTACTGTGCTTTAGGCAGGCTACTTTACCAACCGCTGTGTACATCTTCCTTTTGCCTTGCAGTGTTTTTTTCACAGGTCTGCAAGGTGTGTGTGTGAGTGCAGGTGACGCGCTGCAGTTTGCTCGGCATACAACGCTGTATGTAGGCATCTGCACATGTCACTCTCACACTCTTTTTTTTTTTTTTCTTTAGTGTAATTCTTGCTGCTCAATTCAATTGAAATTATAGTGTGACGTGCTTCCATCCGTATCCAATACATTGGTTGAAAACACTGTAGAAGGACACAAAAAGCCCTTTCACAGCTAAGAGTTGTGTTCACTGTAGTCTGAGATTTTAATTTATTCAATTTTGATCACGCTCAAGTTACTTCTTCAAGCAATGCTGCTTGTACTCTGCTGAGCGCGTCTTACTGCCTCATCCTTGTCATTTTTCTCTAATTGGTGTACATGTACATCAAAGTAGTCTTCATTTTGATTGAAATCCAAGCAGGTACCCGGACACTTTATGGCTGCTTTTATACGGTGGACTGGCTCCAACATTCAATAAGACTTAAGATGCAATCGGGCACCTTGTCAAGGCCCAATCCTCTTCTCCCTCTGATATAATAATAATAATAATAATCTTTATTTATATAGCGCCAACATATTCCGCAGCGCTTTACACTTTAAGGCTAAGTTCACACGTTGCGGATTGCCGCGGAAATTTCCGCGGCAATCCCGCACTTCTCCCGCGGGAAATACGCACGTTTTTTGTATGCGTATTCCCGCCAGAATAATAGCGTTTTGCAAGCGTAATTAGCTTGCAGAATGCTAGCGTTTTCCTAGCGATCTGTAGCATCGCTTGGAAAACTGATTGACAGGTTGGTCACACGAGTCAAAACATAGTGTTTGACACGTGTGACCAACTTTTTACTATTGATGCCGCCTATGTCGCATCAATAGTAAAAAGATCTAATGTAAAAATAATAAAAAAAATAATAAATAATGATATTTTCACCTTCCGGCGGCCCCCGCAGCTTTCCCGCCTCTCAGCGACGCTCCCCGGTAACTCCCGGTCCCAAGGATGCTTTGCGACAAATCACACCGATGACGTAGCATCACGCGAGACTGCTATGCCATCTGGGTGATTCTCGCAAAGGACTCTTGGGACCGGGAGTTGCCGGGAGCATCGCTGAAGGCGGGAAGGCTGCGGGGCCGCCGGAAGGTGAGAATATCATTATTTATTATTTTAATTATTGTTTTACCAGGGATATGGTCTCCTCTCCTCCAGACCCTGGGTACCACCGCACATGAACCGCTTACATTCCGCAAAATTAATGAACATGTTGCTATTTTTTCCGCAAAGCGTTTTTTTCGCGGAAAAAAACGCAACATGTGGCCAAAACATGCGGAATCAATTAACATGTATAGGATGCTTAATGCTTGCGTTTTTTCGTGTTTTTACCGCGGAAAATCGCGGAAAAAACGCAAATATTCCTGAACGTGTGCACTTAGCCTAACAGTTTCAAAACACAAGTCATAGGTAACAACGTTAACAATACAATAATTAAAGTAAAATAAGCCGACCCTGCTCGTGAGAGCTTACAATCTACAATGAGGTGGGGAGATACAAAGTACAGGTGTGTATATATAATGGTGCATTTCCAATGATGGTCCAGCCATCTTGAGGGAGTGAGGCATGGATGGAGATAGTGAATGGGCTCCACATACACACTTAAACATAGAACGACTTTGGTTATTGAATGTGATAGGCCACTCTGAACAAATGTTTTTGAGGGAGCGCCTGAAACCAGGCAAATTGTGGATAGTCCTAATTTCTTGTGGTAGAGCATTCAAGAGGATTTTCGCAGCGCAGGAGAAGTCTTGTAGTCGGGAGTGGGAGGTACTGATTACTGCAGAGGTTAGTCGAAAGTCATTTGCAGAGCGCAGCAGTCGGTTAGGCCGATAGATAGAAATGAGGGAGGAGATGTAGGGGGGTGCTGCACTGTGGAGAGCTTTGTGGGTGAGAACCAGTACTTTGAATTGGATCCTATAATGAATGTGCAGCCAGTGTAAGGACTGGCGAAGAGCGGACGCGTCCGAGTACCGATTAGCCAGATGGATGACCCTGGCTGCTGCATTAAGGATGGACTGGAGAGGGGATAGTCGAGTAATGGGGAGGCCAAGTAATAGAGCATTGCAGTAGTCCAGGCGGGAGTGGATCAATGCTACAGTGAGGGTTTTTGTTGTTTCCATGGTGAGAAAAGGGCGGATTCTAGAGATGTTCTTTAGGTGTGTAGACGTTAAATATCTAACAAACAGGTCATGCTGGAGAGACTTGCACCTACTGCCACTCAGGGTCTTCAGCTCCTTTGTGAGAAACTAATGTTTGGCCAGCCAGTATATCAAATAAAGTTCATGAGAAATGGGAACTGTGGTTGGCTTCACTTTTGGTACTGGCTGGGTGCTAATACCAAACCATGGTGTGGCATTCAATGGATATTCCTGGCTGGTTGGAGACAAGCTCATTCCCACAGAAAAGTACCTGAAAGCTAAGGAGATGGTGGCCTCTCTCAACATGAAGGAGTTTGCTCGTTGTCTAGGAGACCGACCACCCCTGCTGTGTACCTTGTCAACGTTGTGTTGAAGCTTGCAAGGATTAAGAAGAGGTTACAGTGGTAAGTCTGGTTTTTACTAAAGATCCTGCTGTGTATTATAGTTTTTATGTTTTAAAAAAAATTTATCTTAGGAATGTTAAATAAATTTGTTATTTTTTTGGTTAAATACAATGTATCTTATGAATGTTAAATAATTTTTTTGGGTTTTTTATAAAATAAAATGTATGTTATGAATGTTAAATAACTTTTTTTTTTTTTTTTTTTCAGGTATTTGATCTACCGTAGCTAGTTGCTGATCGTTGACTCTACACCCCTCTCCCCAGAATGTTACTCGGGTTATGGGGAGAAAATCACCGCTATTCCAGACTGATTTCATGTTAATGTGTCTGGCTCTTACACAGCACACAGCACTTGATGTTAGTTTATCTTTTTCCTAAATTATTTGTTACACTGCCCACATTTTATTTTCACTTTTTTTTTAAGCACAAGTTTTTTTACACTTCCTTGTTCTGTAAGTAGGCTTAATGGTTAAATGTTTTATACTAGATGTAAACATGTAACATGTAAATTTTAGATTAATATTTTGCAAATTAGTAGGTCCACACCATCAGGCTCTTTCGTCCCCTCTCCCTCAGAGTAGCGGTAATATATCGGACCCCAGGCTCGCCCACACAGTTCCTTGACCACTTCTCTGCCTGGCTGCCGCACTTTCATGTCCTCAGAAGTACCAACCCTTATCCTTGGAGACTTCAACATCCCCATTAACAGCCCTACTTCCACACTCAAAACACATTTGTTCAGAGCGGCCTATCACATTCACTAATCAAAGTCATTCTATGTGTAACTGTGTGTGTGTGTAGCCCATTCACTATCTCCATCCATCCCTCACTCCCTTAAAATGGCTGGACCATCATTGTAAATGCACCATTGTATATAAACACCTGTACTTTGTATCTCCCCCATCTCATTGTACATTGTAAGCTGTCACGAGCAGGGGCGACTTATTTAGCTTAAATTATTGTATTGTTAACGTTGTTACTTATGACTTGTGTTCTTAAACTGCAAAACTGTAAAGCGATGCGTAATATGATGGCGCTATATAAATTAATATTATTATTATTAGGATTCCTCTGAGCTGCTCCCACCACCTTCCTGTTCCTCACGCCATGTTGGGTCTTGGACCTCATCATCTCCACTACCCTCTGCCAACACCTGCTGCTGTTGGGTGGTCCAGTCAGCACCATGCTCAACAGAAACTGGCACCTGAGTCTCATCATCATCAGATGCGTTCTGCGGTGTGCTGACCATCGGCACTGTCTCACCCGCCTCTTCAGATTCAGAGAGACACAGCTGTTGCGCATCACTGCATACTCCCTCTTCTTCACATTACAGAATGCTGCTTGGCTGGGCCCCTGTTTGCAAGCCAATAGATTCTGAGAACAGAAGCAGACACTCAGCTGGCTCCTGTACAGAACTCTCTGACTGCCTGGGCAATTTGACAGGCAGTGAAGAGACAGATGGTTGCTCAACAGTGCTGTGGTCCTGAGAGGAGGTGGAAGCAATTGAAGTCGATGCATTGGCTGACATCCAACCAACAACGGCTTCAATTTGTTTTTCCCGCAGCAGGGGGGTACTCCGAGCTCCTACAAGAGTGCGCATAAAGGAACGCTCACGGGGAAAACTGGTGGATGCTGTGTCACTGGGGGCCGCAGCAGCCACAGAATCCCCACGTCCTCTCCCTGAAGAAACTCCACGGCCACGACCACGTGCCTTACTCCCTGCCTTCTTCATCTTGGTAGATTGATAAAGAAAGTCTGAAAAGTTATAAGGCCTAAGTGTGGTTATTTCGCAGAGACTGCAGTGAACACTGCACACAACTGTTCAGTAGGTGTGAAAGGCCCCTTTGTGTACTTCTATAGTGTTTGCAACAAATGTATTGTATACGGATGGAAGCGCGTCACACTAATAGATTTTATTTATTTGTAATAGAATGGATCAGCAACAATTAGAGAAAAATTTCAAGGATGTGCCAGTGTCACACGCTCAGCAGACTACAACCAGCAGTGGTTGAAGAACTAACTGGAGCGTGATCTGCACTCCAAAAAGGAAAACCTCAGACTACAGTGAACACTGCACACAACTGTTCACTACCCAACGCGTCTCAGCAGGAAGGCAGTCTGTGCGTTAAAACAAAGGCGCAAGCATACATCCACGTACCCTGTTTATAAAGCTATATAAAAAAAATTATGTAGTAGTGATGCACACTTTATTGAGGTACAATATTACATCGCCATTCACCATCTGTGGCTATGCAGTCTCATCTATATATACCTTATCTATCCGTTGTCATGCTTGCAAGTCGACAGTCAGGCATAAATAGCAATTTTCACTATGCACTATGCACTTTTTAAAGGTTATGTTTGTTAATAAAAATGATTATTGCCACATATTATGAGTATTACATGATGGAAATTGCATAATTTTGTATAAACTGTTTAGTGACATTATTCAGCAAATGTAACATTTTTGTAATGTCACAGATAACTTGTAATGCTGATGATGTTTTGAAGTCAGACATTCATTGTCTATGCAATAAAAATGGTGTACATACTGTTACTTATCCATCATTAATGGATTCAGATATGTACTTGTATGCTTTTATGTACAACCGTATAGCAGATTCCTTAACTAATTTATTTTGTGGTTTGCATTGCTGTTCAACATGTTAATGTATGTGTTTATGTTTGTCAATTCTTTATTTATCTAGATATTAGTTTAAATGAAATCATCATCTTATGGTAGTAAAGGTTATCTTTCCCTTGTTTGAAGTATAGACATTTAAAATTGACAGGTAACAAGGAAATTACTTGATCTAGTATTTAAACATCCTCCTTGACCCTGGGCTCCAACACCGCCAGTTGTTGCCTGTAAGTGCTGTTAGCACAGTCAACACTTGCTCCTGTGTTACTGGGGTTCAGTAATGTCAGCTGTTCCCCTGCTGTGTGTACGTCAAAAAGTCCTGCTGCCTCCACCCTGTTCTCTTCTCATCCCTGGGCTCCAACACCGCCAGTTGTTGCCTGTAAGTGCTGTTAGCACAGTCAACACTTGCTCCTGTGTTACTGGGGTTCAGTAATGTCAGCTGGTCCTCGGTTGTGCCATTGGCTCTTTTCCTTCTGCTGCCCCTCCAGGTTCCAGTACCGTCAGCTGGTTCTCCGCAGTGCCTTTGGCCTAGGTGCCTCCATCTCGGTATCCGAGTTCCAGCAACGTCTGCTGGTCCTTGGTAGTGCTTTGGAGCACAGTTACCTCCTGCTTAGTAACCGTGTCCCAGTAACGTCAGCTGGTCCTCGGTTGTGCCATTGGCTCTTTTCCTTCTGCTGCCCCTCCGGGTTCCAGCACAGTCAGCTGATCCTCGTTACTTGCATTGGCTCTTGTACCTTCTGCTACCCGTCCGGGTTCCAGTACCGTCAACTGGTTCTCCGCAGTGCCTTTGGCCTAGGTGCCTCCATCTCGGTATCCGAGTTCCAGCAACGTCTGCTGGTCCTTGGTAGTGCTTTGGAGCACAGGTACCTCCTGCTTAGTAACCGTGTCCCAGTAACATCAGCTGGTACAAGGTTGTGCTACAAATACAAGATACAGAACAAGAGACACAAGAACAATAAGCAGAAGATCTAAAAGCAGAAGAACATGAAGTATAAGACCAAAATGAAGAGCAAAATATATGCTCTAAATTATAAGCAGAAGAAGACTAAGCAGTGTATGGGGGTGAGTCCGTTCCTCCTCGTGGTGCCCCTGGTAAATGCCTGATGCTGCAGGCTAAACTGAACACGGACAAATACTGTTGTAATTTAAATCTTTTGTGGCAGCAAGAACGGAACGATGAAAAAATCATACTTTTACAGATTACAAGTACAGGAATCTCTGTCACAAATAAGAATATGATGAAGAAGATGAAGGACTATAATATGAAGAAGAATAATAGTTTAAAAAGAACAATATGAGTAATGTTAACAAAAAGATGAAAAGCAAGAAGTTTTAGAAGAAGATAAAGAAGGTGAAGATGAAGAATAATTTGATGACAAAGATGATGCTGCTGAAGATTATGAAGGAGAAAGTGTGGCAAAAGTTAAAAAGGTGAAGAGCATGGAAGTTGTGAAACATACATATTTGCCAAAATAGAAAAAAGGTTAACAACATTGTCAATTTCTTCGTCAATCCGAACGTATTTCCTAAAAAAAAAAAATTATGCTATTCCATTGGATTGGGTTAAACATCTATGCCTTTAATATCTCCTCAACCTCCCCCAATACATTCTACATTACTCTTTGTTGTTTTCCTTCATGTACAATTAACCTACAAGGCAAGAATGGGGTTTTTTTAATTTCGATATTTTGTTCCCATAGACTTACATTGGACTTCCGGTATCGGTATCGGGTATCGCCGATATTTTTGGGTATCGGCGATACCATTCCGATTCCGATACTTTTGGATATCGGAAAGTATCGCTCAACTCTAGCAGAGACACAATGTTGGATTGTTATCAAGTAGGAGGAGTTTATCACTGTAACATTCACAAAGTGTAGGGCAGTTTTGACTTGATTAGGTACACCTGCACACACTAACACCACCACCACCAAAGGTTCCTCTGGTCACAGCAGTGGCTAATACAAAGCACTCTCATTGATGTCTTCAACATCGTTGGCAGCCATAATTTCTGCTCAGCATGAATCGACTTTCATCAGTGTACAGCACTGAGGCTCACTGGTCCCTCATCCAGTGTGGATGCAAGATGATGTGCTTGGGAGTGTGATCAGGAACCCTTGCAGGTTGTCCTTCAGGCAGACTACGTTAATGTAATCAGTTTTGAATAGTCTGACATGACACTTGGGTGCTTCTCAACTCTTTTCAACTCTTTTAAATGTGTCTGAGTGTGTTGTGCGACATTTATCATCTGACTCCGAAGGTCATTGTTCATAATGAAGTGGTTATAATTGCAAGCGAGATATGGCCAAAGGATGTCAACTTCTCTAACTTTCTGTGATTCCTTCAGTCTCACTGTATCTGTGGTGCAACTTGCTGATGACGCTCTGTGACACTCTAAGCTCAGTGGCCTCTTCCGTCTGAGAAAATCCTGCTTGAAGCCTCGCAATGGCGAGGTCTTGTTGATCAACTGTTAGGTGTTGTCATGGTCTCATAATGTCAAAATGTGAAAAACAAGATGTGGAGAACTATTTAAATAGCAATTTTAATTATACCCTTAAGTTTATGGGCCAATTCATGGATCAAACATCTGTTGTAAATTTTGTCATTAAGCTCCTTGTTAGAGAACAGTAAGTTGTTCAAAAAGTAATGGAAGTTTGAACAGTTGGAAGTGTGCATTCAAAATTTTACAGAAGGTCATATTAAGTTCACCTGAAAAGGTTGGAGTGCAATTAGAGTTCATTCTGAAATTTTGCTCAAAAGTCAAATATCCTTAACTTTTTGTGATTAGTATGATAGTAGGAAGCTGAAGAGGGAGAGAGAGAAAAACAAGAGAGCGCTACCTTAGCCCAGTAAAAAAAAACTTTAAAATAACAATGGTGATGCGTTTGTATATGCTCACCTGTAGGGGTTCTGCAGACTAGGCACAACTCTATGAATTATGCTGTTAGGCGTTGGATTCCAACTTCATGGCTTGCTGCCAATCTGAATAGGGTGCAGAAGTGTTAGTCCTGTTTCATTCACTGCTCCAAATGGAAATATAGTGGAAAAAGCTGGAATTTCAAAAAGACCTTGATTATGGAGCATCCTCCAGGTGGTGTTTCAGAGCAACAATATTACACTTGCGTGTTCACAATTAAATTTATTCTAAAATTATTTTTTAAGTGCTCATGCACTAACAACATAAAAAACTTTTAAAAAGCCACTATGTATGAACTGATGTGGCTTATGGGGAGTTTTATATACAACCCCGTCAGATGTGGGTGTGGTTACAATCCTGAAACCTCTTGTCTTTCCTGTATTGCTGACAGCAAGTCATGGATATATGTAGAGAGCAATATATTTAAATTGAAGCATTCTAAGAAAATTGTCAAATTGAATTCTGCTCAAATATACACATTCAACCTACTAGAAAAAGAGAGAAGACCTCCCCAAACAGGTCATCTCTCTCTCTGTACAACTCCATTACTTCAAATAAATCCCAAACGGTCTCTTCTGTCTTTATGTTATTATTTTGGGTTTCTTGCTTTTGTTTAAAAGGAAAAGAAAAACTAAAAATCTGTATATTTTTTTTAATTTAAAAAAAAACAAAAAAACTTAAATTTTTCTTTTTTTTCTTATTTTCCTTCCTTTCTCCTTTCTCTTCCTTTCCATTTTCTTCCTTCCTTCTCCCCTTTATATTTTGTACATAATATGCATTGTTCTACTTGCAAAGTTAACCCTGCGTGAACGATGTTGTGATCTAGAAACAGTAGCAGGAGAGCTGTTGGGATTAAACACTCATCACATGCAATTGCGATGATTATCCTAAAAATTCTATTTGGAGATAAATCACACTTGTTCACTTTCAGCGCTCCTCAAGGGAGGAACGTTCTCGTCAAACTGTATAACTTTCCTCAGACGCCGAGCAGACTACAAACTGTGTCCAATAGACCCGTTAAAAAAGGCTTTCTGAAACAAAGTTTATCAAAACATCTTATGATTGTGCATAACAAAAATTTCAATGTCATTCCAGTGACCCCTTTGGAACAAATACCCATTACAGCAAGAAATAGGAAATCCACCCTTAACAGTAAGGAGTCATTTTGGATATACAATCTTGGTGCCCTTTTTCCAGATGGTTTGAATGAAACAATTGAAACAGTATGAATTGAGCGCTTCACTCCCTTATGTACAATCATAAGATATTTTGATAAACTTTGTTTCAGAAAGCCTTTTTTAACAAGTCTATTGGACACAGTTTGTAGTCTGCTCGGCGTCTGAGCAAAGTTATGCAGTTTGACGAGGACGTTCCTCCCTTGAAGAGCGCTGAAAGTGAACAAGTGTGATTTATCTCCAAATAGAATTTTTAGGATAATGATGGCAATTGCATGTGATGAGTGTTTAATCCCAACAGCTCTCCTGCTACTGTTCCTACTGTAGATCACAACATCTTTCACGCAGGGTTAACTTTGCAAGTAGAACAATGCATATCATGGACAAAATATAAAGGAGAATAAGGAAGGAAGAAAAAGGAAAACGAAGAGGAAGGAGAAAGGAAAGAAAAAAGGGAAAAGGATTTTAAGGGTTTTATTTGTTTTATTAAGTTTTTTAAAGATTTTTTTTTTTTTTTTAATTTTAAAGTTTTTTTGTGTTTTTTTTTCCTTTCTAATAAAATCAAGGAACCTAAAATAACAACACAAAAACAGAAGAGACCATTTGGGACTTATTTGAAGTAATAGATTTGTACATAGAGGGCAATGACCTATTAGGGGAGGTCTTCTCTCTTTTTCTAGTAGGTTGAATGTGTATATTTGAGCAGAAATCAATTTGCTACAAATTAAATATATTGCTCTCTCTCTCTGTTTATATATATTTATACATATATATATATATATATATATATATATATATACATTGCTCAAAGAAATAAAGTGAACACTTAAACAACAGAATATAACTCCAAGTTAATCAAACTTCTGTGAAATCAAACTGTCCACATAAGAAGCAACACTGATTGACAATCAATTTCACATGCTGTTGTGCAAATGGAATAGACAACAGATGGAAATTATTGGCAATTATCAAGACACTCTCAATAAAGGAGTGGTTCTGCAGGTGAGGACCACAGACCACATCTCGGTACCAATGCTTTCTGGCTGATGTTTTGGTCACTTTTGAATGTTGGTTGTTCTTTCACACTCGTGATAGCATGAGACAGACTCTACAACCCACACAAGTGGCTCAAGTAGTGCAGCTCATCCAGGATGGCACATCAATGCGAGCTGTGGCAAGAAGGTTTGTTGTGTCTGTCAGCGTAGTGTCCAGAGGCTGGAGGCTCTACCAGGAGACAGGCCAGTACACGAGGAGATGTGGAGGGGGCGTAGGAGGGCAACAACCCAGCAGCAGGACCACTACCTCTGCCTTTGTGCAAGGAGGAACAGGAGGATCACTGTCAAAGCCCTGCAAAATGACCTCCAGCAGGCCACAGATGTGCATGTGTCTGCATAAACGGTTAGAAACTGACTCCATGAGGATGGTCTGAGTGCCTGACGTCCACAAATGGGGGTTGTGCTCACAGCCCAACAACGTGCAGGACTCTTGGCATTTGCCACAGAACACAAGCATTGGCAAATTCACACTGAGCACATGTGACAGACTTAACAGTCTGGAGACGCCATCGAGAGCGATCTGCTGCCTGAAACATCCCACAGCTTGACCGGTTTGGCAGTGGGTCAGTAATAGTGTGGGGTGGAATTTCTTTGGAGGGCCGCACAGCCCTCCATGTGCTCGCCAGAGGTAGCTTGACTGCCTTTAGGTAGAGAGATGAGATACTCAGACCCCTTGAGAGACCATATGCTGGTGCAGTTTCCCAGGGTTCCTTATAATGCAGGACAATGCCAGACCTCATGTGGCTGGAGTGTGTCAGCAGTTCCTGCAAGATGAAGGCATTGAAGCTATGGACTGTTCCGCCCGTTCCCCAGACCTGAATCCGATTGAACATATCTGAGACATCATGTCTCGCTCCATCCACCAATGTCACGTTAACCCAAAGACTGTCCAAAAGTTGGCGGATGCTTTAGTCCAGGTTAAGGAGGAGCTCACTCAGGAGACCATCCACCACCTCATTAGGAGCATGCCTATGCATTGTAGGGAAGTCAAACAGGCACAGGGAGGTCATACAGGCATGTGGAGGCCACACACACTACTGAGCATCATTTTGACTTGTTTTAAGGACATTACATTCCACTTTAATTTTGTGTGTGACTCCAAATACAGGCTTCCATTGGTTATTAAATTTGATTTCCAGTGATGATTTTTGTGTGATTTTGTTGTCAGCACATTCAGCTTTGTACAGAACAAAGTAATGAGAATATTTCATTCATTCAGTTCTAGGATGTGTTATTTTAGTGTTCCCTTTATTTTTTTGAGCAGTGTATGTATATAACCTGTTTTCAACAATACAGAGGTTTCAGGATTGTGAGCACAGCCACATCTCACGGGTTTTATGTAAAACTCCCCATATGCCTCATCACTTCATTTACCTGAGGAAGGCTCATTTAGAGCAGAAACCCTTTGTGTTTTTTAGTGTTGTTTTTTTTTAAGTTTTTTATGCTGTTAGTGCATGAGCACTTGAAAAATATTTTTAGAATAAATTTAATTATAAACACGCAAGTGTAATATAGTTACTCTGAAACACCACATTGAGGTTGCTCAAGAATCAAGGTATTTTTGGAATTCCAGCTACGAGAGGGAATCTCCTCTGAAAATGCTTTTACTACTATATTTCCATTTGGAGCAGTGAATGAAACAGGACTAACACTTCTCCACCCTATTCGGATTGGCAGCAAGCCATGAAGTTGGAATCCAACGCCTAACAGCATAATTCATAGAGTTGTGCCTAGTCTGCAGAACCCCTACAGGTGAGCATATACAAACGCATCACCATTGTTATTTTAAAGTTTTTTTTACTGGGCTAAGGTAGCGCTTTCGTTTTTGTCTCTCAGCCTTTTCAGCTTCCTGATTCATACTACTGACAAAAAGTTAAGGATATTTGACTTTCGAACAAAATTTCAGAATGAACCTCAGTTGTACTCCAACCTTTTCAGGTGACCTTAATATGACCTTCTGTAAAATTTTGAATGAACTGTTCAAACTTTCATTACTTTTTTTTTAAGTATTTTAAAAGTTTTTTATGCTGTTAGTGCATGAGCACTTAAAAAATGTTTTTAGAATAAATGTAACTTACTTGGCCGTGCGAAATTTTCACACATTGGCGTTGGGGGCGCAGGTAATTTCAAAAACGTAAGCTGGTCAAATGTAAATGTGTTTCATGAGATGATGAACACAGACAGGTATTTATATATGTAACTTGGTAATACAAGAAAATTGGTCTGATAAGTAGAGGCCAAAAATGTCTTCCGGTTGAGGTGCACCTGCAGGTCATTCATTGTGTCTTTCTGTAGGTTTAAACTGTAAACTGTATTTTGTGATAAAATCATGGATGTGTGGTTTGTTTGGCTCTTTTCTTGCTGAAGGGAGCAAGTTTACCTTTGAAATGGTGTATCATTTGTGTGTGTGGAGCGAAGTAATCAGCGAAAAAGCAGTGCATGTATACAAATGTGTTTTCATATGCGACTCACCTGCAGTGAAGTGTGCAATCCTCCAATGTGCCTAAAATAGGCTGGGCAAGCACTTGAACAAGCTGGAAAGACCCCAAGGCAAATATTTGGATTTGCTTGTGATGTCTGTAAGCAGCTTTGTGGTAGTGTGCTTTGGGGTAGTGTTCTGCCACCTGCAGGTAATTTGACCTTTCAAATGGTGTATCATTTGTTTGTGTGGTTGGAGTATGAACAAAGCAAATGTGCAATTCAATAGGCAGTGCATGTTTACAAATGTGTTTTCATATGTCCCTCACCTGCAATGAAGTGTGCAATCCTCCAATTTGACTAACATAGGCTGGGCAAGCAATTAAGCAAGCTGGAAAGCCCCCAAGGCAAATGGTTGGATTTGTTTGTGATGTCTGTAAGCAGCTGTGTGGTAGTGTGCTTTGGGGTACTGTGGTGCCACCTAGAGGTCATTTTTCCTTACTGCAGTTTTATGAAAATTAACATTTAAACTGTATTTTGTGATCAAATCGAGGATGTATGGTTTGTTTGGCTATTTTCTTGCTGAAGGGGGAAAGTTTACCTTTCAAATGGTATATCATTTTTGTGTATTGGTGCAGTATGAACGGAGATACAAAGTAATCACCGAAAAACAGTGTTTAGAAATAATAGAATAGATTGTAAAAACGCAAAGTGTAATATTGTTACTCTGGATCACCATCTGGAAGTTGCTCCAGAATCAAGGTGTTTTTGAGATAGCAGCTACTAGAGGGAAGCGTCTGCGTAAAAGCTTTTTCCATTCTATTTTTGTGAGTAGTGAAGGTCTAACAATGTGGGCTATATATGCAGTACAAGTATTAATGTGCGCACATGTATGAAGTCACATTCTAAGCATTCCTCACTCCTCGTAGCACATGCTTTCTAGTGTTCATTTCTGGATTCACCAACAATATATGCAATTTTGGGAAAAACATACAGCTTAGTATTCCAGCACATGAAGTTAGTATGGCAAAAATCTCTAAAGCCACCATATATTTCCCCCTGGTGCTCAGATACGCTGGGATCATGGCAATCCAAACGCTACAGAACACCAGCATACTAAAGGTAATGTACTTGGCCTCATTAAAACTGTCCGGTAATGTCCTCACCAAGAAAGCTATGACAAAGCTCACAGCTGCCAGGAGCCCCAGATAACCCAACATGGAGTAGAACCAGATATCAGAGCATTCATTACACTGGATGATGATAGTTCCAGGATATGTGTTCATATTAAACTCTTGATAGGGTGGGCACATCACCAGCCAAGAGATACAGATCAGAAGCTGCAATGAAGAGCAAATTAATACAGTTAAATTGGGCAATATGAGTCCAGACCACCTTCTCCAGGAACTGCTGGGTTTAGTGGTTTTAAAAGCAATACAGACCATGATAGACTTGGCAAGAAGTGAAGAAATTGCTAACGAGAAGAAGATTCCAAACAAAGTCTGTCTCAGCATACAAGTTATATCCAATGGACGGCCAAGGAACAAGAAAATACAAAGTAAGCTCAGCAAGATGGACACTAGAAGGATAAAACTCAGCGTCCGGTTATTGGCCTTCACCAGAGGAGTATCCCAATACAATATAAACTTTCGTAGTGTATAAAAAGTCATTGCACAGCATAGTACTACTGTGAAACAGAAAAAGTAAGCAATTGGATCTTTATAGGAGAGAAATTCATATATTTTAGGAATGCATTTTATTTTTTCTGGATTTGGCCACTCATACATGGAACATTTTTGGCAGATTTCAGTATCTGTGGAGTAGAAGGATGATGATTGTGATTATGATATGCAATTAAATAAATAATCAGTTTTTACTACAATTAATTTGAGACTAAGCAGCTAGGCTGATTTTCAAATGATTATACTAACAGTTGGAGTTTGAAGAATATTACATTAGTTATCTGTCTTTACATGATATTATTAAAGTATCACTCCAACAAATTGTAAATGCGTTATGTACTAACCCAAAATATCTTCAATTTATCTGATATCACATTATTTAGTTCTCCTTTTTATAAGAAAGTCAATAGATTATTTCCTTCAGTTGATCAAGTCATCTTATAGTGACCACCAGATATAACAATTACTGATGATGATTAGACAGCTCCTTTGGCTCAAATATCCTGGAGGAGATTAGAGTTGTGCATCATATATTGTATATGTAGCCTCTTAGCTGATTTAAGATAATATAAATTGGAAAATTAAAAATTGAGAATGACACTATCTATTTGATGGCACTTGACTGCCACAGAGTATTACGCCACTTGTACGGACTGACAATAAAATATACAAAATCAAAATATAAAATGTTTTTTACTGGAAAAAATGTTAAGAAACATTCTTTCAGGGATAATGCAAAAACTGTAAAGAAAACTAAAGAAAAAACATGCTCCTCCACACCTTGGTTATGCTCACACATAGTGTTTTTTTGCTGCGTTTTTGTGGAATTGTCTTGCTTTCAATGAGAAAAAAAACATTCACCAGCAAATATAATTTTAATGTTTTACTGCCTTACCTTACCTTACCTTAAAAAAGCAATCAAGTTATGGACTGTGGAAGACATGTATGTGACCAGACTGAACACTCATTTTCAGCAGATGACACCTAGCACCTATCCTAACCCTACACTAAAACAGGAAACAGCGGTATTAATAGGGTATATAATAGTTGTTACCTTAATATACTGTTTTTTAGGTTGCAGCAGCATGAATTATTATTTATAAGGCAATAATCCCTGACTAAATGTCTGTAATAAGGTATCCCTACTGTAACAGCTCACCCAATAAGAATTTCAGATAAGTGCAGTATTATTATAGAATGGAATCTATTTGAATTAGCCCTAACGAAGTTATTAGTTTAGCAAAGCTACATCAAGGACTGTTAGTTCATCAGCCCTGCTGGTGAATATAGTGAAGAGTTTCACATCTACTCAGCTTGAAATGGAGGATAACAGGATCTTCTGTACTTACTGTACAAAGTCACCTGTCCCGACTGTGAAATCCTGAATGCAGTATGAGAACTCCCTATTTGATGTCCATCTGACAGCCCACAACAAAGGAATTGGATCATATATTAAAAGAACCCACAGGCTCTTTTGGTTTCCAAAAATGTTCCCTCAACTAGAAGGTAGAGCCTCATAAAAGCATTTTTTCCCATTACTATTGAGTGGGTCTTGTAGACTGGTAAAGTGCATGTACTAATTGCAAGGGAGGCCAAAAATTAGAAGGAGGCACTCCAATTCTCCTTGACCTAGTGGAGGTCCTCAGAAAACATTTTTTTCCCATTATTGAGAAGTGGGTATCCTACATTGGTTATGTGCATGCACTAAGTTCATGGGATGAAAAACATTTACCCCTGGGGGGTTTACTTATACAGTACAGACCAAAAGTTTGGACACACCTTCTCATTCAAAGATTTTTCTGTATTTTCATGACTATGAAAATTGTAGAATTACACTGAAGGCATCAAAACTATGAATTAACACATGTTTATTTTAGAGCACCAGTATATTTTCCCCACTGTTCTTGGGTTTAGAGCCTGCCTTCTGCTGTCCACATTAGTCCACTGAAAAAGGTAGTAAGTGTCCAACGCAAAGCAGTAGTCCAAACATTTCCTACTGCCTGCTACCAAGGATGCACCAGGCCATTTTCCCCACCTTCACCTTGCTGGCGTCTGAGTCGGAGTGGAGCTCTCTGCCCTTTACTGATCCAGCCTCGGGCCCATCCATCTGGCCCATCAATAGTCACTCTCATTTCATCCTTCCATAAAACCTTAGAAAAATCAGTCTTAACATATTTCTTGGCCCAGTCTTGACATTTTATCTTATGTTTCTTGTTCAAAGGTGGTCGTTTTCCAGCCTTCCTTACCTTGGCCATGTCCCTGAGTATGGCACACCTTGTGATTTTTGATACTCCAGTAATGTTGCAGCTCTGAAATATGGCAAAACTGGTGGCAAATGGCATCTTGCAAATGCATTTGGCCACACATCAATCCTACAGCATTGTAATCATCACCTTGTGACCGAGATGTTCTTCTGTTCCCACAGGTATGAAAACTTTCCCCAGCTTTTCAGTGTTCCTGAATGCACCATGTGTATTGCTTTGTTTTATGGTATGAAAACTTTCCCCAGCTTTTCAGTATTCCTGAATGCACCATGTGTATTGCTTTGTTTTATGGTATGAAAACTTTCCCTTGCTTTTCAGTGTTCCTGAATGCACCATGTGTATTGCTTTGTTTTATGGTATGAAAACTTTCCCCAGCTTTTCAATGTTCCTGAATGCACCATGTGTACTGCTTTGTTTTATGGTATGAAATCTTTCCCCAGCTTTTCAGTGTTCCTGAATGCACCATGTGTATTGCTTTGTTTTATGGTATGAAAACTTTCCTCAGCTTTTCAGTGTTCCTGAATGCACTATGTGTATTGCTTTGTTTTATGGTATGAAAACCTTCCCCAGCTTTTCAGTGTTCCTGAATGCACCATGTGTATTGCTTTGTTCTATGGTATGATTTGCTCACCCATCTTCCTGTATACATAATTGTACTCCATTCTTCTTATCTTTACCACACATCTGAGTGGTCTGTGTTACCCCTCCCCCCTTTTATGATCTTTCCTTAACTCTGTACATCTGGCCTGGGCAGTCTCAGCCCACTTTCCAATCACACCTGATTGCCCTTAGCTGCAGATATATTCAGTGCAATGGGTCTGCTCCAGACCCGTGTCTGCTCCACATATTTCAAATCCCATATTTCAAATTACAGATTTCTAATTACTAGTGTTGAGCGATACTGCTCGATATCTAAAAATATCGTATCGGAATGGTATCGCCGATATCACTAAATATCGTCGATATCCGATTCTGATACCGGAAGTCCCATGTAAGTCTATGGGAACAAAATATCGCAACAAAAAAAACACTTTCTTTCGTTGTAAACACAAAATATACACACATAGAATACATATATATATATATATATATATATGTATATATATATATATATATACATGTCATTGTGACATATATATATACATATATTTATAGTTTATACACTTCTACATAGTAAAATAGACTCTGATTCAATTGCCGGGTAAAGCCGTGACATACCCCATAGAAGTCGACGGGCTCGGTGCCGAGTACCCCCAAAACCTCTGGCTCTGTGCGACTCAACTTGGGCGTCACGAACAGGATTCTGTAGCTCGCTATAAGCGAGTCCTGTGTGCCTGAATTGAACTGGTTTTGTGCTTGAGAATTGCTAAAATCATCAGAGAATGTATTTGCCATTTTTCCGCCATATCTGCGTTACGACGAGGCACTGGTGAAGAAGAAGGGCGTGCTCTTCGTGGGTGTACACTCACTCAGTGGCGCAAAAACGATGGCCGACCACTCTAAATGGTACTGCAATGTAAGATCGTGCCCCACAGCTCTTCAGTTCCGCCTCCTCATCCTCCTCAGTGTGCGGAAACTAACACGAAGGTCCCGCCTCACTACAAAAGAGGGGCCCTCTCCAGATGCTAATGACACATGTGACTTGGCAGAGATGGCTAATGGACACGAGCAGAAGTGTGAAGGGATGGAGCAGTCAGAGCTCTCCCCCCACGGAAGCGACCCGATCGCCACGGAACCACCGTTGGGCACCCGGCCTGGAAACCCTCCTACGCTGCAAGAAGCGGAGGATACCCTAAGAGGCCTGGCCCGGCACCGGAGGAGGTCGCCAGGATGGAAGCCAGCTGGCGTGCCCTAAAACTAAACTTGGAGCGGCGCCAATCCCTCTTACCTGAAGTGTCTGTACCGGAAGGTGAGGCACCCGTTCTAGTAGAGGAGTCCGTGCGGGCATCCCAGCCCTTGCAATGTGATCCGGTTGACGTCGCAGTGGAGGCACCCGTTCCTGCAAAAAACTCTGCACCGGCAGCACCCCAGATCCCGCTGTCTGCCCCCGTCGCTGAGACAGAAGAAGCGACACCCGTCCTCATGGAGGAGGCCGCGCAGGCACCAGAGGTCTACCTGTCTGTACCGGAGCCCCGACTGTCATCTGTTCCAGAGCCGGCTGCTTCCTCCGCAGGTGAGCGCCGCCAGGACTGGGGGGCGCCAGGAGAGCTGCCGCAAACCGGACATCGTAAGCTGCAGTTTGATGGTGGAGACATGGAGATGCTGGTGGAGGAGAATTACAACCGGCGTCAGGAGGAAGAGTGGAGACGTTGGGAGCGGGAAGCAGAGCGACAAAGGGAGCAGCAAGAATCCCAAAAGCTTCGGCAACGTAACCTGGAGAAGGATCGGGCAGATAAGGACCGGATGAGAAAAGATAAAGGAACCCTGTGGGAGCCGCGGCGTAAGGGTGCAGTACGGAGCTTTAAATTGAAAGGTGGTTGGGGCTTCATCCAGGAGCCTGGACTTTATTTAGAAGTGTTTGTGACCCGGCGGGACGTGGAGGCTCACCTCCCAGAAGGACACCCGGGGAGGGACCTGTTGCCAGGAGACTTGGTGACTTACACCCGACACTGGGGTTACAATGGATGGTACGCCCTAAATGTTACCAGGTGCAACCCCTACTCCCCAGAGTGTCAGGAACCTGTGAGACCCTCGGAGCCTTCAGCCTCCCACATCCAGGCCTCTGCACAAGTGCCCACCCCACGCCGTAAATCTCCCCAGCCTCCCTCAGTGGTCACCTCAGCAGCCCCAGCTATGGACATGATAACTATAGCTGGCCCGTACCCGGCGCCTGTTAGGCCCCCTGGGGTTAGTTCAGTCCGGGACATAGGGCTCCAGACCCGGAGGGAGATGAAAGAGGTGGCCACACAGACACAGATAGCGGGTCACGACTTGACTGTACAGGCCACACGACGTCATCAGGTCCTGGTGGTCCTTGGTGTCTCGGATGTTTGGCAAGCATCAGAAGAGTACCAGGTGGTACCTGGAACACCCCTGCCAAAGAATTATAAATAACCCGGACAGGGTCCCTGTATGTAAATAGTTAAATTGTTGATGTACCCGGACGGGTGAATGTTCATAAAAAAATTTTTTAATTTAATAAAAAACACAACACAGTTTTCATTACTTTTATTACAGTCTCATCCTGCGACGCCATCGATCTCCTGTAAAACAATGAAAAAAAAAAACAGCAGTATACCACCTGTCCGACGCAGTCCATAGTAACGAGTGTCCCACGACGATCCAGCTCTGCTACATCAGAATGACAGTCAGAGCCTGTCATCCCGGCGCAGCACAGCTGATTACCTGCTTCCCCGGCGGTGACGTCATCGGACTGCTTTACGGCCGGGATTACCCTGCAGTCACTGCAGTTATCGCGAAAAACTGCATGTGACCGCCAGGGAGAAGATAATGGCGGCCATCAAGCAGTCCAGGACGTGACCGCCGGAGATCTTCTGCCAGGTAAGTGCCGCTGACTCCTGACAGACCCGACCGACGGACACTCACAGTGACAGTGACAAATCCGATTCCGGTATCCGATATGACGAAAATATCGGTACTCGGAATCGAAAGCCCGATACAGCTAATATCGGCCGATACCCGATATTTGCAGTATCGTATCGCTCAACACTACTAATTACACTACTGTGAATTAGACTAGAATTGGACTGGAATTTGGCTGCAAGGTAACATAATTTAAAACCACTATGTTTCAGTTTCTTTTCACTTTCACCCCCATCCTCCTTTCTTTGTTCCTATCCCCTGTAATCCCCCCACCTAGTAAGGAATTAGTCATTTCCCCCTCCATTCTCCCCAGCCATCTAACCTTTCCATCAGAACTGTTCCTCCACATACAATCCTTTTTACCAAGACGCACACGGCCTCATCATGTCCTATCCTGCTCTCACCTTCTAACGCTGTCTGCTACTCCTCATCGCTGGCGATGTATCCCCAAATCCTGGCTCTCCTCAACACATCCCCACACTCATTTCTAACACCCTGCCACGATCCTCCACACGTTTTTGCAACCATGACAACCTCATACCTATCCATCCACACACCCCTCCCTCGGTCCCCCTACCTGGAGCACTATGGAACGCACGCGCCGACTGCAATAAACTGTCATTTATCCACAACCTCTTTATCACCAACAAACTCTCCTTCCTTGCCATCACTGAAACCTGGCTCGCTCCCTCTGACACAGCCTCTCCAGCTGCGCTTTCCTATGACGGATTCCATCTTTCTCACACTCCTCGCCCCAGCAACAAACGTAGTGGAGGAGTTGGCTTACTCCTGTCTGATAACTGCTCCTTTACCCCTATTCAACTTCCACCCTCCGCTGCTATTCCCTCGTTCGAGGTGCACTCCGTCCGCATTTATTCCCCCTCCAACCTCCAACTGGCTGTCATCTACCGCCCCCCGGAACTAGCCATCTCCACCTTTCTCGACCACTTCACCACCTGGCTACTCCATTTCCTCTCTGCTGACATCCCCACCATCATCATGGGCGATTTCAACATCCCCATTGACACTTCCACCCCTGCTGCCTCTAAACTTCTATCGCTCACGGCTTCCCTCGGCCTCACTCAATTGTCCTCTGCGGCCACTCACAAAGATGGTCACACGCTGGACCTTATCTTCACCCGTATCTTTTCCCTCACTAATCTCACTAACTCCCCACTCCCCCTGTCTGACCACAATCTACTGACATTCTCTTCCCTTTCCTCTGTTAGTACGTATCCCCCACTCCACAAACTCGCCCATCGTCGCAGAAATCTCAAACAACTCAATTTACAATCGCTCTCTGAGTCCCTCCTCCCTCTCACAGACATAGCCTCACTTCATGACACAGATTCTGCTGCCACATTTTATAACACCACAATAAAAGCCACACTTGATTCGGCCACCCCCCTCACGCAGAGCAAAACTCGTAAAATCAACAGGCAGCCCTGGCTGACCAGCCTGACCAAAGAACTGAGACGGGCTTCCAGGGCTACCGAGCGGAGATGGAAGAGAACCCATTCTACCGAGCACTTCAACGCATACAAGCAGTCCCTTGCCAGCTTCAAGTCCACGCTCTCTGCCGCAAAACAAACTTACTTCGCATCTCTCATATTCTCCCTGTCTCACAACCCTAAACAGCTCTTCAACACTTTCAATTCTCTACTCCATCCCACAGCACCTCCTCCCTCTCCTCTCATTTCTGCTGAAGACTTTGCCTCCTTCTTTAAGCAAAAGATTGATACTATCAGAGAAGGCTTTGGCCCGCAGTCCCCAATGCCCCTCTTAGCCACTCAGCCCTGTTCTTCCAAAACAAGCTTCACCACCATGACAGAAGATCAGCTCTCCACTCTCCTGTCAAGATCACACCTCACCACTTGCGCGCTTGACCCACTCCCATCCCACCTCATCCCTAACTTTGCACAGTCTTCATCCCTACTCTCGCACACCTCTTCAACCTTTCACTTACAAATGGTGTCTTTCCTTCATCCTTCAAACATGCTTCAATCACACCCATCCTCAAAAAGCCCTCCCTCGACCCATCCTCTGTGTCTATTGCCTGATATCTCTTCTCCCCTACGCCTCAAAACTACTGGAACAGCATGTATATCTTGAACTGTCCTCCCACCTCTCCTCCTGTTCCCTCTTTGACCGGTTACAATCTGGCTTCCGACCACATCACTCAACTGAAACTGCCCTAACTAAAGTCACTAACGACCTGCTAACCGCCAAGAGCAAGCGACACTACTCTGTCCTCTTTCTCCTGGACCTATCTTCTGCCTTCGACACGGTGGACCATTCCCTCCTGCTACAGATTCTCTCATCTCTTGGCATCACAGACTTGGCCCTATCCTGGATCTCATCATACCTAACAGACCGAACATTTAGTGTCTCCCTCTCACACACCACCTCCTCACCTCGCCCCCTGTCTGTCGGTGTTCCTCAAGGCTCAGTCCTAGGACCCCTACTCTTCTCCATCTACACCTTAGGCCTGGGACAGCTCATAGAATCCCACGGCTTGCAGTATCACCTCTACGCCGATGACATGCAGATCTACCTATCTGGACCTGACCTCACCTCGCTACTGACGAAAATCCCACAGTGTCTGTCTGCTATCTCAGCCTTCTTTTCTGCTCGCTTTCTCAAACTGAACATGGACAAAACAGAATTCATCATCTTTCCCCCACCTCATTCTACCCCTCCAGCAGACCTATCCATCAATGTCAATGGCTGCTCGCTTTCCCCAGTCCCACATGCTCGGTGCCTTGGGATGATCATCGACTCTGCCCTCTCTTTCAAACCACATATCCAAGCCCTCGCCACCTCCTGCCACCTCAAACTCAAAAATATTTCCCGGATCCGCGCATTCCTCAACCATGAAACCAGAAAAACACTAGTGCACGCCCTTATCATCTCCCGCCTCGACTACTGCAACCTCCTACTGTCTGGCCTCCCCTCTAGCACTCTGGCACCACTCCAGTCCATCCTACACTCTGCTGCCTGACTAATCCACCTGTCTCCCCGCTATTCCCCAGCCTCCCCCTATGCCAGGCCCTTCACTGGCTTCCTATTTCCCAGAGGCTCCAGTTCAAAACCCTAACCATGACATACAAAGCCATCCACAACCTTTCTCCTCCATACATCTGTGACATGGTCTCCCGCTACCTACCTACACGCAACCTTCGATCCTCTCAAGATCTCCTTCTCGACTCCCCCCTCATCTCTTCTTCCCACAACCGCATACAAGACTTCTCCCGGGCTTCCCCATACTCTGGAACTCCCTGCCGCAAAACATCAGACTTTCACCAACAACGGAGACCTTCAAGAAAAACTTGAAGACCCACCTGTTCCGACAAGCCTACAACCTGCAATGATCCTCAGTCTACTGAACCATCGCACGACCAGCTCTACCCTTTCCTAGTGTATTCTCACCCATCCCTGCAGACTGTGAGCCCTCGCGGGCAGGGTCCTCTCTCCTTCTGTACTTGTGTGTCCCTTGTCTAGCACATGTTTATTGTACCTGTCTATATTTTTCCCTTTTCATATGTAAATCACCGTGGAATAAATGGCGCTATATAAATGTATAATAATAATAATAATAATAATCTTGGCAGCTTCACACTTGATTTTCCTCAATTCATGGGCAGTTATTTTGCGCTTTTTTTATCAACACGCTTCTTGAGACCCTGTTGGCTATTTGCCATGAAACGCTTGATTGTTCAGTGTTCACGCTTCAAAAGTTTGGCAATTTCAAGACCGCTGCAAGCCCTCTGCAAGACATCTCACAAATTTTGACTTTTCAGAGTCCGTCAAATCTCTCTTCTGACCCATTTTGCCAAAGGAAAGGAAGTTGCCTAATAATTAAGCACACCGTATAAAGGGTATTGATGTCAATAGACCACACCCCTCCTCATTACAGAGATGCAAATCACATGATTTACATAATTGGCAGTTGACTTTCAAGCCTATACAGCTTGGAGTAGGACAACATGAATAAAAAGGATGATGTGATCAAAATACTCATTTGCCCACAGTTGTAGAGCAGATGTGACCATGTCACCAAGTGGATTGCTGTCATATGGTTTTTTGGCACAGTACTCCCAAAAGCAGGATTGCAGAGGCTTAAAGTCATAGTTATTATTTTAGGCACAGCTACAACTCATACAGATACAGGTAGAGTAGAATTTTTTTAAGATACACTACTTGCAAAAAATCACTGCAGAGTGCACTTATTACACTTATCATTCACACACGTTACTCACAAAAAAACTAAGCAGAGTGGACTGATTTTTTAGACACACTAATAAAAAAAACTGCTGCAGAGTACAATCATTTTTTGCACACAAAACTTGTATAGACACAGAGGTACAGTACAATTACCGTATATACCCGTGTATAAGCTGAGATTTTCAGCCCATTTTTTAGGGCTGAAAGTCCCCCTCTCGGCTTAAACGCGGGTCATATACGGGGGTCGGCAGGGGAGGGGTAGTGGGGGTGTCGGATCATACTCAACCCTCCGCCGGCGCGGTCTCTGCAGCCCCCCTGCTTCTCCCACGATCTCCGGCTCCTTCCTGCAGCGGTCACATGGCACCGCTCATTAAAGTCATGAATATGCACATATTCATGACTTTAATGAGCGGTACCACGTGACCACTGTAGGACTGAAGAGCTGCGGAGACCACCGGGAGAAGAGGAGAGGCTGCAGAGATATGCCGGTGGAGGGGTGAGTATAGCGATATTCACCTGTCCTGTTCCACCTCTGCGCGCTGCTCCCTCTTCCACCTCCTCTGGCTGTGAATGATCAGGCAGAGGGCGCGATGACGTCGTTAGTGCGCGCCGCGCCCCCTGCCAGATCATTCACTGCCGAGGACCCGGAAGAGGGAGCCGCGGTGGAGAGAGGACAGGTAAATATCTCAGGTGCCAGGGTCCTGAGCGAGCGGTGACACCGGCACCTGGCCCCCAGCGACGAGAGGTGAGTATGTCATTTTTTTTTTTTTTGCAGCAGCAGCATAAGGAACGTATAGTATGGGGCATAATTGTGCAGCATATGGGGGCATAATCTGTGGAACATATGGGGGCATAATCTGGAGCATATGGGGGCATAATCTGGAGCATATGGGGGCATAATCTGTGGAATGTATGGGGGCATAATCTGGAGCATAAGGGGGCATAATCTCTGGAGCATATTGGGCATAATCTGTGGAACATATGGGGGCATAATCTGTGGAGCATATGGGGCATAATCTGTGGAGCATATGGGGGCATAATCTCTGGAGCATATGGGCATAATCTGTGGAGCATATGGGGGCATAATCTGGAGCATATGGGGGCATAATCTGTGGAGCATATGGGGCATAATCTCTGGAGCATATTGGGCATAATCTGTGGAACATATGGGGGCATAATCTGGAGCATATGGGGGCATAATCTTTGGAGCATATGGGGGTATAAGCTCTGGAGCATATTGGGCATAATCTGGAGCATATGGGGGCATAATCTGGAGCATATGGGGCATAATCTGTGGCGCATATTGGGCATAATCTGTGCAGCATATGGGGGCATAATCTGCAATTTATGGGGGTCTAATCTGTGGAGCATCATATGGGGGCATAATAATTTTTCACCCTAGGCTTATACGCGAGTCAATAAGTTTTCCCAGTTTTATGTGGCAAAATTAGGGGGGTCGGCTTATACACGGGTCGGCTTATACCTGAGTATATACGGTAGTTATTTGGCCTACAAATGGAAAAGAGATGGCTGCTGCTGAGATTTATTTATTTGCCACAGTACTAGAAAACACATACTGGTCCAGAAAAAATATTTCTTTAACCTATAAATGGCAACAAGATTGCTGATGCCAGTTATTTCTTTACAACGCTACTAGAAAACATGCATCGGTACTGAAAAATTATTTCTTTGATAAATGGCAACACACAGGCGTGGGGGGCTGCAGAGTACACACAGCGATTTAAAGGACAGTACTCCCACAGGTGGGGGTGCAGAGTAAACACAGGGGCTTAAAAGGACAATACTCCCACAGGTTGGGGGTGCAGAGTGCGATATAAGGGACTGACATCCCCATACAAGTGACAATCCAGCAGCTGTTGGCTGTACACTAAAGCTGACAACTTGCTGCATTAGCCAAGATCAGTGTTGGCACTGTCCATATCTGTTTAACCCCTTAGATGCTGTCAATAGTGACTACATCATATAAATGGATAAGAGAGAATGGGGGCTACCTCTTCAACCACAGGTATCCTGCCTGTTTGCCATGGCAGTTCACGACCAAATAATGGCCTTAGAGTCTGACAGTTATAGTAATCTGTTCAGAAGTTACAGACATTTAGGTGGTAAAATTACATTTTTTCATTCCTGTCACTTTGCATTATTTCCTGAAAATCAACTGAAGGGTAAATACACTACCTGACAGCAGTTTTCAATACCTCAAGGGGTGCTTTTTTTTAAAATGGTATCATTTTTCGAGGGTTTCCAATATATAGGACCCACAAAGTCACTTCAAACCTGGTGAGGTCCCTAAAAAGAAAAAATGACTGCTACATTTTTAAACCTCCAAAAATGCTAACAAAATAGAATAACATTTTAAAATGGTGCTGATTTAAAGCAGACATGAGAGAAATGTTATTTATTAATGTTTTGCTATGGGATGAGTATCTGGGTTAAGCCGGAGTCACAATAGAGAGGAATATGGAGAGGAAAACATGGCATAGCACTCGGACCGCTGTTAATCTATGGGGCAGCTCACATCACCGCTTTTCTCTCGGCCATATTATACGTGTGAGTGAAATCGCAGCATGCTGCGATTTGCAGCATATATCTGCCGAGTCTCGCCAATGCAAGTCTATGGGTGCGAGAAACAATCGCATACCACACGGACCTTCCGTGTGACTTGTGAGAAATACGCAAGCATTTTCCAGGTCATTTTCAGGCCATGGATCCATTATATGTCCATTTTTCAAGGCTGCGATAAAATCACGGCATACGGATGTCACATGGATACTTAGATGCGAGGAAATCGCATCCTCGCATTGCAAACGGATTACACACAGATCACTGTTCGGGGAACATTTGTGCGATTCTCGGCCTTCAAAATCGGACCGATTTTTTATACGTTAAGTGTGACTCCAGCCTTAAAGGGATAATCATTCAAAGTTTGAAAAGTGATATTTTTTACATTTTTGTCAAATTTCTGATATTTTTTTTAAACTCAAAACATATTGATCTAAATTTACTATTATAAAGAATAATGTGTCACGAAAAATCCTTCTTTAAATCAATGGGATAGGTTGAAGTATTACAGAGTTATTACGTAAAGTGACGCTAGTCTGATTTCAAAAATTTGTCCCGATCACTATGGGTGAGCTTTACACCATATTATCTTTCTCATGGACTGATTAGTTTCTGTTATATTTATCTGCATTCTACTGCATTATCTTCCATATTGATTGAGTTATTTCTTTTACATTTACTTATTCTACATGAACTATTTGAATATTTGAACCTAATCAGTACTTTTTTTATAACTATGTAAATGCTAATTTTACCCTCACACTGATCTCATTCTGCCACCTTTCTTATTTGATTAATTTCTGTATTTGAATCCTATAAAATGCATCAGTTATTTCAGATCCATTTTTTATATTATCAATTATTTAATAAATGAATTTTTATATCTCCTTGAGTGATGTTTTTTTTGGGTGCTTAGCATCCTTATATTGGTTGTGTGATAAGAGCAGAATGTTGGTGGCACTCATGTTTAGTGATGAGCGAATTTGTTCGGAAAACAATAGCCAAACATAAATTCGGCATGAATATGGCACATTCGGATTCGTGGTTGGAAACATGAACAAAATTTTATGAAATCGGTAAAAATTGGTAGCATTTGGTAAAAGTGCAGGAAAATATTTGTGTTGACACAAAAGTATTTTCAGCACTTTAGCAATGAGAATGGTGGATACTGAAAAGGATGTGCCAACTCACGTAATCTGTCAGCTTTGCAAAAAAAACGAGTCGAGGTAAAAAGTGCAATAATTTCACTACTACAGTCATGGCCAAAAGTTTTGAGAATGACACAAATATTATATTGTCACATGATCTGCTGCCCTCTGGTTTTTATGTGTGTTTGACAGATGTTTTTATCACAGACAGAAATATAATAATTGCAAACATATGAGTAACAAAAGCTTATATTGACACTTAGAATGAGTTAATGCAGCAAGTCAATATTTGCAGTGTTGACCCTTCTTCTTCAGGACCTCTGCAATTCTCCCTGGCATGCTCTCAATCAACTTCTGGACCAAATCCTGACTGATAGCAGTCCATTCTTGCACAATCAATGCTTTCATTTTGTCAGAATTTTTAGGTTTTTGTTTGTCCACCCGTCTCTTGATGATTGACCACAAGTTCTCAATGGGATTAACACTAGAACTACTGATGGAGTCATTTTGACTCCTTTCGTTTTTTATTTCTCTTCTGTGACTACATTTTTCAGAATTCCGGCTTGAAACTCGGTGACTTTTCCTCAAATATGATGTGAAAAAAGATTTTGTGAGAATAAATAATTTTGGTGAAAAATTTGTGCGTTTTTTTCAAAATTTACCAAGAACTACTGAAGGGAGTCATTTTGACTCCCTACTATATTTTGAGGTCCTTTTGTCACTAAATGTTGCTATAAAGTTTTGTGCATAATTTTTTCACTTTGTCTTATTTACCCTGATGTTCATATAGATGTAGTTCAATTTACATGTCAACTTTTCACATTTTCCTTGTGTTTTACCTGCTTGTATTACTGTGTAATGCTGAACAAAATAGCTTGTTTACTCTAGGCTCTTATCTTATGCTAATTTTTGATTCATATATATTGACACATATAAAGAACTGTACGCTTGCAGAAGCATGCAGGAACAATAATTTACAGTTTACTCTATCTGATGAGGAGCTAGATGCATTCATTGCGATATTCTATGCTCGTGGAATATCTGGCACGAACCGTCACTCGATTAGCAGTATTTGGTGTAATGACTGGGGAATACCGTTTTGCAAAGCGACAATGTCTAGGGACCGCTTTGTTGAAATTATGAGGTTTCTCAGATTTGATGAGAAATCTACTCGATCGGAGAGACTGCAAACGGACAAGTTTGCTCTATTTTCTACTGTGTTGGACAGGTTTATTGAAAATTGTATTGCGTGTTACAAACCTGGCCCATACATAACGGTGGATGAGCAACTTTTCACAAGCAAAACTAGGTGTCCATTCACGCAGTACATGCCTTCCAAACCAGATAAATATGGCCACAAATATTGGCTAGCTGTTGATAAGGAGAGCAAATATCTGGCAAATGGCTTCCCTTATCTAGGCAAAGATGACACACGCCGTGCTGAGGACCGTTTAGCTGACCATGTGGTAATGAAGTTATTGGACCCGTTTTTGAAAAAAGGTCGCAATGTTACAACCGATAATTATTTTACTTCAGTAAAATTAGCTAAACAGCTAAAAAGCAAAGGAACAACCATCGTGGGAACACTGAACAAGATAAGGCGAGAAGTGCCTAAAGAAATAAAATCCATGAAAGAGGAATTGTACAACACTAAAGTGTTTAGAAATGAAGACAATTTTACACTTACAGTATATCAAGGAAAGCCCAACAAAAATGTTGTCATTTTGAGTTCCGTCCATCCAGATGTTGTTGTTGCGTCTGATTCCGCTAAAAAAACTCCAGAAACAGTAAAGTTTTACAATGAAACAAAATATTATTATTATTATTATTATTATTGTTTATTTCTATAGCACCATTGATTCCATGGTGCTGTACATGAGAAGGGGTTACATACAAATTACAGGTATCACTTACAGTAAACAAACTAACAATGACAGACTGATACAGAGGGGAGAGGACCCGGCCCTTTCGGGCTTACATTCTACAGGATTGTGAGGCAGGAGACAGTAGGTCGGGGGGTTGCAGCAGTTCCGGTGTTGGTTGAGGCAATATCTCCGGTAGTGGTGAGGAGGCAGCAGGGTCATTGCAGGCTGTAGGCTTTCCTGAAGAGGTGAGTTTTCAGGTTCCGTCTGAAGGATCCGAATGTGTTTGATAGTCGGACTTGTTGGGGCAAAGAATTCCAGAGGATGGGGGATATTCGGGAGAAGTCTTGGAGGCGGTTGGGTGAGGAGCGAATAAGTGTGGAGGAGAGAAGGATGTCTTGGGAGGATCGGAGATTACGTGAGGGAAGATATCGGTAGATTAGTTCAGAGATATAAGGAGGAGACAGATTATAGATGGAGTAGATGTAGTGGATCAGATGGCACGAAAATATACCACACGAACATGCACAAGGAGATGGCCTGTTCATGCATTTGAAAATGCCTTAGACTTTGCGGGTATAAATGCATGGATAATATTCAATGAGATAACCCACCAAAAAATGTCACGCAAGGCATTTTTGCAAACGCTTGTGAGAGAGTTGAGTGGTCCTTATGTCACAGATAGGGAAAAGGGTTCCACGTCCCAAGTTTCTACATGCTCAGAAGTGATGGTTCAAACAAAATTTTGCCAGATCAAAGAAAAGTGCAAGAAAAATAGATCTGTCGGCAATTGTAAGACTTGTGGTAAGTCTTTGTGTGGGCAATGTACTGCCATAAATCAAAGGCAATGCCTAAAATGCGAAACACCAAATGTTTAGAAGGTGAATTCTGCGCCATATTTTCATTTTTATGCTCCTCCACCTACATTTTCTCTGCTTTTTGTTCTTCAGTTGTTGTTTATATGTGTGCACTTGAATAAAAAAAATGTTTGAAAAACATCTATTATAATTATTGTTATTTTCTGTAGAAAAATAAGAAAAGCAGAAAAAAAACAATCAAAAGCATTACTGTTGGATCTCACAATAATAATACATTACAAAAAATATAATTATTAATAAATAACCACAAATGAAACTCTAAAAATAAACGAAAACAAGCAAGGAGTCAAAATGACTCCTTTCAGTAGTTCTAGGCGGGGTCACGAGTCCAGTAGTCCTAGTGTTAAGATCTGGGGAGTTTCCAGGCCATGGACCCAAAAATCTCTATGTTTTGTTCACTGAGCCATTTAGTTATCACCTTTGCTTTATGGCAAGGTGCTCCATCATGCTGGAAAAGGCATTGTTGATCGCCAAACTGCTCTTGGAGGGTTGGGAGAAGTTGCTCTTGGAGGACATTCTGGTACCATTCTTTATTCATGGCTGTGTTTTTAGGCAAGACTGTGAGAGAGCCGATTCCCTTGGCTGAGAAGCAACCCCACACATGAATGGTTTCAGGATGCTTAACAGTTGGCATGAGACAAGACTGGTGGTAGCGCTCACCTTGTCTTCTCCGAATGAGGCGTTTTCCTGATGTCACAAACAATCGAAAAGGGGATTCATCAGAGAAAATAACTTTACCCCAGTCCTCAGCAGTCCACTGCCTGTACCTTTTGCAGAATATCAGTCTGTCCATGATGTTTTTTCTGGAGAGAAGTGGCTTCTTTGCTGCCCTCCTTGAGACCAGGCCTTGCTCCAAGAGTCTCCTCCTCACAGTGCGTGCAGATGCACTCACACCTGCCTGCTGCCATTCCTGAGCAAACTCTGCACTGCTGGTAGCCCGATCCTGCAGCTGAAACACTTTTAAGAGACGGTCCTGGCGCTTGCTGGTCTTTCTTGGGCGCCCTGAAGCCTTTTTGGCAACAATGGAACCTCTCTCCTTGAAGTTCTTGATGATGCAATAGATTGTTGACTGAGGTGCAATCTTTCTAGCTGCGATACTCTTCCCTGTTAGGCCATTTTTGTGCATTGCAATGATGACTGCACGTGTTTCTTTAGAGATAACCATGGTTAACGGTTCAAGAATCCGTCCTTTCCTCAACCCTCAATCTACTAAAATGATTGTGCACGCCCTCATCATCTCCCGCCTCGACTACTGCAACACCCTTTTCTCTGGCCTCCCTGCTAACACCCTCGCACCTCTCCAGTCCATCCTTAACTCTGCTGCACGACTAATTCACCTCTCTCCTCGCTACTACTCCGCTTCTCCCCTCTGCAAATCTCTTCACTGGCTCCCATTCCCTCAGCGTATCCAGTTCAAATTACTAATACTGACCTACAAGGCCATCTATAATCTGTCTCCTCCTTATATCTCTGAACTAATCTCCCGATATCTTCCCTCACGTAATCTCCGATCCTACCAAGACATCCTTCTCTCCTCCACACTTATTCGCTCCTCACCCAACCGCCTCCAAGACTTCTCCCGAATATCCCCCATCCTCTGGAATTCTTTGCCCCAACACGTCCGACTATCAAACACATTCGGATCCTTCAGACGGAACCTGAAAACCCACCTCTTCAGGAAAGCCTACAGCCTGCAATGACCCTGCTACCTCCTCACCACTACCGGAGATATTGCCTCAACCAACACCGGAACTGCTGCAACCCCCCGACCTACTGTCTCCTGCCTCACAATCCTGTAGAATGTAAGCCCGAAAGGGCAGGGTCCTTTCCCCTCTGTATCAGTCTGTCATTGTTAGTTTGTTTACTGTAAGTGATACCTGTAATTTGTATGTAACCCCTTCTCATGTACAGCACCATGGAATCAATGGTGCTATAGAAATAAACAATAATAATAATAAAAAAATAATAATAATAGTTAACAGAAGAGAAACAATGATGCCAAGCACCAGCCTCCTTTTAAAGTGTCCAGTGGTGTCATTCTTACTTAATCATGACAGATTGATCTCCAGCCATGTCCTCATTAACACCCACACCTGTGTTAATGGAGCAATCACTGAAAAGAGGTTAGCTGGTCCTTTTAAGGTAGGGCTGCAATGATGTTGAAATGTGTTTTGGGGATAAAGTTCATTTTCTAGCCAAATATTGACTTTGCAAGTAATTGCTGTTAAGCTGATCACTCTTTATAACATTCTGGAGTATATGCAAATTGCCATTAGAAAAAGTGAAGCAGTAGACTTTGTAAAAATTAATATTTGTGTTATTCTCAAAACTTTTGGCCATGACTGTACATGTATGAACCTTCACATGCGCAATCAACATGCTTTATTGTGGTAATCCCACTGCGCAAAAAGGCAGACCAGTGGACCTCAACAACTATCAGCCACTCCATCAATCGCATCTGCTGCTTCTTCCTCCTCCTGTCTTACCATGCCAACTGTTGAGAAGCAGGTCTTTGACAACAGAACCTCGGTCCTTTACCTTCACCAGTCACGCTGACTGAGAGCCCACCGTCAGCTGTAATGGAAGTGGACATACCTGCTGTTTTTGACTGATCTCAGAGAACAAGCACACCACAAGTTTCTTAATCCACCGTAACATCTCTGCACCTCTCTCACGGTCCAGCAGTTTGTACGGTTCATCATACTCTGCCCTCTCTCAGCACTGCAGCCAGCCCATGGTTACGCAGTTGTGGTCACATAAAAGATTTTTTTCTCCTACGCATTACAAATCTAAGAGGTTGAGCTCCACCATTTCCAATCTGTTTGCCACAGAAATGCTGCCTTTCCGCCTTGTAGCTACAGACGGTGACCGAAAGCTGATGGCTGACTCAACCCCCCAATACCAATTACCCAGTCGCCATTACTTTACTCAGAAAGCTGTGCCTGCGCTACCAGCATGTTGAAGACAACATCACCCATTCCTTGACTAAATCTCTGTCTGCCAGGGTGCATTTCATCACAGAAAGCATGGCCAAGAGCGTTACATCTCGTAACTGGGCACTGGGTGACTGGTGGCTGTGGGGACAGGTGCTGCTTCACAATTCTTGGAATCTCCAATGCTTGCAGGACAAACCTCTATATTTAACACTTCTTCCACTGCTTCTGCCTCCTCTATCTCCTCTAGGGCCTCCACCTGTGAACTCAACCTCTACCTTAACAAGACACGTGTTCCAACAGTGCAGAGCGAATCCCCACCATCTCCGTACTGCACAGCCAGGGCTCAAGCAATCAGGCAGTATTAAAATTGATATGCCTTGGAGATCGCAGTCACACATCTGAAGTGTTGTGGACAGCTCTTCAGGCTGAGTTTGATCAATAGCTGTCTCTGCTAAACCTGCATTCAGGGAAGGCCATGTCCTATAATGGTGCAAACCTGGTGGCAGCCCTACGGCGAAGTAAGCTCACACATGTGCCTTGCATGGCTCATGTCTTCAACCAGGTGGTACAGCATTTTCTGCGCTACTACCCTGAAGTGTATGAGCTGCTCAAGAAAGCACATGAGCAGTGTGCTCATTTCTGCCCTTCGCACACCTCTGGTCATCGACTTTTATCGGTACAAAATTCTTTGTCCCCGCCAGTTAACAGGTTGATATGTGATGTGCCGACATGGTGGAATTCCACTCTGCACATGTTGCAGTGACTCTGGCTGCAGCAACGAGCCCTGATGCAGTATGTCATGTCGTATAGCCTTGGCCAATGCAGTTTGGATGTGGCGCATATCACGTTTACAGAGTGGGTACAGATTAAGGAACTCTGCACCCTTCTGCACAGTTTCGCCACATATTGATTGTCCTGTCCTCTGTATGAATATATATTCTGAGACCTGTGAGTAAAAGGTTGTCACACTGGAAATACGTGGAGAAGCAGTGATCTTTTATATGTTTCCATGTAACAAAGCCTTTCGAGCCAGCGTCCTTCATTCAGAAGTCAGTAAAAGCAGAGAGGACCTCCTGAAACACGGGGTGGTAATGTAAGAGGTATTACAGCACAGTAGACCCCGTTACAGCGAGGGTCCCTTTTTAGAATCCGCAAGACATAATCACACATGTGGGCCAATGTTCCAGATGTCAATGATGCATTGCCTGTGGTGGGTGGAGGAGCACTTTCTGCCAAATCCACATCCCTCCATTCACGCACAAATCCTGTACATGACCTTGGCAAGCCAACATTTTCTCTTGCCCCATAGAAGCATCATCCTCCCCAAAAAATCATCCCCCTGATCCTCATCCTCCTCCTCTTCCTCTTCTTCCTCCACCACGTCCAGGACAGTTCCCTGAGCAGACAATGCCTGACTGTCATGAAGGCTTCCCTCCTCCTCCTCCACTGCAGACGCCTGATCCTTAATGTGCGTCAAAGTTTGCATGAGCAGACGCATAAGTGGGATGCTCATACTTATGATGGCGTCATCTGCGCTTACCAGCTGTGTGCATTCCTCAAAACACTGAAGGACTTTACAGAGGTCTTTCAGCTTTGACCACTGCACACCCGACAACTCCATGCCCGCCCTCAAACTGCCTGCCCGTGGATCCTCCCACAAATGCATTACAGTCTGCCTCTGTTCACACAGCCTCTCAACCATGTGCATGGTGGAGTTCCACTTTGTTGCAATGTCTATGATTAGCCGGTGCTTGGGGAGGTGGAGCGATCGCTGCAGCCTCTGCATACGACTGGAGTATACGGGCGAGCGACGTAAGTGCGAGCACAGTCTTCGCACCCTATGGAGCAGGGCTGGTAACTCCAGATAATTATTTAAAAAGCACTGCACCACCAGGTTCAAGGTGTGAGCCAGGCAAGGTATGTGTCTGAGTTTTGCCAGGGCTATGGCCGCCACAAAATTACGGCCGTTATCACTGACTAACTTGCCTGGCTGAAGATGTAGACTGCCCAGCCATGACTCAGTTTCTCCCTGCAAGTAGTCGGCCAGTACCTCCGTGGTGTGTCTGTTGTCACCCAAAGGCATCATCTTTAAAACAGCCTGCAGACGCTTACCACTAGCTGATCGATAGTGGGACACCTCGTGTGTAACACTGGCAGCTGCGGATGGAGTAGTCGTGCGACTGCGCTCTGTCGACGAGCTTTTGCTTCTGGAGGAGGAGGAGGAGGAGGGTGGAACACCTACAGCCAACTGTTGCCTATACCGTGGGCTAGGCAGCACTGTCCCACCGCCGCTGTCCCCTGTGGACCCTGCATCCACCACATTAACCCAGTTCGCAGTGATTATTATTATTATTATTATTTATTTCTATAGCACCATTGATTCCATGGTGCTGTACATGAGAAGGGGTTACATACAAATTACAGGTATCACTTACAGTAAACAAACTAACAATGACAGACTGATACAGAGGGGAGAGGACCCTGCCCTTTCGGGCTTACATTCTACAGTGATGGACACGTAATGGCCCTGGCCATGCCTACTGGCCCATACATCTGTTGTGAGGTGCACCTTTCCACTCACTGATTGTTTGAGTGCATGGACAACCAAACGGAAGGGCATCATCTCTAATGAGATCAGTTTGGCATTGTAGGTATTCAAAGCCAGTGAGGTTTTGTAGTCCGTCCACTCTTGCAAGTGCATGGTGTTTAAATGTCTAAGCATGCAACTGGTATTCAATTTTCGGAGATTTTTCTCTCGGTTAAAGGTCCTTCCACATTTCTTACAGATAACCTTTGCCTCATCATTAGGATTTTGGTCAAAAAAGTGCCACACTGCACTCTTCCTCCTATGGGATAAATTTTCAGGGCTTGCACGCTGTGCTTATTTGACCGTCTGGACAAGCTATCATGCAACTCTTTTTGCTTTTTTAACACATTTTTGGACTGCTACGGGCCTGCCAGATAACCGCAGCTGCGATGTTGATGCCTGCCGTGGATCCTCATCCTCTTCTGAGCTATTGCCAGCGGCACACTCTTCCCCCAATGGATGCCAATCCGGGTCAACAACTGGGTCATCCATCACCTCCTCTTCAATTTCATCTGCACCTTCCTCTGTGTCACCTTGTAAGGTGTTAGAGTATGCGGGAAGGGGCACCTGAGTTTCATCAGGGTCAGATTCTGGCTCAGTAGACTGCGAGGGCAATGTAGTGCTCTGGGTGAATGTACCAGCAGAATCACATAGCACTGGCTGTGCATCAGTGCACTCCATGTCAGATTCATCTTGGACTGGGGAATTCAGGATTTGACTTGATAACCCAGGCATGGTATGTGAAAAGAGCTCCATGGAGTAATCTGAAGTGTGGCCTGCCGCATCCTTCACTTTTGGCGGGGGTGAAGTACACAAGGAAAGGTGTTGTTCCTGACCAGGAGCCTGCACTGACGACTCAATGCTTGCATTTTTTGAAACTTCAGAAGAGTAGGCGTTAGAGCTGGAGGCTGTTTCGGCAATGTAAGCCAAAACCTGTTCCTGATGCTCCAGCTTTAAAAGCGGTTTACCTACTCCCAGAAAAGGGAGCCTTCCAGGCCTTCTGGAGCCTGACGATGACGTAGGCTCAACACCTCCTGCCTTAGGTGCTATTGGGCTTTTGGCACTAGCAGCAGATGCACCACCACCATCAGTACCAGCTTGACCCCCAGCCCACGTCCATGGCCTCTTCCACCATACTTCCTCATGTTTGGGAAAATGTACCAAAAATACCAGCAGATATATGGTACTGTATGAGGAGCTTACAGCTGTATATGGTGTAGGGGAAAATTTAAATCTCCGCATATATAAGACGCTCACTCAGTATGGATTTGACCGTAATACAAAGAGCAGATATATACAGTACTGTATCAGAAGCAGACAGCTGTATACAGTGTAGGGTAAAATTGCAATCTCCATATATACTACTGAAGTCACATACAGATGCTCACTCAGTATGGATTTGACCGTAATACAAAGAGCAGATATACGGTACTGTATCAGAAGTGTACAGCTGTATACGGTTTTGGGGAAAATTTAAATCTCTGTATATATTTCCGGAGTCACACACAGACGCTCACTCAGTATGGATTTGACCGTAACACAAAGCTGATATACGGTACTGTCTCAGAAGCGTACAGCTGTATACGGTGTAGGGGAAAATTGCAATCTCCGTATATATTTCCGGAGTCACACAGACGCTCACGCAGTATGGATTTGACCGTAATACAAAGAGCAGATGTACAGTACTGTCTCAGAAGCGTACAGCTGTATACGGTTTTGGGGAAAATTTAAATCTCTGTATATATTTCCGGAGTCGCACACAGATAGTCAGCATGTATTTGTCCTTGATACCAGCCAGTACACGGTAGTATGTGAGTAGCGTACAGCTCTATACGGTGTGGGAAAAAATGAATGGTCGGTAAGTGTGCAGAAAAAAAGAATAAAAGTATTAGTGCTGTGTAAAAAGCAGTCTGCACAGCAGTGTACACACAGCAATACAGCTAGCAGGCAGCCTAATAACCAGCGCTGCTGCACACAAGGAAATCCTCCCCTGTCACTACACACTAACTGTACAGCACAATTGCTATCAGCACAAGCACACAAGAACTTCTCTTTCCAGCCCTAACTCTCTCCCTACTGATAAACAGCGTCAGCAACCTCTCCCTACTGTTAATATCGGCAGAAGTAAAATGGCGGTTGGGCGGTCAGGGCTTTTATAGACACTGTGTCCCCCCAAAGCAAGTTAATCACTGCAATGCCCTTCTCTAAGATGGTAGTGGACGCTGCACATGTCATCTCGTAGCCCACAGTGTGCATCCTTGCTCATTGGCTGAAAAAAGGCTCCTGCAAGCATTATATAGGAAAACCGACTTGGGTGTTTGGGTCGACGACCTCATGGCCGACTGCACGCTATGGTCGGGTTTTGGTCAACGAAACCCGACTTTGGCGAAAGTCGGCGACTTTTGAATCTGACCGACCTGTTTCGCTCAACTCTACTCATGACAGTTATTACACTTCGTTGGTGTCAGGCCCTCAATTTTTAAAATGTGAACACTCCTGGTTGGGTGTCAATCTGCTGTATTGGGTGTTGTGGAAAACCTTTTGGTTCCTATTATACTATCTATAATGTAGTGAAATTGATGCCACTTTTGTGGTGTCTGCCAGTAATTTTTGGAAATGAGAACACTCCTGGTTGGGTATTCATCTGCTGGATTGGGTGTAGTGGAATACCTGTCGATCCCTATTATACTACTTCTACTCTCGTGAAATTGATGCCACTTCTGTGGTGTAAGGCCCTCATTTGTTTAAATGTGAACACTCCTGGTTGGATATCCATCAGCTTTTTTGGATGTAGTTGGTCCCTATTATACTATTTCTACTGTAGTGAAATTGATGCCACTTTTGTGGCATAAGGCCCTCATTTGTTTAAATGTGAACACTCTTGGTTGGGTGTCCATCTTCTGGATTGGGTTTTGTGGAAGATGTGTCGGTCCCTATTATACTATTTTTACTGTGGTGAAATTGATGCCACTTTTGTGGTGTCTGCCAATAATTTTTGGAAATGTAAACACCCCTGGTTGGGTGTCCATCTTCTGGATTGGGTTTTGTGGAAGATGTATCGGTCCCTATTATACTATTTCTACTGTGGCAAAATTGTTTCCACTTTTGTGGTGTCTGCAGTTATTTTTTGAAATGTTAACACTCCCCGGTTGGGTGTCCATCTGTTGAATTGGGTGTAGTGAAAGACATGTCTGTCCCATTTATACTATTTATATTCTTGTGACAGTTATTCTACTTCGGTATTGTCAGGTCATCATTTTTTAAAATGTGAAAACTCCATGTTGAGTGTCCATCTGCTGGATTATTTGTAGTGGAAGATGTGTTGGTTACTATTATAATATTTCTACTGTGGTGAAATTGATGCCACTTTTGTGTCGTCTTCCAGTAATTTTTGGAAATGTGAACCCTTCTGGTTGGATGTCCATTTGCTGTATTGGGTGTATGGAAGACCTGTCAGTTCCTATTACACTATTTGTACTGTGGTGAAATTGATGATACTTTTGTGGTGTCTGCCAGTAATGTTTGGAAATGTGAACACTCCAGGTAGGGTGTCCATCTGCTGTATTGGGTGTAGTGGAAGACCTAATGGTTCATATTATACTATTCCTACTCTAATGAAATTGATGCCACTTTTGTGGTGTAAGGCCCTCATTTGTTAAATGTGAACACTCCAGGTTGGGTGTCCATCTGCTGGATTGGGTTTAGCGGAAAACCTATCGGTCCCTATTATACTATTTCTTCTGTGGTGAAATTGATGCCACTTTTGTGGTGTCTGCCAGTAATTTTTGGAAATGTGAACACTCCTGGTTGGGTGTCTATCTGCTGTATTGGGTATAGTGGAAGACCTGTTTGTCTCTGTTACACTATTTCTCCTCTCGTGAAATTGATGCCACTTATGTGGTGTAAGGCCCTCATTTGTTTAATTGTGAACACTCCTGGTTGGGCGTCCATCTGCTGAATTGGGTTTAGTGGAAAACATATCGGTCCCTATTATACTATTTCTACTGTGGTGAAATTCATGCCACTTTTGTGGTGTCTGCCAATAATTTTTGAAAATGTGAACACTCCTGGTTGGATTTTCTTCATGCGTGTTGCCTGTACCAGTAGGCGTTCGACACCGTCAGGCCTCCACTCCCTTGGACTCAAGCACCCTTGTTACTATCCTTAAATTTTTATGACAATGGTAGTCTACAAAACTGATATTTGTGCCACCTGAGTGTGGTTCAGCATGAAAGCAGTTTTAAGGTGTTGCATGTGGTATCAGGGCTCCCTGCAAATGGGTCCTACATCGATCCCTCACCCACCTCGTCTTACTGTGACATTTAATTGAAATCTGTAAATGCTGTCCCAGATCCCGATACCACATGCCTGGCTGATTGATGCAGTTCCATGCTAAAATTTGTACTGTGGGTTGAGGCCACTTTCCTGGTGTCTGTCCCTCATTTGATTTGTATTGGCAGCATTTGGGGCCGTTATAAGGTCTTGTGAATGCGTTTGTTTTTGCCTCCCATTGAGCTGAATGACCTTCAGTTATGTTTGGTGAACATTCTACGAATTAATTGGCGAATATTGCAAATTTGGCGATTGTAATCCGAGCTGAACTTTGAAATATTCGCTCATCTCTGCCCATAATCCCGCCTTTACACAGGCTCGGTCACGTGGTGTGCCAATCACAGCTATACCATTACTTGGCATGGATGTGATGGCTCCGGAAGTACCCACAGACTAAAAGCATGTTGATTAGCTGCCCTGTTGCATTTCAACGAGCTTTATTAGACTGATGAACCCAAACAGGAAACCAGACGTACAGTAAAATGTCTGTGTTTGAGGATCGGTAACGGAAGCTAGATGTCTGGCAAGGACCTCGAACTTTTCCGTTTGGGTTCGCTCAACCCTAGTCTTAAAAGAGATAAAACTGACATAAAATGTATCCTAAAGCAAAACTATACAATGGATTAAGACAAAAGCAAAATAGGTTTTGTTCATTTTAATGTGACAACAGGTTTCAAAGCAGACATTACATTTATTGTCACTTTTAATGTCATGATACATGTACAAAGCCCAAGACGAATGTGTAAGAAGTTTTTGAGCACTATTATAGTTTCCAAAATGTTTTAATTTTAAATTGATGATGGTTTCCACTTAAAAAAAAATGTATTTTTAAAGTATAGAACTTGTGGAAAACAGTAAAATCATATATTATCACCGACCCTCCCAAGAATTTGCACTAGCTCCACTTCTGACTGCAGTGAAGATGTGAGCTGTTGACATGACAGAACCACATCAGCAACAAAAGCAGTGTCAAAGTGCCATCGCTGGGCTCGGGGTTGCTCAGTACGATGTGATTTTGCTATTCTAAAAAAAGTTCAATAATTTTGGTGCCACTTTTTTGAAACTGGAAATCCCCTTTAAAAAATGTTTTTAAATTAAATTTTGAAATATAATTGTGATGTCATTTTTTCTTACCTGATATATTTGACACTTCGCCCTCAGAACATGGGACACATTGATAGCAGCAGGAGTGATATCCTCCATTAGGAGCCTTTCTGGATCCAGGAGGACATTTTTCAGTACACTGAGATTTTGGAGCCTTTTCAAAATAAATAAATAAATAAATAAAGAAATATATACAGTCATAGCCATTAGTGTTGGCACACTTGAAATTGTTCCATAAAATGAAATAATTCTTCCAGAAAAATATTGCAATTACACGTTTTGTTATACACATATTTAATTCCTTTATGTGTATTCTAACCTCAAAAAAAGCAGAGAAAAAAATGCAAATTGGAAATAATTTCACACAAAAATCCAAAAATGTTGGCAACCTTCCAAAACTGTGAGTAAACAACTTGGTCTCAAGCATGTGATGCTCGTTCCAACTAACCTGTAGTATGGAATAGAGATGGGTGAACGCGTTTGGAAAACATTCACCATTCTCAAATTTGGCACGAATGTAGCAAATTCGGATTTGTGTTCGCTTTCACAAGCATTTTTTCTTAAAATCGTAAAAAGACGGCCACAGTTTGGTAAATCATTGCGTTTACACTAATGCTTTTGTATGAGTTTTGCTATGATAGTGGTGCTGTATGATGAGTGGGAGGACGTGTTTGATGAGGGGAGGAGGTGTGGAGGGGTTAAAGGAGCATCTGAAAAGATTACAGGAGCTGTGCACGTTTATTTAATTTCTCTTAACTTTGTGTGTTGATTCCAGCAACCAATCAGGGTGCAGAAACCATCCACAACATCATGACACAAGGTCTTCTGTGATTGGTTGCTGTTCCTGGCCATATTAGAAATGGACATCTTGTTTTGCTGGCTCCATTTTCTCAGTGTCATAGTGCAGAGAGGTCGCTCCTGCGCTAGAGATGTTGCTGCTGAAAGTGAATTTGTCTTGTGTGAAATCGATCTTCCGGCATCGAAGCAGATTTTGCCAAAACTGTGTGCAGTCTCCCGAAGCCACATTACCTACTCTAAATAGTTTGTATTAAAACTGTTTTTCAGTGGCAAATCAGAAGGCTTTCTTAAATCTTTAGGCATAACAGTGTTATTCAGGCACACTAAGAAAATAGTGATTGTTCATTTAGTGACAGGTGACTGACAACTGTAAGCTCACAAGAGGTGAATGCTACTTTCAACACTGATCTATACAGTATTATGTATTTTTTATATGAGATGCATGTTGTTGTTATCTTAACTTCTAAAATTTTGTTAAAAATGCATCAGTATAACATTTCTCATCCATAGAGTATTTTGTCTTCTTGGGTGCATTTTAGAATTAGCTAACCTTCCAAAAAATTGTTCAAAAACATATTGGTATTATATTGCATATTCATACAGTATTTCATGTACTTAGGTAAGTTTCAGTGGTAGCTAACCCTTCCAATAATTGTTAAAAAATGTATCCGTATCATATTGCTAATCCAAAGAGTATTACATGTTCTTGGGTAGATTTTGATGGCATATAACCCTCCCACAAATTGTTCAAAAATACATGGGTATTATATTGCACATCCATACATTGATACGTGTTCTTGGGTACATTTTGGTGATATATAACCCTCAAAAAATTTATTAATAAATTTGTTGGTATTATATTGCTCATACACACAATATTACATGATATTGGGTATATTTCAGTGGTATACAACCCTCCTAAAATTTGTTCAAAAATTTAATCGGCATCATATTTCTCATCTATTTTATTACCTTTTCTTGGGTGTTTTTAAATGGCATTCAATCCTCCCAAAATATGTTAAAAAAGTATTGATATTATATTTCTCATCTATAGAGTATTATCTCTTACTGGATGCATTTCGGGGATATCTAACCTTCAAAAAAAAATTTTCTTAAATGTATCGGTTTTACATTTTTCACCTATAGAGGATTAAGTATTCTCTGGTACATTTTGAAAACACTAACAAAAAAAGCTGTGAGAATTTTGTCTGGATTCAATTACTCATCCATACATTTTTATTTGCTTTCTGATACATATCTGTGATATATAAAACACTAAAACATTAAAAACATTTTACTTGATTCAATTAGTGATCCATGCAGTATTATACACTTTCTGTTACATTTCAATGATATTTAAAAGCAAAAAAAAACTTTGAAAAAAGATTACACTCCAACGAACACTTCATTGCATTCAAACAGTCCCTCAATACCTTCAAGGCGACACTTGCTGCAGCAAAACAAACCTACTTCTCATCTATCATATCTTCAATGTCTCATAACCCTAAAACAGCTATTCAATACCTTCAATTCTCTCCTCTGTCCCCCAGAACCTCCTCCCTCACTACTCATCTCAGCTGAAGATTTTGCCTCATTTTTCAAGCAGAAGATTGATAATATCAGAGACAGTTTTGGTCGACAACCCCCAGAGCCCTTTCTCCTAACTGCCCAGCCCTCTTTCTCCAAAAACAACTTCCCCACCATTACAGAAGATCGACTCTCCACTCTACTCTCAAGATCACATCTCACCACCTGTGCACTTGACCCGATCCCATCCCACTTCATTCCAAACCTCACCACAGTCTTCATCCCAACCCTAACCCATCTCTTCAACCTATCACTAAAAACTGGTGTTTTCCCCTCATGCTTCAAACATGCCTCAATCACATCTATCCTCAAAATTCTTCTCTTGACCAATCGTCTGTATTTAGCTATCGCAATATATATCACTTCTCCTCTATGCCTCAAAACTACTGGAACAACACGTGCATTTGAACTGTGTGCCCACCTCTCTTCTTGCTCCCTCTTTGACAGCTTACAATCTGGCTTCCGGCTGAACCATTCCACTAAAACTGCTCAAACTAAGGCCACCAATGACCTGTTAACCAACAAGGCCAAGCGGCACTACTCTGTCCTCCTGCTCTGGGACCTGTCCTCTGCATTTGACACAGTGGGCCATTCCCTATTACTACAGACAATGGTCATCTCTTACCATCACAGACTTGGCCCTATCTTGGAACTCGTCATACTTAACAGACGAGACATTCAGCGTCTCCCACTAGCACACCACCTCTTCACCTCGTAGCCTATCTGTCCCACAAGGTTCAGTCTAGGTCCACTGCTCTTCTCCATTTACACCTTCGGCCTTGGACAGCTCATAGAATCTCATGGCTTTCAGTATCACCTCCATGCTGATGACACACAGATCTACATCTCTGGACCAGATATCACCTCCCTACTATCCAGAATCCCACAATGTCTGTCTGCAATTTCATCCCTCTTCTCTGCTAGATTTCTAAAACTTACTATGGACAAATCAGAATTCATCATATTTCCCCATCTCACTCGACTTCCCCCAGTGGACCTATCCATTAAAGTAAGTGGCTGCCCACTATTCCCTGTCCCACAAGCTCGCTGCTTCGGGGTAATACTTGACACTGATCTCTCTTTCAAACCACATATCCAAGCCCTTTCCACTTCCTGCCGACTTCAACTCACAAATATTTCACCGATCCTTACATTCCTCAACCAAGAATCTGCAAAAACCCTAGTCCATGCCCTCATCATTTCCCACCATGACTATTGCAACCTCCTGCTCTGTGGCTTCCCCTCTAACACTCTCACACCCCTCCAATCTAATCTAAACTTTGCTGCTTGACTAATCCACCTGTACCCCAGCTATTCTCTTTCCCCTCTGTCAATCCCTGCACTGGCTCCGCATTACCCAAAGACTCCAGTTCAAAACCCTAACCATGGTATACAAAGCCATCTACAACTTGTTCCCTTCATACATCTCTGACCTCATCTCCTGGTACTTACCTACATGCAACCTCTGATCCTCACAAGATCTCCTTCTCTACTTCCTTCTTATCTCCTCTTCCCACAAATGCATACATTTCACCCGCGCATCACCCCTACTCTAGAACTCTCTACCACAACATATCAGACTCTTGCCTACTATGGAAACCTTTAGAAAGAACCTGAAGACCTAATACTTGTGACAAGCCTACAACCTGCAGCAACCACTGATTGACCAAGCCACTGCATGACCAGCTCTACCCTCGCCTACTGTATCCTCACCCATCCCTGGTAGATTGTGAGCCCTCGCGGGCAGGATCCTCTATCCTCCTGTACCAGTCGTGACTTGTATTGTTTAAGATTACTTTACTTTACTTGTTTTATTATGTATACCCCTTTTCACATGTAAAGCGCCATGGAATAAATGGCGCTATAATAATTAAGCACGGTGGCTCAGTGGATAGCACTGCAGCCTTGCAGCGCTGGAGTCCTGGGTTCGAATCCCACCAAGGACAACATCTGCAAGGAGTTTGTATGTTCTACCCGTGTTGGCGTGGGTTTCCTCCGGGCACTCCGGTTTCCTCCCACACTCCAAAAACATACTGATAGGGAATCTAGATTGTGAGCCCCATCGGGTACAGTGACGATAATGTGTGCAAACTGTAAAGCGCTGCGGAATATGTTAGCACTATATAAAAATAAAGATTATTATTAATAATAATATTATGATGAAGGTACTACAGTTGGTGCCTTCAAGATTGCATGGTTGACACTGCTTGTAATTTTTGGCAGGCTTTGTATTTAGTGTATAGCCTTTATGAGTCTAGGAGTAACACTACATGACTAGTGATGAGCAAGCATACTCGGTAATACTCAGAACTTGCCCGAGCATCGCTGTATTTGCAGTAATCAGCGAGCGCTGAGCATTTCGGCGTTTGGTCGGTGAGAATTGGGATCCCCGCCCTGCATGTTTGGCGCTCTTTGAGCACCTATCAACATGCAGGGATTGCCTGCCATGCACTGTAATGCCTCAGCCATGTTGGTTGTGGCATTACAGTGATTGGCTGGCTGCACAGTGTCATCAGGTCTTTATGAGACCTGCCGCCGCCCTGCTCATCACAGTCACCTCAGGAATCAGACAATGTAGGGAGAGTTGCTGCCGAGATAGGGTCAGATTTGGGTGTTTATAAGTTAGTGTGGGTATACCATAATGAAATACACAAATCCAGCTTAATCAACAGTCCTTCTAAGGACTAATTATGGGGTATATAGATTGCAGTTCAGTAGCATGCAGGCATTGTATGTGGAATACTTCATTGCATACATCAGGAGGGTCCATTCCATTACTGCCTGCTGCTGCTGTCTATTGCATATATTGACCGTAAATACATAGTCCCTGGTGTCAGTGACAGGAATATTTTTTTTGCATCTTAATACTGATTATTTTATTCCAAAGCAATCCAGAGCCCCTTTCTTCTCCATTTGCTTGGTGACACTACAGAATACTGCCAGATCCTTTTCACAGAAATGCGTGAAAATCCAGAAATTTGAAATGGGTTTGCCCATCCCATCCATCACATCTGAGTGCACAGAAAATTCTGCCAATTTTTGCTGCTGTAAAAAATTTTTTCGAGTAACTTATATAATTTCTTGACACAATTTTGCTGACAAAAAAAATAGCTGCCAAAAAAATATTTAGCTACAGAGCAGATATTTACAATGGGTTTTGTCCGCCACACAGATCGCATATCATTGTACCAATCCATAAAAATTTTTTGTTGCATCTTAGCCTACTTATTGACACAATTTAGCTGGGCAAAAAAATAAAAAATACACTCCAGATATTTGAATGTGTGCTATTTCCGTCACACGCCTCATCTAACTGTGGGCAACAAATTGTGGCATTTGAGACCTCCTTTCAATAGTTTTGGCTGTCTGTTACCCTTGTTCTATACACTATTGTGAGTTAAAAAACAAAAAATACTGCCACATATTGAACAGTGTGGTATCTCTGTAAGACACCTCATATATCTGTGGGCAACAAGCTGTGACATTTGAGGCCTCAATTCAATTATTTTTGCTGTCTTGACCCTAGATCTATACACTATTTTGTGGTTAAAACAAAAAATACAGACCACAAATTGAACAGTGTGGTATCTCCATCCGACTCCTCAACTATCTGTGGGCTTCAAATTGTGGCATTTGAGGACTCCATTCAATTGTTTTTGCTGTCTGTTACTCTTGTTCTATACACTATTTTGCACTAAAAACAAAGAATAGTGGCCACATATGGCATTTCCGTAAGACACCTCATCTATCTGTGGGCTACAAATTGTGGCATTTGAGGCTTCCATTCAACTGTTTTTGCTGTCTTTACACTACTTCTGTATGCTATTTTGCAGTAAAAGTAAAAAATGCAGGCCACATATTGAAGAGTGTGGAATATCCGTCAGACTCCTCATCTATCTGTGGGCTACAAATTGTGGCATTTGGCCCTCCATTCAACTGTTTTTGCTGTGTTTTACTCTAGTTATTGACATCAGTTTGCTAAAAAAAATACATTTTTACCAACATTCCAGATATTTTAAACTGTGGTTTATCCGCACACGGATCACATATAACTTAGCTCCCAATTCAGCCTTTTGTAGTGAACGTGGAAAATTTTGTAGTTCATTTAAAATGGGCAAGGAACGTGACAAGGGACGGGGAAGTGGATTTGATGGTGATGGTGCATGCAGAGGCCGAGGCTGTAGGCAAGCTGAAATTGTGACACAACAAACACCCACATCTTCTCGCCCGGCCTTCCTTTTCGAATTACTAGGGAACCGCAGAACACCACTATTGAACCCAGAGAAATGTCAAAAGGTTGTTGGTCGGATAGCATACAATGCTTCCAGTCACTTTGCCACCACCACTAGCATTCTGTCTTTCACACGGTCAAGTCTGAGTCTTGACCGCATATTCCTTGCCCTGATCCTCCTTACTCCCGCCATGCCCAGTGCCCGGAGACAACTGATCCCAAACTTGGACTCTCCGAAGAGCTGTTCACTTTTGCATTTATAGATTCAGGCCTCTCTCCCAGTGAAGCAGGTCAAGTGGAGATCGCATGCAGCGATGACCAAATATTTGAGCAGCCACGATCACACGAAAGCAGTGATGCGAACATGCCACAAGATGTGGACGAAGATGAGACACAATTGCCAGAAAGTCAGGTGGAGGACTAGGATGTGGAAGTGGAAGAGGAGATGATGGATGATAAAGTAACTGACCCAACCTGGCAGGAGGAAGTGCAGAGTGAGGACAGCAGCACACAGGGGGAGGGAGGCGTAGTACCCCAACATGCAGGAAAAAGCAGTGTACTAAATTCACACATTTCTCGTCTGCTTGCTCTCGAAATGTTGCCTTTTAGGCTCATGGAGACAGAAGCTTTCTGCAACCTGATGGTGGTGGCCATTTCAAGCTACTTGGATCTCAGCTGCCACTATTTTTCCAGGGGTGCCATCCTGACATTCCTCAAGCATGTGTCACGAAACATTACTCATGCCCTCAACAATGATGTTACTGGGAAAGGCCACCTAACCATGGACACGTGGACAAGTGCTTTTTGTCAGTGATGGTACATCTCACTAACGGCACACTGGGTTAACATAGTGGAAGCCGGGACTGAGTGAGACCTTGGGATGGAACACGTCCTCCCGACGCCGAGGATTGTGAGCCCTACATCAATCAGGGATGCCCCACAGTCTACAGCTCCTTCACCTCATCCTCCTCCTCCTCTTCAGCCTCCGTCTCCGAAATGAGCACATCAGTTACAAGCTGGAAGCACTGCAGCACTGCCTCAGCCAAGCAGCAACAGGCTGTACTGAAGCTAATATGCTTAGGTGACAAACCGCACAATGCTGAAGAGTTGTTGACAGCTCTGAAAGAGCATTCTGAACCTACAGCCAGATGTGTGTGACAATGGCCGGAACCTGGTGGCGGCTCTGAGTTGAGGCGAGCTCACACACGTACCATGCCTGGCCCATGTGCCTAACCTCTTGCCTCAGCAGTTTCTCAAAACCTACCCGGACTGCCAGATCTGCTTTTGAAAGTACTCTGCCTGTGTGACCATTTTAGAAAGTCAGCTACAGCTACAGCCGCCCTTGCCGTGCTTTAGCGGCGTTTGCAGCTTCCGGCTCACCAACTGGTGTGTGATGTCCTGTTGTGAATATGCTGGAGGCGGCTTCTGAGCTGGGACTCACTCCGGTAGTTGCTGAGGGTAATGAACTGATTACCGAATGGCCTTCAGCTGGCGCTGAATGGTAGGATATAAGTGGCCTGAGTTCCCAGCAGCCTTGCCGGTTATCAATTGTTCCTTCTGGTCTTGCTTGAAGCACTGCTAGTTTCCTGCTCTCCTTCAGATAAGTGTTTGCTGTTTTTTTTTCCTCTGTTTGATTTTCTCTGCTGGTTTGCTGCTTGCAGTGGACTGCAGCCTGTCCCCTTTTGGTGGTCTGGCGCTGCAATTGTGCTCCGTTTGTGTCTGCACTTTTGCTTTGCTCCTTTGTTACTTTTTATTTGCTGAATAGGGTTTTGTTACACCAGAGATCTGATTTAGGTGGATGAGATCGTGTTATCTCAGGTTTTTTTGTTTTTTTGGCAATCAGAAGTGTTGGTATTTTTGTTAGGGTTTTTTTTGGATTGCAGTCAAAATTCTTTCCTGTACTTTTCTGTCTAGACAGATTGGGCCCCAGCGTTTGCTCATTCTATTTTCTGTCTGTGTCTGTGCTTTCTTCTTGTCTAACCGCCATTACATGTTTGGGGGCTTCCTATTTTCTTTGGGGATCTGCTCCGGGGCAGAAAGGTTTAATCTTTCTGCCTTTAGGTGTAGTTATCTCTCAGGCTGTGACGAGGCGCCTAGGATCACCATAGGAACGCTTCATGGCTACTTCTAGTTGTGTGGTTAGTTCAGGTTACTGCAATCCAATAGGTTCCAGCCTCTCTGGTGTATTACCGCTTTTGCTATTTTTTGCTATTTTTCCTCAGTTACCGAAACATAACAATGTCCCATGCATTTGAACTCTGCACTGCATATGTTGGAAAGTATTTTTTGAGCAGAAGAGTGCAGTTGTTGATTACCAACATCAACAAGGCCGTTGGTATTCAGTTCATTCTCCACACATGAGACCTCAGGAGTGACATGGATGTCAGACATATGTACTCCACCAAGATGGTGAGGGCAATGATGCCATAATTAGCGTCACCATCCAGCTTCTCTGCATTCTCAAAATCTCTCTGGTCACAATGAAATAGGATAAATTGCAGGTGGAGTATGATGAGATGGAGCAAGGAACCATACAGGGTGATTACACACAGCCTGGTCTCATGTTTTCCCAACGTGGATTGGTTGATAATGAGGAAAAGGAGGAGGAGGAAGAACAGGAGATATGTTCATGCGCTATAGATGGTACACAACTGTCATACCATCTGTTCAGTGTGGATGGCCTGGGGACAGAGAGGAGGAGGAGGACAGCATGGTCAGTCATTCTGTTGGTGAGGACACGGAAGTCTTGCCTGTAAGCAGTCTGGCACGCATGGCAGACTTTTTGTTGCGCTGCTTTTCCCGTGACCCTCGCATTGTCAAAATTTGTGTTGACACTGGTTAGTGACACTTCTAGACCCATGCTACATGGCGATCTTTCAATCTCTTCTTCCTGAGGCAGATAGGTGTACTAAAATGTTGCAGTACCAGAGGGACATTGTTGCTGATTTATTAAAAAAATTCCCGTCTGAAAACGCTGGCTGCAGAGGTCACAGTTCATTGGACAACCAAGGAGTACAGGTGAGACAGACACAATAATTCCAATCCAGCAGAGGCAGGGGAACACTGGCAAAGTTCGCCCAGAGGCGCAGGGTACTCTCGCAAGGAGTGCAAAATTTAGGAAGCTGCTTAGCGAGTACCTTGCTGACCATACCAATGTCCTGCGTGATTCCACTGTGCCTTTTAGTTATTGGGCATCCAAGCTGGACACGTGGCATGAACTGGCTTTCTACGCCTTGGAGGTCCTGACCTGCCCTGCCGCTAGCGTTTTGTCAGAGTGGGTTTTTAGTGCCACTGATGGAATTACAGCTGATAAGCGCCTCAGCCTGTCAGCTCAAAATGCTGACAGGCTTTCTCTTTTAAAAATGAACAAGGGCTGGAATGGGCCAGACTTCTCTACACCACCGAATGATAACAGCGAAACATAACCTCCAATGCAGTGTCTTTTTTTGAGAGGTGTATTCCCATGCACGTCTTCACACCCACACATTGGTATACCCTTCCAGATTTTGGCTATTTGGTGTTATCCTCTTCCTTCTCCTTGTCCTCATCATCCACCACCATTAGATCACCACAGTGAACGTTATCCGTGATGCAACAGTCAACTTATTGTGTAAAGGTGTGTTCTTGTTGTCCTTTAAAAAAATGTTTATTAAAAAAGAAAAACTGAATATTACATGGTCATAAGTCTTCGGACCCTTTGCTCAGTAGTGAATAGAAGCACCCTTTTGAGTTAGTGCAGCTGTGAGTCTTCTTGGGAATGATGCAACAAGTTTTTCACAACTGCATTTAGGGATCCTCTGCCATTCTTCTTGCAGATCCGCTCCAGTTCCGTCAGGTTGGATGATGAACGTTGGTTGACAGCCATTTTCAGGTCTGGAGATGCTCAATTGGGTTTAGGTCATAGCTCTGGCTGGGCCACTCAAGAATGGTCACAGAGTTGTTCTGAAGCCACTCCTTTGTTATTTTAGCTGTGTGCTTAGGGTCATTGTCTTGTTGGAAGGTGAACCTTCAGCCAAGTCTGAGGTCCAGAGCACTTTGGAAGAGGTTTTCATCCAGGATATCTCTATACTTGGATGCATTCATGTTTCCTTCAATTGCAACCAGTCATCCTGTCCATGCAGCTGAAAACACCCCCATAGCATGATGCTGCCACCACCATGTTTCACTGTTGGGATTGTTTTGAGCAGGTGATGAGCAGTGCTTAATTCTCTCTACACATACCGCTTAGTATTATCATCAAAAAGTTCTATCTTAATCTCATCAGACCAGAGAACCTTATTTCTCATAGTCTTGGGTAATTCATGTGTTTTTTTTTTTTAGCAACCTCTATGCAGCCACAGTGATCTTGGGGTTCTTCTTTATCTCTCTTACCAAGGCTCTTCTCCCAAAATTGCTCAGTTTGGCTGGATGGCCAGATCTGGGAAGACTTCTGGTGGTCCCAAACTTCTTCCATTTAAGAATTATGGGGACCACTGTGCTCTTAGGAATCTTGGGTACTGCAGAAATTATTTTGTAACCTTGGCCAGATCTTGCCACAATTCTGTCTCTGAGCTCCTTGGCCAGTTGCTTTGACCTCATGATTCTCATCTGGTCTGACATGCACTGTGAGGTCTTATAAAGACAGGTGTATGTCTATATAAATCAAGTCATATCAGTTTAATTACACACAGCTGGACTCCAATGAAGGAGTAGGACCATCTCAAGGAGGATCACAAGGAAATGGACAGCATGTGACTTAAATATGAGTGTCTGAGCAAAGGGTCTGAATACTTATGACCATGTAATATTTCAGTTTCTATTTTTTAATAAATTTGCAAAAAATTTTACATTTCTGGATTTTATCAGTCAAGAGTGTACATTAATGAGAAAAAAAATGAACTTTTTTTGCATTTACCAAATGGCTGCAATGAAACAAAGAGTGGATATATTAAAGGGGTCTGAATACTTTCCAAACCCACTGATATATATATATATATGTATATATATATGTATATATATATATATATATATATACATATATATATACATATATATATATATATATATATAAAACCAAGAATGCTAAATGAGTACACTCCAGTAAAAGTCTTAGGCTGTGGTTCCACGGTCCGGAACCACAGCGCTTTGGACGGAGCGGAAATTCCGCACCGCCCAAAGCCCCGCCCCCTTTTTGACGCGCGCTCTTTCCGGATGTGTTCCGGACACCTCCGGAACACATCCGGAAAGAACGCAGGGCTGCATAGCCCTGTGTTATTTCCGTTGCGGCGACGCAGCGTCGCCGCAAGACGCTAGGACATGCTGCGGTCTGAAAAGACGCGCCGCATGTCCGGAAACGCAGGTCTTCCGCCTGCGTATTTTTACGCATAGTGGAGACAGGATTTCTTGAAATCCCTCCACTATGCTGTAACATCTGGACGCTGCGTGTTTGGCGCTGCGCCAACGCACAGCGCCAAACACGCAGCAAATCCGGAGTGTTTCCTGATAGTGGAAACATACCCTTAGAAGCACTTTGATGACAAAATTCTAATTAACAACAATCCGACCACATGAATTTTTAATAACTCATTAAACAGGTGTCCAGCAAAAAGGTGTCTATATAATTACATTGCTTAATAAGGCCTCTTTCACACATCCGTTTTTTTGTGTCAGGCATAATCCGTCGAATACCTGAAGGGACGGATCCGGCACTGAAATAAAAAAACTGATGCAACAGATCCGTTTTTTTGCTGGATCTGACCTGAACTTTTGAACCCGGAAAAAGAGGGTTTTGGATGTCCGGAGACACTGGAAAATGTAGTAGTAGTAGTATTAGTAGTAGTAGTCCCTGATTTCCAGACTCCGGATCAGACTTTTGACTGATTGCACAAAAGTCTGATCCGATTCCATTGACTTCTATTGTTTCCGGCCGCCTGATGCGCTGCTTCAGGCACTATCAGGCGGCTCCGGTAAACCAAAAAAACGTTGCATGCACCGTTTTGTCCGGCCGCCGGAATGTACATTTCCGACGGATCCGGACAAAAACGGATACAACGCAATGACATCAGGCACGATCCGGCGCTAATGAAAGTCAATGGTAAAAAAACAGATCCGGTACCGAATCCGTTTTTTTAGCAACACGCCGGATCGTGCCTGAAGTCAAAAAACGGATGTGTGAAAGCAGCCTAAAGAAAACCCCTTCTTATTTCATGCTGACAGCAATGTCACTACATGGAAGAGAAATGCACAAGAACTGAAAAATAAAATAATTTATTTACACAAGAAAGGAGAAGGCCGCAACAAGATCAGTTAAGCTTAACTGGTAAGCCAAAATACAGTAGCAAAAGTGTTATAAAAATTTAACAAATATAAAACTGCATCCATCCCACAGAGATGTCCATGCTGACCACAGAATTTAATGCTTAACCATGATTGTCTTCTGCTAAGAAGGATTAAATAAAATCGATAATCAATTTCACTTCAATTAGCTGAAGAAGTAGAAAACAAAATCGGTGTGAGTTTTTCCCATGACAAAATTTTCCCATTCTACAATTCAGAGGAATGGCATACAGTGGGGTTGTCAGAGAAGGTACTCTCTCCTGAAGGCCATGCACAAAAAAGACTGTTAACAAATTGCCATGGCTCTTGCTTGAAAATATTAAGTCTTCTATACCTTGTAAAGATGAGATGAAGTTAAATGATTTTGGAACTGATGGGTGAGGAGTAGAAATAAAATTACATGGTTCCTACAGCGAAACATTGTGGTGGCAGTGTTGTTATGTGGGCCTGCATGAAAACCCCTAGTGTTGAAGAGCTACATTTCATTGATGGAATTATGAATTCACAGATGTACTACTGTATAATTACAGAAAAGATGTTGCCGTCATTCTGTGCCCTTGGTATACATGCACTTTTAAAACATGACAATGACCCACAGCAGACATCTAAGTCCATTGTTGCATTTCTGAAGAAAAACAGGTTGAAAGTGATTCATTGGCCAAGTGTGTTTTGCCAAGGGAGTTTAGAAGATATATGTTGTCATCACTCACCATACAGCGTCCAGGATCTAAAAGAGGTCATTTTTGAAGAATGGAAAAAGATGTTGCTGTAGCATGTCACCAACAGGTTCATTCCATGCCTATAAGACTTGGTGCTGTCCATAAAAATCATGGCGGATATACAAAATTCTAAATGTAGCTGTTTTATATATAGTGTTTATTCATTTTTTCAACAACTTAAACTGAAAATTTTGTAAATATTTACCTGACTTTCATGTTATGGGTTAAACAAAATATTCTGTGAAACTCCGTCTTGACTATTAATGAAAATTATTTTCAGTGAGATATTGATTAAAATCTTCCTCTTCAATGAGCTTGGACTCATTTATGTCCATCACTTGATATTTATATATAGACCTAAACCCTATTCAGTATCTGTGGGGCATCCTCAAATGGAAGGTGGAGGGGCGCAAGGTCTCAAACATCTACCTGCTCAGTGATGTTGTCATGGAGGAGTGGAAGAGGATTCCAGAGGCCATCTGTAAAGCTCTAGTGAACTCCAAAAGAGTTACAGCAGTGATTGAAAATAATGGTGGCCACACAAAATATTCACATTTTGGGCACAGCTTGGCCTTTTTCACTTAGGGGTGCACTTTTGTTGCCAGCTATTTAGACATTAATGGCTGTGTCTTGAGGTGTTTAGAAGGTGCACCAAATTTAAAATGTAATATAAGCTATACACTAACTACATTGTATCAAAATGTCAGATCTTCATTCAGTGTTCCATGAAAAGATATAATGTAATATTTAAAAACTGTGAGGGATGTACTCACTTATGCTCTGTCAAAAATTAAGAGAGCACTGCACAGTTTAAAAAAAATCATCTTCTCTCCATGTCCAACAGCCATTCCATTCCAGTGTCAGCTGAATTCCAACCAGAGTTCACCTCATTCTACTTAATGAGCTTCTGATTAGGTGATCACCTGAACCAAATCTTATTTAACGAAGGCAAGTATAAAAAAACCCTGCTGTGGGGTCACAATCCTCTTGCAATAAGACAAGCTGGATGGCAAAACAAGTGCTAGTAATATCCCAAAAGTAATAGGAATGAAAGAATAACTTTTAACCATGCCATAGGAGTTGAAAAGAAAAGTCTTGAGTGAGGAAAAGAAGGGCTCAATTCTGGCTTTACTAGCAGAGGGATACAGTGAGCGTCATGTTGTCTCCATCCTTAAAATTTCTAAGACGGCTGTCCATTACAACAAGGTCAAGCAGCAGACAGTGGGGACAACAAAGCTACAGACCGGCAGATGGCGAAAACAACTCTCTACTGACAGGGATGACTGTCATCTTATTCGAATGTCACTCAGCAACCGCAGGATGACATCAAGTGACCTACAAAAGGAATGGCAAATGGCAACTGGGGTGAAGTTAACGGCAAGAACAGTTCGTAACAGGCTCCTAGAGGCAGGGCTCAAGTCATGTAAAACTAGAAAAAACCCTTTCATAAATGAGAAGCAAAGGAGAGCCAGGCTGAAGTTTGTCAAAGACCATAAGGATTGGACCATAGAGGACTGAAGTAAGGTAATCTTCTCTGATGAGTCTAATTTTCAGCTTTGCCCAACACCTGGTCGTCTAATGGTTAGACGGAGACCTGTAGAGATGTACAAGGCATAGTTTCTTCAGTCCACTGTGAAATTTGGTGGAGGATTGGTCATGATAATCTGGGGATGCTTCAGCAAGGCTGCAATTGGGCAGGTTAACCTTTGTGAAGGACGTATGAATCAAGCCGCACACAAGGTTATCCTGGAAAAACAGCTGATTCCTTCTGCTCAGGCAATGTTCCCCAACTCTGAGGACTGGTTTTTCCAGCAGGACTATGCACCATACCACACAGCTAAGTCAATCAATGTGTGGATGAAGAACCTCCACATCAAATCCCTGTCATGGCCGCCCTATCTCCAGACCTGAACCCCATTGAAAACCTCTGGACTGTAATCAAGAGGAAGATGGATAGTTACACAAGCCATCAAACAAAGAACTGCTTAAATTTTTGTGCCAGGAGTGGCATAAGGTCACCCAAAAGCCGTGTGACAGACTGGTGGAAAGCATGCCAAGACGCATGAAAGCTGGGATTAATAATCATAGTTATTCCACAAAATATTGATTTCTGAACTCTTCCTGAGGTAAAACATTAGTATTGTTGTTTCTAAATGATTATGAACTTGCTTTCTCAGCATTATTTGAGGGCTGCACGCACTGCATTTTTGTGTTATTTTAACCATTTCTCATTTTCTGATAATAAATACAAAATTTATTGCTTGGAAATTCGGAGACATGTTGTCAGTAGGTTATAGAATAAAAGAGCAATTTACATTTTACTCAAAAATATATCTATAAAGAGAAAAATCAGACAAACTCAAAATGTTGCAGTGGTCTCTTAATTTTTGCCAGAGCTGTATATATATATATAATATAAGATATCTATTGTAATTGTATATACATATATCGGAAACTTACTTTGCCAGTTTTCCAAGTTACACTATCATCTTTAACCTGAAGCCAGTCATGTTCTGGAGAATTATAATCTGGCAAAAAGTAGCTATTTTCAAATGTTTTATATAAATTGTAGTGAAATATCCAATTTCTCAGCATCAACTTGGGTGGAGAGCGCAACCTTCCAAGCTCATCGAATGATATCACTTTTTCACTGTAATCGATAAAATTGACTCTTCTTACAAAGTATTTTAGCTGATGAATAGATAAAACCAGATATTGTGTTAGATCACAGACCGGAGGAGAGAAGTTATAAAAATATAAAAAAAGGGTTGATTATTTATTACTACAGCCTGTAAATGACTACAGGTACCAGCATAGAATCTGTAGGCAGATTAGTAATATTATAATTTATTGCAATATTATTTTGACCTCACACTCACATTGCATTTGGGCTGTGTCTGGATTTCCATCTGATGAAGTGAAAACTAGGATACTTTTTTAACTGTTTTTCACACACCTGAACAGGCCACATTTCTCAATCCTGATGTGTCCTTTTATTATGTTTATTTATTAAAACATAAAAAATAGCACAATATTAGAAAAATATTGCATACATTTTTTGCTCCACTCAGCAAGACTCGACGACGATGATGAGCATTGACATCACGACCCAGCGCATGTGAATAGTGGCCACATTACTGCTATTCACAGACGCCGGATAAAGAGTCGAGGAACTTGCACTTCGTCGGACCTGCGTGGTAACAATTTGGTTAATAAATTGGTGAACAAGGCAGTGCATTTTGTCTTTATTTATGTCTTTTCACATCTTGCCAGTATCCTTTTCTAGATGACTTTAGATTTGTTGGATTACATCGGACCTGCATGTATTTTTTTCAATAATTGGGGGAACAAGGGATAATGTGGGGGAGTCTTTATTCAAATAATGTGTTTTTTCCTGTGTGTTATTTTTGATTAGTGAGTTAGCAATGCGGGCGTCTGATAGACAACTCTCCATTGTTAACCCCATAAGTTTATGCCAGTTGTGTTTTTGACAAGTCACAGCTGTTATCAAACCCAACTACCATTACCCCGATTGCCACAACAACAGGACAATCGGGAACAGCCGAACAAAGAGCCAGAATTGGCGCATCTAATGTAATGGGCCAATTCAGGGGTAGCTGAGGCTGGTATTTTTAGACTGGGAAGGTCCAATAACAGTGACCCTTCCTAGCTTGATAATATAAGCCCACAGCTGTTACCTTGGCTGATTAACAAGAATAGATGGAACCACATGTCTTTTATTCATTTAATATGTTAATCCATATACAGTACACTACGCACAAATGGCATAAATTATATATCTCACAGTTATCTAATATCTATTACTAGTCATGAGCGAACGTGCTCACCACTACTCGTTACTATCACGGTACTCATCATACTCGGCACCAGCATTTCCAGGATTACTAGGCGGGAACTCAGGTCTCCACCCAGCATTTTTGGCAGACTTTAGAGACCCAATCACGCAGCAGGGAATGTCTGCCATGCAATGAAACGCCACAGCCATCTTTGTTGTGGTCGTGCAGTGATTGGCTGGCCGCACAGCATCATCAGGGGTATAAGAGACCGGACGCCACCCTGCTCGCGCATTCAGCTCCGGATTCAGACAGTGTAGGGAGAGCTGCTGCCGAGATAGGGTCAGATTTGGCGATTTCTTAGTCAGTGTGGGGTCTACCATCCTAAACTAGTCAAATCCAGATAAACCAACAGTCCTTCTAAGGACTAATTCCGGAGTATATAAGTTCCAGTGTTAGGCAGGCAGGGGAGTGTACGTCGCTCTTTACACATCAGTGCAAGCCTGCAGGCACTATGTGTGTATATAGATCATTGCATACATCAAGAGGGTCCATTCCCTTCCTGTGTTCTGGTGCTGCTGCTGCTACCTGTATGATATACTGGCCGTATATAGGTAGCCCAAGGTGTAATTGGTATACAGGCCACACATTTTACGGTGTGGTATCTCCGTGCCAGCTCATATCTGTGCGTGCTGAAAGTTTGGCCAGAGTCGCCACTTTTCCTTTTTTGGCTTAGGTGTGACTGTATTTATATACAGCTCTATGTTGCATTATTTTGAAAAACAGACCACATTTTACAGTGGGGTCTATCTGTGACATGCCTCATACATCCATGTGCTAAAAATTGAGGCATTTTAGGCCTAACTTCCCTTTTTTGGGGCAGTCTGTCATTCTCATTATATCCAGCAGTCTTTTTTATCCAAAAAATAAAAAAAAATTATTCAGTCTGTTATCTCAGGCTGACGCCTGGTGTATCTGTGGCGTAAAAATCTTTGCTTCGCAGGCATCAGTTGCATAGTTCTGTCTGCTAGCCTTGTTCTACTCATTATTTTGTGTTTTCAAAAATTAACACAAAACCTAAAAAAAAATTAATACAATCTGTTATCTCAGGCTGACACCTGGTGTATCTGTAGTGGAAAAATCTTCTATTTGCAGGCATGCTGATCACATATAATTTTTCTTCAAATAAATCCATTTGTATTGAGCTTTTAAAATATTTCAGTAGTCTATTTACAATGGGCAAGTCAAGGGGCAAGGGATGGGTAAGTGAACGTGATGCTGATGGTGCATGCAGAGGATGAAGCCGTGGCTTGGCTTAAAGTGGGCCACAGCAAAGACCCACATCTTCGTGCTTGACCTTCCTGTCCCAGTTTCTAGGGGACCGCAGCACACCACTATTGTAGCCAAAGCAATGTGAAACCATAGTTGGTGGATAGCCGGTAATGCTTCCAGTCACTTAGCCACCACCACCACCATGTCTTCCACACTGTAAAGTCTGAGTAGCCGTGAGTGTGGACCGGATATTACTCACCCTGATCCTCTTTCCTCCCACTATGCCGAGTGCCCTGAGACAAATGATACCACACTCGCAGACTCCGAAGAGCTGTTCAGTTTTCCATTTGGAGATTCGTGCTTCTTGCCCACTCCACTTGGAGCAGGGCAAGATGATAGTGCATGTAACTATGCACAAATCTTTGCGCAGAGACGGTCAGAAGAGGTGGACGATGATGAGACACAATTGCCGGAAAGTCAGGAGGAGGAGGAGCAGGGTGTGGATGTGGAACACGAGGTGGTGGATGACATAGTGACTGACCCAACCTAGCAGGAGGACATGCAGAGCGAGGACAGCAGCACACATGGGGAAGGAGGCATATCACCCCAACAGGCAGGAAGAAGCAGTGTGTTGGCTGAAGACAGAAGGAGTGCATCAGCTGCCCGTAACGCCAACAGGACAAAAGTTGTCATTCCAACTGTTAAATCTTCCCGAGTCTGGTTATTTTTTAAAGACTCTCCCGATAACCCAAAACAGGCCATTTGCAGCACTTGCCATGCCCGCATCAGCAGGGGCAGCAAAACTACCAGCCTGACCACCACCAGCATGATTAGGCACATGGCAGCAATGCACCCAACTTTGTGGGCTGAACCCCAGGCTCCAGGAACACTGTCTGCAGGTGACAACATTGCTTCTTCCACTGTTTTGCGTACAAGCCAATCCCAGGACACCGTGCCTGTGAAGATGCCTCGGATCCTGCATCTGTTGTTGCCCACATCAACCAGCACCATCATCAAGCCCATCCACATCCTTGTGTGAGCTCAGCCTTCAGTTGTTTATACCCCAGTTACTGAAACGCAAGCGGAAATGCCAAGCCAATGCCACACAGGCCACAGTACTTAATTCGCACATTTCTCGCCTGCTTGCGCTCGAAATGTTGCCTTTAAGGCTTGTTGAGACAAAAGCTTTCCGAAACCTGATGAAGGCGGCCATCCCTAGGTACTCGGTACCCAGTCGCCACTATTTCTCCCATTGTGCCGTACCGGCATTACACCAGCATGTGTCCCACAACATTACCCGTGCCCTCAACAATGCTGTTACTGGGAAAGTCCACCTAACCACGGACACTGACGGCACACTTGGTTAACATAGTGGAAGCTCGGACACAGTCAGACCTTGGGATGGAACACATCCTCCCCACGCCAAGGATTGCGGGCTCTATGTCAATCAGGGTAGCCTCCACAGTCTACAGCTCCTACACCTCCTCCTCTTCTTCAGCCTCCATCTCTGAAATGAACACATCAGTCAGAAGCTGGAAGCACTGCAGCAGTGCCTCAGCCAAGTGGCAACAGGCTGTGCTGAAGCTAATCTGCATAGGTGACGAACCGCACATTGCACAAGAGTTGTGAACAGCGCTGAAAGCGCAGTCAGATATTTGGATGACACCGCTGAACCTACAACCGGGCATGGTCGTGTGTGACAATGGCCAGAACCTGGTAGCGGCTCTGAGACAGGGTGAACTCACACCATGGTTCGTTTTCTCAAAAGCTACCTGAAGCTGCCGGATCTGCTAGTGATAGTACGCCATCTGTCTGCCCATTTTAGAAAGTCAGCTACAGCTTCAGCCGCCCTTGCGGTGCTTCAGCAGCATTTGCATCTTCGGGCTCATCGACTGGTGTGTGATGTCCCCATACTTGGAACTCTACACTGCATATGTTGGAAAGGATTTGAGAGCAGAAGATGGCATTTGTTGACTACCAGCATCAAAAAGGCTGTCGATATTCAGTTCAGACTCCACACATAAGACCTGAGGAGTGGACATGGATGTTAGACATATGTACCAGCCTCCAGAACTTTGAAGACTGCACCAAGATGGTGAGAGGTGGTGACACCATAATTAGCATCACCATTCCGCTCCTCAGCATTCTGAAAACTTCTCTGCTCACAATTAAAGATGATGCATTCCAGGCAGAGCATGAGGACATGGAGTAACCATATAGGGTGATTACACTCAGCCCAGCCTCATGTTGTCGCAACGTGGATTGGTAGACAATGAGGAGGAGGAGAAGGAAGAACAGGAGCTACTTTCATGGGTGTTTTTATGATGCCCGTTACTAATATGAAACCAAAACAAACGTTACTACCCAGGGAGAAATCTCATAAAAATTAGATGTACGTATATTAATTAGGAAGTGGAATCCAGAGGCAGAAGAGGCTCTACGAGACTGTTTTGACCTCACAGACTGGGAGGTGATTTGCGACAGGGGAGAGCATGATAATGTAAATGATATTGTCGGGCGAGTAACGGATTATATAATTTTTGTACTGACACTGTTGTACCAGCTAAAAAGATTTGATGTTATGCAAATAACAAACCTTGGATTACAAAAGAATTGAAACACTTACTAAACAAGAAAAAACTGGCATTTAAAATGAAGGATACTAAGAAACTGAAATTGATACAAAGGGACTTAAAGGGGAAAATTAAGAATGCCCGTGAGGCGTTCCGAATTAAATTAGAAAATAAATTGTCACAGAACAATTCCATGGAGGTGTGGTCGGGCATGAAACAGCTAACTGGGTTTAAGGCAAAGTCGGAGCATGGGGAAGTGGATCTTCCCTGGGCTAATGAAATGATGAGTTTTTCAACAGATTCACCAGCACAAGCACAGTGTCATCAGAAATGGGGGATGGATCTGGGAAAAGATCTGCAGCATTGACATTGGGGGGATAAGCTGCCTGCCTTAACTGTCTCCCAAAGCGACGTGAGAAGACAGTTTAGCAGACTTGTTATTGGCAAAGCAGCTGGGCCTGATGGCCTCAGCCCACGTGTCCTCAGAGCATGTGCCAACCAACTGTGTACTGTCTTCCAGCACCTGTTTAACTGGAGCCTTCAATCACAGGGGGTACCAGAACTGTGGAAGACCACCTGCCTGGTGCGGTTCCTAAGACCACTTTTCCAACTTCCCTACAAGACTATCGTCCAGTGGCCTTAACATCGCATGCTATGAAGTCCTTGGAGAGAATAATACTCGCCTACTTGTGCCCGAGGGTGAGGGCCTACACTGACCCCCTGCAGTTTGCGTACCAGCAGAGATTGGGGGTGGATGATGCTGTAGCATCTCTGCTACATACAATGCATTCGTTCTTGGACAATGATGGAACTGCAGTGCGCGCTATGTTCTTTGACTTCTCTAGTGCTTTCAATACCCTACAGCCGCTCTTACTACGTAATAAGTTGACTGCTATGGCGGTAGATGAGGGGATGGTGAACTGGATAAGTGACTACCTGACAGACAGGCCGCAGTTTGTAAGGATGGGGGAGGTGGTATCTGGCAGTGTACGGAGCAGTGTGGGAGCCCCTCAGGGTCAGTGCTGTCACCCTTCCTCTTCTCATTGTATACAGCTGACTTTCAGTTAAATCTGATTTTTGTCACCTCCAAAAATTCTCAGATGACTCCGTGATTGTAGGGGGCATTGTGGGGGGCCGGGGGGAGGAGGAATATAGAAGGGTGGTTTCTGACTTTGTGGATTGGTGTCAGCTAACTGTGTAGAACTAAATGTAAAGAAAACCAAGGAGATGGTGGTGAGTTATAGAAGGAAAAAGGAGGATTACATACCAATCACCATTGCTGGCCAGGAGGTTGAGATTGTTGAGAGCTACAAATATTTGGGGTTCACCTTGACAGTAAACTCGATTGGAGGTGTCATACAGAAAAGGTTTACAAGAAGGGAATGAGCAGACTGTACTTTCTGCATTAATGTGTGCAGTAAAATGCTGGAGATGTTCTACCAGTCCGTTGTAGCAAGCGCCATCTTTTTTGCTATCATTTGCTGGGGCAGTAGTGTGCGAGTAGCTGACGCTAATAAACTCAACAAACTTATCAAGAAGGCAAGCGCAGCTGTTGGCCTCCATCTTGACTCTTTTGAGGAGGTATTGGAGGATAGAATTCAGAAGAAGTGTAGGGCAATAATGAACAATAACACACACCCACTATACGAGCTGTTCTTGAATCAGAAGAGCACATTCAGCAGCCGTCTAATCCTACTAAGGTGCAAGAAGGAGAAATTCAGGAAATCGTTTGTACCTACTGCTATGGGGATGTATAATAATTTCCTAAGGGTGGCAGAAAAATAATGACTGATGGTTGGTGTACTAATGTCAATTAACACTATCTTATATATACATGAACTACACACTTTTATTTATTATGTAATGTTGGTACACCTGTGCAAGATTTGTGTCCTAATATTTTATGTACTGCTGTTTGTATTGCTGCTGTAATACTGTAATTTCCCCCCGGGATCAATAAAGTGTATCGTATCGTATCGTATCGTATATTCTTCCCATTTATTCTTCTATTTTCCATTTTTCCTTTCTGTATAACTCTTATGACCTAGTGTATACCTCTCCAATATAAAAATAGTGAAATACTTTTATATTATATTTTATTTATGTCCCTGTCTCTGAGCTGTTGCTAGGGACAAGCATATATCGTTGAACACATTCTGGCTTCATATCTATGAACCTGTGTTCTCCCCTCCCTTTTGTTATTTTCTTTCATAGGTGGATTCACATTTTTTATTCATTTGTTTGATTTCAGTATGATTTATCATTATGTCTCCTCATTCTTCACCACTAGATCACCAGGGTTAACAGGTTCTGTGCTGCTACAACAAGTCCAATTTTTGGCAAGGGTGTCTATGATGCCCATAAAATATTTTTAACAAATTTACTTCCTCAGGGAGAAATGTTTGTCAGCCCATGTACTTAGTGTATGGGCATTACAAGTATAGGAGACTTGCTCCTTTGTAAAGGGAACTGATTTTTAGGAGGCCTTCCTCCATGTGTCTTCCAAGTGGTATTAGGGTGCGTCCAAATTTGGGGCAGGCCTTGCAATCATTGCATAGGCCAACAATATGGGATACCAATTTCCTAATATTGTGAAATTTTTGGGTTGTTCATCTTCAAAAATTTAATTCTCCACTGCCAGTTCTTCAGCCTCAACACCGCAATGCTACAATGCAGGGTCTTCAGTCTCAACACTGCAATTCACCAATGCAGTTTCTTCAGCCTCAACATTGCAATTCTCCACTGCTGGTTCTTCAGGCTCAACAACGAAATGCTCCATTGCTGGTCCTTCTTCCTCAACACTGCAATGCTACATTACAGGTTCTTTGGGCTCAACATTGCAGTGCTCCACTGTTGGGTGTTCTTCCTCAACACTGCAAATACTTCAATAAAGGTTCTTCAGCCTCAACACTGCAATGCTCCACTGTTGAGTCTTTAGCCTCAACAATGCAATTGTCTACTGCAGGTTCTTCAGGCTCACCACCCACTCCTTTAAATTGGGCATAATTTTTAATCAGGATTTCCTCCACATCTCATCATCTGCCGCCACTAGATCACCAGCGTTAGCGTGTTCTGTGCTGCAGCAGCCTGTGTCGAATTCCGAACTGTTACGCCGCTCTCACTGCATACCTGCGGAGCTGGTGCACGCCGCCCAACTTCTTCACTTCTGGTCTCGAGGCCGGTGCTGAGGTCCCATAGGTGTGTGCGCGTGCTGCCTGCTCTTAACTCTGCGGCTGCACGCCCGGTCCAAGGTCCTATCTGGCATGCTTGCGCACAACCCGCAGCTCTAACTGCACCTGCACTGACTCTGACACTTCTATGGTCCTGGAGTACCTGACCCTGAAGTCCTAGCATGCATTCCCTATATCAGGTCGCCTTTTCCTGTAGGCGGGACCTGATTGTCGCTTTTGCTTTCTTGCTAGGCGTTCTTAGTGCCTGCATAGTGGCTCTCTGTATTCAGGTCCACTTCCTTGTACTCTGGTGTGCTTCCCAGCACACGCTCTGCTCTGTCTTATACCCAGGCATGCTTCCCAGTACGCGTCCTGCAGCATCCTGTACCCTGCGTGCCCCCGTGTGCACGCTCTATGTACTTCCATGCCCAGCATACCTCGAGTACACGCTTTACATATTCCTGTACCATGCATGCCACCCATCTTCACCCTGCTAAACATGGTCTCTCGTGCCTCCTTCAAGCCGGCAACCTGGTTCCAGTAGTTATGGTACTTTATTCCCCTGGGCCTGCCCGTGATGTCCCTGTATAGGGGGTGGTCCTCACCAGGTCAGCTCTTCCGGGTGGGCAGAAATTACAGCCCATATGGTCCACTCCAGGAGTCGTCACAGAACAAGTGTGGTTGGTTTTGCTAGGCATAAAAAACTTGTTATGGAAAAGGTTGAGGTGTGCCCAACAGGGGAAAATGTTTGCCAGCCCATACACCTAGTGTATGGGCATTCCAAGTCTAGGAGACTCGCTCCTTTAAATTTGGCCTAGTTTTTAATCAGGCTGCCAGTAGATCACCAGGGTTAACGTGTTCCGTGCTGCTACAGCCAGTGTCGAATTCTTAACAAGGGTGGGTGGTTATGCTGAATGTTAAATATTTTTTATGGAAAAGATTGAGATGTACCCCACAGGAGAAAATGTTTGCCAGTCCTTACACAAGTGTATGGGCATACCAAGTCTAGGAGACCCGCTTCTTTAAATTGGAAATAGTTTTTAATCAGGCCTTCCTTCACATCTCATCAGCTGCCACCAGTAGATCACCAGCGTTAACGTGTTCCGTGCTGCTACAGCCAGTGTCAAAATTCCTAACAAGGGTGGGTGTTTTTGCTGGGTGTTAAATACTCGTTATGGAAAAGGTTGGGGTGTACCCCACAGGGGAAAATGTTGGCCAGCCAACACACTTAGGGTATGGTAAGTAAGCAGGAATATGTATATCCAACTAAACTGAATTAAGGAGTAGCAGAAGGATAAAATATAACTTTTTATAAATAAGCTTAAAAAAACAAAAAAAGACACACAATACCCGTGAAAGGTGAGTCCAAACCACACAGAAAGAGCATAAAACCAAGCCGCAATATACCCAAGGTATTCAAACCTTTTACATAAGGGTAATGAAGCCTCTTAGTGAACGAATGAGAAAGTATGAGGATTAGGAATGAAAGGTGAGAAACACCCTCAGCTGGGCGAACACCTTGGTTATTCTGGAATAGACATACATGGTAACTAGTTTCCTGACTGGGGTGAGATCGCTCTTTTACAAGTGGTGTTCCAAGTGGTGGAGGAACATTTTGGTCTAGGGTAAATTATTTTGCCGTTTAAGTTTCGTTTTGGTATATTTTTTGGTGCATCGGAAACAAAGGCTTGAAACTCTGACAACAAGAACTAGGAGTCAGGAATGCTTCCAGGGGCAATCCCCATGATGTCCCTGTGTTATTTCAGCAGTGTTTCCATCATTTTCAGATGCATTTAGACCTTAAAAGGACCCCCGGGGGAACGCGGCAAAAATGCTCGTGTCTCCCATAGACTTACAATGTACTTGTTGTTTTCTCAGAGTACCCGAGAATTCCAATCTGCTCGACCCGAGCAACGAGCACCCGAGCATTTTACTGCTCACCCATCACTATCTATTATCTACCTATCTTCTATTTATTATTACTATATCTATCTTCATCTACTATTACTATCTATCATTTCTATAATCATTTTTATCTATCCCAAATTATCTATCTATTATCTATATATCATTTATGTATTATCTATATATTATCTATCATATATTGTTTATCTATTATCTATCTATTTATCTATCATCTATTATCTATCTTCTATCTATCTAAGAAAAATATTTAGACTTGAGAGTCCTCAGTGGTTGATACCTTTTAATGGCTAACTGAAAAGATGGTAACAAATTGCAAGCTTTCGAGACTACTCAGGTCTCTTCATCAGGCAAAGACTAATACAAAATCTGAAGAATCACATATTTATACACAAAAAGCACAGAAAAAATGCAATAGATAAGACAAGTGACGTGAAGCAGAATAGTCATTATGGCAGAGGGATGAGCATAAATATTGGAACAGTTCATAGATAAATATTTTTCTATCTACTGGCTAACACGGTACAAAGATATACATCTTTACTGTATTCTATCTATCTAGAAATTCAATTGCAGTTTATTGGCCCATATGCAACCTCTCGGTCCAAGATGTGGACCTTTTTCAAGCTTGAGAAAGGTCTGCATTCAGGACCGAAATGTCGCCATTATGGGCTAAAATAAAATAGCTAGATTTCGGGTAGATAGATAGATAATAGCTAGATGATAAATAATATACTGTATAGACAGATAGCTGTGAGATATAATTTGTGATTTGTGCAGTTTGTGTGTAGTGTACTGCGTAGTGCTATACAGTACTATATAGAAAGGTGCAAGGCTCCAAATCAATTAAAACATTATTCTATATTGTCTAACAAAAAATTAAAAGCATAAAGTTAGATATACAACCGTCAGACATACAAAATATTAAACAGACGTAAGTGATAATAACAAAACTCCCTTGTGTAAATGCTGTCATTTAATAAATAATTATATTGGGTACAATCACGCGATTGAGGACGGATGCTTGAAAGGTAGAAGCCAAAATAGTCAGTGCTGTGTAAGTTAAGGTCCTTTAAGATATACTGAAATAATCAGGGAATGAGTGATATCACATAAAAGTGCACATACAGATAATAATGGACAGTGGCATAGGGTTCATTTTGCCTATCAAAGAAAATGCACCCGACTCAAGTTTCACATCAAGCTTCATCAGGGGGTGTAGGTGTTTGAGAGGTAAAATCAGTAATCGTTGTAGAGTTGTAGCAATAGCATTGTAATAAGGGTAGTAGATGAATTGAAATAGCAGTCATAGAAGTATTTGTAACTGTTTTACTAATAGTAATGATTGTAGCAATAGTATAGTTTTAGGGGCGACTGTACAAGTGCTAGAAGAAGGGGCAGTAGGCGTATTCAGAGTAGCTTTGTTTGAAGCAAATAATGTTAATGACAGTAATAGAAAAATATTTAGACTTGAGAGTCCTCAGTGGTTGATACCTTTTAATGGCTACCTGAAAAGATGGTAACAAATTGCAAGCTTTCGAGACTACTCAGGTCTCTTCATCAGGCGAAGACTAATACAGATTTTGATGAGACCTGAGTAGTCTCGAAAGCTTGCAATTTGTTACCATCTTTTCAGTTAGCCATTAAAAGTTATCAACCACTGAGGACTCTCAAGTCTAAATATTTTTCTATCTACTGGCTAACACGGTACGAAGATACACATCTTTCCAATGACAGTAATAGTAAGAGTTATATTGTTGGTAAAACTGACAGCAGTAATTGTAGCAATAATATCAGTACTGCTGGGAAGACCAGGAATAGTTGCAGCACTACTGGCAGCGTAGAGTAGCAGTAAAAGGAGTCGCGAGGCAGCAGTAGAGCATAGTCATTAACGTTATCAGTAATTACCTTTCCTCTATAATGTCCTCTTCTGGATTTGTAAGACAATCTGTCCATAAACATATTCATATCATGCAAAGCGTGAGCCAGGACGTACACCGCCGTATACACATAATACACGATTATATCCACTGGGTGAATTTGTAAAGTCGGAGAAAGTTTTGCTGAGCAATTCGTCAAGATGAGATTTAGATTATATCTTTTTAAAGCATTGATTTCTTTGTTTTGACTTAAACAGTGAAAGTAAGAAATCAAGATAAGATACTGATCGCTTGGGTTATTAATTAGGTTTAAGTTATGAATGAAGTTCCAGAGCTTGGGCAATGGTTTATTGTATGGTGAGAAGCTCAAACTACAATTAACTAAAATCATATAATTATATCCCATAAGATGATGCACGAACCACGAATCATTCAGGATCAGCGTCTTCTTCACGTCAAATATTCGTAACAATCTATCGTATATGGTGGAAAACTGACCACAAATTATTAGAACTTCAGCCTTAGACCTTCTGATGAGGAGATGATTTTTTATGTTCTTACTTTCATCTTTAACTAATTTTACTACAAACTCTATGCAGATTCCATATCTGGCCATTATTCTGCTGAGCCCCCGCACTTCAGCCTCGGCGCTTTCATCCTCGGGGGTTATGATTCCAACCCAATTCCAATCAAAATGTTTCAGGCAGAGCACAACAGCCAAATGGTAGAAATCATCATGTGGAGCCATAGTGAAGAGAGAATTTATAAAGACATTGCTATTTAGCAGTTTATCCGTCATATCGTAATTTATCTGCAAAAACACAAATACAAAACTAATTGCCTCTGGGGATTGCAGATTTTTTGTCTTTAATGCTACGTTCAGCTCATTTCTATATTTCTGATTTTTTTTTTCTGCAGCCAAACCTGATCCCTTAGTTGTGTGAGTGTATTGTACTGTGTATATATGCCATTTCGAACTCCCTTTTGATAGCAGGAATACAATCCCCCATTTTGCTGTTATAGAGAGATCTAAAAGCACAGTCATCAATTTGCTTCTTGATTTCAGGGAATCTATCAGCAGATTTTGGTTAACTCATCTGAGAGAAGCGTAATGTAGGCAAAGAGACCCTGAATCCAGCAAAGTGTCGCCTAGTTTACTGGGTGCAGCAGTTCTGGCACAATCAGAGTTTTTACATTTAGATTTAAGCAGATCTGTTAAAGCTGAAAACGCCCACACCAGGCTCTCCATGTACAAAGTCCATAGAAAGTGAGGTGATTGTCACAGGGGCGGAGCATTGCCCAACTGATGTAGTTTGCCAATGTTATTTTTTAGTGATAAATCCTTTTACTAATACTCCTGTCCTCCCACAAGCAATGCAGCATACAGCATGTCATGCCCACCAGCACCGCCAAGTGCCCCATTGTTAAAACCCCACCATGATTGTTGGTTATCATAGCGATCAACATGTTCATCATCATTTTTGTTCTGACTGTCTGACTGTGCAAAGTCTATGTACTGCCCCACTAACACCTGCTGCTGCTCCACCACTTCTTCCTCCTCCTCTTCTTCTTTCAATTTCTACAGCATGTGGCATGGACCTTGAAGGACCCCATCAAAAACTGAGTGATGCTGAACAAGTTAATGTGTGTTCTTCCTTCACCCATCTTTCATGCTGGTGAATGTGTTTTTCAAGAGAAACATTAGCAGGATAAAATAGTTGATTTCACATATGTCCCTACTAGCAAATTTTATTGTCTCTTCAAAAGTATTTATTAAGCTACTCAAATCCCTCATTAGCTGTCAATGGTGGATCTCAAAGTAGCCCAGTATGACTGCTGCATGATGAAGTCCATCAGCGTTGCGTGTTGTTTGTACAAGTGATGTAACTTTAAGATCATCAAATTTCAGGGGGTTGTGAAGGTGAGAGCTAGGTGCTGAACTGAGACTTCTTTTTTACCAAGCCAGGAGTACATGTTTTTTCAACACAAAACCTATTAAAATGGGCTGCACCTTTCTGGCCAAAATCACCACCTTTCTCACTTGTATATTTTTGTGAAAGATATCTTGCATAATAAGATTCATGATGTGGGCCATTCATGGAATGTAAGCTATTTACACTGACCATAAGGCAGCCAGAAGGATTTGGGCATTATTCCTCACAATTTCAAGTGGAAAAAATAATTAAGCAACCAGGAATAAAGACCCCAAAAATTACAAGAATGGTCCAACAGAGTGTACATAGGAAGCGGAGTGTTTAACTCCAGCATGATATATTTTATAAAAAAAACTAGTGCTCTTAAAAACAAACTAGTGCGGTTAAAAACTCAACGCTTACAGATAATACGTCTTCATCAGGCGTCTAGAGTAAAATCTCACACAAAACTTAGTTATACATCTTCCAGTTTGCAGTGGGCTGGATTTCCAAAACGTTAGTCCAATCATTGATTCTTTCTCGTATATTAAATAAATTAAAACATCCACCATTAGTTAGTTCACATACAGATCAAACAAACAAAAATTCTGTAGCATTTTACAACATTCAAACATTTGTCAGATGAGAAATAAGTAACCTTCAGACTGCACTAGCATCTTGCAGTTTGTGTATATGTTACTGAGACCTACGAGACACAATATGATAAAGGGAAGCTGTGGAGAAACAGGGGGTCGGCGGTGCCTAAGTCTTCTAGCCGAAACCGCTTGGACCAGAAATCATCCCACCTAACACCCCTACACTTGTCCATATCTCTTCTCTGTGTGTATACCACAGGTGGAATATCAACCCTGGGAACTCTGACGTAACATCTACCGTTATCCAGGTGAATCAGCGGAAGGGTGAAGCCCTGTAATGTGCACCATGTTGGGGGTGATTGCTGGGATTGTTCTGTTTGCTATTGGGTATTGTGGTTAAATAAAGTATTGCCATACTGTTTTTCCCTAACCCTGTGTTGTCTGTGTAGTGTTATGCCCATGATTAACAGGAGAGCAGGTGTTAGTCGGTACAATCCCTGGTCCATGCGGTTTCGGCTAGCAGACTTGGATACCAGGCGACCCCCTGTTTCTCCACAGAAGCGTTGATCTGTTGGAATAACGCAGAGGGTGTGTTAAGACTTGGGATTCATTTTGTATGGCTCCCACACCCCTCTCCCACTCCCAGGTGCCGCTAGTTGTGTGAATGGGTGTGGACTAGAGTTGAGCAAAACAGGTCGTTCATTTTCAAAAACCACCGACTTTTGCCAAAGTTGGGTTTCATGAAACGAAACCCGACCGTAGCGTGCAGTCGACCGAACGTTCGGTGACCCGAGCGCCAAAGTCGGGGTCGGGTTTCGCCTTTTCACCAATGAGCAAGGACGTACACTTTGGGCAACGAGATGATGTGGCCAACGGTGCCGCGTGGCTTTGAGTGGCGCAGGATTCAAATCCCCCGCCAAAGCCGCGCCGGCATGCATGATTGGCTGAGCAGGCGGACGGCTCAGCCAATGAGCAGCGCGGGATTCAAATTCCCCGCCATTGGCTGAGCGGTGCCGCCCGGCTTTGTGTGTATGTGTGTGTGTATATATATGCAGGCATCGTCTGATGGGACTACAAGTCCCATCCGGCTATGCATGCTACACTGTCAGTGAGTGACACACAATTATCGAATGATGGGACAGTAGTAGTCCCATCATCCGGCTAATGTGTTGAATGTAAAAAAAACATACATTACTTACACAACACACAGAACATACAACATATAACACATAACATACATATAACACAGAACATACATAAAACATACAACATGAACATACATATAACATACAACACATAACATACAGAACATACATATAACACAGAACATACATAAAACATAAAACACGTAACATACATATAACATACAACATATAACATACAGTACATACAGTACAGACCAAAAGTTTGGACACACCTTCTCAATCAACGATTTTTCTGTATTTTCATGACTATGAAAATTGTAGAATCACACTGAAGGCATCAAAACTATGAATTAACACATGTGGAATTATACATTACACTTTACAAAAAAGTGTGAAACAACTGAAAATATGTCTTTTATTCTAGGTTTTTCAAAGTAGCCACCTTTTGCTTTGATTACTGTTTTGCACGCAGAAAAGGTGAACGGATGGATTCTACATGCCTTGTTCCAGCGTGAAGCATGGAGGAGGAGGTGTGATGTGTGGGGGGCTTTGCTGGTGACACTGTTGGGGATTTATTCAAATTGAAGGCATACTGAACCAGCATGGCTACCACAGCATCTTGCAGCGGCATGCTATTCCATCCGGTTTGCATTTAGTTGGACCATCATTTATTTTTCAACAGGGCAATGACCCCAAACACACCTCCAGGCTGTGTAAGGGCTATTTGACCAAGAAGGAGAGTGATGGGGTGCTACGCCACATGACCTGGCCTCCACAGTCACCAGACCTGAACCAATCGAGATGGTTTGGGGTGAGCTGGACCGCTCACCACTTCAATTTTGAATAAATCCCCAACAGTGTAAAGGGCCGTCTCACATAGCGATATCGCTACCGAGATCGCTGCTGAGTCACTAGTTTTGTGACGCAGCAGCGAGCTCACCAGCGATATCACTGTGTGTGACATTCAGAGACGATCAGCCCCCCTGCCGGGTATCGCTGATCGTCGCTGAAATGTCAGACCTTTTTTGATCGCTGGTTTCCCGTGACAGGCATGCATCGCTGCGTGTGACAGGTGGGAGACCAGCGATCGCTGGTAACCAGGTACACAGCGGGTTTCCAGGCGCGGGGCTGTGCTAGAAACCCGCTGTGTAAATTGGATACCAGCGCCCTGATGCAGGGAGCTGGTATCCAAGGTACACAGTGGGTTTCCAGGCACCGCGCAGCGCTTGGAAACCCGCTGTGTACCTTGGATACCAGCTCCCTGCATCAGGGCGCTGGTATCCAAGGTACACTGCGGGTAACTAAGCGATGTTACCCGCAGTGTCGCTGTCCCAGATCGCTGCCTGAGCTGCCTGTTTGGCAGCTCAGCAGCAATCATGTAGCGACACACCAGCGATCCTGACAAGTGCATATCGTTGTCGGGATCGCTGGTGTATCGTTATGTGAGACCCAGCCTTTACCAGCAAAGCACCCCCACATCATCACACCACCTCCTCCATGCTTCACAGTGGGAACCAGGCATGTAGAATCCATCCATTCACCTTTTCTGCATGCAAAGCAGTAATCAAAGCAAAAGGTGAAGAACCTAGAATATAAGACATATGTTCAGTTGTTTCACACTTTTTTGTAAAGTGTAATGTATAATTCCACATGTGTTAATTCATAGTTTTGATGCCTTCAGTGTGAATTTACAATTTTCATTGTCATGAAAATACAGAAAAATCTTTGAAGGAGAAGGTGTATCCAAACTTTTAGTCTGTACTGTATACGTCAGGATGGACCAGATATTTTATCTGCTAATACATCAAGTCAATGCACATCAGCAAAAACAGTCAAATGACCTAAACATCCAGGTTTTGTCATACCTGTTCTGTGTCATTACTTCAGCAGATACACTGAACCATCTGTAAATCCGATAACTCACTTACTAATGCCACCTTCAAGTTGAAAACATCTCTAGAATTTAGTCTTTTCTTATCTTCAACTCTGAAAAAACTCTTCATGATGCTCTTCATTCTTGCCTGGAATATTGCAACTTTTGACTAATTGGTCTTAGTCTTACTGAACTTTACCCTCTGTAATCTGTCCTGAATGCAGCAGCCAGGATCATATTTCGGCCCGGCTGCTACATCGATGTCTCCACTTTGTGGCAGTCATTGCACTGGTTTCCCACACGTTATACAGAAATTACTATTTTGACTTTTTCTGCAGTCTAAGTAGTCTACTAAGTTTGATACTTTGATGCAATGTGTCATTAAATAAGTTGTTAGATGCTACTGAGAATAGTGGGCAAATATTCAAACATTTGTCCCAGCTTACAAATTTAATTTGAAAAGATTTACACATTTTTAGTTATATTTATAGTTTTAAATGTGCCAAAATAGTAGAATTTACATCAAATATTTTTTTTAATATTGATCTTAATTTGCAAAAATGACACATGTGAGGATCCACTGTATAAAAACCTTTAGAAACATTTTACTTTCTTTTTTTTCTATTAACTCATACTTATTCAAACTTTTTTCAGAAACTTTTAACTACACTCGTCATCCAAGTATTATACAGTGCATAGTTAGAAGTCTTACCACCCCTTTATGATTGTAAAAATAAAAAATGAATTAAAAAAACTTCACAGTAAATGCTCTGTAAGTCAGACTGACCTTCGTATAGCCATATATTTGCAGAATTTGCTCCATTAGAAATGAATGTCCCACAAATCCAACTACTTCACCATTTTTCTTGCAGGAATAATTTGGAGCCTCAAATTGTGAACCAGACAGAATCTGTAGGACACTTTGCACGGCTTTAATCTCATCTTCAAAATCATCAAACATATGGTAGCCCAGAGTCATATTGGGTAGAAGTTTTGGATCCTTGTTAACTTGATCAACAGCAAACATAAAGGCCAAGAATGCAGCATAGCTTCTGAGAAGTGGACTGTGAAAATGTGACAAAATAATATAGAGTAATATACTGCATATAAATAATAAATGATGCATTTTTCCCTTCCATTTCCAACCATTAATTAGATACATTGATTGCCAAACTATGTGCTACATCCAAAGAACATCATTCCTAGTGTTGAGCAAATTCTTCAAAACTAGGTTCCAATTATGATCGGCGGCGAATATTGTTTTTCAATATTTGTGGAACACAGCCGAATGTCATTGGAGTATATGAGAGTAGAAATGACTGTATGTGTTCGGAACCAATCATCAATTATAAATCTGGCACGAATAGGGTACCAATATGGCACGAATATGGAAAATTCAGATTCGGTGACTGATTCCGAACATATTCACTCAATTCTGATCATTCCCTTAAAGTATAAATAGTTGAGTTGGGCAAATTTAATTAAATGGGATTTAATTTATCTCAAATTTTACAAAGATCCATATTCTCCAAAATGTGAATTCTGTTTACACAAATTTAGCAAAAAGGCAAGCAGTCAACAGACATTTTGCTGAACTCTAGAGGACTGACAAAAGGTTAATAAGCAATAAAACACTATTGCTCACGTCATCGCTTATATTTCCATACACCTCTACTGTTTGCTTTCCCAATGGGGTTCTCGGTGCCTCTTCTTAATACCATTGGATGAAATCACAGTCACCTTCCTGCTAGGCTGGGACTGTACTGCAACTTTACAATGCACTTTTATCAGGGGCGTTCCTGGGCCTAGTTGAGTGTGGATTTTGTGGCCTAGCGTGAACATATTTAAGGTTTCAGAGCAAGTCTTTTTCGTTAGGACACAAATTCTAAACAAAGATTTCCAAATGTGATATCTCCACACATGTGAATTTTAAGGTACAGTACATTGGGACTTCTGGACATTACAAGGCCTGGGATGTCTTTGCACATGAACGTTGTAAGGTCGTCAGGACTTTAAGACAAGGGCAGCTATCTTAAATTTTGTATTGTAAAGTTGAATTTTTGGCCATGTGTAGGGCCAAAATGTCCCATGTGAAGGTTTGTCTTTGGTGTTGGCATGGCTGATAGACCTGGTATAATGTAAAGATAGTGTAGGAAGATGGACCGGGCCGGTGTTACCTCTCTCACGTCGGTTCCGAAACTATTGGGGCTGTCACCAGTGTTGTCAGGGGGAAACCTTTCTGACTCGGACAGACCTTTGCACTCGACTGAAGGGGGTGTGACAGAAATAAAATGGATGGTGCGTGGGAAAGCGGGAGACTTGGCGGGAAGACAGAGTGCGCAGTAGGAGAAGGTTGATTCACTCTCCATGGAGCTGCGTGGTAATCCAGGCCAGTGCTGCAGCTCCCAAGCCTATTGTCATGGGTGTATCGCCACGAGGATCGTCGCGATTACACACTCTGACTTCTCACAGCTGAGTTGCTGTTTCTTTGTGTTTGGTAATGAGGGAGTTAATTTTACCTAGCTCTTTGCTAAGACTAGGTCCAGCCTCGCCCGGCTGCTTTTGATTATGTTCTAATTAGATTCCTTCATATACCTGCCAGTCTGCTTGTTAGATGCCGGTGAAAGCATTCATGTAGTCTAGCAGACTGGATCGGTTTGAGAATATTTAAGCTAAGAGTTCCTTAGTTGTTTTTACTCTTACAGCTTATAGTTTATCTCTGAGACCTTAGGTGTTCCTACTGTGTGTGAGTGTTGTATGTAAGACTTTATTTACTTTATTTCTTGTCTGTCTTGTATGTCTTTCTGTTCATTAACCGTTACCTGTTCATTCCCTTTGGTGGTAATCAGGTCCTTCTTAGGACTAGATTACAGTTGGCAGGATTGATAGGAGACAGGGTTTACGCTGGTGGCCTGGACCTCTGTACCTTTAACAGTACCTCCAGGTAGAGGGATTAGTTAGGACCCCAGTGTAGGGTCAGCATAGACCCCGGTCACCTCTAGCCGGAACAGCGTATAACGGATTCCGTATTGACCCACTGGACATTCTGTCAGGTAATTCTATGTATCATATATCTATGCGCATGTTATATAGTATGTTGCCCATTTGATATAGATTACTTACATCACATATATATAATCTGCTATACAGCGTGACACCTATGCACACACTGACTGTGAGCAACGCATACGTGTGTGCCTGCTCACCACTTTGACTGAAAATCCAATCCGCACTGCTCCACTGACTGCCGTGGGCGCATGGCCTAAGTCTGAAAAGGAGAATCATACAGAGCCAGGTAGCTTTGCCCTGGCCTCCGCCACTGAATTGAGTCACACTTCAGTAACACAGGACCTCTCCTAGGAGAGCCAGGACATGCTGCTTCTGTCAGGAGACGGTGTCTCAATTTTCTTCAGGATCAGGCCAGAAGAAACTTCACACCTCACTTTCAAGCCTTCACAGCCCAGAATCCATCAAACTGATAAGTTTACCTGTTTCATAAACATTTGTTCCTACCCCTATACCATACCCACTTTACTCTCCTTATAATTCTTTATCTCCCTGCTTGGAGTATCCCCTGCAATAAACCCTTTAACTCTTATTCTGCCTCCTGCTCATCACTGCATCCCACAAACATGCAATTCTACACTTGGCGTAGTAGGCAGGATGCAGTCTACCAGCACGAAGGCGGCTGACCAATCTGTTGGGTTGAGCCCTAGGTCTCTTAGGGAATGTAAAACATTCTCCCTAAGTTTACAGGGAATAATATCTTGTTATGGAGCTGGACTGAGCGCATTAGGGGTATGATGAGGATGCACCCTATGACCCTTGCATTAGAAGCCGAGGTGGCTCTAGATGGAGAAGCCAGAGATTCAGCCATGTTACAACCCCCCAGGGAGAGAGACACTTTTAACAAGGTGCTACAAATTTGGGAAGAGACCCATGGGGACCCCCCGGACGTAGGTGGTGGAGTTACGATGCATTTATTTTGCCCTATGCAAAGGGAGGGGGAGGCGGTGACTCAGTGCATGAGCGCCCTTCAGGAGATCTACACTGCTATCATTAAAGACGACATAGATGTAGGGCCTACGAATGTATTGTTGCAAGATCAATTGGTGACAGGCTTGCGGGACGTGCTGAGGAAATCGGCTTTGCTGGAGCGCTTGCAGGTGAATCCTTGCATGTCCTTTTCTGAGATAGGAAGTGAAGCACGCACACGTGAGCAAGAGCAGGGATGACAGTCCCTGAAGGTAAGGTGTGGAACGGAGAGGTTTCTGTAAACATGACCATCGAACCCCAATGGGTAGAGGAATTGCGGAAAGAAATTCGGGATATTCGAGAAGAGTTGGCTGATGTAAAGAAGAAGCCAGTAGGTACCCCAAATCGCCAGGGGCAGAGATGGCCCCGAATCATGCCACAAAACAAGGATATTCCTTTGACAGAGACCCCTCACCTGTTATAATTGTGGAGAAATTGGACATTTGGCTCAGGAGTGCCCATGACAGGGTAGGCCCCGTCCATCGTCGTCAATTAAACAAGAGGGCTCCGAGGGCGGTGGATGCCGCCAGGAGCCTAAACAATCACAAAGGAGTAACAGAAGTCCCACAAATCTAGTCTCTACCTGCCCTCTCGTCTGGCTCGTTTTGGATGGTAGAGCATTACGTTGTCTGGTGGATACTGGCTCACAGGTGACTATGATGCCTGAAACTTACTTTCGGCGACACTTTCCTGAAGCAATACGTGGGGCCCAGGGATAAAGTTGACAGATGCCAATCAATTGCCCATTCCAGTCACAGTGGTGGTCTGGATGCAAATAATCATCTGTGGTAAAGATCTGGGTCATAAGGGAGTGGTGTTGACCATTGGAGAAGCAAATATCGGCCATGCCGTCACACTGGGAATGATGAACGTGCTGAAGGACTTTGGGAGTCTCCTCATCCATGAGCTCTCAGATGTAGCCTTAGCTGTTGTGAATGTGCTAGAAATGAATTCTGAGCAGAAGCTCCCTCTGGTGGTTACAAACAGTACTGAACTATCCAATGAAGATTGTGAAGATTGGCGATCAGGTGTTACTGACTGGTCTTATATAAGGGAGGTTCCCTCCCATCAGGGTTGCCGGTGATCAATTGTACTGGTCTCATCTTTGATTCCTGTTCACTTTGTAGCTTGCTGTTTCGTGCCTGCATCTTCTGCTAACAGATAAGACATTTTCTTCTTTTAGTTTTTTGTGCTTGCTTTTTGCATTTTGTCCTGCACTTCTGTGGGGGTCTGCCGGGTCCCCTCCGGGGGCTTGTGCTCCTCTCAGTTTAGTTCAGCCACTGTTGTTTGTTCATTTGCCTTTTCCAGTTTTTTCAGTGGCTGCTGTTTAGTTTTGTTACACCAGAGAACTAATTTAGGTGGTAGAGGTCGTGTGATCTCTGGTGTTTTTGTAATTAGTAGAGTTGGTACTTTTCAGGGTTTTTTGGGATTGCAGTAAGTGTCCTTCCTATCCTTTTCCATTTAGGAAGTTTGGGCCCCAACGTTTGCTCATACTATTTTCTGTCTGTGTCTGTATTTTCCTCTTGTCTAACCGCCATTACATGTTTGGGGGCTTTCTATGTTCTTTGGGGATCTGCTCCAGGGCAGATAGTTTTCCTATTTCTGTCTTTAGGTGTAGTTAGCTTCTCAGGCTGTAACGAGGCGTCTAGGACCAACGTAGGTACGCTACACGGCTGCCTTTAGTTGTGGTGGTTAGTCAGGGTACTGCAATCCCATAGATTCCAACCTCTCTGGTGTATTTCCTTTTTTGCCTGCTCTCCTCAGCTACCAAATCATAACAGTATCACCGGCCCAAAAACTGATATTTGTATGGTACTCACAGAAGGGAAAAATTGTGTTAAAGAAAGAAGATTGTCAGAGTTGTCAGAGTTTTTTTTTTTTCCCCGTTTCTCTGAATGCTGAAGAGGATTTTTTTTTCTCTCAATGGAGTTTGCACAGTTGTCTGGCCGTGTGGATCAGCTTGCCACTGAAGTTCGGAGTATTGCTACCTATCTTGCAGGGTTGCCTGTTGTGGAACCTAGGATTCCCATGCCAGATTTGTTTTTAGGGGATCGAGCTAAATTTCTGAATTTCAAAAATAACTGTAAGTTGTTTTTTGCCTTGAAATCTAAGTCCTCAGGGAACGCAGCACAGCAGGTTCAAATTGTCATCTCTCTCCTGCGCGGCGATCCTCAGGATTGGGCTTTTTCCCTGACACCTGGGGATCCTGTTTTGAGTAATGTTGATGCATTTTTTCAGGCTCTGGGGTTATTGTACGATGAGCCTAATGTCACAGATCAAGCTGAAAAAGCCTTGTTGGCATTAAATTAGGGGCTTGAGGACGCTGAGTTATACTGTCAGAGATTCCGAAGGTGGGCAGTCCTGACCAAATGGAATGACGATGCTTTGGCAGCCCTTTTTTGGAAGGGTCTGTCAGAGAATGTAAAGGATGCTATGGTGGGATTCCCTGTCCCCTCTGGTCTCAATGATTTTATGTCAGTAGCGATTCAAATTGACAGACGTTTGCGTGAGCGTGGAGGTATGCGTGGAACAGTATTGCCTTGTGAACCAGCTTCTGAACCCATGCAGTGTGATAGAGTGGCTTCTGGGGCACAGCGTCATGAGTTTCGTAAACGCAATGGGTTATGTTTCTACTGTGGTGATGCCTCTCATGCTATTTCGCTCTGCCCTAAGCGGGGAAGACGTTCTGCACGTTCAGTTGTCTTGGGTAGTGTTCAGACTAAATTTTTGTTGACTGTTACCCTGATTTGCTCCCTGTCCACATTTTCTGCTCAGGCTTTTGTTGATTCGGGAGCAGCTATTAACCTGATGGATTTTGATTTTGCTAAACGTTGTGGGTTTCCCTTGATACCCCTACGGAAGTCTATTCCCCTACTGGGGATCGATTCTACCCCTTTGGCTGAGAATAAACCTCAGTTCTCTACTCAGGTGATAATGAGGGTTGAACCTGATCATCAGGAGAGTTGCAAATTTTTGGTGCTGTATAATCTGCATGACATTATCGTACTGGGTTTCCCATGGTTACAGTCTCATAATCCTGTTTTGGATTGGAAATCTGTGTCTGTAACCAGTAGGGGCTGCCAATGTGTTAATACCAACACTCCTGTTTTTTCTGCCTCCCCCCAGGCTCAGGATGTTCCTGACTTTTTGACTGATTTTTCTGATGTGTTTAGCGAAAGTAAATCTGCATCCTTGCCCCCCCATAGGAGCTATGACTGCGCTATTGAATTAGTGCCTGGTAGTAAATTCCCTAAAGGTCGCCTTTTTAACTTGTCTGTACCTGAACATGACGCTATGCGGTCTTATATCAAGGAGTCATTGGAGAAGGGTCATATCAGACCATCCTCTTCACCCTTGGATGCCGGTTTTTTCTTTGTGGCCAAAAAGGATGGTTCATTAAGGCCGTGTATTGATTATCGTCTCTTGAACAATATCACTGTGAAATATCAATATCCGTTACCCTTGATTTCTGACCTGTTTTCCAGGGTGAAAAGTGCTACTTGGTTTACCAAGCTTGACCTCAGGGGGGCATATAACCTTATTCGCATTAAGCATGGGGATGAATGGAAGACGGCATTTAATACCCCAGAGGGCATTTTGAGTACCTAGTGATGCCCTTTGGGCTCACTAATGCTCCTTTTGTCTTCCAGTCCTTCATGAATGACATTTTCAGGGATTTTGTGGATAAATTTCTGATTGTTTATTTGGATGATATCTTGATTTTTTCCAATGACTGGGACTCTCATGTGAAACATGTTCGGACTGTGTTCCAGATTTTGAGAGAGAATGCTCTGTATGTGAAGGGATCAAAGTGTATTTTTGGCGTACAGAGGATCTCATTTCTGGGATTCATTTTGTCCCCATCTGTTATTGAAATGGACCCGGTCAAGGTTCAGGCCATCTGTGATTGGGTCCAACCTACTTCATTAAAGGCTCTTCAAAGATTCTTGGGTTTTGCCAATTTTTATCGTAAATTTATTGGTAATTTCTCTGTTATTGTTAAACCATTGACTGATTTGACCAAAAAGGGTTCTGATGTGGTGAATTGGCCTCCTGAGGCAGTCTCTGCGTTTCAGGAACTTAAGCAGAGATTCACTTCTGCTCCTGTTCTACGGCAGCCTTATGTTTCTCTGCCATTTCAGGTGGAGGTTGATGCCTCTGAAATTGGGGCAGGTGCTGTTTTGTCCCAAAGAGATCCAGAGACCTCTAAAAGTAACCCTTGTGCCTTTTTCTCTCGAAAATTTTCTCCAACTGAACGTAATTATGACGTGGGTAATGGGTAGTTATTGGCCATGAAGTGGGCTTTTGAAGAGTGGAGACATTGGCTGGAGGGAGCCAAACATCAGGTGGTGGTCCTCACGGACCATAAGAATCTGGTTTATCTGGAATCAGCCAAGCGACTTAATCCTAGACAGGCCAGGTGGCCTTGTTTTTCACACGTTTTAATTTTGTGGTTTCCTTTCTTCCTGGCACTAAGAATGTTAAGGCGGATGCCCTCTCGAGGAGTTTCCTTGCGGCCTCTCAAGAGTTATCTGATCCTGCTGTTATTTTGAAAGAAGGTGTAGTTCTTTCCGCCATCTCGCCCAATTTGAGACTGGCTCTGGAAGTGTTTCAGGAGGATAAACCCGAGCGCTGCCCTATTGGGAAATTGTTTGTCCCAGACCGGTGGAAAAAGTGTGTGATGTCTGAGATTCATTGTTCCGCGTTGGCCGGTCATCCCGGAATTTTTGGTACCAGAGACTTGGTTAGTCGGTCCTTTTGGTGGCCTACTTTGTCTCGTGACGTCAGGGAATTTGTGGAGTCCTGCGGTACTTGCTCTCGCTCCAAGCCTTGCTCTCGCTCTAGTGATTTGTTGATGCCATTGCCTGTGCCCAAGATACCATGGACCCATATCTCTATGGATTTCATTTCCGACCTCCCTGTTTCTCAGAGAATGACCGTTATCTGGGTGATTTGTGATAGGTTTTCCAAAATGATACATCTTGTGCCATTACCTAAGTTGCCTTCCTCCTCTGAATTGGTGCCTTTGTTCCTTCAGCACGTGGTTCGGTTACACGGCATCCCTGAGAACATTGTGTCTGACAGAGGAGTCCAGTTTGTTTCCAGATTTTGGAGGACTTTTTGTTCTAAACTTGGTGTTCAATTGTCTTTCTCCTCGGCTTTTCATCCTCAGACCAATGGACAAACTGAGAGAACAAACCAGACATTGGAGACTTATCTGAGATGCTTTGTGTCTGCTGATCAGGATGACTGGGTCTCTTTTTTGCCTTTGGCTGAGATTGCTCTTAATAATAGGGCTAGCTCTGCCACTTTGATGTCTCCATTTTTCTGCAATTTTGGGTTTCACCCTCGATTTTCTTCAGGACAGACGGAGGCTTCTGTCTGTCCAGGTGTTGACTCTGTTGTGGAGCGTATGCAGCAGATTTGGGACCAGGTAGTGGAGAGGTTGTCCCTCTCTCAGGAGAGGGCCCAGCGGTTTGCCAACCGGCATAGGACTGATGGTCCTCGGTTTGAAGTGGGGGACTTGGTCTGGTTGTCCTCAAGAAATATCCCTATGAGAGTTGCATCTCCTAAGTTTAAGCCTAGGTTCATTGGACCTTATAAGATCATGGAGATTCTTAATCCTGTTTCCTTTTGTTTACTTCTTCCAGGGACATTTAAGATCCATAACGTGTTCCACAAGTCCTTATTGAAGAGGTTTGTCGAGCCAGTGGTTCCTATGGCTGTGCCTCCTGACCCTGTTTTGGTTGAGGGCAATCTGGAGTATGTGGTTGAGAAAATATTGAATTCTCGTTTTTCTAGATGGAAACTCCAGTATTTGGTTAAGTGGAGAAGTTATGGTCAGGAGGACAATTCTTGGGTGTTTGCTTCGGACATCCATGCTAGGAGACTCATCCGTGCGTATCACAGAGCTCATCCTGACCGACCTGGTTGCTCAAATGAGGGTTCGGTGACCCCTCCTCAAGGGGGGGTACTGTTGTGAATGTGCTAGAAATGAATTCTGAGCAGAAGCTCCCTCTGGGTTACAAACAGTACTGAACTATCCAATGAAGAATGTGAAGATTGGCGATCAGGTGTTACTGACTGGTCTTAATAAGGGAGGTTCCCTCCCATCAGGGTTGCCGGTGATCAATTGTTCTGGTCTCATCTTTGATTCCTGTTCACTTTGTAGCTTGCTGTTTCGTGCCTGCATCTTCTGCTAACAGATAAGACATTTTCTTCTTTTAGTTTTTTGTGCTTGCTTTTTGCATTTTGTCCTGCACTTCTGTGGGGGTCTGCCGGGTCCCCTCCGGGGCTTGTGCTCCTCTCAGTTTAGTTCAGCCACTGTTGTTTGTTCATTTGCCTTTTCCAGTTTTTTCAGTGGCTGCTGTTTAGTTTTGTTACACCAGAGAACTAATTTAGGTGGTAGAGGTCGTGTGATCTCAGGTGTTTTTGTAATTAGTAGAGTTGGTACTTTTCAGGGTTTTTTGGGATTGCAGTAAGTGTCCTTCCTATCCTTTTCTATTTAGGAAGTTTTGGCCCCAACGTTTCCTCATACTATTTTCTGTCTGTGTCTGTATTTTCCTCTTGTCTAACCGCCATTACATGTTTGGGGGCTTTCTATGTTCTTTGGGGATCTGCTCAGGGGCAGATAGTTTTCCTCTTTCTGTCTTTAGGTGTAGTTAGCTTCTCAGGCTGTGACGAGGCGTCTAGGACCAACGGCTGCCTTTAGTTGTGGTGGTTAGTCAGGGTACTGCAATCCCATAGATTCCAACCTCTCTGGTGTTTTTCCTTTTTTGCCTGCTCTCCTCAGCTACCAAATCATAACAACTAGCCCTGAGACAGTGGAGCCCGCATTCTCCCCAAAGGAGAGTGATCCAACAGTTAATCCATGTGGCTCAAGCTCAGATGTCCTTCAGTGATGGAAGAGCATTGGGAAAAGTGATAGTTCCAGCCTCTGTTTAACTTGTTTTGCCACCAGGACAGATCTTACTTATTCTGCCTGTACAGGCTTGTACGCATCTAGAAGGATTTGAGATCCAGATTAAACCAGCTACTATGGAACAACTAACCCCATGACTCCTTGTGGTCAAACGCTCGCCATTGTACGTGACGGTCTCAGTACACTGTGTCAATTTAAGAGAAGGTGACATGTCCCAAAAGTGAAGTGGCTTGAATTATTGGCATGCCAGAAGAAGTGACGGCATCTCAGACCTTGCAGTTGACTGTGAAGCAGGGAGACCCTTTGACTGTGGATGCATCTCTGACACCGGAACCCCAGCATATCCTATAAGGGCAGCTTATATTAGTGCATATGCCGGCTGAGCTGACAAACCTTGAGCCGCTACAGGTCCAGCAGGTAGAACCCTACTGTGGCGATATCTGGACCTGTTCGTACACCATGAGGATGGTTTCAGCTGCACTACAGCAATCACACACGAGCTACCAATTGGGAATGCTGCACCCATAAGAGAGCGGTACTGACAAATTCCGCTACAACTGTAACTAGAGGTGCAAGGTATGCTTACACCAATGCTGCAGAAAAGTGTCATAAAGGAGAGTCAAAGTCCATGGGCTGCCCCCATTTTGCTAGTGTGAAAGAAGGATGGCACACTGTGTTTTTGTGTAGACTATCGTAAACTGAACGCAAAGTGCGAGACTAGGTGTTTAGTTGATTTGAACTTTGAATCTGCACTCATCTATTTAGACGACATCATAGTTTATGCCACTTCGATTGAGGACCCTCTACAAAGACTGGAACAAGTGTTGAGTCATCTTCAAAGACTCGGTCTGAAAATGAAACCTCAGAATTGTCATCTGTTTTGCACTCAAATCGAGTACCTGGGTCACGTCGTTTCTGCTGAAGGGGTAAAACCGTCCCAGGGAAAATCGCTGCAGTGCAGGATTGGCCTACCCCGACAATGGTAAAAGATGTCCGAGCATTCTTGGGGCTGACCGGGTATTATCGGTGTTTCGTGAAAAATTTTACCTGCATATTGAACCCTCTGCTAGAACTTTTAAAGGGAGTGCCCTCAGGCGCCAAGAACCAAACTATTCGATGGGAGGAATGGCAGGAAAAGGCATTTCAACATGTGAAGATGCCATTAACAGAAGCACCTGTGTTGGCTTATGCGGACTTCTCTCAACCGTTCATTCTCCACCCCGACCGAAACTTGCATGGACTTGGGGGATGTTGTCGCAGATTAAGAACGGGAGAGAGAAAGTGATCGCTTATGCAAGTCAGTCCCTTAATGATTACGAACGAAATCCCGACCTTTACAGTTCCTGCAAGCTAGAGCTGCTGGCGTTAGTGTGGGCTATGACGGAGAAATTTGCGGAATACCTTTCCGGGTCTGAAGTACCGGTGCATACCAATAACAACCCTTTGGCTCACTTGGAAAATGCGAATCTAGGAGCTTTGGAATGGCAAGAATGGCAAAGTTTTGATATAAAATCGCCTACAAAAGAGTGGTTGAGAATACTCATGGGGATGCCTTATCCAGGGAGAAATATGGGAAACCTGGGGGAAACAGAGATGAGGAATTAGAAGATGAGGAGATACCCAAGTTCTGAGATACTGCCAGGATGGTGGTTGCAAACAGGAACAGGTGAAAGTGTTGGCCCGGGAGGGTGTCTTGGGAAGATGTCATAATGAGTGGGTTCGGTTACAGCAGGAAGATAGGGAACTTGCCCAACTAAGAAATTGGGTGACATCTAAGCAACTGCCCAGTCAAGGAGAGAGAAATGCCCTGTCTTCAGAGACTCTGCGGATTCTTCGAAAATGAGAAAGACTTCACATGAGAAATGGACTACTGTATCAGAAGGTCCAACTGCAATGGGAACTGGGTGTCACCTGGCAGACGGTAATTCCGGAGACGCTATTATCAAAGGTGGTCACAGAGGCGCATGAAAGGGGAGCACACTTCGGCCAAGAGAAAACCTTTCAGTGGATACAACGATTAGTTTATCATCCTCGACTGAAGTGAGTTGGCTAAACCACCGGAGCAGAGAGCTCCTACACAAACCATAGTGAATTCTGCCCCTCTGAAGGTGCTAATGATAGACTACCTGACTATTGGCCGGCTCATCAAGGGTACGAGCATTGTCTGGTAATGACGGACTGCTTCACGAAGTTCGCTGTCGTGACTCCAACACATGATCAGACTGCTGAATCTGCCACACATGCCATCAGTAAGAATTTCATTCAAGTATATGGCTGACTAAAGCAAATTCATTCTGACCAGGAGGCCTGTTTTCTAGGGAAGGTGATGGAAGAATTACACTGTCTGTATTAGATTGAGAAGTCTCGCACAATGCCGTATCATCATCAGGAGAATGGAGCCTGTGAATGATTCAACCACACTCTAATTTAAATGCTGAGAACACTGGAAAAAGACCGGAAGACCCGATGACCCGAGTTAGTATGGATGTACAACAACCACACGCATTGAACCACTGGTCATACTCCGTATACCTTGCTATTTGGTCATTTAGGAAAAGAGATCACCGAGCTGGAGCTGGACCCAGAGGAGGACTACCCATGGAAGGAGGTGTCCACCTGGGTCCGAGAACATCGCTATCATTTACAGACTTGGCATCTCCTGTTGCAGACCAGATTCCAGGAATTAGAACATGCAGAAAGAACTCCGCTGCGAGGGACAGATCTCCAAGCTGAGGAAAGTGTACTAGTGCAAGAAAAACATCCTCGAGAGAAACTGGAGAACCGGAGGCAGAGAAACCCATATCGGGTGAAGTGGTGAATCAATTCTGAAGAGCCCGTTGCCCGTTTACAAAAGTCAGCCTGAAGGGGAAGAGAACTCCGCCACTCGTATTGTTCACCGGAATAAGCTTCGGCCTTGTCTGTCAATGGATCTGGATCAAGTGGAAGAGGTGCAAGATGCTTCTGAAGTACCCACACCAGTAGTAGTAGATTATGAAGAGGAAGAAAGTCCTGAAAGGCCACAAGAAGATCTACAAGGAGGACACTTGCCTGAAATCCCTGAGGAGTCTGTCCCAGTGGAAACGGACATGCTACAGCCCTCCCCTATGCAACCTGATTCGACTACCCAAGGTGGTCCTACTACTCCTTCTGACTTACAGCGCTCC
>JARQOD010000001.1:4133672-4165697 GCA_033576555.1 Oophaga sylvatica | reverse complement strand
CTTTACTTATTTGCCTGTAGGGGCTTGTACGCCAAAGGGGGTTTTGAGACCCAAATTTAAACCCCAGCTATAGGAACAAAAACCCCCATGACTCCTTGGGCAAACCTCGCCATTGTACGTGAGGGTCTCAGTCACTGTGTAAATTTTAAAGAAAAAGGGTTTACTGCCCCAAAAAGTGAAGGGGCTTGAATTTTTGGGCATGCCAAAAGAAGTGAGGCTCTCAGCCTTGCAGTTGGGGGAAAGCGGGAGCCCCCCTTTGCTTGGACTCTCGACCCCGGAACCCCCATACCTTAAGGGGGCAGCTATATTAGTGCTATGGGGCGAGCTGACAAACTTACCCTACGGGCCCACGGTAAAACCCACTGGGGCGATTTGGCCCTGTTCACCCCATGAATGGTTTCAGTGCACTACACAATCACACACGAGCACCAATTGGGAATGCTGCACCCTAAAGAGCGGTACTGACAAATTCCGCTCACTGTAACTAAGGGGTGAAAGGGGTATGCTTACCCAAATGCTGCAGAAAAGTGTCAAAAAAGGAAAAAAAAGGTCAAATTTCCTGGGCTGCCCCCTTTTGCTAGGTGAAAAAAAGATGGCCCCACTGTTTTTTTTGGTGACTTTTCCGAAATGAACGCAAGTGCGAACTGGGTGTTTAGTTGATTTGAATTTTGAATCCACTTTTAATTTAGCACATCATAGTTTTCCACTCGTTTGAGGACCCTTCAAAGACTGGAACAAGTTTGAGCTTTTCAAAAAAAGCTAAAAATGAAACCCAATTGTCTCTTTTGCACTCAAATGAGTACCTGGGTCACGTCGTTTCTGCTAAAGGGGGAAAAACCCGTCCCAGAGAAATCCTGAGTGCGAGGGCCTCCCCAAAAGGGTAAAAGTTCCGAGCATTCGGGGGCTGACCGGTATTGGTGTTTCGTAAAAATTTTTCCTGCTTTTAAACCCCCTCTGCAGAATTTTAAAAGGGATGCCCTCGCCCCAAGAACCAAATTCGATGGGGGAAGGGCAGGAAAAGGCATTTAAAATTGAAGATGCATTAAACAGAACACCTGTGTTGGTTATGGGCTTCTTCAACGCATTCTCCACTCGACCGAAACTTGATGGACTTGGGGTGTTTGTGGGAGTTAAAGAACGGGAGAGAGAAAGGACGCTTTGAAAGTCAGCCCCTTAAATGTTCGAACGAAACCCCGACCTTTCATTCCTGCAAGCTAGAGCTGCTGCGTGTGGGGGCTTTGAGGGGAATTTCGGAATACCTTTTCCCCGGTCTGAAGTAGGGTGCTACCAATAAAAACCCCTTTTTTGGTCATTTTGAAAATGAAAAACTAGGAGTTTGGGAAGGGCAAAAAAGGCAAAGTTTTTTATAAAATCGCCTACAAAGAGTGTTGAAAATTTTCCAGGGGGATGCCTTTTACCCCGGGAAAAATGGGGGAAAACCCTGGGGAAACAGAGAGAGGAATTAGAAGAGGGGGATACCCAAGTTTGAGATCCCCAGGATGGTGGTTGAAACGGAACAGGTGAAAAGTTTGGGCCCCGGGGGGTGTTTGGGAAGATGTCTAATGGGGGGGTTCGGTTACAAAGGAAAATGGGGAATTGCCCAACTAAGTTTTTTGGGTGAAACTAAAAAACTCCCCTCAAGAAGAGAAAGCCCTGTCTTCAAGACCGCGGATTCTTCGAAATGGAAAACTTCACATGAAAATGACACTGTACAAAGGTCCAACTGAAAGGGGGAACTGGGTGTCACTGGCAGAGGGAATTTCCCGGAGACGTATTATAAAGGTGGTCACAGGCGCTGAAAGGGGGCACACTTCGCCAGAGAAAACCTTTCGTGGAACAATGATATTTATCATCCCCGAGAAGTAGTTGGCTAAACCACCGACAAGGCCCCTCACAAACCATATGAATTCTGCCCCCGAAAGGGGCTAATATGACTACCGACATTGCCGGGGTCACGGGTACGAGCTTGTCGGTAAAGGGACTGCTTACGAAATTTGCTGTCGGACTCCAACACTGACAACTGCTGAAACTGCACACATGCCCTCAGTAAAATTTCATTCAAGTATTGCGACTAAAGCAAATTAAATTTTGACCAGGGGGCCTGTTTTCTAGGGGAAGGGATGAAGAATTACACTGTTGATTTAAAATTTAGAAATCTCGCCCCAATGCCTTCTATAAAATGGGCCTGTGAATTTATTAAAAAAAACTTAAATTTAAAGCTGAGAACACTGGAAAAAAACCGAAGACCCGGACCCAGTTTGTATGGATGACAACAACCACAACGCTTGAACCTGGCATACTCCGTAATTGCTATTTTTGGCTTTTTAAAAGAAATCACCAGCTGGAGCTGGACCCAGGAGGGGCTCCCTGGGAAGGGGGTTCCACCGGGTCAAACATCGCTATTTTCAGACTTGCATCTCCTGTTGCAGACCCGATTTTAGGGAAATTTGAACTGCGAAAGAACTCCGCGCAGGGACAGATCTCCAAGCTGAGGAAAGTGTATAGGGAAGAAAAAAACCCTCGGAAAAACGAAAACCCGGGGCAAGAAACCCATTCGGGTGAAGGGGTAAATAAATTCGAAGACCCCTTTGCCCTTTTAAAAAAATCAGCCTAAGGGGAAAGATCCGCCACTCGTATTGTCAGGGAAAAAGTTTCGCCTTGTTGTAAATGATCTGGATCAAGTGAAGAGGTGCAAAAACTTCGAATACCCACCATAGAAGATTATAAAGAGGAAAAAGCCAAAGGGCCACAAGAAATCTAAAAGGGGGGGGGGGACACTTGCCTGAAACCCGGGAAGCTGTCCCTGAAGGACTGCTAAGCCCTCCCCTTCAACCGATTCGACTCCCCAAGGGGGCCACTCTCCCTGATTACACCTCCAAAAGACAACACCAAAACCCCAATGTCAACAAGAGAATTTTTTTGGCAACAAACTGTTCGGAAAAGAAACTGCCAATGTTTACAACAACACTCCCCCTGAAGGCGACAAAAGGGAAAGGGGGGGATGGGGAAAGATGGACCGTGCCGGTGGTCCCTCTCTAGCGTTTTTTTTCCCGGAACTTTAATGGGACTGCCTGTTTCCGGGGAAAAGTTCTGACGGGACAAGCTTTGCACTGACGAGGGGGGGGACAGAAAAAAGGGGGACGTGCAGGGGAAATGGGAGACTTAGGGGGAAGACAGAGTGCGCGCAAGAGAAGGTTGATTCACACTCCGCGAGCTCAGTAACCCCAACCTGCCTGCAGCGCCCTCCTACGCAACATCTATGAGAAATGTATCCGTTCCCCTCAACCCCTTTGACTAAAAACCACCCCCCCCGCACCGTTCTGCGACTCCCGGGGCCCCGGGCCAAAGTTGACCGGAAATCATACAGACCAGGTCTTTCCCCGGGCCTCCCCCCGCCGACTGGGGTAAAATAAGTGGGGAAAAAACTGGAACTGAGCATTTGAGTGAGTGGTGGTGAATAAAATTTTTGTTTTTTTTTCCTACTCTTTTTTAATTTACCTCTCTTGATCCAGAGCGTTAAAACGATACAATTTGGTGAAATTTGTTTGTTAAATTTCCCTATAAAACAACGAAATTTTAACGAATTAAAACATATTCGGGGGACAAAATACAATTGTAAAAAGGGCAGAGGTGAGATGCAAATTGGGAATGGAAGAAAGTTATTGGAGGAACTTTAACAATGATGGGATATTAGATGGAACTCTGAGGGGAAAGCTGGAGGGGCACCGAAGGAATACAACTGACAGTTCTTCAAAGTGGGGGAAAAGTTTCCAGGCATTTGGGGTCCAGTGGGGAATGTAGAAAAGCAACGATGTATAAAAAAAATCTTTTTTGTAAACTTCATCCAAGCCAAAATTTATTTCGTTTTTCCCGTACTAAAACTACCCCATCCCCGCAGGGCTTCCTTTTTCCTGTTCCCTTTTTCATTAAAAATTTAAGCAAACACATGCCGCAGTTGACCCCCAAACTTTTTAAAAAAAACTACTGGCACACCAAACTTATAATTAGGGGCATACCAGGGGAGCTCCTCCATAGACAAAATACCAAAAAAGGTGCACTCTTCGTGCCAAAGCATGCAATGTAAAAAGAAACATGAATAGCAAAGGCTTTTGAAAAATTGGAAAAAATGAATGAACCTTTTGGGCAAAATTTGGCCAATAATGCCTGCCATACACCCCTAAGGGGGTCTCAAAACGTTGGGCCCCCCTTGTGACCAACCTTATTAGGATGTTGATTTCCTGGGGGAATGTGGACCCTCGCAGTAAAGATTGCCTTTTTGGTAAACAGAACCTCGTTTTAAAATCTCCCCTTTGAGGGAGTGCGGTCGTAAGCTAACTAGAAGTAAGAGACCCCTGACGTTGGTGTATGGCGGGCTTTATTTGGCCCAAATTTTTGTGAAAAGCGCTCTTCCCTTTTCCTAATATCAAAAGCCTATTGCTAATGTTAATTTTTCACATTAAAAATCTTTGGCACTTAGGTGCAACCTTTTTTTTGTAATTGCCTAAACAAATTAAGCTCAGACTTTACCCAACTTAATTCTTATCATTTCCCATCCCATAAAGTGAACGGCAGCGGGAATTGTTCGAAAATTTGGGCATTGTCTTTGCCGGTAATACTGGGGAAAAGATAAATCCTCTTGGGTTCTTGTGTAATCAGTTTTAGAATTTTTTTATTTGATGGAGCCCGTGCTTCGAGAAATCCCAAAGATATAAAAAAAATTCACAGGGGAAGAATACAGTGGTACAAATTTTAAACCCCCTTTAAAATTTTTAAAATTCTTGATTCTTTGGAGCCTTTGGAAATTCAAAAATTAATTTTTTCTCAAAAATTTTACATTTGCACCCCATCTTACAAAAAAAAAAAAGTAGAATTTTGCAAATTTATTAAAAAAAAAAAAAAGAAATCACAGGGTCAAAGTTTTCAGACCCTTTTAGACACTCATTTTAAGTAATTTTTCCTTTTTCCCTTGTACCCTCCTTGGATGGTTCTACCTTTCAGGAGTCCAGCTGTTTTTAATTAAAGATGGATTTAACCCTTTCACAGAGAGAGGGGAAAAGGTTGTTCAGTCAGGGGCCAAATTTTGAGTGAACTTTTTTTTACAAATTCGCTTCCTTTTTTAAAGGGAAATTTTGCATTCTCCGAATGAAAAAGAGTGATACTTAAAAACTTCTTGAAAAGTAAATTTTGGCTAGAAAATGAATTATCCCCCAAACCTTTTTCAACATCATTGCAGCCCCCCTTTAAAAGGACAGCTAACCCTTTCAGTGTTCTCCTTTAACAAAGGTGGGTTTTTGATGGGACGGGGCTGAATAAATCTGTCTGATTAAGAAGAATACACCACGGACCAAAAGGAGGCTGGTGTTTGCATTTTGTTTCTTTTCTGTTAACCAGGTTATCTCAAAAAACACGGGCAGTCATCTTGAAATGCCAAAAAGGGCCTAACAGGAAGAGTTTCGCAGCTAAAAAGTTTGCCCCTCTCAAAAATCTATCGCCTCAAGAACTTAAGGAAGGGGTTCCAGGGCCCAAAAAAGGGCTCCAGGGCCCCCAAAAACCCCAAAAACCCGGGCCCGCTTTTAAAAATTTTTCACTGGGGGAATGGCTACCAGCAGTGCAGAGTTTGCTCGGGAAAGGCACAGCGGGGTGGTGACTCACGCATGTGAGGGGGAAAACTCTTGGGGGAAGGCCTGGGCTCAAGGGGGGCAGCAAAGAACCCCTTTTTCTCCAAAAAAACATCATGGGGCAGATGATTTCGCAAAAGGTACAGCAGTGGGCTGTGAAACTGGGTAAAGTTATTTTCCATGAACCCTTTCATTTTTTGGACATCAGGAAAACCCTCATTCGGGGAAAACAAGGGGGCGCTCCCCCCTCTTGTCTCAGCCCAAATGTTAAACATCCTAAACAATTTTAGTGTGGGGTTTCTTTCAGCCAAGGGAAACGGTTTTCTACGTTTTGCTTAAAAAAAACCTGAAAAGAATGGTACGAATGCCCCCAAGGCAATTCCCCAACCCCCCGACATTTGGCGATCAACAATGCCTTTTCCCGCGTATGGAGCACCTTGCCATAAACAAAAGGTATAACAAAAGGCCGGGCAAAACAGAATTTTGGTCCTGGCCTGGGAAAAACCCCAATCTTAAAACCCTTGAAACGTGGTCAACTCAAGAGAGGGGGGACAAAAAAAAACCTAAAAATTTTGACAAAAAAAAAGCATTGATTGTGCAGAATGGACGCTATCTCAGAATTTGGTCCAAAGGGTTTATTAGAGCTGCCGGGAGAATTGAAAGGTCCTTCCTGAAGAAAAAGGGTCAACACTGCAATATTGACTTGCTGCTTAACTTTCTAACTGTAATATAATTTTGTTTCATATTTTTGAAATTTATTTTCTGTTGTGATAAAAACTCTGTCAAAACACACAAAAAAACCAGAGGGCACAATCTGTGAAAATATAATATTTTTTTTTTTTTCATTTTTAAAACTTTTGGCCAGACTGTTGATCTAACCTGTTGTGCTAGCCACCGCTTTTTTTCCTTTCTTTTTCCTCCTCACGCCCCCTTCTCTTTTTTCTCAATTGCACTGAGCAGTGAGATAGGGAGGGGTGGCTACAAACTTTCGTGTTATTCTTCCTCCATCCCCATCTGGTCCCCATGAAAAGCTTTAGTTTAAAATGTTTTGTTTTTTTCTGTCTCTTTACAGTGCCCCCTCTTGCTATTACAGCACCGTCCCCAACATATTGGAAATGTGGATGCAAGACAAGACATGCATGAACCGGCACATGCCAATTAACTGACTTATGGGGAATTGGGATGAGCATTTGCCCGAAATCGTACGGAATTCCGTTTTCCCGATTTGGAAAAATTGGATACAATTTCCGATTTCCGATTCAATGAATAAATAAAAAAAAAAATGGGAATTGCAAATGACCACTACAGTGCATTAAGGATAAAATGGGGGGGGAAACACCTCAGGATAATGGGAAGAGTGGGGAGAAAAAAAAAAATCGCTAGAAAAATGCACAGAGCTAAAACTGTCAAAAACTGGTCCCATTTTCAAATCAATTTCCCGGTTTTGGGGAAAATTACAGAACCCCCGAATGAAATACTAGGGGTTACATAAGTTAACCAGTCATTTCATGTAGTTTGATATAGGGTTTTTCACAAAAAATTACATGTTAGGTAACAAAATTTCCCCCAAAGTATTGGTTAATTAAGGTGTAAATTGTTAAAAAAAAATTCAAACGAATTTACCCCTTTTAAATTTAAACCCCTAATTCTAAAATTTTGCACACATACCCCAGAATTGTTAGTGAAAACCTTATCAACTACTGAAATGACAGGGGTTTAACTTATGAAAACCAGGCATTTCATGTGGGTCGAAATTTTCACAAAAGGGCAATTAATTAGCCTATTTACTATGTAAAATGACGCCAAAATATATATATGTAAATAAAATTTTATATATATACATAAAATATTATTTGGTTTTACTATGAATTTTTATAATATATAATTATATATATATTAGGGTGTAAATTCATAAAATAAAAACTCCACGTTTTTAACAGACAGCAAACGGGGGGGGCGTTTTTTTACCTAGGGAGGGTGCATTTATTTAGTGCCCCCCCTGCTACTAACATTGCCCCGCCCCCCCAGAAAGGCAAATCTAAATTGATTCGCCCTTTCGGGACTTTCCCCGTCATTCCATTGCCTGTAGGGTTAGAAAGGGGTTTAATAAGTTTTTAAAAGCCCCCTTGCATTAAAAGGGTACTTTAAGCAGGTTAAATTTTTAAGATTGCAATTAACAACTCCAATTTTTAATCCTATTGTAAAAGGGTAAAAAAAAAAACACACACATTAAATGAAAAATCACTTAATGCCCATTTTTTTATTTACGGTAATCCCGATTCCCTTTTCTTTGAAATAAAAAAAAAATAATAAATAAATTATTCTTCCCTATCGGCACACAGCCCCCCGGGAGTAACCCTTTCAAAATTTAAGTTTCGCGGGACCTCGAATGCCCCCAGCGCAGTAAACCCCCGAAGAATGAGCTCCTCCCCGGGCTGACGGGGAAAAGGGAAGTGATTAGTGGGGAAGCTTAATTGATTGTTCCCATTTTCACTTCAGGCAACTGATTAGCAAAAATGGGGGACCCCTCGAAAAAAAGGGCTGGGGCCCCCCTTTTTTTTGTAACCACGATGAAGCAGCTAGAGGCATTTATTTAGGCTTTTAAGGTCCAAACCTGAACCTTGAACCCCTGATAATACCGGGTAAAAGCAGTCTGCTTATCTGGGGGTTACAACTGTGTTGTGATTTTTTTATTAAAAGACTTTATTCTGGTGGTAGTTTTTTAAAAACATGTACAAATATGTTAATAATGATCGGTGTTGTTTTGAATTCTGAGATGGTTTCTGACAAGGCTTCCCCTTGGGGGTAAAAAGACAGACTGAACTTTCCGCGAGGGAAAGGAACTTGGGATCAGACTGACTGATATAAGGGGGGGTTCCTCCCCTGTGGTTGCGGTGTCAAATTTTTCTTGTCTCAATTTTGGGCCTGGTTTATTTTTATTCTGGGGCTTGCCGCTCGCTGCTTCAGATAAATATTTTGTTTTTTTTTTGGGGGGGCTTCTGCTAGTTTTCGTTATGTTTTGGTCGAGGAGAGCAGGCAAAAAGGGCAATACACCAGAGGGTTGAATCTTTTGGATTGCAGTACCCTACAAACCACCACAATAAAGGGCCCCTTTTGACTTCCTACTTGGGTCCAGTCCCGTCACAGCCTAGAGATTAAAACCCCCTAAAGAAAGAAAGGGGAAAAGCTACCCCCCCGGAGAATCCCCAAAGAAAATGGGAACCCCCCAAACATTAAAGGTGGGGACAAAAAAAACAGACAAGAAAAAAATGTATGAGAAAAGCGGGGGCCCAAATTTGCCTAGACAAAAAAGGTAGAAAATACCACGCACCCAAAAAAAACCCCTAAAAAACCCAACCTACTGATTGCAAAAACACCTAAATCACAAACCTCTACCCCTAAATCAGTTCTCTGGTTAAAAAAACAAAGCCGCACCATGAAAAACTGGAAAAGGCAATGAACAAATAAAAAGGGCCCCGGGGAACTCCCAAAAGACCCCCGGGGGGAACTGGCTAACTTCACAGAAAGCAGAAAATATGAAAAGGTAACACAAAAAAAAAACGAAAATTCTTACTAAAAAAGCGAAAAAGAGACAAACTCAGCAAGTTCCCCAAGTAACCCCAAAACCACATTTGGGGGCAAGAAAATTTTGACCCGGGAAAACCATGAGGGAGGGAACCCCCCCTTTAAACCATTTCTGTAACCCCTGATTGCAATCCTCAATAAGGGTTTTCATTTTTGTAACCCCAGAGGGGAGCTTCGTAAATTTTCATTTCCAATACTTTCATAACATACCCCCCCTTAGGAGGGGCCCCCCCAACCCTATTTGTGCAACCGGGGGCGGTAGGATGACTCGGTGTTGGCACGGATCGTCTCCTAGCATGGATGTCCGGAAAAAAAAAACCCCCCAAAGTCCCCTGACCAAAACCCCCTTTAACCAAATACGGGGTTTTTCCTCTAGAAAAACGAGAATCCAATTTTTCTCAAACCACATACCCGATTCCCCAAACCCAAAAAAGGGGTCGGAGGCGCCCCCATAGAAAAAAAGGCTAAAAAAAACCCCTCTTCAATAAGGATTGTGGAACACGTTATGGATTTAAAATGCCCAAAGAAGAAAAAAAGGAAAAGGTTTTAAGAACCCCATGATTTATAAGGTCCAAAAAACCTGGCAAAAATTTGGGGAGATGCAACTCTATGGGATTTTTTCTTGGGACCCAGCCCAAGTCCCCCTTTAAACGAGACCATCATCCTATCCGGGTTGGCAAACCCGGGCCCCTTCCCTGAGGGGAAAACCCTCCACCCCGGGGTCCCAAATCTCTCATACCCCAAACAATTCAACACCCGAAGACAAAGCCCCGTCTGTCCCGAAAAAAATCGGGGAAACCCCAAAATTGCAAAAAAGGGAACATCAAAGGGCAAGTTCCCTATTTTTAAGAGCAAACTCACCAAAGAAAAAAAAAGAGACCCTCATTTGAAGCCACACAAAGCATCTCAGATAACCCCAATGTCGGTTTGTTCTCTTTTTGTCCATTTCTGTGAAAAAAGCAGGGGAAAAAATTGAAACCAAGTTTAGAACAAAAAGTCCCCAAAAAATCGGGAAAAAAAAATAGCCCCCTTCAGACAATGTTCTCAGGCCCCGTTTAACCGAACGACTGCTAGGAAAAAGGCACCAATTCAGGGGGAAAGGGGCAACTTGGTAATGGCAAAGTTATTTTTTGAAAACCTATCACAAATCCCCCAATAAGGATTCTCTGAGAAACAGGGGGTGGAAAAAAATCCATAGAGATATGGGGCCTGGTCTCTTGGGGGCCGGCAATGGCATCAAAAACCCTAGGCGAGGCAAGCTTGACGAGACTCCCCAGGCGCTAAACTCACTGACTCACGAGACAAAGTAGGGGCCCCAAAAGGGCCACTCCCAAGTCTCTGGGCCAAAATTCCCGGGTGCCCCCAACGCAAACAAGAATTAAATCACACCTGTATCCCCGGTTGGGACAAACAATTTTCCAAAAGGCACGCTCAGGTTTATCCCCTACACCCTTCCAGGCCGTCTCAATTGGGAGAGGGGTATAAATCCCCTCTTTTTAAAAAACAGCGGTTAATTCCCCGGGAGTCCGCAAGGAAACTCCTCGAGAGGGCCCGCCTTAACATTCTTAGGCCCCGGAAGAAAGGAAACCACAAAATTAAAACGGTGAAAAAAAGGGGGCCCCCCCCGGGCCCGTCTAGGTTAATCGCTTGCTGTTTCAGATAAACCTTTTTAGGTCCGTGGGACCACCACCTGTTTTTTGGCTTCCCCAGCCAATGCCCCACTCCAAAACCCACTTCAGGCCCAAAAACTCCGTTTTCCCACTCAATTATTTTGTTGGAAAAAATTTTCGGAGAAAAAGGCACAAAGGTTACTTTTAGAGGCCCCCGATTTTTGGGACAAAAGGCCCTCCCCCCAATTTCAGAGGCATCAACTCCACCTGAAAGGCAGAGAAACATCGGCTGCGTAGAACGGAGCGAAGTGAATCTCTGTTAATTCCTAAAGCAGAGATGCCTCAGAGGCCTTCACCACATCAAACCTTTTTTTGGCAAATCATCAAGGTTTAAAAATAACAAGAAATTACCAATTAAATTTACGATAAAAAAAAATTTGGCAAAACCCCCCCAAACCTGGGCCTTTAATGAATAGGGGTTGGGGCCCATCACAGTGGCCGAACCTTTTCCCCGTCCTTCAAAAACAAGAAACAAAAAAATCCCAGAAAAAAGATCCCTTACGCCAAAAAAAAATTTGTACTTCACATACAACATTCTCTCTCAAATCTGGGGAAAAAGCCGAACGTTTCACATGAGGCCCTGTCATTGGAAAAAAACAAGAAAATCCAAATAAAAAATCAGAAATTTTCCACAAAATCCCTAAAAAAGTCATTATAAGGACGGAAGAGGGGGGAGCATTAGTGACCCCCAAAGGGGGGTCACTAGGTTCAAAAATCCCCCCGGGGTTTTAAGGCCCCTTTCCATTCATCCCTGAAAAAGGGAATAAGGTTATACGCCCCCCTGAGTCAACTTGGAAAAATACACTTTTCACGGGGAAAAAGGCAAAATCGGAAGGATATTGTTTTTCACAGTGATCTTTTTAAAAAATGATAATCATACAGGCCTTAATAAACATCCCTTTTTTCCCCCAAAAAAAAAAAAACCGGCCCCCAAGGGGGGGAAAAGGATGGTCTGATATGACCCTTCTCCAATGACTCCTTGATATAAGACCGCATAGCGTCATGTTCAGGTACAGACAAGTTAAAAAGGCGACCTTTAGGAAATTACTACCAGGCACTAATTCAATAGCGCAGTCATAGCTCCTATGGGGGGGCAAGGATGCAGATTTACTTTCGCTAAAAACATCAGAAAAATCAGTCAAAAAGTCAGGAACATCCTGAGACTAGGGAGAGGCAGAAAAAACAGGAGTGTCGGCCATTAACACATTGGCACCCCAACTGGTTACAGACACAGATTTCCAATCCAAAACAGGATTATGAGACTGTAACCAAGGGAAACTAGTACAATAATGTCATGCAGATTATACAGTACCAAAATTTGCAACTCTCCTGATGATCAGGTTCAACACTCATTATCACCTGAGTAGAAAACTGGGGTTTATTCTCAGCCAAAGGGGTAGAATCAATCCCCAGCAGGGGAATAGATTTCCGCAGGGGTATCAAGGGAAACCACAACGTTTGGCAAAATCAAAATCCATCAGGTTAATAGCTGCTCCCGAATCAACAAAAGCCTGAGCAAAAATGTGGACAGGGAGCAAATCAGGGTAACAGTCAACAGAAATTTAGTCTGAACACTACCCAAGACAACTGAGCGTGCAAAACGTCTTCCCCGCTTAGGGCAGACAGAAATAGCATGAGAGGCGTCACCACAATAGAAATATAACCCATTGCGTTTTTGAAACTCATGACGCTGTGCCCCAGAATCCACTCTATCACACTGCATGGGTTCAGAAGCTGGGTCACAAGGCAACACTATTCCACGCATACCTCTACGCTCACGCAAACGTCTGTCAATTTGAATCGCTAATGACATAGAATCATTGAGACCAGAGGGAGCAGGGAAACCCACCATAACATCTTTACATCTCTGACAGCCCCTTCCGAAAAAGGGCTGCCAAAGCATCATCATTCCATTTGGTTAGGACTGCCCATTTTCGGAATTTCTGACAGTACAACTCAGCGTCCTCAAGCCCCTGATTTAATGCCAACAAGGTTCTTTCAGCTTGATCAGTGACATTAGGCTCATCGTACAATAACCCCAGAGCCAGAAAAAATGCATCAACATCACTCAAAACAGGGTCCCCAGGTGTCAGGGAAAAAGCCCAATTCTGAGGATCGCCGCGCAGGGAGAGATGACAATTTGAACCTGCTGTGCTGTGTTCCCTGAGGACTTAGGTTTTAAGGCAAAAAACAACCTACAGTTATTTTTGAAATTCAGAAATTTGGCCTGATCTCCCAAAACAAATCTGGCATGGGAATACTAGGTTCCACAACCGGCAACCCAGCAAGATAGACAGCAATACTCCGAACCTCAGGGAAAGCTGATCCACACGGCCAGACAGCTGTGCAAGCTCCATTGAGAGAAAAAAAAAAGAAAAAAAAGACTCCTCCTCAGCACCCGAGAAAAAGAGTGAAAAAATGCAAGAAACAGAAAAAAAAAAAATAAAATCTCTGACAACTCTGACAACTTTTTTCTTTTCACACTATTTTTTCCTTCTGTGAGTACCATACAATTTTCAGTTTTGCCGGTGATACTGTTATGTTTGGTAGCTGAGGAGAGCAGCAAAAACGGCAATACACCAGAGAGGTTGGAATCTTTTGGATTGCAGTACCCTGACTAACCACCACAACTAAAGGCAGCTGTGGAGCGTTCCTACGTTGGTCCTAGACGCCTCGTCACAGCCTGAAAGATTAACTACACCTAAAGATAGAAAGAGGAAAGCTATCTGCCCCGGAGCAGATCCCCAAAGAAAATAGGAAGCCCCCAAACATGTAATGGTGGTTAGACAAGAGGAAATACAGACACAGACAGAAAATAGTATGAGCAAACGCTGGGACCCAATCTGCCTAGACAGAAAAGGATAGAAAGGATACTCACAGCAATCCAAAAAAACCCTAAAAAATGCCAACGCTACTGATTGCAAAAACACCTGAGATCACACGACCTCTACCACCTAAATCAGTTCTCTGGTGTAACAAAACTAAGGCGCAGCCACTGAAAAAACTGGAAAAGGCAAATGAACAAATAACAATGGCTCCAGCGGAACTGAGAGGAGCCCAAGCCCCCCCGGGGGGGAAACTGGCTAACCTCACAGAAATGCAGAGAAATATGCAAATGGTAAGCACAAAAACATAAAATATCTTATCTGAAAGCAGAAGAAGAGGCAAGACTCAGCAAGCTTCCAAGTGAACCAGGAACCACAGTTGAGACAAGAACAATTGATCACCGGCAACTATGTTGGGAAGGGACCTCCCTTATATCAAGCCAGTCTGAGAATCCTGATTGCCAATCCTCATTGAATGGTTCAGTACTGTTTGTAACCACCAGAGGGAGCTTCTGCTCAGAATTCATTTCCAAAACATTCACAACAGTTTTCTGCACTTTTGGAGTTCAGCCGGGTCCCCTCCTGGGGCCTGTGCTCCTCTCAGTTTATCTGTAGCCACTGTTATTTGTTCATTTGCTTTTTCCTGTTTTTTCAGTGGCTGCGGCTTTGTTTTGTTACACCAGAGATCTGATTTAGGTGGATGAGATCGTGTGATCTCAGGTTTTTTTTACAATCAGAAGTGTTGGTATTTTTTTGGGTTTTTTTGGATTGCAGTCAGAATTCTTTCCTGTCCTTTTCTGTCTAGACAGATTGGGCCCCAGCATTTGCTCATTCTATTTTCTGTCTGTGTCCATGCTTTCTTCTTGTCTAATGGATCGGTGTCTTATTGACGCCTCTCCATTATTAACCGGGCTTATTGTCACAGTTCAATCAAAGGAGACATTAACCCCTTATTACCCACTTGCCACCGCTACAGGGCAAGTGGGAAGAGCCGGGTTAAAGTGCCACAATTGGCGCATCTTTGGTTTTTTAGGCTGTTGAGGGCCAAAATTCATGGGCCTTGACAGTCTTTTAATACCAGGCCGCAGCAGTCTGCTTTTTACTTGGCTGGTTAACAAAAATAGGGGGACCCCCATGCCATTTTTTTTTTCGAGTGGATCCCCTATTTTGTTAACCAACCAAGATAAGCAGACTGCTGTGGCTTGGTATTATCAGGCTTGCAAGGTTCATGGATATTGGATCCTTAACAGCCTTAAATACCAGGCCTCAGTAGTCTGCTTCATCTGGCTGGTTAACAAAAATAGGGGGACCCCACGCCATTTTTTTTTCGAGGGGATCCCCTATTTTTGCTAATCAGTTCACTTCAGGTCTGCTGGGAATCCCTCTGATGTCACTGATGCAGTGCGGTGTCCCCGGCTGACCTGACGTGAAAGTAGGAAGCAATCAATTAAGCTTCCCACACTAATCACTTCCTCTCCTGTCAGATGGGAGAAGAGATGATTCATTCGGGGGTTTACTGCGAGGCTGGCAGCATTAGCTGCGGTCCCTGCAGTAAACGTTAACCCTTTCAGAATTATTACATCGGGGGACTTGACTGAACACCGGATAGGTAAGAATAATGTTGCTTTATTATTTTATTTTTATTACAGGAGACCAAGAGTTGCGCACTAATTACCTGGAAAATAAAATATGGTCAAAAACTGTTTCATTATTTCATTAAAATGATTTTTAATTAAAGTGTGTGTGTTTTATTTTTATTTCATACAATAGGATTAATAATTGATAGTTGTCTAATTGACAGCTCTTAATTTATAACCTGGCTTAAAGTCACCTTTCAAAAGCAAGGTGGCTTTAACCCATTATTAACCCATTCGCCACCGCTACAGGGCAATGGGAATAGACGGGCTAAGTGCCAGAAAAGGCGAATCTAATTATAGATATGCCTTTTCTGGGGTGTCTGGGGGCAGATGTTAGTAGCCGGGTGGAGGAAAAATAATGGTCCCTCTCTGGGCTATTATATGCCCCCACTCGCTTGCTTTGTCTGTCTGGTTGAGAAAATAGTGCAGGAGCCCACGCATTTTTTTTCAACGAATTTACACCTTTAATTAACCCCTACATGTGTGAAATTTTGCACACATACACTAATGTAATTGTTAGTGAAAACCATATATCAAACTGTTGTGAATGTGCTAGAAATGAATTCTGAGCAGAAGCTCTCTCTGGTGGTTACAAACAGTACTGAACTATCCAATGAAGATTGTGAAGATTGGCGATCAGGTGTTACTGACTGGTCTTATATAAGGGAGGTTCCCTCCCATCAGGGTTGCCGGTGATCAATTGTTCTGGTCTCATCTTTGATTCCTGTTCACTTTGTAGCTTGCTGTTTCGTGCCTGCATCTTCTGCTAACAGATAAGACATTTTCTTCTTTTAGTTTTTTGTGCTTGCTTTTTGCATTTTGTCCTGCACTTCTGTGGGGGTCTGCCGGGTCCCCTCCGGGGGCTTGTGCTCCTCTCAGTTTAGTTCAGCCACTGTTGTTTGTTCATTTGCCTTTTCCAGTTTTTTCAGTGGCTGCTGTTTAGTTTTGTTACACCAGAGAACTAATTTAGGTGGGAGAGGTCGTGTGATCTCAGATGTTTTTGTAATTAGTAGAGTTGGTACTTTTCAGAGTTTTTTGGGATTGCAGTAAGTGTCCTTCCTATCCTTTTCTATTTAGGAAGTTTGGGCCCCAACGTTTGCTCATACTATTTTCTGTCTGTGTCTGTATTTTCCTCTTGTCTAACCGCCATTACATGTTTGGGGGCTTTCTATGTTGTTTGGGGATCTGCTCCGGGGCAGATAGTTTTCCTCTTTCAGTCTTTAGGTGTAGTTAGCTTCTCAGGCTGTGACGAGGCGTCTAGGACCAACGTAGGTACGCTCCACGGCTGCCTTTAGTTGTGGTGGTTAGTCAGGGTACTGCAATCCCATAGATTCCAACCTCTCTGGTGTATTTCCTTTTTTGCCTGCTCTCCTCAGCTACCAAATCATAACATCAAACTACATGAAATGACATTATTAACTGTATGTAAACCATGTGTCATTTCATATCGGGTGGTTCTGTAATTTCACAAAAGCCCGCAATTGAATTAGCGGCTATTTTACTATGTAGAAGTGTATGAACTATAAATATATATATATATATATATATATGTCACAATGACATGTATATATATATATATATATATATATTTTATATATGTATTCTGAGTGTATCTATCTAGTCAGCAATTCTTCAGCTCCTGATTGGCTCCACGGAGCGCTCAGAGGCTGAAGGATTATTATGGGATTTCCAATTTCCGATGTGAAAAAAATATCGGAATCGGAAATCAGAATTCCGATTTAGCAAATATCGGGCTGATTTCCGATATTGCAATATCGGAAAGCTCATCCCTAGTGGGAATCTCACTGTTCTAAATTGTGGAATAGCGGGCCACGCGAACCATTGTATTTCTCATCAAGTGTTGGTATTTTTTTGTTTTTTTTAGATTGCAGTCAGAATTCTTTCCTGTACTTTTTCTATCTAGACAGATTGGGCCCCAGCGTTTGCTCATTCTATTTTCTGTCTGTGTCCGTGCTTTCTTCTTGTCTAACCGCCATTACATGTTTGGGGGCTTCCTATTTTCTTTGGGGATCTGCTCCGGGGCAGATAGCTTTCATCGTTCTGCCTTTAGGTGTAGTTATCTCTCAGGCTGTGACGAGGCGTCTAGGAACGCTCCACGGCTACCTCTAGTTGTGTGGTTAGTTCAGGTTACTGCAATGCAATAGGTTCCAGCCTCTCTGGTATATTACTGTTTTTGCAAATTCTCCTCCGCTACCTAAACATAATAGTATCACCGGCCCAAAACTAAAATTATATGGTACTCACAGAAGGAAAAAATAGTGTGGAAAAAAAAAAGTTGTCAGAGTTGTCAGATTTTTTTTTTTTTTCTGTTTGTTGCATTTTTTCCCTCTTTCTCTCTGGGTGCTGAGGAGGATTTTTTTTCTCTCAATGGAGTTTGCACCGTTGTCTGGCCGTGTGGAGCAGCTTGCCACTGAGGTTCAGAGTATTGCTACCTATCTTGCTAGGTTGCCGGTTGTGGAACCTAGGATCCCCATGCCAGATTTGTTTTTGGGGGATCGGGCTAAATTTCTGAATTTCAAAATTAACTGTAAGTTGTTTTTTGGCTTAAAGCCTAAGTCCTCAGGGAACGCAGCACAGCAGGTTCAAATTGTCATCTCTCTCCTGCGCGGCGACCCTCAGGATTGGGCTTTTTCCCTGACACCTGTGGATCCTGTTTTGAATGATGTTGATGTATTTTTTCAGGCTCTGGGGTTGTTGTACGATGAACCTAATGTCACTGATCAAGCTGAAAAAACCTTGTTGGCATTAAGTCAAGGCTGTGAAGCCGCTGAACTGTACTGTCAGAAATTTCGAAAGTGGGCAGTCCTGACCAAATGGAATGATGATGCTTTGGCAGCCCTTTCTCGGAAGGCTCTGTCAGAGAATGTAAAGGACGTTATGGTGGGATTCCCCGTTCCCTCTGGTCTCAATGATTCTATGTCTTTGCCTATTCAAATTTACAGACGTTTGCGTGAGCGTAGAGGTATCCGTGAGATGGTGTTGCCTTGTGGGCCAGCTCCTGAGCCCATGCAGTGTGATGGAGTGACTTCTGGGACACAGCGTCATGAGTTTCGAAAGCGCAATGGGTTATGTTTCTACTGTGGTGACGCCTCTCATGCTATTTCTGTCTGCCCTAAGCGGGGAAGACGTTTTGCGCGCTCAGTTGTCTTGGGTAGTGTTCAGACTAAATTTCTGTTGACTGTTACCCTGATTTGCTCTATGTCCACATTTTCGGCTCAGGCTTTTGTTGATTCAGGAGCAGCTATTAACCTGATGGATTTTGACTTTGCCAAATGTTGTGGCTTTCCCATGATACCCCTGCGGAAGTCTATTCCCCTACTGGGCATTGATTATACCCTTTGGCGGAGAATAAACCCCAATTTTCTACTCAGGTTATAATGAGGGTTGAACCAGATCATCAGTAGAGTTGCAAATTTCTGGTGTTGCATAATCTGCATGACATTATTGTTCTGGGTTTCCATTGGTTACAGATTCATAATCCAGTTTTGATTGGAAATCTATGTCTGTGACCAGTTGGGGCTGCCAATGTGTTAATGCTGACACTCCTGTTTTTTTTGCCTCTCCCCAGTCTCAGGATGTCCCTGACTTTTTGACTGATTTTTCTGATGTGTTTAGTGAAAGTAAGTCTGTGTCCTTACCCCCTCACAGAAGCTACGATTGCGCTATTAAGTTAGTGCCTGGTGGTAAATTTCCTAAGGGTCGCCTTTTTAACTTATCTGTACCTGAACACGAAGCTATGCGATCTTATATCAAGGAGTCATTGGAAAAGGGTCATATCAGACCATCCTCTTCACCCTTGGGCGCCGGTTTTTTCTTTGTGGCCAAAAAGGATGGTTCATTGAGGCCGTGTATTGATTATCGCCTCCTGAATAAGATCACTGTGAAATATCAATATCCATTACCCTTGATTTCTGACCTGTTTTCCAGAGTGAAAAGTGCTAGTTGGTTTACCAAGCTTGACCTCAGGGGGGCGTATAACCTTATTCGCATTAAGCACGGGGATGAATGGCAGATGGCGTTTAATACCACAGAGGGGCATTTTGAGTACCTAGTGATGCCCTTTGGGCTCACTAATGCTCCTTCCGTCTTACAATCCTTAATGAATGGTATTTTCAGGGATTTTGTGGATAAATTTCTGATTGTTTATTTGGAAGATATTTTGATTTTTTCCAATGACTGGGACTCTCATGTGAAATATGTTCGGACTGTGTTCCAGATTTTGAGAGGTTTGAGATTATAAGGGGTTAATTTCTCAGGGTATTACCTTGTGTTACCAATTTGTGTTATGTTCACCTGTGTTCCACATGTCTATATCGTATTTAAGTCTGCAGTATAGGGCATTGTGTAAACCATGACTAAGACCTACTAGGTCGAAACGCGTCGGTTTCAGACCACCAGGGACCCCACCTGTATATGTCTTTTTTCTATCAAGATGGATTTTAATTTTATCTAATAAAAATTGAATTTTTATTCATTTTTGCGCTGGAGATTTTTTTCTACATGTTTTGCTGCAGCCAACGCCTCTAATCAAGGTGACTCCGTGCGCATGAGGACTACTGGACTACTGCTGAGTGTGAAAATCTTCTGGACTACTGCTGAGATGGTGAGCTGACTATTTTCCTGCTACCCACCTTTTCCTTGCCTACATATATTTTGATTGAGTCTTGCTCCCTATTTGGAATATATATGGTCTCATAACTACATTATTATCATGGATGTGGATAGAAGAAGACAGAGTAAATTTGCAGCTATTTTTGATGCTACTGAGGAGGATACAAATATTTGCAGTGGGGTTTCCCAGGTGTAGTCTTTAGAAGACTTGTTTAATTGATTAGAAAACCGCAAAATAAAAGAGACCAGAATATGGTGGGACATGACTTCTTTGAAATCATATCTGAGCAAAAAGCTTATACCTAGAGGATTGAGGTTAAACAAAAAACACACCTTCACTTATTCTGAGAATTTCAAAAAGGATTGGGAACAGATTCTTACACAGAGTTCGTTTAAATTAATGGAATTAATTATAAAACATGAAGAATTGGAAATTAACTCTGTTAAAGAGGATATTACTAAAATACAAACATCCTTGAACAAGCATAATAATGCAGAAGATTTCAATAAATTTAACCAGAGGATGGATAAGAATATTTCTAAACTGGAGGAATATATTGCGGAAACAAAACGCAGCAAATTTGGACAAGATAAACGGACTTTGAACTCGACCAGGTTTATTCCTGGAAGAAAAGCCGCCCTGGAGAGAGGGCAATAAACGTTATCAACATGGTTTTTCTGGCTTTCACCAACGAGATCGCAGGGTCAGCTTCACCACGTCTCATGATTCTATGGCTTCTTCCAGCTCTAATCTGAACACGTCTGAAGATTTCTCGGACACTTCATTTAATACAAGACGTTCTAATGATATACGTCCAGACAGAAATGTTTCTAACAATGCGAGCCTTCCAAAACACGAAGGAGAAGAGTGGGGAGGAAGCATAAGAACAAGAAACTATCATTTCAGACACAGGTGGAGATACTAAAATGTCCAGTTGTGAATCTTTCTAGTTACAATTTATCTGAAGCTTATCTCAGTCTTCTCAGTAAAGGCTTAAGATTTAGCCCAGTGAAAAAATTTGATATTTACCGGACTCTTCTGGACGTTAACAAGTTGGCCAGAAATCTTACATTGAAATGTTTTGAATATCAGCCTGATTCCTCTCACAATTTGTTAACCTCTGAATCTGTGACTACTCACATGAGGTTTTTCCCTTTGGTAATTTTTCTTTTGATGATCTTAAGGTACTGCCACACTTAGTGATCTCATTAGCGATCACGATAACGACGCAATCGTTGGTGTGATCTCTTTTAGGTCGCTAGTAGCTGCCAAACAGGAGATCTCATAAACGACACATCAGCGGTCTGCGATCTCTTTAACGACTTTGGCGGTCGTTAGGATGTCATTAGCATGTACTGAGCGCTTCTGATTCATAGGAATTTCCAGCATCGCTCCTGCTCTCTGCGTCCTGCTAGCCTGCTTTGCAACTTCTGCGATCCTCTCTGTGACGCAAAAGGAACTTACAGATATTGCGATCCAAACCGTGACTCAAAAACCTTAGTCCCGGCTGCGCCGCAGTCATATGCGTCACAAACGAGGTCGCTTGTCGTTCGCAAAAGGTGCCAAACACAGCGATATAGGCTCACCAGCGGGACGCCAACGATCAAAAAACGGTTCAGAACGCTAGTGAACGATCAGCGACATCACAGCAGGGGCCACGTCGTTGCTACATGCCACACACAACGAGGTCACTAACGAGATTGCAAAATAGTGATGTTTTTGCGATCTCGTTTGCGATCTCGTTTAGTGTGGCATACCCTTTAGGGGCTATTCCACACTAAGAGACTTGCAATCTCACTCTGTACCTAAAGATAGTACCTTGAATGATTTTTTTCATATGTCTAATCCATTATTCTATCCAATACAGTCTAGACCCTCTGTTCTGGATACTTTCCAGGAACTAATAGAGAAAGATTTAGTACAACTTGATCAATCTACGAATACTGTATGTGACGATTTAACTGCAGAGGAAAGATTAGCTATGAAAGATCTTAATGACAATGCTGATATTCTAGTAAGACAAGCAGATAAAGGGGGAGGAGTTGTCATTCTAAACGCAGGACTTTGTCATTCAGAAAATTTGCGCATACTAAATGATTCTGCTACGTATATGCGTCTTCCTGGGGATCCAACTTTAAAATTTCAAAGTCTATTATCTAAATTGTTGAATGATGGTCTAGCAATGGGGGCTATTTCACAAAAAATTTTTGATTATATATATGTAAAATATCCAGTAATCCCCATTTATCACGCATTCCCAAAATACACAAGAATATGTTTCCCCTCCATTCAGAGCGATAATTTCCGGCATTGGCTCTCTTACAGAGAAATTAGGAGAGTGGGTAGATCATTATTTGCAGTCCCTAGTGATTAATCTTCCAGGATATATTAGAGACACCAAAATCATAATTTCAGCATTAGATGGTTATGACTGGTCATCAGAATATTTATGGATCACCCGTGATGTTGTGGGTTTATATCCCTCCATACCCCATCGTATTATTCTATCTAGTTTACAATATTTTTTGGAGAGATATAGCACATAAACAAGATATACAATCATTTATTATCGATGCAGTCTCATTTCTCCTTACCCACAATTATTTTTCTTTTGATGGATTTTTCTTTCTACAACAACAAGGTGTTAGTATGGGAGGTAAATGTTCCCCAGCTTTGGCTAACATCACAGTGGCAGTATGGGAGGAGAAATATATTTTTTGCGATAATAATCCTTTCTCTCATAATATACTATTATATGGTCGCTATATTGATGACCTGATCCTCATTTGGAAAGGAGATACCACAGCAATCGCTGATTTTGTCAACTACATTAATGGGAATGATTTCAATTTATTATTCACAGTCATTACATCAAAATCATCTGTTAATTATCTGGATGTTACCTTGTCTGTCAATTCTGATACTCAGAAAGTCTCTATTTCTCCTTACAGAAAACCTACAGATACTAATTAGATTTTGCAAGCTGGTTCTTGCCATCCGAAACATGTAATTAAAAATATACCATTGGGGGAATTGATAAGATTGAAAAGAAATTGCAGTTCACCCACAATTTTCCAGAAAGAAGCAGATCATGCGCTTCTGAGACTTAGGGATAGAGGATATGCTAATTGGATGTTAACAAAAGCTAATAATATAGTGGGACAAATTGAAAGAAACGATCTTTTGCAGGAACCTTTACCAAATTCTATGCTGACAGGGAATTCAGTTAGCAGAAAAAATACCAACAAAACAAATAAAAAATGCAAAAGCGCTATCCAAAATACCAGTGACCACTGCATAATTAATTTTTCTACAACATATAGTCCACAATATAATAAAATTGTTGATACTGTGAAAAAATATGTTCCTATACTTCACAATGATATTAAACTCGCCTTATTCTGAATAACAGTCAGATTCGATATGTGGCCAAAAAAGCACATTCTCTTGGGGATATTTTATCTCCTAGCCTTTTTACAAGCAGTGAACGGTGCGCTAAAAAAAGTACTTGGCTGACATACAAAGGTTTTTATAAATGTGGACATCATCCTTGTAAAGTCTGTAATTATGTGCAAAAAAACCACTAGATTTATATCTGCTGTTACTAACATATCATATCCCATCCAGTCTTATTTAAATTGTAACTCGGAAGGTGTAGTTTATGTGATTGAATGTGTTTCATGCAAATTGCAATATGTAGGCTGCACAATTGGATCTCTCAAGAAAAGGATTAGGAAACATTTATCAGAAGCCACTAATGAAAATAGTTACAATATATCAGCAGTGTCTAGTCACTGCAAAGTAATTCATGTTTTCAATACTAACAGCCTTAAAGTTACAGCAATTGAGAAGGTTTTCAAATCCACTAGAGGAGGAATTTCAGGAAAAAATTATTAAATCGTGAATCATTTTGGATCTTCAAACTTAATACACGAGTACAATTAGGCTTGAACAAACGGCTAGATTTAATATTGCAATTAGATTAATATATTTTTTCCAGGTATATTCAGGTTTTTTGAATTTTTTTTTTTTCATGAGTTTTCGTTAGTCCTAATTAATTCTGGTTTCTTTCAAATATATAAGTAATATGTTATACATGTTTATATTTGCGGTTTTGTGTATCATTATACAGTTTTTATATTCTGTCCTATCCTTTTTTTTTTTTCCTATAAGGGGTTAATTTCTCAGGGTGTTACCTTGTGTTACCAATTTGTGTTATGTTCACCTGTGTTCCACATGTCTATATCGTATTTAAGTCTGCAGTATAGGGCATTGTGTAAACCATGACTAAGACCTGCTAGGTCGAAACGCGTCGGTTTCAGACCACCAGGGACCCCACCTGTATATGTCTTTTTTCTATCAAGATGGATTTTAATTTTATCTAATAAAAATTGAATTTTTATTCATTTTTGTGCTGGAGATTTTTTTCTACAGATTTTGAGAGAGAATGCACTGTATGTGAAGGGATCAAAGTGTCTTTTTGGCGTACAGAAGATCTCATTTCTGGGATTCATTTTGTCTCCGTTGTTATTGAAATGGACCCGGTCAAGGTTCAGGCCATCTGTGATAGGGTTCAACCTACTTCATTAAAGGCTCTTCAGAGATTTTTGGGTTTTGCCAATTTTTTATCGTAAATTTATTGGTAATTTCTCCGGTATTGTTAAACCATTGACTGATTTGACCAAAAAGGGTTCTGATGTAGTGAATTGGCCTTGAGGCAGTTTCTGCGTTTCAGGAACTTAAGCAGAGATTCACTTCTTCTCCTGTTCTACGGCAGCCTGATGTTTCTCTACCGTTTCAGGTGGAGGTTGATGCTTCTGAAATTTGGGCAGGTGCCGTTTTGTCCCAAAGGGATCCAGAGACCTCTAAGAGTAACCCTTGTGCCTTTTTCTCTCGAATATTTTCTCCAACTGAACGTAATTATGACGTGGGTAATCGGGAGTTATTGGCCATGAAGTGGGCCTTTGAAGAGTGGAGACATTGGCTGGAAGGAGCCAAACATCAGGTGGTGGTCCTCACGGACCATAAGAAACCTGGTTTATCTCGAATCAGCCAAGCGACTTAATCCTAGACAGGCCAGGTGGGCCTTGTTTTTCACACATTTTAATTTTTTTGGTTTCTTTTCTTCCTGGCACTAAGAATGTTAAGGCGGATGCCCTCTCGAGGAGTTTCTTTGCGGATTCTCCTGAGTTATCTGATCCTGCTGTTATTTTGAAAGAGGGTGTAGTACTTTCCGCCATCTCGCCCAATTTAAGACTGGCTCTGGAAGGGTGTCAGGAGGATAAACCTGAGTGCTGCCCTATTGGGAAATTGTTTGTCCCAGACCAGTGGAAGAAGAGTGTGATGTCTGAGATTCATTGTTCCGCGTTGGCTGGTCATCCTGGATTTTTGGTACCAGAGACTTGGTGAGTCGCTCCTTTTGATGGCCTACTTTGTCTCGTGATGTCAGGGACTTTGTGCAGTCCTGTGGACTTGCTCTCGTTCCAAGCCTTGCTCTCGCTCTAGTGGTTTGTTAATGCCATTACCTGTGCCAAGAGGCCATGGACCCATATCTCTATGGATTTTATTTCCGACCTCCCTATCTCTCAGAGAATGACCGTTATCTGTGTAATCTATGATAGGTTTTCCAAGATGATACATCTTGTGCCATTACCTAAGTTACCTTCCTCCTCCGAGTTGGTGCCTTTGTTCCTTCAGCACGTGGTTCGGTTACATGGCATTCCGGAGAACATTGTGTCTGACAGAGGAGTCCAGTTTGTTTCCAGATATTGGAGGACATTTTGTTCTAAACTTGGTGCTCAATTATCTTTCTCCTCTGCTTTTCATCCTCAGACCAATGGACAAACCGAGAGAACAAACTAGACCTTGGAGACTTATTTGAGATGATTTGTGTCTGCTGATCAAGATGACTGGGTCTCTTTTTTGCCTTTGGCTGATTTTGCTCTTAATAATACAGTTAGCTTTGCCACCTTGATGTCTCAATTTTTCTGCAATTCTGGGTTTCACCCTCGATTTTCTTCGGGACAGGCGGAGGCTTCTGTCTGTCCGGGTGTTGACTCTGTTGTGGAGCGAATGCAGCAGATTTGGGACCAGGTAGTGGAGAGGTTGTCTCTCTCTTAAGAGAAGGCCCAGCGGTTTGCCAACCGGCATAGGACTGATGGTCCTCGGTTTAAAGTGGGGGACTTGGTTTGGTTGTCATCAAGAAATATCCCTATGAGGGTTGCATCTCCAAAGTTTAAGCCTAGGTTCATTGGACCTTATAAGATCATGGAGAGTTTCCTTCCGTTTGTTTCTTCCAGGGACATTTAAGATCCATAACGTGTTCCACAAGTCTTATTGAATAGGTTTGTCGAGCCAGTGGTTCCTATGGCTGTGCCTCCTGACCCTGTTTTGATGAGGGCAATCTGGAGTATGTGGTTGAGAAAATATTGGATTCTCGTTTTGCTAGACAGAAACTCCAGTATTTGGTTAAGTGGAGAGGTTATGGTCAGGAGGAAAATTCTTGGATGTTTGCTTCGGACATCCATGCTTGGAGACTGATTCGTGCCTATCACCAAGCTCATCCTGATTGGCATGGTTGCACAAGTGAGGATTCGGTGACTCCTCCTCAAGGGGGGGGTACTGTTGTGAATGTGCTAGAGATGGTTTTGAGCAGAGGCTCCCTCTGTTGGTTACAGACAGTACTGAACTTTCCAGCGAGGAATGGCAATCTGGGATCACTGACTGGACTGATATAAGGAAGGTTCCCTCCCATGATGGTTGCCGGTGATCAATTGTTCTTGTCTCAATTGTGGTTCCTGGTTCATTTGGAAGTTTGCTGGAGTCTTGCCTGCATCTGCTGCTTTCAGATAAGATATTTTTCTTTTTCTTTTTGTGCTTGCTTTTTGCATAGTTTTCTGCACTTTTGGAGTTCAGCCGGGTCTCCTCCTGGGGCCTGTGCTCCTCTCAGTTTATCTGTAGCCACTGTTATTTGTTCATTTGCTTTTTCCTGTTTTTTCAGTGGCTGCGGCTTTGTTTTGTTACACCAGAGATCTGATTTAGGTGTATGAGATCGTGTGATCTCAGTTTTTTTTTACAATCAGAAGTGTTGGTATTTTTTTGGGGTTTTTTTGGATTGCAGTCAGAATTCTTTCCTGTACTTTTCTGTCTAGACAGATTGGGCCCCAGCGTTTGCTCACTCTATTTTCTGTCTGTTCCATGCTTTCTTCTTGTCTAATGGATCGGTGTCTTATTGACGCCTCTCCATTAATAACCGGGCTTATTGTCACAGTTCAATCAAAGGAGACATTAACCCCTTATTACCCCACTTGCCACCGCTACAGGGCAAGTGGGAAGAGCCGGGTAAAGTGCCACAATTGGCGCATCTTTGGATGCGCCAATTGTGGGGCAGCTGCAGCCTGGTATTTTTAGACTGTTGAGGGCCAAAATCCATGGGCCTTGACAGTCTTTTAATACCAGGCCGCAGCAGTCTGCTTTTTTTCTTGGTGGTTAACAAAAAATATGGGGACCTCATGCCATTTTTTTTTCGAGGGGATCCCTATTTTTGTTTACCAACCAAGATAAGCTGTTTGCTGTGGCTTGGTATTATCAGGCTTGCAAGGTTCATGGATATTGGATCCTTAACAGCCTTAAATACCAGGCCTCAGTAGTCTGCTTCATTGGCTGGTTAACAAAAATAGGGGGACCCCATGCCATTTTTTTTTCGAGGGGATCCCCTGTTTTTGCTAATCAGTTCACTTCAGGTTAGCTGGGATTCCCTCTGACGTCACTGATGCTGTGCTGTGTCAACGGTGACCTGAAGTGAAAGCAGGAAGCAATCAATTAAGCTTCCCACACTAATCACTTCCTCTCCCCGTCAGATGGGAGAAGAGATGATTCATTCGGGGGTTTACTGCGAGGCGGCAGCATTAGCTGCGGTCCCTGCAGTAAACGTTAACCCTTTCAGAAGGATTAATCGGGGGACCTGACTGAACACCGGATAGGTAAGAATAATGTTGCTTTATTATTTTATTTTTATTACAGGAGACCAAGGGCTTCGCACTGATTACCTGGAAAATAAATATGGTCAAAAACTGTTTCATTATTTCATTAAAATTATTTTTAATTAAAGTGTGTGTGTTTTATTTTTATTTCATACAATAGGATTTAATAATTGATAGTTGTCTAATTGACAGCTCTCAATTATTAACCTGGCTTAAAGTCACCTTTCAAAAGCAAGGTGGCTTTAACCATTATTAACCCATTCGCCACCGCTACAGGGCAATGGGAATAGCGGGCTAAGTGCCAGAAAGGGCGAATCTAATTATAGATTTGCCTTTTCTGGGGTGTTTGGGGGCAGATGTTAGTAGCCAAGGTGGGGGGCAAAAATAATGGTTCTCTCTTGGGCTATTATTATCTGCACCCACTCGCTTGCTTTGTCTGTCTGGTTGAGAAAAATAGTGTGGGAGCCCACGCATTTTTTTTAAACGAATTTACACCTTTAATTAACCCCTACTGTGTGAAATTTTGCACACATACACTCATGTAATTGTTAGTGAAAACCATATATCAAACTACATGAAATGAATGGTTAACTGTATGTAAACCATGTGTCATTTCACATCAGGTGGTTCTGTAGTTTCACAAAAGCCGGCAATTGAATTAGCGGCTATTTTACTATGCAGAAGTGTATGAACTATAAATATATATATATATACATATATATAATGTCACACTGACATGTATATATATATATTTTGTATTCTGTGTGTATATATCTATCAGCAATTCTTCAGCTCCTGATTGGCTCCACGGAGCGCACAGAGGCTGAAGTATTATTAGGGGATTTCCGATTTCCGACGTAAAAAAATATCGGAATCGGAAATCAGAATTCCGATTTAGCAAATATCGGGCCGATTTCCGATATTGCAATATCGGAAAGCTCATCCCTAGGGGGAATCTCACTGTGCTAAATTGTGGAATAACGGGCCACGCGAACCATTGGATTCTCATCAATCCTATCTGCTGATTCTTTCTCCTCCATCACTATTCCAAGTTTTCCCACACAGGTCTCCAGCGGCATAAACTAAAATTTTTTTTTCCCACCACAGTTGGGGTTAGTGAGAGTCATGGCAGCTGTTACAGCAACATGACTGTTGCTCTTGGGTCACCTAGCATGAGACATCTTTCTCAGTCCATTATAACATCTCTGCCTGCACCTCATCACAATCCAGCAGTTTTTCCTGTTCTCAGTACTCCGCCTCCTTCAGCATAGCAGCGAGCCCTCAGTCCCACAGTTGTGGTCACATAAAAAAGCTTGGTTGCTCTATGTTAAGGTGTCACTAACCAGCACATCCTTCTGTCCACTGGAGCATAAAGGTTAAGAGGCCACAATCCAGAAATGTAGTTGTAAAGATATCCTTGGAGTTCCCTTGTGTGGGATCACTATTTTCCTTGGCGTCAACATGATAGGAAAAAGGGGGAACAGGGTTAGGACTAAATAAACCAGACTTTAAGCTGGTGAGACAGGACTGCGTGGAAGACTTTGTGGTGGTGCTAAGTCTGCATGAAACATTATCTTCTATCCAAGCGACCCACCTGTTTGCTCTCCTCTGGCTTCAGAATAGTGTACTGTCCTCCCTGCAAAATGAGAAAGGAAACCTCTGTGTCATGGATAGGTGTGCTTCTTGTGCTCCAGCAACAGGTGCAGTTTTACCTGCCCGACGTTCTTGGCATTTGCTGCACCATCATCAGCACTTCCATTCCCTTAAATTTGTATGCCTTATGCTTTTTGCAATTGCTAGGTCTCTTGAAACCCAGTTTATATTTAATAAAAAAAATATGGTCACCTGCAGCAAAGTGTTTTTTCTGACTTTACTCCATCGTAATGAAAAAAAGAATGCAAAAGTGTATGAATGACAATCAGATTTAATCCAGAAATATGTAGCAATGCTTTTTCTCATTAACAATGTATGTCAGTGAAATGGAAGCTACTAAATTTTTGAAAGATTTTGCTCATATTAGACCTGACAGAAATATTAACAGACAAATTGATACTGTATGTCTAAGAAATGGAGGCCAACAATTTTTTTTAAAGCTTTTTAGCAGTTTTACAGATTACGAAAATGTTCACAGACCATGTGTTAGGGGTCGAGTTCCGCTTCTGGGACAAGGGGAATCTCGAGCCATCCCTGCTGCGGTCTCCCATCCGTCTCCGGCCGCAGTGGACTCTGCTCGGCTTAGACGTCGGGTTCCAGCGTCTCGCCCATTCTAACATTGTGCAGAGGATTCTGCTGCTCCTCCAGGCTCTGCTATTGTAGCCAGTACTGGTTAGCGGCGAGCAGATGTCTTTAGGACAAAGTCCTTGCTTTCCCCTTCTGAGCATGCTCAGAGTAAGATCTCTCATTGGAGATCAGGGGTCACATGCTCAGGTACTGCAGTAGCTCCTATTGGTCCGCCAGGAAGGTCCTGAAACCACTTGTGTTTGGAGCAGTTTCCTATTGGTCCTTATCTGGCAGGTCCTGTAGTTGCTACTATAAAAGGTGGCATGGTCGTGCCGCCATGCTCTAGTATCAATCACATTATGTGCTTTACGCCAGGGTGATCTTGCACGCATGTGTTAGGGCTCGGCTGAAATAACCCTAGAATACCGGCACCTCCGGTGAGAGATTGTATGCACGTGTTTTGGGTCGGCTGAATAAGCCCTAGAATACCGGCTTCTTGGTGAAGAGATTGTCTGATTGCGTTGCTGATTTGCATTGCTACGACAGCTGTCCGCACAGCAGTTGTCTGTGCATACCTGTGGAGTTAAAAGACACAGTCCATATTTCTGCTTTTTTTACCTTAGCGACTCTGTGGCGTAACAGAGTTCGCTTATACCGCCATATAGGGCCACCGTGTCCATAGTTGCGACTCTGTGAAGTAACAGATTCGCCATTCCGCTATCCTACTAGCAGCAGGCTCTGCCTGCACGGTGGACCCGGGCTGCGAATGCACTTATTATTTATATTTATTTTGTGCCTTCCTCCCGCCCTAACATAATACTAGCGCCAGGATCTGGCTAGTAAAATGGCGGACGACCAGCGTCTACAGCGGTACATCCAGCAGCTGGAGGGTAGGTTGGCGGCTCTAGAGCGCACAACCTCAGCTGTGGATGTTACCGCTGTCGCTGTTCAGGCTGCTAGCGTGGCTGCAGCCAGTTTGTCCTCTGGCACCCCTGCTCCGAGTTTATCCCGTCTCCGCTTCCAGACAAGTTTGGTGGTGACAGCAAGCAATGTCGGGGATTCGTTAGTCAGTGCTCCATTCATCTTGAGCTTCTGACTGCACTTTTTTCCCCACGGAACGGGCGAAGGTGAGTTTTGTCTTATCCCTCCTGTCGGGCAGGGCATTGGAGTGGGCAATGCCGCTGTGGGAGTGCTCCTCTCTTCTGGAGGCTCTGAGACAGGTTTCTTAGGACCTTGTGTCACCCACGATACGGCGCCCAACTGCTGGCAATATCACAGGGTTCATCCATGGTCAAGCCAGTTCGCCGTCCAATTTCGGACTCTGGTCTCTGAGCTAGAGTGGCGGATAAAGTCCTCATTCTGGTGTACTGGAGAGGACTGGCGGATCATGTGAAGGATGCATTGGCCACCAGGAATTCCCGCCACACTGGAGGAGCTCATTTCCTTATTACCCGCATTGATCTCCGTTTTAACGAGCGGAGGTTAGAGTGGACCCAGTGCAGCAGAGGTTTTCGGTTGGCTTATTCTGTTCAAGCGTCCGACTCCTCCGAAGCCATGGAGGTTTCTCGAGCGGGACCTAAGTCCGGACTGCTCGAGTACGGTGGTCTGTATTTTTTTCCAACAGGCAGGACCCTGTTAAAGAAATGGTTAATTTCTGTTTCTCTAAAATAAATAAATACTAGCAAATAGTTCTATCATGGAAGTATGATTATCATCTGTCTGCTTCTCTCATTGTGGTCAAGTTCCTGTTTTCCCAGATGTGAAGGACAAATTCTCAGAAAAACAATATAATAGGTTTTGGGTCAAATTGGGTAATAATTCATAAAACCCCCCTATGGACACGACGCCATACTAT
>JARQOD010000001.1:4000414-4133572 GCA_033576555.1 Oophaga sylvatica | reverse complement strand
CAAAAACCTTAGTCCTGGCTGCGCCGCAGTCATATGCGTCACAAACGAGGTCGCTCGTCGTTCACAAAAGGTGCCAAACACAGCGATATAGGCTCACCAGCGGGACGCCAACGATCAAAAAACGGTTCAGAACGCTAGTGAACGATCAGCGACATCACAGCAGGGGCCACATCGTTGCTACATGCCACACACAACGAGGTCACTAACGAGATTGCAAAATAGTGACATTTTTGCGATCTCGTTTGCGATCTCGTTTAGTGTGGCATACCCTTTAGGGGCTATTCCACACTAAGAGACTTGCAATCTCACTCTGTACCTAAAGATAGTACCTTGAATGATTTTTTTCATATGTCTAATCCATTATTCTATCCAATACAGTCTAGACCCTCTGTTCTGGATACTTTCCAGGAACTAATAGAGAAAGATTTAGTACAACTTGATCAATCTACGAATACTGTATGTGACGATTTAACTGCAGAGGAAAGATTAGCTATGAAAGATCTTAATGACAATGCTGATATTCTAGTAAGACAAGCAGATAAAGGGGGAGGAGTTGTCATTATTAACGCAGGACTTTATCATTAAGAAAATTTGCGCATACTAAATGATTCTGCTACGTATATGCGTCTTCCTGGGGATCCAACTTTAAAATTTCAAAGTCTATTATCTAAATTGTTGAATGATGGTCTAGCGATGGGGGCTATTTCACAAAAAATTTTTGATTATATATATGTAAAATATCCAGTAATCCCCATTTATCACGCATTCCCCAAAATACACAAGAATATGTTTCCCCCTCCATTCAGAGCGATAATTTCCGGCATTGGCTCTCTTACAGAGAAATTAGGAGAGTGGGTAGATCATTATTTGCAGTCCCTAGTGATTAATCTTCCAGGATATATTAGAGACACCAAAATCATAATTTCAGCATTAGATGGTTATGACTGGTCATCAGAATATTTATGGATCACCCGTGATGTTGTGGGTTTATATCCCTCCATACCCCATCGTATTATTTCTATCTAGTTTACAATATTTTTTGGAGAGATATATCACATATAAACAAGAGATACAATCATTTATTATCGATGCAGTCTCATTTCTCCTTACCCACAATTATTTTTCTTTTGATGGATTTTTCTTTCTACAACAACAAGGTGTTAGTATGGGAGGTAAATGTTCCCCAGCTTTGGCTAACATCACAGTGGCAGTATGGGAGGAGAAATATATTTTTTGCGATAATAATCCTTTCTCTCATAATATACTATTATATGGCCGCTATATTGATGACCTGATCCTCATTTGGAAAGGAGATACCACAGCAATCGCTGATTTTGTCAACTACATTAATGGGAATGATTTCAATTTATTATTCACAGTCATTACATCAAAATCATCTGTTAATTATCTGGATGTTACCTTGTCTGTCAATTCTGATACTCAGAAAGTCTCTATTTCTCCTTACAGAAAACCTACAGATACTAATTAGATTTTGCAAGCTGGTTCTTGCCATCCGAAACATGTAATTAAAAATATACCATTGGGGGAATTGATAAGATTGAAAAGAAATTGCAGTTCACCCACAATTTTCCAGAAAGAAGCAGATCATGCGCTTCTGAGACTTAGGGATGGAGGATATGCTAATTGGATGTTAACAAAAGCTAATAATATAGTGGGACAAATTGAAAGAAACGATCTTTTGCAGGAACCTTTACCAAATTCTATGCTGACAGGGAATTCAGTTAGCAGAAAAAATACCAACAAAACAAATAAAAAATGCAAAAGCGCTATCCAAAATACCAGTGACCACTGCATAATTAATTTTTCTACAACATATAGTCCACAATATAATAAAATTGTTGATACTGTGAAAAAATATGTTCCTATACTTCACAATGATATTAAACTCGCTTCCATTCTGAACAACAGCCAGATTCGATATGTGGCCAAAAAAGCGCATTCTCTTGGGGATATTTTATCTCCTAGCCTTTTTACAAGCAGTGAACGGTGCGCTAAAAAAAGTACTTGGCTGACATACAAAGGTTTTTATAAATGTGGACATCATCCTTGTAAAGTCTGTAATTATGTGCAAAAAACCACTAGATTTATATCTGCTGTTACTAACATATCATATCCCATCCAGTCTTATTTAAATTGTAACTCGGAAGGTGTAATTTATGTGATAGAATGTGTTTCATGCAAATTGCAATATGTAGGCTGCACAATTGGATCTCTCAAGAAAAGGATTAGGAAACATTTATCAGAAGCCACTAATGAAAATAGTTACAATATATCAGCAGTGTCTAGTCACTGCAACGTAATTCATGTTTTCAATACTAACAGCCTTAAAGTTACAGCAATAGAGAAGGTTTTCAAATCCACTAGAGGAGGAGATTTCAGGAAAAAATTATTAAATCGTGAATCATTTTGGATCTTCAAACTTAATACACGAGTACAATTAGGCTTGAACAAACGGTTAGATTTAATATTGCAATTAGATTAATATATTTTTTCCAGGTATATTCAGGTTTTTTGAATTTTTTTTTTTTTCATGAGTTTTCGTTAGTCCTAATTAATTCTGGTTTCTTTCAAATATATAAGTATATGTTATACATGTTTATATTTGCGGTTTTGTGTATCATTATACAGTTTTTATATTCTGTCCTATCCTTTTTTTTTTTCCTATAAGGGGTTAATTTCTCAGGGTGTTACCTTGTGTTACCAATTTGTGTTATGTTCACCTGTGTTCCACATGTCTATATCGTATTTAAGTCTGCAGTATAGGGCATTGTGTAAACCATGACTAAGACCTGCTAGGTCGAAAGGCGTCAGTTTCAGACCACCAGGGACCCCACCTGTATATGTCTTTTTTCTATCAAGATGGATTTTAATTTTATCTAATAAAAATTGAATTTTTATTCATTTTTGCGCTGGAGATTTTTTTCTACAGATTTTGAGAGAGAATGCACTGTATGTGAAGGGATCAAAGTGTCTTTTTGGCGTACAGAAGATCTCATTTCTGGGATTCATTTTGTCTCCGTCTGTTATTGAAATGGACCCGGTCAAGGTTCAGGCCATCTGTGATAGGGTTCAACCTACTTCATTAAAGGCTCTTCAGAGATTTTTGGGTTTTGCCAATTTTTATCGTAAATTTATTGGTAATTTCTCCGGTATTGTTAAACCATTGACTGATTTGACCAAAAAGGGTTCTGATGTAGTGAATTGGCCTCCTGAGGCAGTTTCTGCGTTTCAGGAACTTAAGCAGAGATTCACTTCTTCTCCTGTTCTACGGCAGCCTGATGTTTCTCTACCGTTTCAGGTGGAGGTTGATGCTTCTGAAATTGGGGCAGGTGCCGTTTTGTCCCAAAGGGATCCAGAGACCTCTAAGAGTAACCCTTGTGCCTTTTTCTCTCGAATATTTTCTCCAACTGAACGTAATTATGACGTGGGTAATCGGGATTTATTGGCCATGAAGTGGGCTTTTGAAGAGTGGAGACATTGGCTGGAGGAAGCCAAACATCAGGTGGTGGTCCTCACGGACCATAAGAATCTGGTTTATCTGGAATCAGCCAAGCGACTTAATCCTAGACAGGCCAGGTGGGCCTTGTTTTTCACACATTTAAATTTTATGGTTTCCTTTCTTCCTGGCACTAAGAATGTTAAGGCGGATGCCCTCTCGAGGAGTTTCTTTGCGGATTCTCCTGAGTTATCTGATCCTGCTGTTATTTTGAAAGAGGGTGTAGTACTTTCCGCCATCTCGGCCAATTTAAGACTGGCTCTGGAAGGGTGTCAGGAGGATAAACCTGAGTGCTGCCCTATTGGGAAATTGTTTGTCCCAGACCAGTGGAAGAAGAGTGTGTTGTCTGAGATTCATTGTTCCGCGTTGGCTGGTCATCCCGGGATTTTTGGTACCAGAGACATGGTGAGTCGCTCCTTTTGATGGCCTACTTTGTCTCGTGATGTCAGGGATTTTGTGCAGTCCTGTGGGACTTGCTCTCGTTCCAAGCCTTCCTCTCGCTCTAGTGGTTTGTGAATGCCATTACCTGTGCCCAAGAGGCCATGGACCCATATCTTTATGGATTTTATTTCCGACCTCCCTATCTCTCAGAGAATGACCGTTATCTGTGTAATCTATGATAGGTTTTCCAAGATGATACATCTTGTGCCATTACCTAAGTTACCTTCCTCCTCCGAGTTGGTGCCTTTGTTCCTTCAGCACGTGGTTCGGTTACATGGCATTCCGGAGAACATTGTGTCTGACAGAGGAGTCCAGTTTGATTCCAGATATTGGAGGACATTTTGTTCTAAACTTGGTGCTCAATTATCTTTCTCCTCTGCTTTTCATCCTCAGACCAATGGACAAACCGAGAGAACAAACTAGACCTTGGAGACTTATTTGAGATGATTTGTGTCTGCTGATCAAGATGACTGGGTCTCTTTTTTGCCTTTGGCTGATTTTGCTCTTAATAATACGGTTAGCTTTGCCACCTTGATGTCTCAATTTTTCTGCAATTCTGGGTTTCACCCTCGATTTTCTTCGGGACAGGCGGAGGCTTCTGTCTGTCTGGGTGTTGACTCTGTTGTGGAGCGAATGCAGCAGATTTGGGACCAGGTAGTGGAGAGGTTGTCTCTCTCTCAAGAGAAGGCCCAGCGGTTTGAAAACCGGCATAGGACTGATGGTCCTTGGTTTAAAGTGGGGGACTTGGTTTGGTTGTCATCAAGAAATATCCCTATGAGGGTTGCATCTCCAAAGTTTAAGCCTAGGTTCATTGGACCTTATAAGATCATGGAGAGTTTCCTTCCGTTTGTTTCTTCCAGGGACATTTAAGATCCATAACGTGTTCCACAAGTCCTTATTGAATAGGTTTGTAGAGCCAGTGGTTCCTATGGCTGTGCCTCCTGACCCTGTTTTGATTGAGGGCAATCTGGAGTATGTGGTTGAGAAAATATTGGATTCTCATTTTGCTAGACAGAAACTCCAGTATTTGGTTAAGTGGAGAGGTTATGGTCAGGAGGAAAATTCTTGGATGTTTGCTTCGGACATCCATGCTTGGAGACTGATTCGTGCCTATCACCAAGCTCATCCTGATTGGCATGGTTGCACAAGTGAGGATTCGGTGACTCCTCCTCAAGGGGGGGTACTGTTGTGAATGTGCTAGAGATGGTTTCTGAGCAGAGGCTCCCTCTGGTGGTTACAGACAGTACTGAACTTTCCAGCGAGGAATGGCAATCTGGGATCACTGACTGGGCTGATATAAGGGAGGTTCCCTCCCATGATGGTTGCCGGTGATCAATTGTTCTTGTCTCAATTGTGGTTCCTGGTTCATTTGGAAGTTTGCTGGAGTCTTGCCTGCATCTGCTGCTTTCAGATAAGATATTTTTCTTTTTCTTTTTGTGCTTGCTTTTTGCATAGTTTTCTGCACTTTTGGAGTTCAGCCGGGTCTCCTCCTGGGGCCTGTGCTCCTCTCAGTTTATCTGTAGCCACTGTTATTTGTTCATTTGCTTTTTCCTGTTTTTTCAGTGGCTGCGGCTTTGTTTTGTTACACCAGAGATCTGATTTAGGTGGATGAGATCGTGTGATCTCAGGTTTTTTTTACAATCAGAAGTGTTGGTATTTTTTTGGGTTTTTTTGGATTGCAGTCAGAATTCTTTCCTGTACTTTTCTGTCTAGACAGATTGGGCCCCAGCGTTTGCTCACTCTATTTTCTGTCTGTGTCCATGCTTTCTTCTTGTCTAATGGATCTGTGTCTTATTGACGCCTCTCCATTATTAACCGGGCTTATTGTCACAGTTCAATCAAAGGAGACATTAACCCCTTATTACCCCACTTGCCACCGCTACAGGGCAAGTGGGAAGAGCCGGGTAAAGTGCCACAATTGGCGCATCTTTGGATGCGCCAATTGTGGGGCAGCTGCAGCCTGGTATTTTTAGGCTGTTGAGGGCCAAAATCCATGGGCCTTGACAGTCTTTTAATACCAGGCCGCAGCAGTCTGCTTTTTACTTGGCTGGTTAACAAAAATATGGGGACCTCATGCCATTTTTTTTTGAGGGGATCCCCTATTTTTGTTTACCAACCAAGATAAGCTGATTGCTGTGGCTTGGTATTATCAGGCTTGCAAGGTTCATGGATATTGGATCCTTAACAGCCTTAAATACCAGGCCTCAGTAGTCTGCTTCATCTGGCTGGTTAACAAAAATAGGGGGACCCCACGCCATTTTTTTTTCGAGGGGATCCCCTGTTTTTGCTAATCAGTTCACTTCAGGTTAGCTGGGATTCCCTCTGACGTCACTGATGCTGTGCTGTGTCAACGGCTGACCTGAAATGAAAGCAGGAAGCAATCAATTAAGCTTCCCACACTAATCACTTCCTCTCCTGTCAGATGGGAGAAGAGATGATTCATTCGGGGGTTTACTGCGAGGCTGGCAGCATTAGCTGCGGTCCCTGCAGTAAACGTTAACCCTTTCAGAAGGATTACATCGGGGGACCTGACTGAACACCGGATAGGTAAGAATAATGTTGCTTTATTATTTTATTTTTATTACAGGAGACCAAGGGCTACGCATGATTACCTGGAAAATAAAATATGGTCAAAAACTGTTTCATTATTTCATTAAAATTTTATTTGTGTGTGTTTTATTTTATTTCATACAATAGGATTAATAATTGATAGTTGTCTAATTGACAGCTCTCAATTATTAACCTGGCTTAAAGTCACCTTTCAAAAGCAAGGTGGCTTTAACCCATTATTAACCCATTCGCCACCGCTACAGGGCAATGGGAATAGACGGGCTAAGTGCCAGAAAGGGCGAATCTAATTATAGATTTGCCTTTTCTGGGGTGTTTGGGGCAGATGTTAGTAGCCAAGGTGGGGGGCAAAAATAATGGTCCCTCTCTGGGCTATTATTATCTGCACCCACTCGCTTGCTTTGTCTGTCTGGTTGAGAAAATAGTGTGGGAGCCCACGCATTTTTTTTAACGAATTTACACCTTTAATTAACCCCTACATGTGTGAAATTTTGCACACATACACTCATGTAATTGTTAGTGAAAACCATATATCAAACTACATGAAATGACATGGTTAAATGTATGTAAACCATGTGTCATTTCATATCGGGTGGTTCTGTAGTTTCACAAAAGCCGGCAATTGAATTAGCGACTATTTTACTATGTAGAAGTGTATGAACTATAAATATATATATATATACATATATATATATGTCACACTGACATGTATATATATATATATATTATATATTCTGTGTGTATCTATCTAGTCAGCAATTCTTCAGCTCCTGATTGGCTCCACGGAGCGCTCAGAGGCTGAAGTATTATTATGGGATTTCCGATTTCCGACGTAAAAAAAATATCGGAATCGGAAATCAGAATTCCGATTTAGCAAATATCGGGCTGATTTCCGATATTGCAATATCGGAAAGCTCATCCCTAGTGGGAATCTCACTGTGCTAAATTGTGGAATAACGGGCCACGCGAACCATTGGATGTCTCATCAATCCTATCTGCTGATTCTTTTTCCTCCATCACTATTCCAAGTTTTCCCACACAGGTCTCCAGCGGCATAAACTACAATTTTTTTCCCACCACAGTTGGGGTTAGTGAGAGTCAGGCAGCTGTTACAGCAACATGACTGTTGCTCTTGGGTCACCTAGCATGAGACATCTTTCTCAGTCCATTATAACATCTCTGTCTGCACCTCACTCACAATCCAGCAGTTTTTCCTGTTCTCAGTACTCCGCCCTCCTTCAGCATAGCAGCGAGCCCTCAGTCCCACAGTTGTGGTCACATAAAAGAATGCTTGGTTGCTCTATGTTAAGGTGTCACTAACCAGCACATCCTTCTGTCCATCTTGGAGCATAAAGGTTAAGAGGCCACCATCCGAAATGTAGTTGTAAAGATCTCCTTGGAGTTCCCTTGTGTGGGATCACTATTTTCCTTGGCGTCAACATGATAGGAAAAAGGAGGAACAGGGTTAGGACTAAATAAACCAGACTTTAAGCTGGTGAGACAGGACTGCGTGGAAGACTTTGTGGTGGTGCTAAGTCTGCATGAAACATTATCTTCTATCCAAGCGACCACCTGTTTGCTCTCCTCTGGCTTCAGAAGTAGTGTACTGTGCCTCCCTGCAAAATGAGAAAGGAACCTAGTGTCATGGATAGGTGTGCTTCTTGTGCTCCAGCAACAGGTGCAGTTTTACCTGACCGACGTTCTTGGCATTTGCATGCACCATCATCAGCACTTCCACTTCCCTTAATGTATGCCTTATGCATTTTGCAATTGCTAGGTCTCTTGAAACCCAGTTTATTTTTAATAAAAAAATATGGTCACCTGCAGCAAAGTGTTTTTTCTGAGTTTACTCCATCGTAATGTAAAAAAAGAATGCAAAAGTGTATGAATGACAATCAGATTTAATCCAGAAATATGTAGCAATGCTTTTTCTCAGTTAACAATGTATGTCAGTGAAATGGAAGCCTACTAAATTTTTGAAAGATTTTGCTCACTATTAGACCTGACAGAAATATTAACAGACAAATTGATACTGTATGTCTAAGAAATGGAGGCCAACAATTTTTTTTAAAGCTTTACAGCAGTTTTACAGATTACGAAAATGTTCACAGACCATGTGTTAGGGGTCGAGTTCCCGCTTCTGCACAAGGGGAATCTCGAGCCATCCCTGCTGCGGTCTCCCATCAGTCTCCGGCCGCAGTGGACTCTGCTCGGCTTAGACGTCGGTCCCAGCGTCTCGCCCATTCTAACATTGTGCAGAGGATTACTGCTGCTCCTCCAGGCTCTGCTATTGTAGCCAGTACTGGTTAGCGGCGAGCAGATGTCTTTAGGACAAAGTCCTTGCTTTCCCCTTCTGAGCATGCCCAGAGTAAGATCTCTCATTGGAGATCAGGCGTCACATGCTCAGGTACTGCAGCAGCTCCTATTGGTCCGCCAGGAAGTCCTGAAACCACTTGTGTTCTGGAGCAGTTTCCTATTGGTCCTTATCTGGCAGGTCCTGTAGTTGCTACTATAAAAGGGTGGCATGGTCGTGCCGCCATGCGCTAGTATCAATCACATTATGTGCTTTACGCCAGGGTGATCTTGCACGCATGTGTTAGGGCTCGGCTGAAATAAGCCCCTAGAATACCGGCACCTCCGGTGAGGAGATTGTATGCACTTGTTTAGGGCTCGGCTGAAATAAGCCACTAGAATACCGGCTTCTCTGGTGAGGAGATTGTCTGATTGCGTTGCTGATTGCATTGCTACGGACTGCTGTCCGCACAGCAGTTGTCTGTGCATACCTGTGGAGTTAACAGGACACAGTCCATATTTCTGCATTTCTACCTTAGCGACTCTGTGGCGTAACAGAGTTCGCTTATACCGCCATATAGGGCCACAGTGTCCATAGTTGCGACTCTGTGAAGCAACAGATTTCGCCATTCCGCTATCCTACTAGCAGCAGGCTCTGCCTGCACGGTGGACCCCGGGCTGCGAATGCACTTATTATTTATATTTATTTTGTGCGTTCCTCCAGCCCTAACATAATACTAGCACCAGGATCTGGCTAGTAAAATGGCGGACGACCAGCGCCTACAGCGGTACATCCAGCAGCTGGAGGGTAGGTTGGCGGCTCTAGAGCGCACAACCTCAGCTGTGGATGTTACCGCTGTCGCTGTTCAGGCTGCTAGCGTGGCTGCAGCCAGTTTGTCCTCTGGCACCCCTGCTCCGAGTTTATCCCGTCTCCCGCTTCCAGACAAGTTTGCTGGTGACAGCAAGCAATGTCGGGGATTCGTGAGTCAGTGCTCCATTCATCTTGAGCTTCTGACTGCACGTTTTCCCACGGAACGGGCGAAGGTGAGTTTTGTCTTATCCCTCCTGTCGGGCAGGGCATTGGAGTGGGCAATGCCGCTGTGAGAGTGCTCCTCTCTTCCTGGAGGCTCTGAGACAGGTCTTCTTAGGACCTTGTGTCACCCACGATACGGCGCTCCAACTGCTGGCAATATCACAGGGTTCATCCATGGTCAGCCAGTTCGCCGTCCAATTTCGGACTCTGGTCTCTGAGCTAGAGTGGCCGGATAAAGTCCTCATTCTGGTGTACTGGAGAGGACTGGCGGATCATGTGAAGGATGCATTGGCCACCAGGGAGATTCCCGCCACACTGGAGGAGCTCATTTCCTTATCTACCCGCATTGATCTCCGTTTTAACGAACGGAGGTTAGAGTGGACCCAGTGCAGGCAGAGGTTTCGGTTGGCTTCTTCTGTTCAAGCGTCCGACTCCTCCGAAGCCATGGAGGTTTCTCGAGCGGGACCTAAGTCCCGGACTGCTCGAGTAACGGTGGTCTGTATTTTTTTCCAACAGGCAGGACCCTGTTAAAGAAATGGTTAATTTCTGTTCTCTAAAATAAAATAAATACTAGCAAATAGTTCTATCATGAAGTATGATTATCATCTGTCTGCTTCTCTCATTGTGGTCAAGTTCCTGTTTTCCCAGAATGTGAAGGACAAATTCTCAGAAAAACAATATAATATGGTTTTGGGTCCAAAATTGGGTAATAATTCATAACCACCCATGGACACGACGCCAGTACTATTCACTGGCCAAGGACAAATGATGAGAGCGTGAACTTTCAACACTGAAGAATATTTTGAATATCCCAGAAGAGGAAGTTTCCTTTATTTGGTCAAGAAATTAATCTTATATTCGAATAAGCACATGACAACCTATTGTATAACACTTCATATTTGTGCCAATTATTATGTAACCTTGTGGTTTTGGGCTATAAAAGGTCCCCTTCAAACCATTAAAGGAGGAGATCTACTTGACACACACTGTGTGTGTGTGTCTCTTTATTTCTCCCATAGATAGGTTCCTATCTAAATGCAATGCCTGAGGTTGGACTAAAAGGGAAAAATCCCTCTTCTCTATCAACCCTATACTAACAGATGTCCACAGTGATCGCAGAGGCGATCGCGTCTAGTGACCCTGGGAGGAGGCTCACTAGAGACAGCGGCATTTTCCTCCAAGATGACACTTAAAGGGACAATCATTGTAGGCACTTCCACTCTCACAGTCGACCTTTGCGTGGACTCAGGAGCAGAGGGGAACTTCATGTCCTCTAACTCTGCTCGCCGTCACGCAATACCTCTGGTGGCGCTTGACAAATCAGTGACTGTCCGGGTAGTGAATGGGTCGACATTGCCCTCACAAATTACACACCAGACTGTTCCTCTTGCATTGTTTGTATCCCCTTCCCATCAGGAGCTTATTTCCCTACTCGTCCTTCCCGATGGAATAGACAAGATCCTACTAGGAACACCTTGGCTCCGTTTCCACTCCCCACATATAGAGTGGACTTCGGGTAGAAGACTGGGTTGGAGTGATGCATGTAGAGGCAGATGTGTAAGGAGTTGCGTTCAGGTTACCACTACTGAGTTACCCGCAGAACTTACTTCACTTCCCAAGTGCTATTGGTCAAATGCAGACGTGTTCTCCAAGAAGGCTGCGGAGACTCTTCCGCCTCAACGCCCCTATGACTGTCCTACTGACCTCTTGCCTGGAGCAGAACCTCCTCAGGGAAGGGTCTATCCCCTCTCTCTTCCTGAGACAGAGGCTATGTCGCAATATATCCAGGAGAACCTGGCAAGAGGGTTCATTAGAAAGTCGGTGTCACCGGCGGGGGCGGGATTCTTCTTTGTGCAGAAGAAGAACGGAGAATTACGTCCATGCATTGATTACAGGGGTCTTAACGCCATCACCGTTAAGAACAAGTACCCGTTGCCCCTGATTTCTGAGCTCTTTGATAGGCTCCGGGGAGCAAGTGTATTTACTAAACTTGATCTGCGCGGTGCTTATAACCTGATTCGCATCCGTGAGGGGGACGAATGGAAGACGGCTTTTAATACCAGGGATGGGCATTACGAATATCTGGTGATGCCCTTTGGGCTCTGTAATGCCCCAGCCGTTTTCCAAGACTTTGTCAATGACATCTTCCGGTATAAGCTCTCCACCTTGGTCGTAGTCTATCTGGATGATATACTCATCTTCTCTCCAGATATTGACTTCCACCGGAGAGATGTCTGCAGAGTCTTCGACCTCTTACTGGCAAATTCCCTTTATGCTAAGTTAGAGAAATGTATGTTTGAGCTGGAGTCTTTACCTTTCCTTGGCTATATGTCATCTCAACCCAAGGATTGGCTATGGATCCTGCCAAACTACAGGCTGTGATGGACTGGCAAGAACCCCACTCTCTTAAAGCGGTGCAGCACTTTATGGGGTTCATTAACTACTATCGCCAGTTCATTCCCCATTTCTCTACCCTGGTAGCTCCCTTGGTAGCTCTCACCAAGAAGGGAGCAAATCCCAAATTGTGGTCGGAAGAGGTTTCCAAGGCTTTCACTTCTATTAAGTCTCATTTGCTAGCGCTCCCATCCTACATCGCACCGATGTTGATAAGCCATTTTTATTGGAGGAGGATGCCTCATCCGTTGGTGCTGGAGCAGTCCTCTTCCAAAAGGATGCTCAGGGTCAGAAGCATCCTTGCTTCTTCTTCTCTAAGACCTTCACATCAGCGGAGAGGAATTATTGCATCGGGAATAGGGAGTTGCTAGCAATGAAGTTGGCCTTCTCTGAGTGGAGACATCTTTTGGAGGGGGCCTGCTTTCCCTTCCAAGTCTTCACCGACCACAAGAATTTGGTGTATCTTCAGACAGCCCAGCGGCTTAATACTCGCCAGGCCAGATGGTCCTTGTTCTTCTCTCAGTTTCATTTCACCCTTCATTTTCTCTTGGGAGAGAAGAACATCCGTGCCGAAGCTCTCTCTCACTCTGTGGTGTCCTTAGAGGAGCAAGAGGAGGAGCCTCGTCTTATTGTCCCCACAGAGAGCCTGAGAACTGTGGCCCCGGTTTAGCTAGAGTCTGTGCCTCCGGGCAAGACTTTTGTGCCTACCAATTTGCGACCGGAGGTACTCTCTTGGGCACACTCGTCCAGGGTGGGTGGACACTTTGGGGCAAAGAGGATATCTGAGTTGCTGGCGAGAACATACTGGTGGCCGCATATGGTCCATGACGTTAGGGACTATGTTCGGGCGTGTCTCTCCTGCGCCAAGAATAAGTCTCCTCGACAACGGCCAGCTGGGTTACTTTACCCTTTGCCGGTGGCAGACAGGCCCTGGGAGATGGTCGGGATGGACTCTGTGGTGGGCTTACCCAAGTCTTGGGGCTGCACCATCATTTGGGTAATCACCGATCATTTTTCCAAAATGGTGCACCTGGTGCCACTACCACAGTTACCTTCTGCACGGGCCCTGGCAGCGCTGTTTATTAGGCACATCTTCCGTCTACACGGCATGCCGGATAAAATTGTCTGTGACCGAGGGCCCCAGTTTGCATCTCGGTTCTGGAGAGAGCTTTGTCGTCTACTCAGTATTGAGTTAAATCTCTCTTCAGCATACCATCCTGAGACAAATGGGTTGGTAGAGGGGGCCAACCAGACCTTGGTCACCTATCTACGACATTTTGTCTAAGCCAGGCAGGATGACTGGGCATCCTTGCTACCGTGGGCTGAGTTTGCACTGAACAATGCTGTGGCTGACTTCACTGGACAGACTCCATTCCTCCTAAACTACGGTCAGCATCCGTGGGTTTCGGTGCCCATGCCCGTGTCTTCTGCTGACTCCATGGTGGCAGACTGGGCTGTGGAGGCACGGGACATATGGGACCGTACCCATGATGCCTGTAATGTAAGGAGTACAGTTCATATAGTGTCTTGTGCTTGGGTGCGATGAAAACACAGGAGTCACAGGTTTGATATAGAAGGTCTTGTATTACTTCATACAAGTGGCAATAATAGTCACACAGTTTGCAGATACAAAAGCAGGAGACACAGCAGGCCAGAGTAACTTAAGCTCAGCAATCACTCTCCACAACAGGTTCAGGATCTCTTCTCTGTTACCATAAGTCCATGCAAACGTGGATTTATCAAATAGCAAGGTTCCAAAGTCCACGAGTGTTCCAAAGTTCCACAATAGGAAATAACTGGAGTACAAGGTCCAAGGCTTCCAGGAGTCAGGTCACAGGTACACTGCAGGCTTGATTCTGAAGCACTGATTGCTCAGCTGTGGCTGCTTAAGAAGCAAGAGGGAGAGAATCAGGGCGGGAACATGCAAGCTGGAAACTCCATATTGACTGAGGGCAAGACAGCTGCAGCAAGACAGAAAGTAAAATGGCTGACGGAAAAACTGAGTTTCAGGAACATGTACACAGAACCTTACATTACTCCCCCCTTAGGGACAACCTCCGGATGACCTCAGACCAGGCTTGTGTGGGTACCTCTGATGGAACTGACGGAGCAAGCGAGGAGCATTAACGTTATTGACTGGTTCCCATGAGTTGTCCTCCACTGGGTAGCCCTGCCATTTAATCAAATATTGTAACTGATTTCTATACAACCTGGAATCCAGAATCCTTTCCACCACAAATTCTTCCTGACCATCGACTAGCACTGGGTCAGGGCAAGGAGAAGAACGTCCAGGAAACGTATTGGGTGTCGCAGCCTTTAGTAGAGATACATGAAAGACAGGGTGGATTCTCATAGTTCTGGGCAGTTGAAGACGACAAGCGACAGCACTTATAATTTTACTGATTTTATAAGGTCCAATGTATTTATGTCCCAACTTAGATGATGGAATTCTTAACTTAAGATTTCTGGTTGACAGCCAGACCAGGTCTCCTACCTTGAAAGCTGGTGCAGGTTTACGAAATTTATCTGCGGCTTTCTTGTACCTTTCCTGAGCCAATTCCAGATTTCCCTTTAGAAGATCCATATTCTTTTGTAAAGACGTGATTCTTTCAGTCACTGCTGGCAAAGGCGTTTCTATGGGAAATCGAGGAAGAATATTAGGATGATAACCTAAATTGGAGTAAAAAGGAGACTGCTTAGTGGAGGCGCTCTGAGAGTTGTTATAAGAGAACTCAGCCAGTGGAAGTAGATCCACCCAATCATCCTGTAGGTGGCAGATAAAGCAGCGAAGATACTGCTCCAGGGTCTGATTGGTTCGTTCCGTCTGTCCATTAGTCTGAGGATGAAAAGCAGAAGAAAGGTTCACTTTAATGTCCAATGCTGCACAGAAATTTTGCCAAAACCTTGAAGTGAATTGCACCCCTCGATCCAAAATAACCTCATCTGGTACTCCATGTAAGCGAAACACATTTTTAATCATCAAATCTGATGTCTGTCTTGCAGTGGGTAAGCCGACACAAGGGATAAAATGAGCTGCTTTTGTTAAACGATCAACCACCACTAGAATGGTGTTCTTCCCTTGAGAGGTTGGTAACTCCACAATGAAGTCCATAGAAATGGATCCCCACGGGCGGGACGGGGTGGGAAGAGGTTGCAACAGACCAGTTGGTGAGGAGCGAGGTGTTTTGCATCTTGCACAGACTTCACATGAAGTGACATAGTTTAAAACATCCTTCCTGCAAGTGGGCCACCAAAAGAAACGAGAAAGAAATTCCTGTGTCTTTAGAATTCCTCTATGCCCAGCTATCTTGGAATCGTGAATGAGTTGCAATACTCTTAATCTGACTGTTTCAGGAATATACAGACGTTGTCCCTGAATCCACACACCATTCTTAAAGACAAGACTTACGTCCCTTGGGGGTTGTGCCAAAAAGGAATCCGCATGGTATGCTTCCTTGATGTCCTTAAGTAGGTCTTGATTATGAATCACTCCCAGGAATCTAGAGTCAGGAAGAATAGTCTTAGGAGGAGTAAGTGGACGTGTCTCTGCTGAATAAATCCTAGAGAGTGCATCAGCCTTTCCATTGCGCGATCCTGGTCTATAAGAAATGATAAAATTAAATTGGTTTAAGAAAAGATTCCAGCGAGCCTGGCGAGGAGTCAGGCACTTAGCCGACCTGATAAATTCAAGGTTACGATGGTCTGTCAGGACGACTATTTGCTGTGCAGCTCCCTAAAGAAGGTGTCTCCATTCTTTGAAGGCGGCAATAATGGCCAACAACTCTCTATTGCCCACATCGTAGTTCCTCTCAGCCGAAGACAACTGCTGGGAAAAGAAGGCACAGGGATGCAAGACATTCTTCTCACCTGTTCTCTGAGAGAGTATAGCTCCAACGGCACAGTCTGAAGCATCCACCTCTATTATAAAGGCAAGTTCGGGGTTGGGATGTACTAAGATAGGTGCAGTGGTAAATTTATCTTTTAGACGGGAAAATGCTTCCTGGGCTTGGGGAGTCCAGGAGAACCTAGACTCTTTCCGGGTAAGTTGGGTGATAGGTGACACTACCTCAGAGAAATTCCTAATGAAACGTCTATAGAAGTTGGCAAACCCGATGAAGCGCTGCACCTCCTTCACATTTCTAGGACTTGGCCAATCCTTGATGGCTTGGGTCTTGCTTCCATCCATACTAATTCCTTGTGTAGACAGTACATACCCCAGAAATTGAATTTCGGTCCTATGGAATTCACACTTTTCAAGTTTGATGTAAAGATGATTTTGTCTTAGACGTTCCAAGACCATTCTCACATGTCCATGATGTTCCTCTGTGGAGTTAGAAAAAATTAGAATATCATCCAAATAAATCACCACGAATGTATCTAGGAGATCCCTGAAGATGTCATTCACCAAGTGTTGGAAAGTGGCTGGGGCGGTACTCAGACCAAAAGGCATAACTAGATATTCAAAGTGTCCATAGCGTGACCTGAATGCAGTCTTCCATTCATCCCCAGGTCTAATACGGACTAAGTTATAGGCCCCACGGAGATCTAGTTTAGAGAAAATTTTGGCATGTCGCACTCTCTCCAATAACTCAGGGATTAAAGGCAATGGATAACGGTTTCTAATAGTAACCTTATTGAGTTCCCTATAGTCTACGCAGGGTCTCAGAGATCCATCTTTCTTCTTTACAAAGAAGATGGGTGCACCTGAAGGAGATGAAGAGGGGCGTATGAAGCCCTTGGCTAGATTTTCGTCTATGTAATCCTTTAAAGCCTTTAGCTCGGGCCCCGCCAGGGGGTAGATCTTACCAAAAGGTATCTCTGCTCCAGGCAATAATTCAATTGGACAATCATATGGACGGTGAGGTGGAAGCTGGTTAGCGTTCTTCTTGTCACATAAATCCACATAGTCCTGGTATACAGCTGGTAGTTCAGGGACTGACATGGTTCCTTTAGGAACAGAGCAAGCTGAAACTTTTGGACTTATCTGTTTCTCTGGAAAGTGTAATTCCTTGGTCTCCCAGTTAATGGTAGGATTCTGAGCCTGCAGCCATGGTAGCCCTAGAATAATGGGAAAGTGGGGAGAAGAGATAAGCATAAAGGACAGTTTCTCTTGATGATCTTTACCCATAAGAACCCTCAAAGGCTCTGTTTCCTGATCCACTGGTCCAGAGGTCAGCAGGGAGCCATCCACAGTTTCCATCTGTACTGGAGTAGCCTTCTTCACTGAACGTATCCCCTGTTTCAGAGCAAAGGAGACATCCATAAAATTTCCACTTGCCCCTGAGTCGATCATAGCAGAGCTAGACACCCAAGCTGAGTCAACCCAGAGTTTGATGGAAAGAAAGCAATGAGAATTGTTTTTCTTACAACTCAGCTGGGACACCGCTGAGGAAACTTGAAAAATTGCAGCGTTTACACAGTCAACGTCCTCAGAAGTAACGGAGTTTAAGTCCGAGAAATCAAGATCTGTTGCTGCAGATCTCTCTGGAGCCTGAGGCTCGGACCTGACAGATCCCCTCTCGCAACACTCACAGTGAATGAGTGCTGCAGTAGTCTTACGAGAACGGCTGGGGCAGTTTATAATGAAGTGCCCTGACTTACCACAATAGAAACATAGATTCTCCTTAAAACGATGTTCCTTGCGTGCATCACTAACCCGTCATTGTAAAGAGTCTACCTGCATGGGTTCAGGTTCAGGTTCCCGTGTGATCCTACTCAAAGGTTCCTTAGCTGGAGAGGAAGGTAGGAAAAGGTTAGTGCGATTGCTTTCGAACCATCACTCTTGCCTGCGTTCAGTCAGACGAGTATCAATACTGATGCAGTAGTTAATAAAGTCACCTAACGCAGTGGGAGGGTCGGCACGAGCAAGTTCATCCTTAATCAGTGGAGATAACCCTTTTCGAAAAATAGATTTTTTGGCGGAACTGTCCCAGGTGGTATCAAGGGCCCATCTCCTGAAATCCAAGGCATATTCAGCTACCGAGTGCTTACCTTGGCGCAAAGCTAACATGGCTGCTTCAGCTGTTGCACCTCGATTGGGGTCATCAAACACCTGTCCCATGGCTGAAATGAAAGCATCGAGATGATCCAAACATTCATCCTCAGTCTCAATCAGAGGGTTTGCCCACATCAAAGCCTTGTTGGTAAGCAACATAATTATAGTAAGCACTTTAGATCGTTCAGTGGGAAATTGTGAAGCATGTGCAGAAAAAAAAGATTGCATTGATTAATAAATCCCCTGAATTTCTCACGTTCACCGCCAAAACGAAAAGGGGGCAACTTGGGAATCCCAGAACTCGGGGCTACGGCAGGAGCCTGGACTCGCTCCTCTAGAACCTCAATCCTGGCTCGCAAATCCTGGGCAGTCTGTCCAAACACTTGCAAATTGTGATTAGTGAGGTCCTGTAGGTTTGTAAAACGGGTTTTTATAGTCTGCAAATCTGCAAGGATATTATCAGTCACTCCGCAAAGTTCCTTTATGCGGGCCTCCATTTTCCAGATCTTTTAAGACAGGAGTACTGTTGTGAATGGGTTTGAGATGAGTTCTGAGCAGAGGCTCCCTCTGGTGGTTACAAGCGGTACTAGTGAAGATTGTGAGGACTGGGAATCAGGTGTTACTGACTGGTCTTATATAAGGGAGTCATTTTCCCATCAGGGTTGCCGGTGATCAATTGTTCTGGTCTGAATCGTTCATTCCAGTTTCCCTTGTAGCCTGCTGTGTCTTGTCTGCATCTCCTGCTACCAGATAAGAATTTTTCTTCTTTTGTGTTTTGCTATATTTTTGCATTTTGTCCTGCACTTCTTTGGGGGCCTTCTGGGTCCCCTCCGGGGGCTTCTGCCTTCTCAGTTTAGTTCAGCCACTGAGTTTTGTTCTTTTGCTTTTTCCAGTTTTTTCAGTGGCTGCTGTTTTGATTTTGTTACACCAGAGAACTAATTTAGGTGGTAGAGGTCGTGTGATCTCAGGTGATTTTGAAATTAGTAGAGTTGGTGTTTTTCAGGGTTTTCTGGGATTGCAGTAAGTACCCTTCCTGTTCTTTTATATTTAGATAGTTTGGGCCCCAGCGTTTGCTCATTCTATTTTCTTTCTGTGTCAGTATTTCCTCTTGTCTAACCGCCATTACATGTTTGGGTCTTTCTATTATCTTTGGGGTTCTGCTCCGGGGCAGATAGCTTTCCTATTTCTATCTTTAGGTGTAGTTAGTTTCTCAGGCTGTGACGAGGCGTCTAGGACCAACGTAGGAACGCTCCACGGCTGCCTCTAGTTGTGGTGGTTAGTCAGGGTACTGCAATCCCATAGATTCCAACTGCTCTGGTGTATTGCCTTTTTTACCTGCACTCCTCAGCTACCGAAACATAACAGAGTACTGGAAGGAGAGGAGAAGAAAGAAAAAACAATAGTGTTTACCTGTGGTAACACTGCAGAGAGAAAAAAAATTAAGGGAACTGCTCACCTGGAATGGTTGTGAGAAGTCACAACCACTATCATCACAGAAAGTTCAACCGGACATCTGATATCCACAGTTACAGCAGACACAAAAAGGAAAGAAAAAAAAAACAATAGTGTTTACCTGTGGTAACACTGCAGAAAAAAAAAAACTTAAGGGAATTGCTCACCTGGAATGGTTGTGAGAAGTCACAACCACTGTCATCACAGAAAGTACAACCGGACATCTGATATCCACAGTTACAGCAGACACAGCCTTTCCAGACCCAGCAGACACTAACGTTTGGCTTCAGAATCTTGTAATGTAAGGAGTACAGTTCATATAGTGTCTTGTGCTTGGGTGCGATGAAAACACAGGAGTCACAGGTTTGATATAGAAGGTCTTGTATTACTTCATACAAGTGGCAATAATAGTCACACAGTTTGCAGATACAAAAGCAGGAGACACAGCAGGCCAGAGTAACTTAAGCTCAGCAATCACTCTCCACAACAGGTTCAGGATCTCTTCTCTGTTACCATAAGTCCATGCAAACGTGGATTTATCAAATAGCAAGGTTCCAAAGTCCACGAGTGTTCCAAAGTTCCACAATAGGAAATAACTGGAGTACAAGGTCCAAGGCTTCCAGGAGTCAGGTCACAGGTACACTGCAGGCTTGATTCTGAAGCACTGATTGCTCAGCTGTGGCTGCTTAAGAAGCAAGAGGGAGAGAATCAGGGTGGGAACATGCAAGCTGGAAACTCCATATTGACTGAGGGCAAGACAGCTGCAGCAAGACAGAAAGTAAAATGGCTGACGGAAAAACTGAGTTTCAGGAACATGTACACAGAACCTTACAATGCCATTCAGGCGTCCAAGGAGAGGATGAGTTCCTCCGCCGATGCACATTGGCACACCGCTCCAACATTTGCTCCTGGGGACTTGGTGTGGCTCTCCGCCCGTAACATCAGGCTGCGAGTTGAGTCCACTTAGTTGGCACCCCGCTACCTGGGTCCTTTCAAAGTGCTCATGTCCCGGTTTTCCGAGTCATCTGCCGCGACATCGGGTTCGTCTACGGACGACCATGAGGTGAACGCCATTGTAGGGTGTAAGGTGGTACGGGGCAAAAGATTTTATTTGGTGGATTGGAGGGGTTATGGGTCTGAGGATATGTCCTGGAAGCCTGCCGAGCACGTTCACGCTCCGCAGCTCATCGCTGCCTTTGAACGCAGCGAGGCCCAAAGAAGGGGGGCCCTAGGAGGGGGGTAATATTAGGGGTCGAGTTCCCGCTTCTGCACAAGCTGAATCTCGAGCCTTCCCTGCTGCGGTCTCCCATCAGTCTCCGGCCATAGTGGACTCTGCTCAGCTAAGACGTCGGTCCCAGCGTCTCGCCCAGTCTAACATTGTGCAGAGGATTACTGCTGCTCCTCCAGGCTCTGCTATTGTAGCCAGTACTGGTTAGCGGCGAGCAGATGTCTTTAGGACAAAGTCCTTGCTTTCCCCTTCTGAGAATGCCCTGAGTAAGATCTCTCATTGGAGATCAGGGTCACATGCTCAGGTACTGCAGCAGCTCCTATTGGTCCGCCAGGAAGGTCCTGAAACCACTTGTGTTCTGGAGCAGTTTCCTATTGGTCCTTATCTGGCAGGTCCTGTAGTTGCTACTATAAAAGGGTGGCATGGTCGTGCCGCCATGCGCTAGTATCAATCACATTATGTGCTTTGCGCCAAGGTGATCTTGCACGCATGTGTTAGGGTTTGGCTGAAATAAGCCCCTAGAATACCGGCTTCTCCGGTGAGGAGATTGTCTGATTGCGTTGCTGATTGCGTTGCTACAGACTGCTGTCCGCACAGCAGTTGTCTGTGCATACCTGTGGAGTTAACAGGACACAGTCCATATTTCTGCGTTTCTACCTTAGCGACTCTGTGGCATAACAGAGTTTGCTTATACCGCCATATAGGGCCACAGTGTCCATAGTTGCGACTCTGTGAAGTAACAGAGTTCGCCATTCCACTATCCTACTAGCAGCAGGCTCTGCCTGCACGGTGGACCCTGGCTGCGAACGCACTTATTATTTATATTTATTTTGTGCGTTCCGCCAGCCCTAACATCATGTAATACTGTATAGCTGAGAAATGGAAGCCTACAAATTTTTTAAAAGCGTGTTCTCAATTTTTGTAGAGCAAACAAATGTACTCCACTCTATGGAATAGTGTATAGCAGAGAGATACAACCCAGGAAGAAGTTTCAACTATTTTGAGTGTGTTATATAACAAAAAAAGGACCTTTAAAGCATGTAATACTTGATGGATCAAAGTATATTCAAATTTCTCATCCTACACAAAAAATATGCAGCTATTTATTTGCCAGTGAACTGCACAGTCTACAGACTGGATTTGTTCACACTCCATCCCTAGGCTAAATGCAGATTGTCTATGATACAATCGGCAAAGCAAACGATTAGCACTAAGAAAGGCTGTTAGTATGATGGCTCAGCTTCAGCACTCATATCAAGACTACAGGTCTCTGATTTGTTATAATGTGCAAACAAGCCTAGAAATGCACTCTCTTCCTTCAACATGAAGTGTCACAGAGCTGTGCAATGGCGTCAGTGTGCCGAGCCGTGCAGTTCCTGTTCTTTTATAAGCCCTGTGACACGTCACACGTCCAGCCAATCATAGTAATGCCACAACCAAGATGGCCACATCATTACTGTCACTCACAGGCAATCCCTGCATGCTTATTGGGTGTGTAATTGGCACCAAAAATGCAGTCCGGGGATTCAAGTTCTACAGCGAGCAGTGCCCATTACTCGCCAAGTAACGGGCACATTCTATCACCGTGATACTTGAGTGATTACCGATTATCGCCAAGCACGTTCGCTGAACCATTCTTCTGATGCATTGACAGAACAGAGGTCAAAATGATGTAATGTCATGAAGTGGTTGTATATCTCTGTTTATATTCAGATTTTTTTAGTATATACTCTGGGACCATACAGTGAACTGTTGCCAGATTTTTAATTTCAGGCTCAAACCTTTGTGTTAGTCTGTACAAAAGTGTGGATAAAAAGAACCACCAGAAAATATAAAGCATTATAAGAAATTTAAAAATATAAAAAATTATATTAAAATGGGTGAGACCACAGCACAATAACTTAAAGCAATATGGTTACATTTTTAAGGTCATACATTTGATTTTGTTGTTGAAATAAACCCTTTAGTGAAAGAGACAATTTTTACTTTAATGACCAAGCACAGTTTGTGAAATCTGATCAATGTCACTTTGTGTGGTTATAAATTTGGAATACTTCAACATACACTGCTCAAAAAAATAAAGGGAACACGTAAACAGCAGAATATAACTCCAAGTAAATCAAACTTCTGTGAAATCAAACTGTCCACATAAGAATCAACACTGATTGACAATCAGTTTCACATGCTGTTGTGCAAATAGAATAGACAACAGATGGAAATTATTGGCAATTATCAAGACACACTCAATAAAGGAGTGGTTCTGCAGGTGGGGACCACAGACCACATCACAGTACCAATGCTTTCTGGCTGATGTTTTGGTCACTTTTGAAGGTTGGTTGTGCTTTCACACTCGTGGTAGCATGAGATGGACTCTACAACCCACACAAGTGGCACAGCGTAGTGTCCAGAGGCTGGGGGCGCTACTAGGAGAAAGGCAGGAGACATGGAGAGGGCCGTAGGAGGGCAACAACCCAGCAGCAGGACCGCTACCTCCGCCTTTGCGCAAGGAGGAACAGGAGGATCACTTCCAGAGCCCTGAAAAATGACCTCCAGCAGGCCACAAATGTGTATGTGTCTGCACAAATGTTGAGAAACCGACTCCATGAGGATGGTCTGAGTGCCCGACGTCCACAGATGGGGGTTGTGCTCACAGCCCAACACCATGCAGGACCATTGGCATTCGCCACAGAACACCAGGATTGGCAAATTCGCCACTGGCGCCCTGTGCTCTTCACAGATGAAAGCAGGTTCACACTAAGCACATGTGACAGACATGACAGATTCTGGAGACGCCGTGCAGAGTGAACTGCTGCCTGCAACATCCTTCAGCATGACCGGTTTTGCAGTGGGTCAATAATGTGCTCGTCAGAGGTAGCCTGACTGCCATTAGGTACCGAGATGAGATCCTCAGACCCCTTGTGAGATCATATGCTTGTGCGATTGGCCCTGGGTTCCTCCTAATGCAGGACAATTCCAGACCTCATATGGCTGGAGTGTGTCAGCAGTTCCTATAAGATGAAGGCAAAGAAGCTATGGACTGTCCCGCCCTTTCCTCAGACCTGAATCCGATTGAGCACGTCTGGGACATCATGTCTCCATCCACAAATGTCATGTTGCACCACAGACTGTCCAGGAATTGATGAATGCTTTAGTTAATGTCTGTGAGGAGATCCCTCAGGAGACCATCTGCTGCCTCATCAGGAGCATGCCCAGGTGTTGTACAGTAGGGACGTCAAACCGGCACATGAAGGCCACACAAACTACTGAGCATCATTTTGACTTGTTTTAAGGACATTACATTCCACTTTCATTTTGTGTGTGACTCCAAATCCAGGCCTCTATTGGTTAATAAATTTGATTTTCATTGATGATTTTTGTGGGATTTTGTTGTCAGCACATTCAACTTTGTACAGAGCAAAGTATTCAATGAGAATATTTCATTCATTCAGATCTAGGATGTGTTATTTGAGTGTTCCCTTTACTTTTTGAGCAGTGTATTTCAGTGATTCTGAGACACCTTCTACTTTATGTTAGTAGTACATTTCTGAAAATATCAGAATTTTGGCAAAAATGTTGAAAAGTGTGCAATTTTCAAATTTTAAAGCTTTCAATTTTTATCATCTTTAAACCAGTTAGTCATGCTCTTTAAAATATTTAATTAATAACATTTCCTATATGTTTACTTTTCATCTGAATCATTTTTCAAACATTACTTTATTTTTTTAAGATCTTGGAAGGGTTAAAAGTTTAGTAGTAATTCTTCATCTTTTTTGAACAATTTACAAAACCTTGTTCTTTAGTGTCCTTTTGTGATTTAAAGGACTTTAAGAGGCCTACAGTGGGGGAGTAAGTATTCGATCCCTTGCTGATTGTGTAAGTTTGCCCACTGACAGAGACATGAACAGTCTATAATTTTAAGGGTAGGCTAATTTTAAAATTGAGAGATAGAATATAAAAAAAATCCAGAAAATCACATTGTATAAATTACATAAATGTGTTTGCATGTTGCAGTGAGAAATAAGTATTTGATCCCCTAGCAACCATTTAGAGTTCTGGCTGCTACAGATCAGTGAGACTCCTAATCAACTCGTTACCTGCATTAAAGACAGCTGTCTTACATAGTCACCTTTATAGAAGACTCCTGTCCACAGACTCAATTAATCAGTCAGACTCTAACCTCTACAACATGGGCCAGACTAAAGAGCTTTTAAGGATGTCATGGAAAAGGTCATAGACCTGCAGAAAGCTGGAATGGCTACAAAACCACAAGCAAGACGCTGGGTGAGAAGGAGACAACTGTTGTTGCAATAGAAAGAAAATTGAAGAAATACAAATTGACTGTCAATCGACATCGATCTTGGGCACCATGAAAAATCTCACCTCGTGGGGTATCCTTGATCATGAGGAAGGTGAGAAATCAGACTAAAACTACATGGGGGAAACTTGTTAGTGATCTCAAGCAGCTGGGACCAGTCATCAAGAAAACCATTAGTAACACATATCGCCTTAAAGGTTTAAAATTCTGCAGTGCCCGCAAGGTCTCCCTGCTCAAGAAAGCACATGTGCAGCCCGTCTGAAGTTTGCCATTGAACACCTGAATAATTCTATGAGTGATTGGGAGAAGGTGCTGTGGTCAGATGAGTCAAACATTGAGGTCTTTGGCATTAACACTAGAACTACTGATGGAGTCATTTTGACTCCTTTCGTTTTTTATTTCTCTTCTGTGACTACATTTTTCAGAATTCCGGCTTGAAACTCGGTGACTTTTCCTCAAATATGATGTGAAAAAAGATTTGTGAGAATAAATAATTTTGGTGAAAAATTTGTGCGTTTTTTTCAAAATTTACCAAGAACTACTGAAGGGAGTCATTTTGACTCCCTACTATATTTTGAGGTCCTTTTGTCACTAAATGTTGCTATAAAGTTTTGTGCATAATTTTTTCACTTTGTCTTATTTACCCTGATGTTCATATAGATGTAGTTCAATTTACATGTCAACTTTTCACATTTTCCTTGTGTTTTACCTGCTTGTATTACTGTGTAATGCTGAACAAAATAGCTTGTTTACTCTAGGCTCTTATCTTATGCTAATTTTTGATTCATATATATTGACACATATAAAGAACTGTACGCTTGCAGAAGCATGCAGGAACAATAATTTACAGTTTACTCTATCTGATGAGGAGCTAGATGCATTCATTGCGATATTCTATGCTCGTGGAATATCTGGCACGAACCGTCACTCGATTAGCAGTATTTGGTGTAATGACTGGGGAATACCGTTTTGCAAAGCGACAATGTCTAGGGACCGCTTTGTTGAAATTATGAGGTTTCTCAGATTTGATGAGAAATCTACTCGATCGGAGAGACTGCAAACGGACAAGTTTGCTCTATTTTCTACTGTGTGGGACAGGTTTATTGAAAATTGTATTGCGTGTTACAAACCTGGCCCATACATAACGGTGGATGAGCAACTTTTCCCAAGCAAAACTAGGTGTCCATTCACGCAGTACATGCCTTCCAAACCAGATAAATATGGCCACAAATATTGGCTAGCTGTTGATAAGGAGAGCAAATATCTGGCAAATGGCTTCCCTTATCTAGGCAAAGATGACACACGCCGTGCTGAGGACCGTTTAGCTGACCATGTGGTAATGAAGTTATTGGACCCGTTTTTGAAAAAAGGTCGCAATGTTACAACCGATAATTATTTTACTTCAGTAAAATTAGCTAAACAGCTAAAAAGCAAAGGAACAACCATCGTGGGAACACTGAACAAGATAAGGCGAGAAGTGCCTAAAGAAATAAAATCCATGAAAGAGGAATTGTACAACACTAAAGTGTTTAGAAATGAAGACAATTTTACACTTACAGTATATCAAGGAAAGCCCAACAAAAATGTTGTCATTTTGAGTTCCGTCCATCCAGATGTTGTTGTTGCGTCTGATTCCGCTAAAAAAACTCCAGAAACAGTAAAGTTTTACAATGAAACAAAATATTATTATTATTATTATTATTGTTTATTTCTATAGCACCATTGATTCCATGGTGCTGTACATGAGAAGGGGTTACATACAAATTACAGGTATCACTTACAGTAAACAAACTAACAATGACAGACTGATACAGAGGGGAGAGGACCCGGCCCTTTCGGGCTTACATTCTACAGGATTGTGAGGCAGGAGACAGTAGGTCGGGGGGTTGCAGCAGTTCCGGTGTTGGTTGAGGCAATATCTCCGGTAGTGGTGAGGAGGCAGCAGGGTCATTGCAGGCTGTAGGCTTTCCTGAAGAGGTGAGTTTTCAGGTTCCGTCTGAAGGATCCGAATGTGTTTGATAGTCGGACTTGTTGGGGCAAAGAATTCCAGAGGATGGGGGATATTCGGGAGAAGTCTTGGAGGCGGTTGGGTGAGGAGCGAATAAGTGTGGAGGAGAGAAGGATGTCTTGGGAGGATCGGAGATTACGTGAGGGAAGATATCGGGAGATTAGTTCAGAGATATAAGGAGGAGACAGATTATAGATGGAGTAGATGTAGTGGATCAGATGGCACGAAAATATACCACACGAACATGCACAAGGAGATGGCCTGTTCATGCATTTGAAAATGCCTTAGACTTTGCGGGTATAAATGCATGGATAATATTCAATGAGATAACCCACCAAAAAATGTCACGCAAGGCATTTTTGCAAACGCTTGTGAGAGAGTTGAGTGGTCCTTATGTCACAGATAGGGAAAAGGGTTCCACGTCCCAAGTTTCTACATGCTCAGAAGTGATGGTTCAAACAAAATTTTGCCAGATCAAAGAAAAGTGCAAGAAAAATAGATCTGTCGGCAATTGTAAGACTTGTGGTAAGTCTTTGTGTGGGCAATGTACTGCCATAAATCAAAGGCAATGCCTAAAATGCGAAACACCAAATGTTTAGAAGGTGAATTCTGCGCCATATTTTCATTTTTATGCTCCTCCACCTACATTTTCTCTGCTTTTTGTTCTTCAGTTGTTGTTTATATGTGTGCACTTGAATAAAAAAAAATGTTTGAAAAACATCTATTATAATTATTGTTATTTTCTGTAGAAAAATAAGAAAAGCAGAAAAAAAACAATCAAAAGCATTACTGTTGGATCTCACAATAATAATACATTACAAAAAATATAATTATTAATAAATAACCACAAATGAAACTCTAAAAATAAACGAAAACAAGCAAGGAGTCAAAATGACTCCTTTCAGTAGTTCTAGGCGGGGTCACGAGTCCAGTAGTCCTAGTGTTAACTCAACTCACCGTGTTTGGAGGAAGAGAAATGCTGCCTTTGACACCAAAGTACACCATCCCCACTGTCAAGCATGGAGGTGGAAATATTATGTTTTGTGGGTGTTTCTCTGCTAAGGACACAGGACTACTTCACCGCATCAATGGGAGAATGGATGGAGCCATCAACCGTAAAATCCTGAGTGACAACCTCCTTCCCGCCACCAGGACATTAAAAGTGGTCATGGCTGGGTCTTCCAGAAAGACAATGACCCAAAACATACAGCCAAGGCAACAAAGGAGTGGCTCAAAAAGAAGCACATTAAGGTCATGGAGAAGCCTTGCCATTCTCCAGACCTTAGTCCCATAGAAAACTAATGGAGGGAGATGAAGCTCCAAGTTGCCATGCGATAGCCTCAAAATCTTAATGATTTAGAGAAGATCTGCAAAGAGGAGAGGAGCAAAATTCCTCCTGACATCAAACCTCATCATCAACTACAAGAAACCTCTGACTGCTGCGCTGCCAACAAGGGTTTTGCCATCAAGTATTGTTTTGTTTGCCAGAGGGATCAAATACTTATTTCTCACTGCAAAATTCAAATAAATTTATACAATTTATACAATGTGATAATCTGGATTTTATTTTTGATGTTCTATCTCTCAATGTTAAAAGTACCCTACCCTTAAAATCATAGACTGTTCATGTCTTCGTCAGTGGGCAAACTTACAAAATCAGCATTGGTGCAAATACTTATTTCCCCCACTGTATATATTGGAAACTCCCCAAAAGCTATATCAATTTAAAAATGTCACCCCTTTAAATACTTTAAAACTACTGTTATTGCTGACCCTATAATTTGTTGCACAGTTAATTTTGAGCTCATTGATATCCCACATGTGGTCAGAAACCTCTGTTTGGACAAACTCCAACACTAGAAATGGAAAGAGCACCAAATGAATTTTGGAACACAATTTTGGCTGAAATAAAGCGTCACATTTGAATGTCTCTAATGTGTTTAAACAATAAAAATCCTCCACAAGTCACCCAATTTTAGAAGCTACACCCCTCGTGGATTTAATCCTGGGGTATACCGGCATTTTTAACCCACAGGTACAACACAGAATTTGATAAAATTACGTCATTATTTTGAAAAATTTCAATTCTTTTCATGAAAATGTTTCTTAAGTCCAAATGTTTTATTCTTGTAAGAAATAACATGAAAAAGTGGACCACCGACTTTGGTGCCTCATTCTGCTGACAGCAGCCATGCCACACATGTAGTTAAGAAGGTGTTGGACAAATGGCAGGGCTCGGAAGGGAACAAGCGACATTTGGTGTTTGGAGTGTAAGTTTGGCTGGAATAGATGGCAAACACCATGTCTCATTTGCAGAGGCACCAAGCTGCCAAAAGAGCATAATGTCCCTCTAATGACCTCATTTCAGAAACTAGGCAGATTAAGGAATTTATTTAGGGGTGTATAGCATTTTGAATCCAGAGTTGCTTCACAGAACGCTTTAAAATATGAGTGTGAAAATGTAAAATATGTTTTTTACACTTAAATGTTGTTTTAGCCCTCAATTTGTAATTTTCATGATTGATAATAGTAGAACATGGACCCAATAATTTATTTGTTTCAAAACTTCTCCTGAAAGTAATGATACCCCATTTGAGGTCAAAAACTGCTGTTTGAGCACATGACAGGGCTCGGACATTAAAGTGTGCTATTTGATTCTTGGAGCCTAAATTTGTCTGGAATAAATTGTGAATACCATGTCGCATTGACAAGCCTCTGACATCCAAAAATAGCAGAAACTCCTGACAACTGACACCATTTTTTGACAGTAGACCTATCAAGGATCTCATATGGGAGTTGTGAAGAAACCAGATTGAATCTTAATTTCCCAGACAAACATGTTTTTTTAAACCCATAAGAATTGACTTTTTATCTGTATATTGGCTTGTGGATTTAAGTGTTTATGTCTGGTGGGTCAAGAAGACAATCTTGAAAGCTGATATATTATTTAACATACTGTCTAAAAGTGTAATAGTGACTTGTACATAGTGGGTGTTTATCTGTTTTTATTGTGAGCTGATATGCTATTTGTGTATTGTACTATTGTACTCTAAACAGTCTGAGCTATGAGACTGAACGGAAGCAAACTGGGCAATTCTAAAAATAGCTTACATAACTCGGGTATAAAAACAAGAGACAGAGAGAGAGCAGATCAGACCTCATCTCATCCCACAGAGCTACCAGTCGCCATTCTGCACAATACTCAACGGACCAGAGACAGGACTGCAGCTAATTCATCATGGCACCATCACAAGGGACTCGGATCTATGATTCTAAGGGAGACAACCTAGGAGTTTTTGGCTTTGGTTGGAAGGACACAGATCTGATCCAGTGACCCTCTCTGAACCATGGATATGTTTGGAGAAAGCCAGGTTTTGAAACCCACTGGTTGCCTGGTTCCATGGAGATGGTCAGATAAGCCAGGTGGTGACTCTCATGTCAACTGGCTTTGGACCTTGTATGGACAGTATGGACTGTCACCTCCCTACGCTTGTTGTTATCTCTTCAACGTGTGTATATCACAGGTGGAATAGCGACCTTGGGAGCTGTGACGTAGTGTCAACTGGCTTTGGGCCTTCTACGGACTCTATGAACTGTTCTCGGACATCTCCTTACGCTTGTCAATATCTCTTCTCTGTGTGTATATCAAAGGTGGAATATCAACCCTGGGAACTCTGACATAACATCTACCATTATCCAGGCGATTCAGCGGAAGGGCTGGGCCCTGTAGTGTGCACCATGTTGGGAGTAATTGCTGGGATTGTTCTGTTTGCTACTGGGTGTTGTGGATCAAAAAAGCATTGCCACACTGTTTTACCCTAAACCTGCGTTGTCTGTGTCCACGGAGAGATAGAGCTGGCGTTCAGTGGTATGAGCCCTGGTCCATGCAGTCTTTCTAAAGGCAGCCAGGCCAGCGGACGAGAGCACCCACGGACCCCGTTTCTCCACAGGGGTGTACTGAGCATTTTAACCTGTAGGTGCTATACTGAACTTTTTTTAACTTTTTAAAATTTAGATGTGAAAACAAAGATAGTTTTTTGTCACTAAAACACTGTTTTAACATCAAATTTATAATTTACACAAGGTGTAATAGTAGAAAATGGACCCCATATTTTTCTATGCAATATCTCACAGTATTTCCCCATATGTGGTCAAAAACTAAAGTTTGGACACAAGGTAAAACACTGGAAACAAAGTGTCTATTTTATTTTTGGAACACAAATTTGAACACCATGTTGTATTTGCAGAGCCTCTGAGGTGCCAAAAAAGAAGAAACACCCAGAAGTGTTTGGTAGATTAAACACCATAACAAATTCATCTATAAGTAGGATGAGCATGTTTAAGCCACAAACTAGAAAGTGAAGACCTTGTTTTTTCTACTAAAATTTACTTTTTCGCTTTCTGGCCCACATGAGGAAATGGGAAAAAATGGACATGACAATTTGTTATGCAATTTTTACTGATTGTGACAATAATATGCAATTGTACCCCACTGTTTGAGCACACGGCAGGGATAAGTGGAGATGGAGCGCTACTTGGCTTTATGAAAGCAGATTTCATTTGAATAGATTGTGGGCTCGATTAGCCAAGCCCCTGAGGTACCAGATCAGCAGAACCTCCACAAGTGGCCCCATATTGGAAGATTCATTGCCTTAGGAAATCATATACACGTGTAGTGAGTATGTTGAATCCACTGGTGCCTCACAGAATTTTGTATCATGGGACAAGGAAACATAATATTTTAGTGGTAAAAATGTATTTTTTTATTAGTTGCAAATTTAACAGTTACACAAGGGGTAATAGATGAAACTGGATGGAAAAATGTACCGCATAATTTTTGCTGAACGTGGTCATGCCCTAAATGTTCTCAGAAACCACTGTTTGGAAACATGTCAGGGCTGAGAAGCAAGGAGCACGATTTGGCTTAAGAAGCGTGAATTTTGAGGCCAGATTTTACTGGATTTTATTTGAGTGGGTGGGAGCCAATCAATATTACCAGAGTCTATGTTCTATGTTCTACAAGTAGACTGGGAAACCCCTATATTTACAACTACAGATAATGGACCTGAGGGGGGCTTGCTTTTTACAAGATAAATTAGAGATTTTTTGATAGCTCACAATATTAGATTGGGATCACATTCTTTTGTTCTATGCTGTTCACTTACGACAGGATTTCCATGTAAATCCCACCAAACTGCTATTCAGACTAAACCCCTGACAGAGCTAATCACTATAATGAGGCCAGTGGAAACACTTTGCACTCTATTTGGCATTTGATGAGTTTTATGGTAGTATCCATTTTTAGATGTCTATGCACAGAACTGAGGTTGACTATGCTTGTTTGCTGAAATGATGACTTAAATAATGTGGCACCCTCGGAACACAGAGCATAGGGAGTTCAAAGTGACTCTATCTGCCCTATTATGTATAGTGGTTCCATTGGGTGTTTGGTCTGAATTGTAGTTTTTGGGACTTACACCAAAAACCAGCCATTAGCGCTCAGCAGAGGGAACAGGAAAGCTAAAACTTTTGCATTTCGTCAAGTAGAGTTTTATGGGGGCTTATTTTTTGCACAACAAGTTGAAGGTATTTTTTAACCATTTTGGGGTATATACCATTTTTTGATCGCTATTTATTGAGATTTTTCTTATACAGAATGAACAAAATGCTGTTATTCATAGTATCATAGAATCATAGAATGGTAGAGTTGGAAGGGGCCTCCTGGGCCTTCTGGTCCAACCCCCTGCTCAAAGCAGGATTTTCTAAATCATCCCAGACAGATGTCTATCCAGCCTCTGTTTGAAGACTTCCATTGAAGGAGAACTGACCACCTCTTGTGGCAGCCTGTTCCACTCATTGATCACCCTAACTGTCAAAAAGTTTTTTCTAATATCTAATCTGTGTCTCCTCCCATTCAGTTTCATCCCATTGCTTCTAGTCTTTCCTTGTGCAAATGAGAATAAAGATGATCCTTCTACAATGTGACAGCCCTTGAGATATTTGTAGACAGCTATTAAGTCTCCTCTCAGTCTTCTTTTTTGCAAGCTAAACATTCCCAAATCCTGCAACCGTTCCTCATAGGACATGGTTTGCAGACCGGTCACCATTCTGGTGGCTCTTCTCTGAACTTGCTCCAGTTTGTTGATGTCTTTTTTAAAATGTGGTGCCCAAAACTGGACACAGTATTCCAGATGAGGTCTGACCAAAGAGGAGTAGAGGGCAATAATGACCTCACGTGATCTAGACTGTATGCTTCTGTTGATACATCCTAGAATTGCATTTGCCTTTTTTGCTGCTGCATCACACTGTTGACTCATGTTAAGTCTGTGATCAATTAGTATACCCAAGTTTTTTCACATGTGCTGTTACTTAGCCCTATTCCTCCCATTTTGTATATGCTTTTTTCATTTTTATTGCCCAGATGTAGTACTTTGCATTTTTCCCTGTTAAAATCCATTCTGTTAGTTGCTGCCCACTGCTCCAGTTTATGTATATCTTTTTGAATCCTCTCTCTCTCTTCTCTAGTATTAGCTACCCCTCCTAGCTTTGTGTCATCAGCAAATTTGATCAGTTTACCCTCAATTCCTTCATCTAAATCATTGATAAAGATGTTGAACAATACAGGGCCCAAAACAGAGCCTTGTGGTACCCCACTTGAGACATTCTTCCAACTGGATGTGCAGCCATTTACAACCACTCTTTGGGTCCGATCACTAAGCCAGTTATGAATCCACCTAACAGTTGCCTTGTCCATTCCATACTTAGTCATTTTTTCAATAAGGATTGTGTGAGATACTTTGTCAAATGCTTTGCTGAAGTCAAGATATACTATATCTACAGCATTTCCCTGATCCACCCAGTCAGTGATTCTGTCATAGAAGGAAATTAAGTTAGTCTGACATGACTTATTAGTTACAAACCCATGCTGACTCTGTTTAATCACTTCATTCTTATCCAGGTACTTGCATACATGTTCTTTAATAATTTGTTCAAAGATCTTTCCTGGTATAGAAGTCAGACTCACCGGCCTGTAGTTCCCTGGGTCCACCTTCTTCCCCTTTTTGAAGATAGGAACAACATTTGCTCTTCTCCAGTCTTCTGGGACTTCTCCTGTTCTCCAAGAATTTTCAAAGATTATGGACAGTGGTTCAAGAATTTCTTCTGCTATCTCCTTCAGTACCCTGGGGTGTAATCATCTGGACCTGGAGACTTGAATTCATTTATGTTAGCTAAGTGTTTCCTCACTGTCTTTCTGTTTATAGATATCCTGGATTCTTCTATTCCTTTAATAGGACAGTGAAGATCAGTTGATGTTACATTTCCTTTCTGAGAGAAAACAGATGCAAAATAGGAATTTAAAAGTTCAGCCTTCTCAACATCCTGACTTACCATTTCATCATTTTCATCCTGTAAAAATCCTATAGCATCTTTGACTTTTCTTTTACTTTTGACGTATCCCCAAAATCCTTTTTTGTTGCTTTTGACGTCACTTGCAAGCCTTAATTCATTGTCAGCTTTAGATAATCTGATTTGTGCCCTGCAGGTTCTGCAGACGGCTTTATATTCTTCTTTAGATATGCCTCCCTCTTTCCATTTGATAAACATTTCTTTCTTCCTTTTTAGCATGTGTTTAAGTTCTATGTTCATCCATCCTGGTTTCCTTAAATGCTTCCCATTCTTCCCTCTTTTCGGAATTGTTAACGATTGTGCTTTGAGAATCTCATTTTTCAAGATTTTCCATCCTTCCTGGACATTTTTGTCCTTAAGGATATCCAGCCATTGGATCCCTCCAATTCTCTTTCTGAGTTCCTTAAAATCTGCCTTTCTAAAATCTAACCTTGACGTCTGAGTCTTCACAGGTCTTCCTCCTCTTGTTATCCAAAATTCTAAAATAGCATGGTCACTACCTCCTAGAGTCCCAGCCACTCTTACCTCCTCCACCATTTCCTCCCTGTTTATGAGGATTAGATCCAAGGTAGCAGATCCCCTTGTTTTCTCCATTACCTTTTGGAAGATAAAGTTGTCAGCAAGAGAGGATAAGAATTTCCTGGACCTGTTAGTTTTGCCTGAGAGAGATTCCCAACAAATGTCTGGATAGTTGAAATCTCCCATGACCACTATGTCATATTTTTTGGAGAACTTGGCCATTTGATGCATAAAGAGTTCATCCATATCTTCAGCTTGCACAGGCGGCCTGTAGTAAATGCCTACAATGGTGTCCTTTCCATTGTTCTGTCCTTGTATTCTTACCCAAACAGTTTCCACAGAACTCCCAGTCTCTGAAGAGTCAATCTCTGTGCAGATATACGCTTTTCTAACATACAATGCAACACCTCCTCCTCGTTTATCAAGTCTGTTTCTTGCAAATAAGTTGTATCCTTCTAGCCTTGTATTCCAATCATGTGTATCGTCCCACCAAGTCTCAGTGATTCCAATGACATCATATTTCTTCTCCTGCGTTAGTAGCTCCAGTTCTCCTTGTTTGTTGCCCATGCTTTGTGCATTCGTATAGAAACACTTTAGTTTGTGATTGGTTTCTCTTCCTTCAATATTTTTATTATGTAAATTTTTTTGTCTTTGTTCTTCCCCTTCACTTCTAATAGCAGAGTTCTCAATAGTATTTGTCAAGTGTATGGCTTTTGCTGGCGTTTTGCTTCCCTTCCCACATTGTTCTAGTTTAAAGCTCTCCTGATGAGTGTAGCAAGGCGACTTCCAAATACATGTATTCCAGTCTTCGTAAGTGCACCCCATCTCTAGCAAGTAGTCCATCGTATAGGTAATTCACTCCGTGATCCAGAAATCCAAATCCTTGCTGACGGCACCATCGACGTAGCCAGTTGTTCACCTGCAGAATCTTATTCCACCTCCTTGTTCCATGGCCATCCACTGGGAGGATGGAAGAGAAGACCACCTGCACTCCCAGTTCTTTCACTTTCTTACCTAAGTTTTCAAAGTCACTGCAGATGGTTTCCAGGTCGTTTCTAGCGGTGTCATTTGTCCCCACATGTATTAGCAGGAATGGGTAGTCATCTTTAGGTCTGAAGAGTCCTGATATCCTGTCAGACACATCTTTAATTTTTTCACCTGGAAGACAGCACATTTCTCTTGAGGTTATATCCGGTCTGCAGATAGCGGCCTCTGTTCCTCTCAACAGGGAATCGCCCATGACAACAACTCTCCGTTTCTTCTTCACAACAGTTTTCTTTCTCCATTCAGGAGGACTCTGAGGGCGTACAAGGTTGTTTGTGGGCAAAGTCTTATCCTGATGTATTTCTTCATCGTTCTCCTGTGTAAGAGCCTGGTATTGGTTCCTGAGCAGAATTGGTGCTGACTGCCTCCTGATCCTCCTGCTTCTCTGGGTCACATGCTTCCATTCCTCTGTTTCTTCAGTTGCACTTCGAATTTCTTCTCTTTCTGTACCATGAAGAGATAATTCTGCTCTGTCTAAGAACTCTTCACCTTCCTTAATGGTCTTCAATGTAGATAACCTCTCTTCCAGATTTTGCAACTTTTCCTCCAACAGGGACACAAGCTTGCATTTCTGGCTTGTTTTCATATTTTATTTATCAAGCGATAAAGTGACAAGGCAAATTATTTTTTGAATCAGTTCGATTATAGTGCTGGCTATTACCGTATATACTCGAGTATAAGCTAACCCGAGTATAAGCCGAGGCACCTAATTTTTGCCATGAAAAACTGGGTAAGCTTATTGAATCGAGTATAAGCCGGGTATGCATTGTCCCCTCATCCCTATCATGGTATTCATGGCTCCCCTCCCAGTCATTGTCTACATGGCTCCCCCATCTGTCATGGCTCCCCCGTCCCTGTCGTGGTATGCATGGTCCCCAGTCCCCATCCTGTATGCATGGCTCTCCAGTCCCTATCCTGTATGCATGGCTTTCCAGTCCCTATACTGTATGCATGGCTCCTTATCCCCTATCCTGTATGTATGATTACTGTTTTAAAAAAAAAACATCCTATTTACCTGCCTGCGCTACCTCGCTGACACTGCATCTCATTGGTTTCTGGCTTTCAGCAGCTCTTACTGCCCAGCAACCACGTGACTTCACTCATTAAGGCAATGAATTTGCACTCCATGCCTATGTGAGTGGAGAGGAGTGGAAATTCATTACTAAACTTGAGCAAAACAGGTCGGTCAGATTCATAAGTCGCCGACTTTTGTCAAAGTCGGGTTTCGCTGACCGAAACCCCACCATAGCGTGAAGTCGGTCATGCGGTCAGCAAAACGAGCGCCAAAGTCAGTTTTCCCAGAATGCTTTCAGGCGCATTTTTTCAGCCAATGAGCAAGGACGTACACTGTGGGCAACGAGATGACATGGGCATTGTCCACCACCATCTTAGAGAAGGGCATTTCAGTGATTGGCTTGCTTTGGGGGGCGTCATAGTGTCTATAAAAGCCCTGACCACGACCACCATTTTACTTCTGGCAATCTTAACAGCAGGGAGAGGTTGCTGACTGTTTATCAGTAGGGAGAGAGTTAGGGCTGGAAAGAGAAGTTCTTCTGTGCTTGTTCTGATAGCAATTGTGCTGTACAGTTAGTGTGCCGTGACAGGGGAGGATTTTCTTGTGTGCAGCAGCGCTGGTTATTAGGCTGCCTGATAGCTGTATTGCTGGCTGTTTTAAAGATCATGTCTTTGGGCGACAACAGACACACTGCGGAGGTACTGGCCGACTACTTTCAGCGAGAAACTGAGTCATGGCTGGGCAGTCTACATCTTGAGCCAGGCAAGGAATTCAGTGATAACGGCCGTAATTTTGTGGCGGCCATAGCCCTGGCAAAACTCAGACACATACTTTGCCTGGCTCACAACTTGAACCTGGTGGTGCAGTGCTTCATAAATAATTATCCGGAGTTACCAGCCCTGCTCCATAAGGTGTGAAGACTGTGCTCGCACATCCGTCACTCACCCGTAGACTCAGTTCGCATGCAGAGGCTGCAGCGATCGCTCCACCTCCCCAAGCCTAATCATAGACGTTGCAACAAGGTGGAACTCCACCATGCACATGGTTGAGAGGCTGTGCGAACAGAGGCAGGCTGTAATGCATTTGTGAGAGGATACACGGGCAGGCAGTTTGAGGCAGACATCAGTTATCGGGTGTGCAGTGGTCAAAGATGAAAGACCTCTGTAAAGTCCTTCAGTTTTTGAGGAATGCACACGGCTGGTAAGCGCAGACGACGCCATCATAAGCATGAGCATTCCACTTATGCGTCTGCTCATGCAAACTTTGATGCACATTAAGGATCAGGCTTCTGCAACGGAGGAGTAGGAGGAAGAGGGAAGCCTTGATAACAGTCAGACATTGTCTGCTCAGGGAACTGTTCTGGACGAGGTGGAGGAAGTAGAGGAAGAGGAGGAGGATGAGGGGGATGATAATTTTGGGGAGGAGGATGCTTCTCAGGAGCAAGAGAAAATGTTGGCTTGCCAAGGTCAGTACAGGGTTTGTGCGCGACTGGAGGGATGTGGATTTGGCAGAAAGTGCTCCTTCACCCACCACTGGCAGTGCATCATTGACACCGGGAACATTGGCCCACATGTGTGATTATGTCTTGCGGATCCCAAAAAGGGACCCCCGCATTGCCTAAATTATGAAGGATGACAACTACTAGTTGGCCAGCATCCTCAATCCATGCTATAAAGGCAAATTACAGAACATCATGCCACAGGAGAACCTAGAGCTAATATTGGCGAACAAACAAGCAACTCTGGTAAACCATTTGTTAGAGGCATTCTCAGCACACAGCTGCGGTGCAGGTTCAACCACGAGCTGTACTGGGCAACATGGAAGAGGTGTTCATGGTGCACACAGCCGAAGTGGCGTTGGAGACAGGGGTTTCATGACCATGTTGTGGACTGATTTCTTGAGTACCACTCACACGACTGGTAATACTGAATCGATTGCAACAGACAGGAGACAACAGTTGTCAACTATGGTTCAAAATTACCTCTCCTCACCTATCGATGTTCTCCCTCACAGTTCAATCCCCTTTAACTACTGTGCCTGTAAACTGGAAACCTGGCCTGAATTGGCACAATATGCCTTACAGTAGCTCGCTTGCCCTGCTGGTAGTGTGCTATCAGAAAGAGTCTTAAGTACTGCTGGATCAATCCTGACAGAAGAAGGACCCGGCTGTCGATCAAAAATGTTGGTGATCTCACCTTCATTAAAATGAACCATGCCGGGGTTTCAAAGGATTTTGTACCACCTTCCCCTGATGACAAGTAGGTTGCCAGCAAAATGGCTCGCTTTGTCCTCCTCTTCCTCCGACTTCTCCAATTCCTCCATTTGCATCTGCTGAACGTCCAGCCTACACCTCAACATATGCCAGTTTTTCCACCTCCCTAACTGGGCTGTACCCCCTCACAACTTTAGACAAATAACCCCCAGTTTTCAATGCGTTACTCTTATTATAAAGTAAATTAAAGTTGACAAGCTTAAGTAATAATAATTGATGTCGTTGGCATTGAAATGGGCACTGTAGGTTTGTTTGCTGTCCTCCACTCACTGGCGACTTTTATTCTCCATTGACTTGCATTGGTGTCGGGTTTCGCTTTTTGTCGAAACTCAGAATTTTGCCGTTAGTTAGTCGGCCGATTTCATTCGACTCGACGGAGACAAAGTCGCTCATCTCTGTTCATTACCTTAATGAGTGGGGTCACGTGACCACTGAGCACAGGAACAGGCTGTTGTCCCCGGGACCACGGTGATACAGGGACTTGCAGAGATGGCACCAGTTGGGTGAGTATGTCACAGCTGCTGGCTCCTGCTACTGCTCCCCACCCCCCGCCAGCTTTCGGGACAATGACTTATGTATAAGCAGCGGGGGGGCATTTTCAGCACAAAAAAATGTGCAGAAAATCTCAGCTTATACACAAGTATATTTGGTAATTATAGGGGGACCCCACGCCATTTTTTTTCTATGAAATAATCTTTTATTAATTAAACACATGTCCAGAATTTTGCACACACTATACTAATTGTATTTGTCAATGATATATATAGTATGGGTTCGGAAAATATTCAGACCTCTTTAATTTTTTCACTCTTTGTTTCATTGTAACCATTTAGTAATTGCAAAAAAGTTCATTTTTTCTCATTAATGTACACTCTGCACCCCATCTTTACTGAAAAAAAACAGAAATGTAGAAATTTTTGCAAATGTATTAAAAAAGAAAAACTGAAATATCACAAGGTCATAAGTATTCAGCACCTTCGCTCAGTATTGAGTAGAAGCACCCTTTTGAGCTAGCACAGCCATGAGTCTTCTTGGGAATGATGCAACAAGTTTTACACACCTGGATTTGGGGATCCTCTGCCATTCTTCATTGCAGATCCTCTCCAGTTCCGTCACTTTGGATGGTGAACGTTGGTGAACAGCCATTTTCAGGTCTCTCCAGAGATGCTCAATAAGGCTTAGGTCAGGGCTCTGGCTGGGCCAGTCAGGAATGGTCACAGAGTTGTTCTGAAGCCACTCCTTTGATATTTTAGCTGTGTGCTTATGGTCATTGTCTTCTTGGAAGGTGAACCTTCAGCCAAGTCTGAGGTCCAGAGCACTCTGGAAGAGGTTTTCATCCAAGATATCTCTGTACTTGGCCACATTCATGTTTCCTTCAATTACAACTAGTCATCCTGTCCCTGCAGCTGAAAAACACCCCCATAGCATGATGCAGCCACCACCATGTTTCACTGTTGGGATTGTATTGGGCAGGTGACGAGCAGTGCCTGGTTTTCTCCACACATACCGCTTAGAATTATAACCAAAAAGTTCTATCTTCGTCTCATCAAATCAGAGAATCTTATTTCTCATAGTCTAGGAGTCCTTCATGTGTTTTTTTAGCAAACTCTATGCAGGCTTTCATATGTCTGGCACTGAGGAGAGGCTTCCTTCAGGCCACTCTGCCATAAAGGCCCGACTGGTGGAGGGCTGCAGTGATAGTTGACTTTGTGGAACTTTCTCCCATCTCCCTACTGCATCTGTGGAGCTCAGCCACAGTGATCTTGGGGTTCTTTTACCTCTCTCACCAAGGTTCTTCTCCCACGATTGCTCAGATTGGCTGGACGGCCAGGTCTAGGAAGACTTCTGGTGGTCCCAACCTTCTTCTATTTAAGGATTATGGAGGCACTGTGCTCTTAGGAACCTTGAGTACTGCAGAAATTCTTTTGTAACCTTATCCAGATGTGTGTCTTGCCACTATTCTGTCTCTGAGTATGTCAGTGCATGGTCTGACATGCACTGTGAGCTGTGAGGACTTGTATAGACTGGTGTGCACCTTTGCTAATCAAGTTCTATCAGTTTAATTAAACACAGATGGACTCCAATGAAGGAGTAGAACCATGTCAAGGAGGATCACAAGGAAGTGGAAAGCTTCCACTTTAAATATGAGTGTCTGAGCAAAGGGTCTGAATACTTATGACCATGTGATATTTCAGTTTTCTTTTTTAATTAATTTGCAAAGATTTCTACATTTCTGTTTTTTTTCAGTAAAGATGGGGTGCGGAGTGTACATTAATGAAAAAAATGAACTTTTTGCATTTACCAAATGGCTGCAATGAAACAAAGAGTGAAAAATTTAAAGGGGTCTGAATACTTTCCAAACCCACTATATATCTATTCTATATGGATTTACTGTATGTAATTCATCTCTCCTATTCTGTTGGCTCCTGCAGTGTTTTTACAGAAGCCAACAAATGAATTACCGGTAGGGTTGAGCATTCCGATACTGCAAATATCGGATATCGGCCTATATTGGCTGTATCGAAATTCCGATTCCGAGTACCGATATTTTCGTCATATCGGATACCGGAATCGGAATGTCACGTCACTGTCAGTGTCCGTCGGTCGGGTCTGTCAGGAGTCAGCGGCACTTACCCGGCAGAAGATCTCCGGCGGTCACATCCCGGACTGCTTGATGGCCGCCATCCTCTTCTCCCTGGCGGTCACATGCAGTTTCTCGCGATAACTGCAGTGACTGCTGGGTAATCGCGGCCGTAAAGCAGTCAGTCCGATGACGTCACCGCCGGAGAAGCAGGTAATCAGCTGTGCTGCGCCGGGATGTCAGGCTCTGCCTGGCATTCCGATGTAGCAGAGTTGGATCGTCGTGGGACAATCGTTACTATGGACTGCGTCGGACAGGTGGTATACTGTTGGTTTGTTTTTTTTCTTTTTTTACAGGAGATCGATGGCGTCTCAGGAATGAGAGTGTAATAAAAGAAATGAAAACTGTGTTGTCTCTTTTATTTCATTAAAAGACTTTTTTCTTGCTGTGTCTTTTTTTTAAACATTTAAAAACTTTGGGATTAATAATGGATCGGTGTCTTATTGACGCCTCTCCATTATTAACCGGGCTTATTGTCACCGTGCAATCAACGGTGACATTAACCCCTTATTACCCCACTTGCCACCGCTACAGGGCAAGTGGGAAGAGTCGGGTAAAGTGCCACAATTGGCACATCTTTTGATGCGCCAAATATGGGGCTGCTGTAGCCTGGTATTATCAGGCTGTTGAGGGCCAAAATCCATGGGCCTTGACAGTCTTTTAATACCAGGCCGCAGCAGTCTGCATTTTACTTGGCTGGTTAACAAAAATAGGGGGATCCCCACGCCGGTTTTTTTTTTCAAGGGGATCCCCTATTTTTGTTAACCAGCCAAGCTAAGCAGACTGCTGTGGCCTGGTATTATCAGGCTTGCAAGGTCCATGGATATTGGATCCTTACCAGCCTGAAAAACCAGGCTTCAGCAGTCTGTTTCATCTGGCTGGTTAACAAAAATAGGGGGGACCCCACGCTAATTTTTTTCGAGGGGATCCCCTCTTTTTGTTAATCAGCCAAGATATGCAGACTGCTGTGGCCTGGTATTATCAGGCTGGCAAGGTCCATGGATCTTGGCTCCTTAACAGCCTGAAAATCCAGGCCTCAGCGGTCTGCTTCATCTGGCTGGTTAACAAAAATAGGGGGGACCCCACGCCAATTTTTTTCGAGGGGATCCCCTATTTTTGTTAATCAGCCAAGATATGCAGACTGCTGTGGCCTGGTATTATCAGGCTGGCAAGGTCCATGGATCTTGGCTCCTTAACAGCCTGAAAATCCAGGCCTCAGCGGTCTGCTTCATCTGGCTGGTTAACAAAAATAGGGGGGACCCCACGCCTTTTTTTTTTCGAAGGGAACCCCTATTTTTGTTAATCAGTTCCCTCTGACGTCACTGATGGTGTCCCTGGCTGACCTGAAGTGAAAGTGGAAAGCAATCAATTAAGCTTTCCACTTCCTCTCCTGTCAGCCAGGATTGGAACTCATTCATTTGGGGGTTTACTGTGAGGCTGCAGCATTAGCTGCGGTCCCTGCAGTAAACATTAACCCTTTCTGAAGGATTACACCGTGGGACCTGACTGTGCATGGGATTGGTAAGAATAATTTTGCTTTATTATTTTATTTTTATTACAGGAAATGGTTTTAGCAGGTAAATAAAATATGGTCAAAAACTGTATGATTATTTCATTAAACTTCTTTTTTATTAAAGTGTGTGTGTTTGATTTTTCTTTCATACAATAGGATTAATAATTGATAGTTGTCTAATTGACAGCTCTCAATTATTAACCTGGCTTAAAGTGACCTTTCAATTGCAAGGTCATTTTAACCCCTTATTAACCCATTCGCCACCGCTACAGGGCAATGGGAATAGACGGGCAAAGTGCCAGAAAGGACAAATCTAATTAGAGATTTGCCCTTTCTGGGGTGTCTGGGGGCAGATGTTAGTAGCCGGGGGGGCCAAAAATAATGGTCCCTCTCTGGGCTATTATTATCTGCCCCCACTCACTGGCTTTGTCTGTCTGGTTGCGAAAATAGGGCGGGAGCCCACGCATTTTTTTTTCAGCAATTTTACACCTCATATATATATATACATGTCATTGAGTTTGTGACACATATATATGTATATATTTATAGTTCATACACTTCTACATAGTATAATAGCCGCTAATTCAATTGCCGGCTTTTGTGAAAATGCAGAACCCGACATGAAATGACACTTGGTTTACATAGAGTTAACCATGTCTTTTCATGTAGTTTGATATCTGATTTGCACAAACAATTACATGAGTGTAAGTGTGCAAAATTTCACACCTGTAGGGGTTAATTAAAGGTGTAAATTCGTAGCAAAAAAGTCCGTTTTTTTTACAACGAATTTATACCTTTAATTAACCTCTACAGGTGTGAAATTTTGCACACTTACACTCATGTAATTGTTTGTGCAAATCAGATATCAAACTACATGAAAAGACATGGTTAACCCTATGTACACAAAGTGTCATTTCATGTCGGGTGCTTCTGTCTTTTCACAAAAGCCGGTTTTACCCGGCAATTGAATCAGAGGCTATTTTACTATGTAGAAGTGTATAAACTATAAATATATGTATATATATATATATATATATATATATATATATATATATGTCACAATGACATGTATATATATATATATATGTATTCTATGTGTGTATATTTAGTGTTTACAAGGAAAGAAAGAGGTTTTTTTAGTTACGATATTTTGTTCCCATAGACTTACATTGGATTTCCGGTATCGGTATCGGGTATCGCCGATATTTTAATGGTATCGGCGATACCATTCCAATTCCGATACTTTTGGATATCGGAAAGTATCGCTCAACTCTAATTACCGGCTATTCTTCTATCTATCTCTCTCTGAAATATATAAATAATTATATATAATATATATATATAAATAACTAGATGGTGGCCCCGATTCTAACGCATCAGGCATTCTAGAATATGTATGTAGTTTATTTATGAAGATGCTGAAGTATATGTGGAGGCTGCTGCTGCTGGGGTATATGTGGAGGCTGCTGCTGCTGGGGTATATGTGGAGGCTATTGCTGCTGGGGTATATGTGGAGGCTGCTGCTGGGGTATATGTGGAGGCTATTGCTGCTGGGGTATATGTGGAGGCTGCTGCTGCTGGGGTATATGTGGAGGCTGCTGCTGCTGGGGTATATGTGGAGGCTGCTGCTGCTGGGGTATATGTGGAGGCTGATGCTGGGTATATGTGGAGGCTGCTGGGGTATATGTGGAGGCTGCTGCTGGGGTATATGTGGAGGCTGCTGCTGCTGGGGTATATGTGGAGGCTGTTGCTGCTGGGGTATATGTGGAGGCTGCTGCTGCTGGCGTATATGTGAAGACTGCTGCTGCTGGGGTATATGTGGAGTCCTGCTGCTGCTGGGGTATATGTGGAGGCTGCTGCTGGGGTATATGTGGAGGCTGCTGCTGGGGTATATGAGGAGGCTGCTGCTGGGGTATATGTGGAGGCTGCTGCTGCTGGGGTATATGTGGAGGCTGCTGCAGCTGGGGTATATGTGGAGGCTGTTGCTGCTGGGGTATATAGAGGCTGCTGCTGGTTGGGTGTATGTGGAGGCTGTTGCTGGTGTTTACGTGGAGGCAGCCAGTCGGGGTACTTCCGCTGCGAGCAGCTGACTTCCATGCGGCAGGAGAAGACCCGCAGCTACCAACGGAAGATCAGCAGCTGGCGCCGCTGATCTCCCAACGATAGCGGTGGCGTGCGTGGTTCAAATGATGCTCCAATTAGCGGCCGGACTGCGCCTATCGCTGATTGGTCGCGTCCGGCCGGGCGCGACCAATCAGCGACGCGGGTTTACAGACAGACAGAATTAGATGATTATATAGTAGATATATATATATATATATATACATATATATATGTTAACTGGAAAGAAAAAAAGAAGCACAGAACATAAGCGCACTCACAGAACCATGTGATTATACAGAAAAGCCTTTATTGAAGATACAAAAATGTCAGACAGACCAAATACATGTTAAAAACAATTAAAACCCATGATGAAAAAATTCATAATAGGCAGGAGAAAAAAATACATACACATATATACACACTTAAACAAATTAGGACAGAATGCATATTGCATACATACTATGTTCACCTCCCCTGAAATTTCAAGAGTCAAGGGTGTATAAGGTATTGTGGTACACTAACTAGAATATATTGAACATCACAAACATAGTGTAGAAAAAACACCAATATAGTAAAATATAAATTTTATTAGTATCAAAAAATTTTTTTTATATAGATACAAGAAATATAACATACAAAACGCCTATAAGGCACGAATAAGGGAAGAGACAAACAATCACATATAATGTTGCGGTCCTAAATAAGATTCCACTATAATACGAGGTGGGGGGTAATGCTCACAAATATATATCAATAAAATGCCTGCTTCTATTGAAGTGATCTGAGATACATATATCCAAATAAATATATAAAGCCGTGCTTCCAAAAACCCAAAGCCGGGATCATATACCAGAAAATACAAGCATCCACTCTCACCCATAGTGCCTCGCTTCAACGGACACGTAGCCTCAACGCGCGTTTCGCGTGGGCTTCTTTGGGGGGCGAAACGCGCGTTGGGGCTACGTGTCCGTTGAAGCGAGGCACTATGGGTGAGAGTGGATGCTTGAATTTTCTGGTATTATGATCCCTGCTTAGGTACATATATTCATACTCGGGATAACCTGGTGACGTCACCATTTACTATATACCATTGAATCTTTTTCTGGCTTATCTACCTGGGTTTTTGGAAGCGCTCCTTCCCTTACGAGCTCTGCCGTGTGCCCAAACAGTGGTTTTTCCTCACATATGGGTATTGGCATACTCAGGAGAAATTGCACAACAACTTTATTTGTCCATTTTCTCCTTTTACCTTTGTGAAAATAAAAAAAAGTTTGTAAAAGATCATTTTTGTGACTAAAAAGTTAAATGTTAATTTTTTCCTTCCACGTTGCTTCAGCTTCTATGAAGCACCTGAAGGGTTAATAAACTTCTTGAATGCGGTTTTGAGTACTTTGAGGGGTGCAGTTTTTAGTATGGTGTCACTTTTGGGTATTTTCTGCCATATAGACCCCTCAAAGTGACTTCAAATGTGAGGTGGTCCCTTAAAATGGCTTTGTAAATTTTGTTGTAAAAATGAGAAATCGCTGATCAAATTTTAACCCTTATAAATTCCTAACAAAGAAAAAATTTGGTTCCAAAATTGTGCTGATTTTAAGTAGACATGTGGGAAATGTTATTTATTAACAATTTTTGTGACATATTTCTCTGTTTTAACCCCTTACGTCCAATGACGTGCACAGTCCGTCATGGCAAGGTGTCAGATCCGGCACCAGGACGGACTGTGCACGTCATGCCTTGATCTACCACTGCGTGTAAACACGCAGTGGTAGATCAGTGCCGACAGCTGATCACAGACAGCTGACAGGCACGGCAAGCGGTGCGGGACCTTTGTCGTCGGTCCCCGCACCCACAGCGCTGTGATTGGTCAGTCAATCTGACTGACCAAACACAGCAGCGATCGCACAGGAGAAGCTGAAATTTCAGCTTCTCCAGCGCGATCAGTGCAGGAGCCGGCGCTGCAGTGGCCAGGCTTCCTGCACTGACAGCCAGGAGTGGAGCCCCTACCGCCCCTGGCTGTTAACCCCCTGACTGCTGCGATCCAGCGTGATCGCAGAGCTCAGGGGGGGAGGCAGAGGGTCGGGAGCTCCCTCTGCCTCAGATCGGCGCCCTGCAATATATTTGCAGGGCCCGATCTCTGCCTTGATGACCCGGGGGTTGTCATGACAACCTCCGGGTCATCTAGCTACGAGAAGCTGCTGTGACCATGGTCACAGCAGCTTTCCCCATAGGTACATTGCATTGCAATGCTGGAGCATTGCAATGCATTGTAACTGCAATAAAAAGTAAAAAAAGTGAAAGTCCCATAAAGGGACAAGTTAAAAAAAATCAATTTTTTAAAAAAAATTGTAAAAAAAATATTAAAAATTAATTTAAAAAAAATCCCCTAAAAATACACATTTTTATGTAATAAAAAAAATAAAAAACAAAAAAAACACATGTTAGTATCGCCACGTCCGTAAAAATCCCATCTATAAAAGCGTAACCCTAGTTAACCCCTTCAGTGAAAGCCGTAAAAAAAACACAAAAAAGTAGTAAATTATACTTTTTCCAAGCGGTATCATCATACCGCTTGGAAAAAGTGCAATAACACGTGATCAAAAAGTCAGATATAAATAATCATGGTACCGCTGAAAACGTCATCTTCTCCCGCAAAAAACAAGCCGCTATACAGCATCATCAGCGAAAAAATAAAAAAGTTATAACTCGCGGAATAAACTGTGGCAAAAATAATTATTTTTTCTATTAAATTTTTTATTGTGTAAAAAACGCCAAAACATAAAAAAATATATATAAATGAGGTATCGCTGTAATCGTAGTGATCCGAAGAATAAAGCTCCTTTATCAATTTTACCACACGCGGAACGGAGGGAAAAAAAAAAAAAAAAAAACAATTCCTGAATTGCTGGTTTTTGTTCATTCTGATTCCACAAAATCGGAATAGGAAGCGATCAAAAAACGTTATGTGCCCTAATATGGTACCAATAAAAACGTCAGCTCATCCCGCAAAAAATAAGTCCCCAGATAACTCTGTTGGCCGAAATATGGAAAAATTATAGCTCTCAAAATTCGGCGATGCAAAAATTTCTTACAAAAAATTATTCCAAAAAAAGCATCTTTTAGTGTGTGACAGAAGCTAAACATGAAAAAAGGTTAAATCTGGTATCGCTGTAATCGCACCGATCGAGGAATAAAGTCGCCTAATCACTAATACCGCACGAGGAACGGCGTAAAAAAGAAAACCAATTCTTCACCTTTTGTAGATTTGTTCATTGTGCCTCCCAAAGATCGCAGTAAGGCGATCACAGTGGTTCCCCCTCACATATGGGGTATCAGCTTACTCAGGACAAAATGCACAATAGCTTTTGGGGTCCTATTTCTCCTGTTACCCTTAGAAAAATAAAAATTTGGGGGCAAAAAGGTCATTTTTGTGGAAAAAAATATGATTTTTTTATTTTCACGGCTCTACGTTATAAACTTCTGTGAAGCCCTTGGGGGTTCAAATTGCTGACCACACATCTAGATAAGTTCCTTGGGGGGTCTAGTTTGCAAAATGGGATCATTTGTGGGGGGTTTCTACTGTTTAGGCACATCAGGGGCTCTCCAAGCGCGACATGACACCCGTAGACCATTCCATCAAAGTCTGCATTTAAAAACGGTGCTCCTTCCCTTCCGATCTCTGCCATGCGTCAAAATAGTGGTTCCCCAACATATGGGATATCAGCGTACTCAGGACAAATTGCACAATAGCTTTTGGGGTCCTATTTCTCATGTTACCCTTATAAAAATAAGAATTTGGGGCAAAAAGATTATTTTTGTGGAAAAAAATATGATTTTTTTTATTTTCACGGCTCTACGTTATAAACTTCTGTGAAGCACTTGGGGGTTCAAAGTGCTCACCACACATCTAGATAAGTTCCTTGGGGGTCTAGTTTCCAAAATGGAGTCACATGTGGGGGGTTTCTACTGTTTAGGCACATCAGGGGCTCTCCAAATGTGACATGACACCCGCAGACTATTCCATCAAAGTCTGCATTTGAAAAAGGCGCTCCTTCCCTTTCGAGCTCTGCCATGCGTCAAAATATGGTTTACCCCCACATATGGGGTATCAGCGTACTCAGGACAAATTGCACAATAACTTTTGGGGTCCTGTTACCCTTTGGAAAATAACAATTGGGGTGGAAAGATCATTTTTGTGGAAAATATATGATTTTTTAATTTTACTGCTCTACGTTATAACCTTCTGTAAAGCCCTTGGGGTTCAAAGCTCTCACCACACATCTAGATAAGTTCCTTGGGGGTCTAGTTTCCAAAATGGGTCACTTGTGGGGGGTGTCCACTGTTTAGGCACACAGGGGCTCTCCAAATACGACATGGCGTCCAATCTCAATTCCAGCCAAAAAAGTCAAATGGCGCTGCTTTCCTTCCGAGCTCTGCCATGCGCCCAAATAGTGGTTTACCCCCACATATGGGGTATCAGCGTACTCAGGACTAATTGTACAATAACTTTTGGGGTCCTTTATCCTTTGGAAAATAAAAATTGGGATGAAAGGATCATTTTTGTGGAAAAAATATGATTTTTTTAATTTACGGCTCTACGTTATAACCTTCTGTGAAGCGCTTTGGGGTTAAAAGCTCTCACAACACATTTTGATAAGTTCCTTGGGGGTCTAGTTTCCAAAATGGGGATACTTGTGGGGGGTTTCCACTGTTTAGGCACACAGGGGCTCTCCAAATACGACATGGCGTCCAATCTCAATTCCAGCCAAAAAAGTCAAATGGCGCTGCTTCCCTTCCGAGCTCTGCCATGCGCCCAAATAGTGGTTTATCCCCACACATGGGGTATCGGTGTACTCTGGAGAAATTGTACAACAAATATTGTGGTTCATTTTCTCCTGATACCCTTGACAAAATTTAAAAAAATTGTGTCGAAAGAAAAATTTTGGGAAAAAAAATGTTCATTATTTCCTTCCACATTGCTTCAATTCTTGTGAAGTACCTAAAGGGTTAATAAACTTATTGAATGTGGCTTTGAACACGTTGAGGGGTGCAGTTTTTAGAATGGTGTCACTTTTGGGTATTTTCTGTCATATTGACCCCTCAAATTCACTTCAAATGTGAGGTGGTCCCTAAATAAAATGGTTTCGTAAATTTTGTTGGAAAAATGAGAAATTGCTGGTCAACTTTTAACACTTATAACTTCCTACAAAAAAAAATGTTGGTTCCAAAATTGTGCTAATGTAAAGTAGACATGTGGGAAATGTTATTTATTAACTAATTTTTGTGACATATCTCTCTGCTTTAATGGCATAAAAATTAAAAGTTTGAAAATTGCAAAATTTTCAAAATTTTTGCCATATTTCTGTTTTTTTCATAAATAAACGCAAGTTATATTGAAGAAATTTTACCACTATCATGAAGTACAATATGTCACGAGAAAACAATCTCAGAATCGCCAAGATCCGTAGAAGCGTTTCAGAGTTATAACCTCATAAAGAGACAGTGGTCAGAATTGTAAAAATTGGCCTGGTCTTTAACCTACAAAATGGCATGGTCATTAAGGGGTTAAGGGAATAAAAATTCAAAGTTTGAAAATTGCAAAATTTTAAAAATTTCGCAATATTTGCGTTTTTTTCAAAAATAAACGCAAGTTACAGTACAGACCAAAATTATGGACACACCTTCCCATTCAAAGTTTTTTCTGTATTTTCATGACTATGAAAATTGTACATTCACACTGAAGGCATCAAAACTATGAATTAGCACATGTGGAATTATATACTTAACAAAAAAGTGTGTAAACAACTGAAATTATGTCTTATATCTAGTTTCTTCAAAGTAGCCACCTTTTGCTTTGATGACTGCTTTGCACACTCTCGGCATTCTCTTGATGAGCTTCAAGAGGTAGTCATCGGAAATGGTTTTCACTTCACATGTGTGCCCTGTCAGGCTTAATAAGTGAATCAAGAAAGGCACATCCAGCCCATGAATGGCAGCGCTTCCCAGACTCACATCCAAAGATGATATTTCATATTTTTTTTATTTAATAAGTTAAAATGGAGGAGATACAACGCGTTTCGGATACAGTATATATCCTTCATCAGGTATCATAAAAACACAGTACAAATCCTACTAATATAAAATTCAGTAACACTTATATATAGTGGCAAACCTTTTATCCCAGTCTCAGACACTTGATTTAGGGAGTGGACCAAGTTCAGGAGCACACCCACCAACTTTGACAGCATAGATGCAAGAAGAAAAAAAAAAAAAAAAAAGCTTTCAAACTCTCTCTATGATATCATTCAATCCATTTGGATATAATGTTCCCAGACGATATATCCAAAACGTTTCTTTCCGGTTTAAAAGAGCATTCCTATTTGCAACACCAGAGGGTATCTGTTCCACTGGAGTTACTTTTATGTTGAAAATGTTGTTATGTTTAATTAGCAGATGCCTTGAGAGACTATGTTTTAAAAACCCATTTTTTGCTCTATTTCTGTGACCATTAATGCGGGACCGCAGTGTCTGCACAGTGCGTCCCACATATTGCAAACCGCAACTGCATGTGATGACATATACAACATAATCACTGCTACAGCTGAGTCTTTGTGAAATCTCAAAGACCTCACCAGTATTGTTACATTTGATAGTTTTAGCCCCGTGATCTAGGATCCCACAGGTACAAATTTTTTGGAGGTGCATTTGAAAACTCCGGTTCCTTGAAAAACACCACTTGAAATTTGATCCGTACCTTTTTTATTGTTTTTTCCTTTTGAATCCAACTGTTTTTTTAATTTACTGGGGTCCACCAAGTTTTTCAAAGTTTTCCCCCTTCTATATGTAATCCCTGGTTTATCAGGGAGATGTTTTCCCAAAACAGGGTCACGCTTCAAGATATACCAATATTTTGAAAGCACAGTTCTTATGACTTTATTTCCCCTATTGAATGTTGTCACAAAATTCAATTTCCAGCGATCATCACTTTTTTCTTTACCAATAGTCAAATTATCCCCTTCCTATTTTTTCCTTTTAAACATTCCTCCTGTGTTTTTATTTTGTAAGCCCTATATGCACCATTTATCAAATTTCTTGGGTAACTTTTTTCCTTGAATTTTCTTTTTAGAATTTTAGACTGAGCTACATAATCAGATTCTCTCGTACAATTCTTTCTTATACGAAAAAATTGGCTGTGGGGTATATTTACCTTCCACTTTTTGTAATGTGCACTGTTGAAATCTAAAAAGCCATTTGAATCCACCTTTTGAAGTGGGTTTTTGTAATAATTTTTTTCCCACTATGGCGTATCTCTAGATCAAGAAACACCATTTTTTCTTTATTAAATTGTGATGTAAAGGTGATCCCCCAGGTGTTATTATTGAGCTCCTTTATAAAATGTGCCGCTTCCTCCTCTGTCCCCTTCCATATGATAATCAGATCATCAATGAAGCGCTTGTAGAGCCTTATTTTATCATTAAAAACAGGCTTAGAGAGTGACGATGAGGACTCGAATCGCCCCATGAATAAGTTTGCGAAACTTGGCGCGACCCGAGTCCCCATCGCGGTGCCGAGCAACTGTAAGTACAGTACGCCTTCAAAAATGAACACATTGTGTTCAAGAATGAATTTGAGACCCTTTAACAGAAAGTCTCTTTGTTCAGAGAGCATCTCTGTCTTTGCTAAATAAAAACCCACCGCATTTACCCCCATTTCATGATCTATGTTGGAATATAATGAATTTACATCCAATGAGATAAAGGAATAGTTATCTTCCCATTCAATATCCCTCAATTCCTCGATTAATTGTGTGGAGTCTCTCAAATATGAAGGAAGAGACTTTACTAAATCTTGTAAAAACAAGTCAATATAATGAGAAAGATGACAAGTCAAAGACCCTATTCCTGATATTATCGGTCTGCCAGGTGGTTTTTCAGGGTTCCTATGCAATTTTGGTAAATGATAAAATAATGCCATGGTTGGCGCTGTATTTGTTAAAAACCTTTTTTCTGTTTTATTAAGAATATTCCTCTCATAGGCTTCCTTGATCATATGGTGATAGTCCCGGACAAAGGATTGTGTAGGATCTTCTTTTAGAATTTTGTAATATCTCATATCAGACAATATGTTCAAAGCTTCCTCAATATAGTCAGATCTGTTTTGCACAACCCTCCTCCCCCTTTATCAGCTTGCCTTATTACTATATCTGTATTTTGTCTTAAATCCTCCAATGCCACTTTTTCTCTTTTAGAGATGTTATTCTCCTTTTTTATCTTATTTTTCCCAATTCCATGCTTTTCGATTTTATTTTTATTACCATTATTTTCCCATTTCCTAAATTCTTCAGATACTAATGAAAAAAAAAGTGTCTATATTTGGTCCTCTGTGTTGATGAGGATTAAATAGAGATTTTGGGTGTACCTCCTTGTGGATAAATTCACTTTCTTTATTTGTCTCTAATGGGATCAGTATTTTTTTTTTTGAGATCCCCAATGTCCTCATTTTTTTCAGTCAACAAGAAATGTCTTTTAAGAGTAAGTTTGCGAGTATATGCATTTAAATCGAGAAAAAGATCAAATGCATACTTAAAATTTCCATTTCTGGAGGGGATAAGAATCATAGAATCATAGAATCATAGAATGGTAGAGTTGGAAGGGACCTCCTGGGCCTTCTGGTCCAACCCCCTGCTCAAAGCAGGATTCTCTAAATCATCCCAGACAGATGTCTGTCCAGCCTCTGTTTGAAGACTTCCATTGAAGGAGAACTCACCACCTCTCGTGGCAGCCTGTTCCACTCATTGATCACCCTAACTGTCAAAAAGTTTTTTCTAATATCTAATCTGTGTCTCCTCCCATTCAGTTTCATCCCATTGCTTCTAGTCTTTCCTTGTGCAAATGAGAATAAAGATGATCCTTCTACAATGTGACAGCCCTTGAGATATTTGTAGACAGCTATTAAGTCTCCTCTCAGTCTTCTTTTTTGCAAGCTAAACATTCCCAAATCCTGCAACCGTTCCTCATAGGACATGGTTTGCAGACCGGTCACCATTCTGGTGGCTCTTCTCTGAACTTGCTCCAGTTTGTTGATGTCTTTTTTAAAATGTGGTGCCCAAAACTGGACACAGTATTCCAGATGAGGTCTGACCAAAGAGGAGTAGAGGGCAATAATGACCTCACGTGATCTAGACTGTATGCTTCTGTTGATACATCCTAGAATTGCATTTGCCTTTTTTGCTGCTGCATCACACTGTTGACTCATGTTAAGTCTGTGATCAATTAGTATACCCAAGTCTTTTTCACATGTGCTGTTACTTAGCCCTATTCCTCCCATTTTGTATATGCTTTTTTCATTTTTATTGCCCAGATGTAGTACTTTGCATTTTTCCCTGTTAAAATCCATTCTGTTAGTTGCTGCCCACTGCTCCAGTTTATGTATATCTTTTTGAATCCTCTCTCTCTCTTCTCTAGTATTAGCTACCCCTCCTAGCTTTGTGTCATCAGCAAATTTGATCAGTTTACCCTCAATTCCTTCATCTAAATCATTGATAAAGATGTTGAACAATACAGGGCCCAAAACAGAGCCTTGTGGTACCCCACTTGAGACATTCTTCCAACTGGATGTGCAGCCATTTACAACCACTCTTTGGGTCCGATCACTAAGCCAGTTATGAATCCACCTAACAGTTGCCTTGTCCATTCCATACTTAGTCATTTTTTCAATAAGGATTGTGTGAGATACTTTGTCAAATGCTTTGCTGAAGTCAAGATATACTATATCTACAGCATTTCCCTGATCCACCCAGTCAGTGATTCTGTCATAGAAGGAAATTAAGTTAGTCTGACATGACTTATTAGTTACAAACCCATGCTGACTCTGTTTAATCACTTCATTCTTTCCAGGTACTTGCATACATGTTCTTTAATAATTTGTTCAAAGATCTTTCCTGGTATAGAAGTCAGACTCACCGGCCTGTAGTTCCCTGGGTCCACCTTCTTCCCCTTTTTGAAGATAGGAACAACATTTGCTCTTCTCCAGTCTTCTGGGACTTCTCCTGTTCTCCAAGAATTTTCAAAGATTATGGACAGTGGTTCAAGAATTTCTTCTGCTATCTCCTTTAGTACCCTGGGGTGTAATTCATCTGGACCTGGAGACTTGAATTCATTTATGTTAGCTAAGTGTTTCCTCACTGTCTTTCTGTTTATAGATAAAATGTGGGATGATAAATTAAATATTTTAACCAGAGGCAGATTTGGTTGTTTATTGGTTTCTGGGTTCCTTGTTTTTTTATCTATTCTCAGATATCTATTAGATCCTTTACCTCTTTTTCCTCTTGATCTACTTTTTTTTTTTTTCCACAAAAAGTGGAAGGTAAATATACCCCACAGCCAATTTTTTCGTATAAGAAAGAATTGTACGAGAGAATCTGATTATGTAGCTCAGTCTAAAATTCTAAAAAGAAAATTCAAGGAAAAAAGTTACCCAAGAAATTTGATAAATGGTGCATATAGGGCTAACAAAATAAAAACACAGGAGGAATGTTTAAAAGGAAAAAATAGGAAGGGGGATAATTTGACTATTGGTAAAGAAAAAAGTGATGATCGCTGGAAATTGAATTTTGTGACAACATTCAATAGGGGAAATAAAGTCATAAGAACTGTGCTTTCAAAATATTGGTATATCTTGAAGCGTGACCCTGTTTTGGGAAAACATCTCCCTGATAAACCAGGGATTACATATAGAAGGGGGAAAACTTTGAAAAACTTGGTGGCCCCCAGTAAATTAAAAAAACAGTTGGATTCAAAAGGAAAAAACAATAAAAAAGGTACGGATCAAATTTCAAGTGGTGTTTTTCAAGGAACCGGAGTTTTCAAATGCACCTCCAAAAAATGTTGTACCTGTGGGATCCTAGATCACGGGGCTAAAACTATCAAATGTAACAATACTGGTGAGGTCTTTGAGATTTCACAAAGACTCAGCTGTAGCAGTGATTATGTTGTATATGTCATCACATGCAGTTGCGGTTTGCAATATGTGGGACGCACTGTGCAGACACTGCGGTCCCGCATTAATGGTCACAGAAATAGAGCAAAAAATGGGTTTTTAAAACATAGTCTCTCAAGGCATCTGCTAATTAAACATAACAAAATTTTCAACATAAAAGTAACTCCAGTGGAACAGATCCCTCTGGTGTTGCAAATAGGAGTGCTCTTTTAAACCGGAAAGAAACTTTTTGGATATATCGTCTGGGAACATTATATCCAAATGGATTGAATGATATCATAGAGAGAGTTTGAAAGCTTTTTTTTTTTTTTTCTCTTCTTGCATCTATGCTGTCAAAGTTGGTGGGTGTGCTCCTGAACTTGGTCCACTCCCTAAATCAAGTGTCTGAGACTGGGATAAAAGGTTTGCCACTATATATAAGTGTTACTGAATTTTATATCATTAGGATTTGTACTGTGTTTTTATGATACCTGATGAAGGATATATACTGTATCCGAAACGCGTTGTATCTCCTCCATTTTAACTTATTAAATAAAAAAATATGAAATATCATCTTTGGATGTGAGTCCTGGGAAGCGCTGCCATTCATGGGCTGGATGTGCCTTTCTTGATTTACTCATCCTGTGTGAGCCTGAATCTGGCTCTTTCACTTGGATCCACCCGAGGCAAGCTGCAAGCCCTGTCTATTGAAAAGTATCCCAGAAGGATTTTTGAGGATACACAATCTAAAGCCATATTAGTCTTCTATCAGGTGAGTGCATAAAATTGTGCACACTCTAAAGACTATAATATTGTTTTTACGCACTTAGGGCCCGCGATTTGTCTATTCTTCTCTCCCAAACAGGGTTTTTTTTTTTGTAGGTTTAATAAGTGGGATTTCTGGCCTTATAAATGGGGTTGGGACCATCAGTTGTGTTGTGCAAAAGTCTGGTGGATACGCAGCTGATAGTCCTACTGAATAGACTGTTAGCTGCTTTGTTTATGCATAAACAAATCTAAGTAAAGAAAAACAATGGCCATCATTACATTAAGAAATGAAGGTCTGTCAGTGCGAAAAATTGGGAAAACTTTGAAAGTGTCCCCAAGTGCAGTTGCAAAAATCATCAAGCGCTACAAAGAAACTGGCTCAATGAGGACCACCCCAGGAAAGGAAGACCAAGAGTCACCTCTGCTTCTGAGGTTAAGTTTATCCGAGTCACCAGCCTCAGAAATCGCAGGTTTACAGCAGCTCAGATTAGAGACCAGGTCAATGCCACACAGAGTTCTAGCAGCAGACACAACTGTTAAGAGGAGACTTTGTGCAGCAGCCTTCATGGTAAAATAGCTGCTAGGAAACCACTGCTAAGGACAGGCAACAAGCAGAAGAGACTTGCTTGGGCTAAAGAACACAAGGAATGAACATTAGACAAGGGAAATCTGTGCTTTGGTCTGATGAGTCCAAATTTGAGATCTTTGGTTCCAACCACTGTGTCTTTGTGCAATGCAGAAAATGTGAACGGATGGACTCTACATGCCTCTTGAAGCTCATCAAGAGAATGCCAAGAGTGTGCAAAGCAGTAATCAAAGCAAAAGGTGGCTACTTTGAAGAACCTAGAATATAAAACATATTTTCAGTTGTTTCACACTTTTTTGTTAAGTATATCATTCCACATGTGTTACTTCATAGTTTTGATGCCTTCAGTGTGAATGTACAATTTTCATAGTCATGAAAATACAGAAAAATCTTTGAATGAGAAGGTGTGTCCGAACTTTTGGTCTGTACTGTATATTGAAGAAATTTTACCACTAACGTGAAGTACAATATGTCATGAGAAAACAATCTCAGAATCGCAAAGATCCGTGGAAGTGTTCCAGAGTTATAACCTCATAAAGAGACAGTGGTCAGAATTGTAAAAATTGGCCCGGTCATTAACGTTCAAACCACCCTTGGTGGTAAAGGGGTTAAATTTTTTCTTTACCATGTAATTTTTCTATAAAGGCTTTTCTGTATAATCACACGGTGCTGTGAGTGCGCTTATGTTCTGTGCTTCTTTTTTTCTTTCCAGTTAGCATTTCCATTGGCACAGTGCTGCACCCAGCAGTTAGAAATTTTATGCGATATATTTGGTGGTGCCCACCCTTGTTCTTACATATATATATATATATATATATATATATATATATATTATATATGTGTCACTGACATCTATATATATATATATATATATATATATATACACACCTATTCTATGTATGTGTTTTGAAGAATATATTGTTTTAAAACAATGTGTCAATGACAGAGAACTGCTGTATGTAAAAACTCATGTTAAAATCGCACTGCATACGGATTGCATACGAATGTCATATGGATACTAGATGCGAGGAAATCGCATGATCGCATTGAAGCGGATTACATACGGAGAACACTCCTGCGATTCTCAGACATCAAAATCGGAGCGATTTTTTTATACGTTGAGTGTGACTCCAGCCTAAATCTTACTTCAGTAAGGGACTGCAGCAGAATCCTGCTACTTTGTGTGAAAATTGAGCAAAAATGCCAGAAAACTTAAAAGCCTTGATGAATTGGAGCCCTAATGTTCTACCTGTACATAACGTTTTGATACAGTTAGTCTGGTTTTCTCCTACACGCCAATAAATACACTGACAATGACAATATCTGCACAGCAGCAAATAATATGTTTATGATACTGTATATTAGTAACAAGGCATAAATTGTTAGAAAAAGTTTAATATTTAGAACTTACAATATTTGTGTAATTCTTTCTTCCCGGCTTTCAAAAGTAGGCATTACATTTCTTCTCCACATTATGGAAAATAGTCCTCCGATATTGACATCTCCTTTGCGATAATATTCAAATTGAACGTTTGAATCAATAAAATCCAGGTGACATGCCGATGACAATGATGATGATTGTGTTGATAACCGTGATCTCAATCCACAGGACGGTGCACACAGAAGAATGAGCAAGAATATGACAGTAAAGATATACGTCATTCTATCTACCAAACACAGGTCCATGGATGCAGGATCATTTCACTCCATGTTGTCACTGACAGTTCTGCAGGTCGTCAGCACTTCAGAGTCCCTGTGTGATGGCACAATGACTCGCTACACTTTATATAACTCCAGTGTAATGTTCCAGGTGCAAAGTCACAAGACAATTCACAAAAGCTACTTTATTCTTAGTTTCGTTTAACTGAAAAAGTCAAAATCTCTGGAGACTTGAAGAAGCAAACACTTTCTACTGAAATAGTCCACCAGCTGCATCTTTACTAATTAGCTACTCCGATATGTATATGCACTACTATTCTCTTAACAATTTTAAAATATTTTTAGAGATATTAATGTATGTAGCAATTTCACAATCTTCAGGATTCTAGAAAATACTGATAATATATGATAAAATTCAAATATTTAGATTTATTTCTATAAGATAATCGGTGATCAGACTTTGAAAACTTTTTAGACACAAGTAGGGATCGGTGAACCCCCAACAGTAAAGTTTGAGGTTTGAACAAAATACCTAGTTTCCGTACATGGACCCCGAGCACAGACTTCTCTATGAAGTCTGTGCTGCTGCCCGGGTTCGGCAGCCTGAGCAAAATTTGTTGAAAGGCTGCAGAATAGCAAATCAACAAGCTGATGTTACAAAGTTGACATGAGGGGGGCGTGGTTTGCAGGGGACAGGAGCAGACGTCTTCTTGCAGAGCTCCTGGAAATCCCCTATATAAAGCTACTATTGACATATGTAAAGTGGAATTTATGGACTAAAAGTCTTGGAAAATCGTCTGGACCATGCCAGCAACTATTCAAATAAAGAATAAAGTGGATTTTGCAAAGAAAACAGGTTCTGCAGCTACTCTGTCTGCTGTAAGGCCACCAGGCAATATGGCCGCCACACAGGCAGACCTGAGGGGAGAACGCCACAGAGACGCCGTCACCCCTGGAGCAGAGAGGGCTGGAGCCCTGAAGCATTTGGTCCCCACAGGAAAAGCTGCGCAGACCTGCATGAAGAGAGCCCCTTCTGCGCTAGTGTCAGGGAGTATCTCAGGAGTTCCCCCTGACAGGCGGGACTCAATATGGAGAAAAGGTAGCGGCCACGCTGAGTCAACGTCGCCTGCTGTGAAGGAGAGGTGTCGAGTGACATCAGCAAAGACACTGGCAGTGAGCAAGGACCAAAGGAATGGGATCCAGTGCGATGCAGCGATATCCCCACCGACTGCCGGTGAAGACATAAGAGGCCAGCCAAGTACTGCGGCGTCGGCGAGGGAGGAGAGTGTCTCGCCGATACAGGACCTGTAGGGGGATTTCCCTCTGCTCCGGTGGAAGGGAGGTTTTTTTGGGTTAGGCCAGATCACAGAGACTTGAGTAGAAAAATATTTAGAATTGAGAGTCCTCAGTGGTTGATACCTTTTAATGGCTAACTGAAAAGATGGTAACAAGTTGCAAGCTTTCGGGACTACTCAGGTCTCTTCATCAGGCAAAGAGACTTGAGTAAAAATTTACCTCATCATGAGGTGGGTGAGAATCAGAGCAGTGCGGATGTGCAGCTGCTGCTGGAGGCGATGAGTAGAACACCACTACAGCTATATGACGCCACACAGCCTCTTTCTATTTTATGGAGGTGTGCTATCCTTAAACCTCCTCATATCACCCCTAAAATCGCTGGGGAAATACATGGTGACCCTGACAATAAGGGGCAACCGTGCAGAAGCCCATCTGACAAAGGAGCTTTATTAATACATTGGAATGGCTGCGACCAGACCTCTTATACACCAAGGATTGTGCCACCCCTAAAGCTAAAAAAATATTATACCCAAAACTAAAGAAAAGCAATACCAGAGTATGACCGATGACATAGGACTATGCAACAATTTGGCTGACTCTCCTACTGATAGTACTCAGCTAAATACTAAAACCATGGGTTATAAGGGTGAGTTTCCACGGTCAGGAAACGCTGCGTGTTTGGCGCTGTGCGCTGGCGCAGCGCCAAACACGCAGCGTCCAGATGTTACAGCATAGTGGAGGGGATTTCAAGAAATCCCGTCTCCACTATGCGTAACAATACGCAGGTGGCAAACCTGCGTAAACGGACATGCGGCGCGTCTTTTTAGACCGCAGCATGTCCTCGCGTATTGCGGCGACGGTGCGTCGCCGCAACAGAATATTACACAGGGCTATGTAGCCCTGCGTTCTTTCCGGAGGTGTTCCGGAGGTGTCCTGAACACCTCCGGAAAGATCGCGCGTCAGAAAGGGGGCGGGGCTTAGACGGAGCGGAATTTCCGCTCCGTCAAAAGCGCTATGGTTCCGGACCGTGGAACCATAGCCTAAATCTATGCCCTCAATAAATGAAATCAACCCTTTTAAACAAATGTTGGCATATCAAAAATCCATAACAGATGAAACCAGGCTTCTCTGTGTTAAAAGCTTGGAAGAATTAATTAAAAAAATATCTCCTAATTCTACCTCTACTATGGAACCAGTTAATAAAAATAACATCGACATAGATGATCAAACGGATCAGCTGGATTTAAATCATGACACAGACAATTCTAATTGAATGGAAGGGCTAGAGAGTGTCCACTCAGAAGAGTTTAGTGAACTGTCTGGTTCCTCTGAATATGGGGATAGTGATTTTACCAATGATACAGATTCAGATGAAATTTCATCCCAACATTATTCCTCAGAGAATTCTATTAGTCATGAGATTCATGAGCCCATAGAAAAATCCCTACTTCAGCAAAATAAAATTAATTTGGGTCAAGAGAAATTTGGCACGGGACTTGGGGACCATATCTCTAATATTTCTTTAATAGACAACATACCAGCTTCTGACGACTACCCATCAGAGAGCGTTATGATTAATATCTGTAGAGCCCTTTTAACATCGGCAAATATCTTGGGAAAGGATACTAATATATTTGAAAGCAAATTTAAAATATCCAATCCTCAACAAACAAATACAGTAAAAGTATCTGAGTCTTTTATCAAGAAGCTCTTTAAAGATACATTATCTTTCATAGTTAAAGAATCTAACTTAAACGCTACCAAGGTCTCTGATGTCCCTCTTCAAGATCCAAAAATAACGGATTCTTTATGCAAAAATCATCAGATCTCACCTTCTATTCATGTTCAAAGTCTACAGTACACATACTCTCAGATTCTCTGGAGAAGATTCAAAAAGACATCATCTCCTTTAGAAACTGCATGGCTAACTATGAAGATTTTAAAAGGAAAAACAACAGAAAAATCAGGGGACGGTCCAGCCTTCTCAGGTAAAGGTCTATATGTTAAGGGGACGGTTGCAACAACTTTATTAAATTATAGGGAGCAACCGAACCCTGGGGTCCTCGGTGCAGCTAGAAATGCTGCGGCCGAACACCCCTCGGGTATGAAGGTGAAAACTGACAACAGAAATATAAGATCTTGCCTGTGTTACTTCACACTAGGAAATAAAAATTGGATTTGCACTATCTCCGCTAATGCCACGGAAGATGTGCTGCAGGCTGGCGTTGACATTGTCATGGAAATATATATGTATTCCATATATTCAAAGTATATTCACATATATGTATTCACAGTTCACAGTTAGATAGATCTCACTTGCTAAAAAACCTTGTGCTCACATATTTCTAGGCCAGTTATAATGTCGTTTTAAAGAAATCTGGCCTCCATAAGGCCTTCATAAGGAACAAATGCATGAAGTACAAAAAGTCCTATTAGATATCTGTTGTTTACATTATAGTTATGCAAGACAACTAGGTCAAGAGAATATAAACAATAATTCTGCAACTTCAGCTCTTTTAATCATGATTATCATAATTATCATATTTACACTAGAACAGCCAATAATCTAGCAGCTTTTAATTGTATGTTAACCCCTTAACCCCCAAGGGTGGTTTGCACGTTAATGACCGGGCCAATTTTTACAATTCTGACCACTGTCTCTTTATGAGGTTATAACTCTGGAATGCGTCAACGGATCTTCGCGATTCTGAGATTGTTTTCTCGTGACATATTGTACTTCACGTTAGTGGTAAAATTTCTTCCATATAACTTGCGTTTATTTTTGAAAAAAACGCAAATATGGCGAAAATTTTTAAAATTTTGCAATTTTCAAACTTTGAATTTTTATTCCCTTAAAACAGAGAAATATGTCACATAAAATAGTTAAGAAATAACATTTCCCACATGTCTACTTTACATCAGCACAATTTTGGAACCAAAATTTTTTTTTGTTAGGAAGTTATAAGGGTTAAAAGTTGACCAGCGATTTCTCATTTTTACAACAAAATTTACAAAGCCATTTTTTTTAGGGACCACCTCTCATTTGAAGTCACTTTGAGGGGTCTATATGGCAGAAAATACCCAAAAGTGACACCATTCTAAAAACTGCACCCCTCAAGGTACTCAAAACCACATTGAAGAAGATTATTAACCCTTCAGGTGCTTCACAGGAACTAAAGCAACGTGGAAGGAAAAAATGAATATTTAACTTTTTAGCCACAAAAATGATCTTTTACAAACTTTTTTTTTATTTTCACAAGGGTAAAAGGAGAAAATGGACAGATAAGGTTGTTATGCAATTTCTCCTGAGTACGCCAATACCCAATATGTGGGGGAAAACCACTGTTTGGGCACACGGCAGAGCTCGTAAGGGAAGGAGCGCCGTTTGACTTTTTCAAACTAAAATTGGCTGGAATTGAGATTGGACGCCATGTCGTGTTTGGAGAGCCCCTGATGCGCCTAAACAGTGAAACCCCCACAAGTGACACCATTTTGGAAACTAGACCCCCTAAGGTACTTATCTAGATCTGTTGTGAGCACTTTAAACCCCCAAGTGTTTCACAAAAGCTTATAATGCCTGGGTGTGAAAAAAAAAAAAAAAATTTCCACAAAAATGATTTTTTAGTCCCAAATTTTTGAATTTTCCCAAGGAAATTGGACCCCAAAAGTTGTTGTCCAATTTGTCCTGAGTACGCTGATACCCCATATGTGGGGGGGGGAAACTGTTTGGGTGCACGGCAGGGCTTGGAAAGGAAGTAGTAACATTTTGGAATGCAGACGTTGATGGGGGTCATGTTCCGTTTGCAGTGCCCCAGATGAGCCTAAATAGTGGAAACCCCCCACAAGTGACCCCATTTTGGAAACTAGACCCCCTAAGGAACTTATCTAGATCTTTGGTGAGCACTTTGAACCCCCAAGTGCTTCACACAAGTTTATAATGCCCGGGCATGAAAATAAAAAATCCTATTTTTTTCCTACAAAAATTATCTTTTAGTCACTAATTTTTTATTTTCCCAAGGGTAACAGGAGAAATTGGACCACATAAGTTGTTGTCCAATTTGTCCTGAGTACGCTGATACCCCATATGTGGGGGGAAGCACTGTTTGGGCTCACGGCAGAGCTCGGAATGGAAGGAGCACCATTTGACTTTTTCCAACCAAAAATGGCTGGAATTGAGATTGGATGCCATGTTGCATTTGGAGAGCCCCTGATGTGCCTAAACAGTGGAAACCCCCCACAAATGACCCCATTTGGGAAACTAGACCCCCTAAGGAACTTTTCTAGATCTTTGGTGAGCAATTTGAACCCCCAAGTGCTTCACACAAGTTTATAATGTAGAGCCGTAAAATTTAAAAATCATATTTTTTCCACAAAAATGATCTTTTCACCCCAATTTTTATTTTTCCAAGGGTAACAAGACTCCAAAAGTTATTGTGCAATTTGTCCTGAGTGCGCTGATACCCCATATGTGGGGGTAAACCACTGTTTGGGTGCATGGCAGAGTTTGGAAGGGAAGGAGCGCCGTCTGACTTTTTCAACGCAGAATTGGCTGGACGCCATGTCGTGTTTGGAGAGCTCCTGATCTGCCTAAACAGTGGAAACCCCCATAAATGACACCATTTTGGAAACTAGACCCCTCAAGGAACTTATCTAGATGTGTGGTGAGAACTTTTAACCCCCAGGTGTTTCACTAAAGTTTATAACGTACAGCCGTAAAATAAAAAATCATTTTTTTTTTTTACAAAAATGATTTTTTCGCCCCCAATATTTTATTTTCACAAGGGTAACAGAAGAAATTGGAACCCAAAAGTTGTTGTCCAATTTGTCCTGAGTACGCTGATACCCAATATGTGGGAGAAAACTACTGTATGGGCGCACGTCAGGGCTCGAAAGGGAAGTAGTGACGTTTTGGATTGCAGACTTTGATGGAATGGTCTGGGGGCGTCATGTCACATTTGGAGAACCCCTGATGCACCTATACAGTGGAAACCCCCCACAAGTGACCCCATTTTGGCAAATAGACCCCACAAGGAACTTATCTAGATGTGTGGTGAGCACTTTGAACCCCGAAGTGCTTCACAGAAGTTTATAACGTACATCCGTAAAAATAAAAAAATCTCTTTTTTTTTTACAAAAATGATTTTTTCGCCCCCAATATTTTATTTTCACAAGGGTAACAGGAGAAATTGGACCCCAAAAGTTGTTGTCCAATTTGTCCTGAGTACGCTGATACCCAATATGTGGGAGAAAACTACTGTATGGGCGCACGTCAGGGCTCGGAAGGGAAGTAGTGACGTTTTGGATTGCAGACTTTGATGGAATGGTCTGAGGGCGTCATGTCGCATTTGGAGAGCCCCTGATGCGCCTAAACAGTTGAAACCCCCCACAAGTGACCCCATTTTGGAAAATAGACCCCACAAGGAACTTGTCTAGATGTGTGGTGAGCACTTTGAACCCCGAAGTGCTTCACAGAAGTTTATAACGCACAGCCGTAAAAATAAAAAATCTTTTTTTTTTTGCAAAAATGATTTTTTTGCCCCAATATTTTATTTTTACAAGGGTAACAGGAGAAATTGGACCCCAAAAGTTGTTGTCCAATTTGTCCTGAGTACGCTGATATCCAATATGTGGGAGAAAACTACTGTATGGGTACACGTTGGGGCTCGGAAGGGAAGTAGTGACGTTTTGGATTGCAGACTTTGATGGAATGGTCTGGGGGCGTCATGTCGCATTTGGAGAGCCCCTGATGCGCCTAAACAGTGGAAATCCCCAACAAGTGACCCCATTTTGGAAAATAGACCCCACAAGGAACTTATCTAGATGTGTGGTGAGCGCTATGAAGCCCCAAGTGCTTCACAGAAGTTTATAATGTACAGCCGTAAAAACAAAAAAATAATTTTTTTTGTACAAAAATGATATTTTCGCCCCCAGTTTTTTATTTTCCCAAGGGTAACAGAAGAAATAGGACAAATTGCACAATAACTCTTGGGGTCCAGAGTACGCTGATACCCCATATGTGGGGATAAACTACTGTTTGGACGCATGGCAGAGCTGAGAAGTGAAGGAGCACCGTTTGACTTTTTCAACGCAGAATTGGCTGGAATTGAGATCAGACGCCATGTCACATTTGGAGAGCCCCTGATGTGCCTAAACAGCGGAAACCCCCCAATTCTAACTCCAACCCTAACCCCAACACACCCCTAACCCTAGTCCCAACCCTAACCACAAACCTAACCCTAACACACACCTAATCCCAACCCTAACCCTAATCCTAACTTTAGCGCCAACCCTAACCCTAACTTTAGCCACAACCCTAACCCTAACCCTAATGGGAAAATGGAAATAAATACTTTTTTTAATTTTATTATTTTTTCCTTACTAAGGGGGTGATAAAGGGGGTTTGATTTACTATTTATAGCGGGTTTTTATGATTGGCAGCTGTCACGCTAAAAGACTCTTTTTATTGCAAAAATAGTTTTTGCATCATCACATTTTGAGAGCTATAATTTTTGCATATTTTGGCCCACAGAGTCATGTGAGGTCTTATTTTTTGCGGGACGAGTTGACGTTTTTATTGGTACCATTTTTGAGCACGTGACATTTTTTGATCGCTTTTTATTTCGATTTTTGGGAGGTTAGAATGAACAAAAATCAGCAATTCATGAATTTCTTTTGGGGGAGGCGTTTATACCGTTCCGCGTGTGGTAAAATTGATAAAGCAGTTTTATTCTTCGGGTCAGTACGATTACGGCGATACCTCATTTATATCATTTTTTCATGTTTTGGCGCTTTTATAGAATAAAAACAATTTTATATAAAAAATAATTATTTTTGCATCGCTTTATTCTGCGAGCTATAACTTTTTTATTTTTTCGCTGATGATGCTGTATGACGGCTCGTTTTTTGCGGGACAAGATGAAGTTTTCAGCGGTACCATGTTTTTTTGTATCAGTCTTTTTGATCGCGAGTTATTCCACTTTTTGTTCGGCGGTATGATGATAAAGCATTGATTTTTTGCTTCGTTTTTTTTTTTTTTTTTTTAAGGGGTTCACTAAAGGGGTTAACTAGTGGGACAATTTTATAGGGGGGGTCGTTACGGACGCGGCGATACCAAATATGTGTACTTTTATTGCTTTTTTTTTTTATTTACAGGAAGAAGTGAATTTATTGGGGAATATTTTTTTTTTTTTTTATTTATTTTGGATTTTTTTTTAAAACATGTTTATTTTTATTTTTTTAACTTTTTTACTTTGTCCCAGGGTGGGACATCACTGTATTTTGTCAGATCGCTGGTGTGACAGTGTGCACAGCACTCTGTCACACCAGCGATCGCTCAGGCAGTGCAGCAGGCTTCTCAGTGCCTGCTCTCGGCAGGCACTGAGGTAGCCGCCTCCCTCCAGGACCCCGGCGCCATCTTGGATCCGGGTCCTGGGAGGGAGGAAGCCCTCAGAACAGCGCGATCACATCGCGCTGCTCTGAGGGTCTCAGGGGGGCGCGCAGGGAGCCCCCACCCTGCGCGATCCTCCCCTGTGCCCCCAGTACACCGCGATCATGTTTGATCGCGGTGTGCAAGGGGTTAATGTGCCGGGAGCGGTCCGTGACCGCTCCTGACACACAGTCATGGGTGTCAGCTGTGATAATCAGCTGACACCCGGCCGCGATCGGCTGCGCTCCCCCCGGGAGCGCGTCCGATCGCACGAGACGTACTATCCCGTCCATGGTCATACGGGCCCAGGTACCATGGACGGGATAGTACGTCCGATGGCAGTAAGGGGTTAATTGACTAACCAGCCCCTTTTTTGTAAACGTATAAAACCTTGAATGAATAATAAATGTATGTCTTTGACGAACTGTTATACTGACACTTGCGTTGTGGACAGTCCTCATTTCGTTCTGAGCGCTCAAAAAGACATTATATAGAGATTTGGACATGGCAAGCAGCAAACACGGAAGGATATTTTTATCCTAATTAAATTTCCATATCAGTTGGCGCCTGCACGCGGGGCATTGGACGAAACGCACGAGGACCCGGCCGACCGGAGAGACGGGGGTGTTGGCCCTGGCCTTGGCACACGGGACGGAGACTGCAGCTCCATCAGTAAGGTAAGAAAACTTTGTCATCTTACCTGAATGTTCCCTGTGCCTAGTCCTAGCCTACACTTCCAGCCGGTCAGACGCGGTCATCACCGCATTCCCAGGTTGTGTAAAAAGTCCATACCCTTATCCAAAAGCCCTGGGATATAAGCCGAGTTGTTTGCTGCTGTGCTGTACATGTTTCATGTTTTATGTGAACCGGGAGAAAGTTGGAACGGTGACTGTGTTTTTGCTTGCTGATTTCTGGGGGCTGTATAGCAAAAGACAAATTGCTGCATAAGTTCCCGCAGTAAACTTTCACGCACCGGGAGGCCATCCCAGTCAAATCAGACGTGAAGGGCGGGAGCTTTGTTTTGGATAAGTCCACGCAGATATTCTTCACATATTGGAGGAAGTTATCCCAAAAAATCCAGTTGTGGAAGCGAGGGCTTTGTTCGGTTAAGTTTTTGCAGTAAACTTTCACGCACTGGGAGGCCATCCCAGTCAAATCAGACGTGAAGGGCAGAAGCTTTGTTTGGATAAGTTCTCACAATAATCGTCCACGCACCGGGAGGCCATCCCAGTCAAATCAGACGTGGATAGTGAGAATTTTGATGAAGGCTATTGCAGATTACTGTGACCAGCGCACCGGCCAGGGCGTACGGTACAGAGCGATAGAACCTTGAGCCTCACCGCGCTCAGTGCAATTGGTGAGTTATCAGTTACCAGAGCAGCTTGTATGTGTCACAGATCATCAAAAAGGGATTCGTATTCTCCCGGGTGTCTGTCTCATTGTCTGTATCAGGTACTGTCGCTTTAAATCACATCTCTGTGCGCTCTGTCAGTATCTCATTCAGAGCAGTGTGCTGGCTGCAGCAGCGAGAAAACCCCTTTGACCCCCCTCCTCTGCTAATTACGTTGTCACATCTGTTTCTTGGCTTTGATTTTTATTTTTTTAAGCTAGTTTTTTGGCTACAGGTTTTAACGTGAAAATTATCAGGCATTCAGACTGAACTATATTCATTTTTTTTTTTTTGATACGTGATTTCAGTGCCTGTAGAGATAGCAAGCACAGACACAAGGGAGGGGGGAAGTGCTGGCAGCAGCCAGCTGACATTCCAGAAGGCGGTAGGAAAGCAGCCTACGCTACCAGACAGAAGTTTTAAAGCACTTTTCTTTTTGTTTATATCATTTTACAATCAATTTTTCCACCTCTTTTCTGTTTTTTAATTGGCTGTTTTAGTAACAAGGGTTGTTTTTCAGAGTTTTATGATTAATACTGTTTTTCTTTTCTCCCCTTTTTGGTGAATTTTTTTTTCTTTTTCTAGAGTTTTTTACTAAATCTAACTTTTGTTTTTAAAAAAAAATTTTCTTTTAAGTACATTTTTAAATGATTTTAGAGAGATTTTTTCTCTAAGCAATTTATTTTAGAGTTTTATTTCTCCAGCCATTTTTTTTTCTACAAGCTTGCTTTAGACCAAGGTCACATAGATAAGGAGAATTACAGGCTGAGGGAGAGAGCAGACACAAAGTACGCAGCGGTCTGAGTAGCCCCTCCCGTCGGGCATTCGGCGAGAACAAACAGAACCAGAGTGCAGCAGTTTTCAAATTTTTAAATCACCTTTGTTGAATAGATTTTTGGAATAGACACAGTACGTGAGAAGCAAATAGACAGGCAGCCTTTACGCTGCATAATGAAATGTTTTTTTTTCTTGTTTTTTGTTATTTGAAAGGTAACGGGAAAAATTTGTTAATAGATTACCATCTGCTATAAAAGAGCAGCGGTGCATCGTGTAAAAGATACAGCAAGTTAATTTGAACGGACCAGGAAGTGATTTTTTTTTATGTGAATAAGTTTGAAAAGGTGTTAAATCATCTGTGAGAAAAAGATCACTGACATGTCACAAGAGCAGAATTCAGAGTCATACACATCACATGTCCACCATGTGGAGACACGGGACAGGTGTAGGCTGCTCTCATTGAGTAAGGAGCCTTGTACAGGGAAAAACGCTCCCCGCCTCTCTCCACAGGGAGAAGGCATTTCTGTTTCAACCATCCCCTCTCAAGCAATGTGGTGTCCCTGTATTCAGTGTCTCCAGCACAGGGCACCTTGTCTATCCCAAGCACAGTACAAACATTGCCAGTCATTATATCAGGAGAAGAAAGTGCAAATCTCCCTACACAAAACGCTACATGTAGCCCCCAGACACAACAGCCCACAGCTAGGGCTTCACAGGGGGGTGGTATAGCTACAGGGCTGCTAGCATGGAACCATGACACTGATCCACCGCAGCCTCAGCAAGGAAGTGGGAAATCCCCATGCAGCAAGACAACTTTAAAGCCCAAATCTCACCCAGTGTATGCACCAAGTACACCATGTCACTTCTTATCTGATGAAGATGAAGATGCAACGTCACACATGCTGCCCAATACTAGGGAAGGAAACACACAAGCACCAATAGAGCAGGGACAGGTAGAGGCACCATCCTATGAGCCCTTCATCCCAACCAGGTGATCAGTATGCTGCCAGACCCAGGGATACACCCCATGCTATTTTGAAAAAAAAATGCAGCAGATCCAGCGAACGTATGCAGCAGCCTGGATTGATCTCTGGACCGTAATGGAAATAAAAGCAGGTGATGCATTCTGGCCAATTATGAGAGAACACTTCAAGCATCCAGCAGAGTTAGATGCGTATGCCTGGGAGACAGGACCAAAGCTAATTGAGCAACTCAGAGAATGGGCCAAAAGCAGACTGACAGGACAAACTCTCAGCCTACATGTCATGAGTCAAGACAAGACAGAGTCTGTGGAGAAGTTCCATGGCAGAGTGATGCAAGTGTTTCAAGATTTGGGCTTCAATATTCATGATCAGATACACAGACAGATGTTGGCACAGGCCTTTGTGCATGGACTGAGAGAACCAATCAGAAAGCCACTGATAGTAGCTAGGCCTGAGTACAGGTCAATAGCAATGGACACCCTTCTCACAGTCGCAAAAGGGATAGAATCCCAGCCAGGAGTGCGCAAAACAGCTCCCCTGATGGTGGTCTCAGAGCCAGATGGCCAACCACGTTTTAAAGACAGAAGAAATGTCAAGTGTTACAAATGTGGCAAGCTTGGCCATTACCGGAACCGCTGCAGAGAACCCCTACGACCCACCACTTTGTCTAGAGAAGCAAGCCAAGGAAGAAACACAGAAAGCAGTGAAGAACCCTGTCCATAGGACAAGAGCACACCAAGTCCACAAGGAACCCCACCAGTGGGACCAATATCCTGAGAGTGGATGGCGTAGTCATATCTTTTCTTGTGGAACTCCGCAACCTCACCTACCTATCAGAATCTTCTGCTTCCTGCATGGGAATTGATGGTCAAGTCAGATATTTCCAGATTATGAAGCCCCTGAGTGTGTGGACTCAGCCAGAACACTCCATCATGTCCCAGTTTGTTGTGTAAAAAACCTGCACCCTCAACCTATTGGGAGTGGACCTACTGCAGAAGCTGAAAGCGACCAGAGTGGTCCAGGAAGATGGGACCATGACACTTTCTTCACCTCTGACCCAAGAAGAAACAGGAACCTCAAACAACCACACTGCAGACCTATCACAGGAGGTGCTGGACATAGTACCAGAAAAGCCACTCCATCACCCAGGGTCAAGATGTCTCTGACCAACTGAAGGTCTAAGTGAGCTCGCCTAAGAAGACGGCCTGAGAACTTTGACATTGGCCAGGATATTCAACTCAAGAAGAACCCTACTCGCTTCATGGAATGGCAACACCTCATCCAACTCTAACGCCAGAGGTTCATCTTTTGCAAGCACCAGGAGGTGCCCCCTGCAATCAACCAGTTCACCCAGGCCCTAGACCGGAAAAAGGCCACTCAACTCTTCAAACTTGTGCACAAATACTGACCTGAGACCGAGCTGGAGAAAAAGAAACTACTGATGGCCCGTGCTGAGAGAAAAGCAGCCGTTTAAGGAGACGTCCCAACAAGAAGACCCCCTGTGACCAGAGCAGGTGCTAACACAGTGACTGTCTTGGTGGAGAACAAGAAAGCCAGCTGGTCGTCATCTCTCATGATGTGGATCCTAGTAGACTGCTTGTTTTCCCGCCAGCTCTGCACCAGCAGATGGGAGTCCCCTGCCGCATACTGAAGGACAAGGCCAAACTGGGCTGCCTCGCCCATCGGAATCAATCCCAGCTTTCCACAGTGAAGAAAAAGACTGTAAACCCCACTGAGTTCAGAATGGTGCAAGGCCTGGAGGCCGCGAAAGAGGCTACGGTATTTGAAACCCCAACAGTGCTGAACCATAACACTCTGCTCTCAAGAGTCCCAGTCACCGCAACGGTATTCACGGTGATCAACCTGGCCAGTACCTTCTTCAGTGTTTCCCCTCCACCTGGAGGCCTGCTTTCACGCACCAGTGCAGTGCATATGGACAATGTTGCCTCAAGGTGCTCAAAACAAGCCCTTTAAGTTTCACCAAGACAATGTCCTCCATCCTCGTCAACTGGATTGCAGAATATGCAAGAGTCACTCTTCTACAACACGTGGATGACCTTCTCTTTTGTGTGGTTGACATCGACACCTGCACAGTCTATTCCTTATCTCTCCTACTCTACCTGGAAGAACAGCAACGCAAGGTCTGGAAGAACAAAGTCCAGTGATGCCAGAAGCAAGTTACATCCCTGGGACACTGTATTGCCCACAAGACGAAACACATGTCAAAAGACTGGAAGACCGCTGTGGAGAAGATGGCTCCCCCAACAACTCCAAGAATGCTGCAGGCCTTCCCTGGTCTAGTGTCGTATTGCAGAACCTGGATCCCTGATGCCTCAGTCCTAATGCAGCCTCTGTGCGCTTGCATCAACGCAACCCCGCTCCTTCTATCAGACGCAGCCTTCAACCCATTCAGGAGATTGGAAGAACTCCACAGTCTCAGCGCCAATACCAGGCCTACCTGACTATGAAAAGTCTTTCCGTCTACCTGATGGAAGAAAGAAGGTCATGCTACTGGAGTCCTGGCACGGATTCACGGGGAAAACAGAGACTTTTAGGCTGCCTCTCAGCCCGCTTGGATCCAGTTGCAAGAAGAGCACCCTCCTGCCTGATGGCAGTATCCGCAGCACACACCCTCCTGGACAAGGTTGCTGACATCACTCTTGGACAGCCACTGGAAACTCTCACTCCGCATGACATCTTGGCAATCTTCAATCAAGCTCAACCAACAGTAATCTCCCCACCGCCAGGCATCTTTGTGGCGCCTCTATTGCCTTTGTCTCATAATGTCACCGTCTCCAGACCTACAGTCCTCAGCCCGGCCACTCTACTCCCACTCCCAAGGGGGATACTTGGATGGCTCCAGATTTGCAGATGATGAAGAAGTTTCAACACAGGAAGTGCAGTGACCAGCAATCAAGAAATCCTGTGGTCCAGAAGTCTGTCACCTAGCCTGTCAGCCCAGGAAGCAGAATTGATAGCGCTGACGAAGGCCTGCCAGATGGCAGAAGGCAAGACTGCAAACATCTACACGGACTACAGGTACTCGCATGGCATAGCACACGACTTTAGACCCATCTGGGCTACAAGGGACTTCATCACAGCAAACGGGACAACCGTGAAGCATCATGGAGCCTTCAGGGACCTACTGGGTATACTCCAACTTCCAAAATGGTGGCAATTTGAAAAATCAAAGTGCATGGAAAACTGAGAACAGAAGAGGCGTGAGGCAATAACATGGCGGACATGGTAGCCAAAGAAGCAGCCAAAGGAAGACAACATGGAGAAGTGGGAGAGGTCGTAGAGCCGGACGGCTACTACATGACGACTGAAGACAAGAAACCTGACAAAGAGACGTCCTGGAATCTGCTCAAGAAGTTACAAGACCAAGCTCCAAAAGGAGAAGAAGAGCTGAATGCGAAAAAAGCAACACGTGAAGAAAGAAGGCTATCAATAATAGACTTCAAACTCTGCCTACCACAAAGTATGCACCCTATGGTGGTCCAATGGGTACATGGACCCACATCCACATATCAAAGACACAGATGAATGATCTGATTGGTGCTTACTGTTTTCACTTCAGGGATCTCCACCCTAACAGCCAAATTCACCAGCAGCTGTCTGACCTGCGGCAAATGCAAGCCTGGACGTATGGAAGAAAGTCCCCCTCACCTCATCTGGAAAGACCACTCTACCAGCTTCAAAGGATCCAGATAGACCACATCCAGATATCGCCAAGTGAAGGATTCAAATAAGCCATTGTGGTCAAAAGAAGAATTTTCAAGATGAACAGAAGCCTTCCAAGTCAGCAAAGACTACTGCAACGAAGCTACTTTCGGAAAATAGTGTGCAGATACGGGGTTCCAGAAATGATAGAAAGTGATGAGGGACCCGCATTCACAGCAAATCTGACACACAAGACCCGATTAGCAGTAGGGTCAGATTTAGGCCTACACACTCCTTACCACCCCCAGAGCAGCAGGAAGGTAGAAAAACTGAACGAAACACTTAAGAATAGAATGCTGAAAAATTGCCCAAGAGACACGCAAACCATGGCATGACACACTCCCTATTGCACTGTTTAGCATAAGGCACACTCCCAGAGACCCAGAAAAACTGTTTCGTGCCTGCATCTTCTGCTAACAGATAAGACATTTTCTTCTTTTAGTTTTTTGGTGCCTGCATTTTGTCCTGCACTTCTGTGGGGGTCTGCCGGGTCCCCTTCGGGGGGCTTATGCTCCTCTCAGTTTAGTTCAGCCACTGTTTGTTCATTTGCCTTTTCCAGTTTTTTCAGTGGTTGCTGTTTAGTTTTTGTTACACCAGAGAACTAATTTAGGTGGTAGAGGTCGTGTGATCTCAGGTGTTTTTGTAATTAGTAGAGTTGGTACTTTTCAGGGTTTTTTGGGGTTGCAGTAAGTGCCTTTCCTATCCTTTTCTATTTAGGAAGTTTGGGCCCCAACGTTTGCTCATACTATTTTCTGTCTGTGTCTGTATTTCCTCTTGTCTAACCGCCATTACATGTTTGGGGGCTTCCTATGTTCTTTGGGGATCTGCTCCGGGGCAGATAGCTTTCCTTTTTCTATCTTTAGGTGTAGTTAGCTTCTCAGGCTGTGACGAGGCGTCTAGGACCAACGTAGGAACGCTCCACGGCTGCCTTTAGTTGTGGTGGTTAGTCAGGGTACTGCAATCCCATAGATTCCAACCTCTCTGGTGTATTGCCTTTTTTTGCCTGCTCTCCTCAGCTACCAAATCATAACACTTATGTAATTGAATTGGTCAAAAACTAATGTCCATTCTCGAGTTTTTCTCTTCACTGCCAGATTTGATGATCCTGTCCAAGAGCCCCAGATGACACCAACCTCTGTGTAACTAGAAGGAAAGCCTGTTTGGATCCACGTATCGCATTGCAAGGAAGCTCCCATACCAGGAGAGACACCTAAGCCATGAAGGATGTCGTGGATGCTCTGACTGACCAGACAGATGACCTACTTGATGAGTTCAAGGCCAGAGACCAAGTTAAAGCAGGATTTGAGTCACTATTGCCACTAGTAACTATAAACAAAAAAAAAAATGTTGATTGGATAAATTACATCTATTATAACCAGCAGAGATTTGTTAACTTCACCATAGATGCTGTAAAAGGTTTGGCAGCACAGTTAGGCCCCACTTCCATTATGGCATTCCAGAATAGAATGGCTTTGGATATGATTCTAGCTGAGAAAGGAGGTGTTTGCAAAATGATCAAAGACACCTGTTGCACCTACATCCCAGACAACACTGGCCCAAATGGTAAAGTCACAATATCTACTGGCTAACACGGTACGAAGATATACATCTTTACTGTATCATAATGGCAATACAGAAACTTACTGAGTTATCAGAGGAACTGAAACAGAACTCAGGTGTCACTGACCCATGGGATCGATACTTTGGTTGGATGAGTGGGTGGCAGAAAATGTTGGCACAGGTTGGGACAGCCATTATGGGGGTTCTCATTTTTGCATTAATTACTGGTTGCTGTGTTATTCCTTGTATCCGCAGGATAATGGAAAAAACTGTTCAGGAGACAACCAATTTGATGCCACTCACCATCTTGGACCTCGCACCAGTCCGGATGGAACTGCCTGGCTTGACCAGATCTCCGAACTACCTCCAGACTGAGAATACACATCCTTGATGAAACATCCTATCAACTATGAGATTATGATTGCAAACACATAAACCCCCGACAGGAACAGTCCTCCTGACTGCCCATTTGCGAAAAGTCTATATTCGGTGGGGGAGACATGCGCTAGGCATATTTTCAACCCGCCGGCAGCACAAAAGAGTTGCAGCGCTTTGGGCCAGGAGCAGGTTTTTAGGGCAAGTGGTATCTAAGGGGGACTGTCATGGAAATATATATGTATTCCATATACTCAAAGTATATTCACATATATGTATTCACAGTTCACAGTTAGATAGATCTCACTTGCTAAAAAACCCTGTGCTCACATATTTCTAGGCCAGTTATAATCAGTCGTTTTAAAGAAATCTGGCCTTCATAAGGCCTTCGTAAAGGAACAAATGCATGAAGTACAAAAAGTCCTATTAGATATCTGTTGTTTACATTATAGTTATGCAAGACAACTAGGTCAAGAGAATATAAACAATAATTCTGCAACTTCAGCTCTTTTAATCATGATTATCATAATTATCATATTTACACTAGAACAGCCAATAATCTAGCTGCTTTTAATTGTATGTTAATTGACTAACCAGCCCCTTTTTTGTAAACGTATAAAACCTTGAATGAATAATAAATGTATGTTTTTGACGAACTGTTATACTGACACTTGCGTTGTGGACAGTCCTCATTTCGTTCTGAGCGCTCAAAAAGACATTATATAGAGATTTGGACATGGCAAGCAGCAAACACGGAAGGATATTTTTATCCTAATTAAATTTCCATATCAACATAGCCCTGTTAACTGCACAGAAGCCACTTGCCAGCCGTTTAGGAAGTGCATGCGACTCATACCAGGCACATGTGCTGCCAGCCGGTGTGCAATCGGACTGAGCAACTCTCTGTTCATCTGGCAGGCGATGCCCAGGTTACGTGCCCCGCAGTCTGCTCAGGGTGTATAGCTACCCTCTGTCGGAGCTAGACTGCGGCACATTGTTTACCTGCCTAGCATCTATTAACCTGCCTGAAGGACCTGTGCTAATTAGCCGAGATAACTCTGGCATTGGCAGGTCCCGGAGAGCAAAACTAGAGAGCACGTGGAGCTCAGATTTGAGAGGTGTCCACACATGAACACGACTTATTTAGTATGATCTGACCGAGCCGCCATGCTTGCGGTCAGGCTATTTAAAGGCTAAGCCCTGCCCCCAGCCATCTCACTACTCGCATCACTGATGACATCACTCGTGGTCAATCAGGCGGTGCCAGGTCATCGGATCAGCTGACACCAAAACACCAATCACGGTCCGCCACGTCACAGGCATGCTCAGTGCGAGGAATCCTGGAATTAGACCACAACAGCCTCGAATCCTTCAGTAACCTATGCTTAAGGCTACTATTAACAAAGACCCTGGAGACAGCATGTACTTCTCTTGCATTGGCTAGGCATTGGGACTGACTGACAGCAGCATCTGGACCAGGTTGGGAGACCACAGACTCCTCAGATTCAAGTTCGGCTCCAACCGTAGCCCGATGCCTAGCACTATTTTTCTGAAATGATTTTTCACTTATTACCTAAAAATAAAGAAAAAAACCTGATTGAGAAGGTTTTCAGAAATCGCAGGCCGCTCTCTCTCCCTATAAACATTGCTCGAGATGTTATTGTGTCTTTTTATCCTATTGGGGTAAAGAACGATCTCCTTATGCTGACAAGAGACTCAAAACTTCTTCCATCTCCGTACAACGATTTATCTTTTTTCAAGGACTTGTCTAGAGATACCCTACAAAAACGGAAATTATTCTCTCAAATCACACGGGAACTCTTACACGCTGGGATATCTTACCAATGGATTAGAACAGTGATGGCTAACCTTGGCACTCCAGCTGTTGTAAAACTATAACTCCCAGCATGCCCTTGCAACCTGCAGCAGTTGAGGCATGCTGGGAGTTGTAGTTCTCCAACAGCTGGAGTGCCAAGGTTCGCCATCACTGGACTAGGACTTCCAATCTACAAGTAAAATTTGCGTCAAAATTGTTCACTCTCTCGTCTCTGGAGGAAGATATTGACTTTCTGAAAAGAACAGGAATAACATTTCTACGGCCTCTCCTGGACTCTCCTCTCTGTTTTCATCAAACATGTATCATACTTGAAAGGATCTTTATTCCACTTGCTATAATACTAAAAGAACTGGACTTTTCCCTCTAACTAGTCTTAGGATCACCTAAAGGTGTTTCCAGACGCGACAGGCTCTCATGTTTCTTCATACATTACTCGATATATGTATATTACTCATATCTTTCATAATACTCTGTACTTTATGTATATTTTGCATCTCATAATCTTTATATGATTATTAATACCTATTTTGATTTTAGGTGCTGAAATATTAAGCTACACTTAAATATGTGTATTTCTGAACTGTATGTTTGCCTGTCTATCCCTATTTTTCCTCCTTATCCCTTTTTCCCTCTTTCCTCCTTCCGCATTCCCCATGTTTCCCCTTCCCTTCCCCTTCCCACCCTTTGAAAAATTTTGAAAGTTCAATAAAAATTATTGGAAAACAAAGTTGACATGAATCCCACAAATATCATCCCACATGCCGCATCATACTCCCTCTTCTTCACATTCCAGAATGCTGCTTGGCTAGGCCCCTGTTTGCAAGCCAACAGATTCTGAGAACAGAAGCAGAGACTCAGCTGGCTCCTGTACAGAGCTCTCTGACTGCCTGGGCAATTTGGCAGGCGGTGAAGAGACAGATGGTTGCTCAACAGTGCTGTGGTCCTGAGAGGAGGTGGAAGCAATTGAAGTCGATGCATTGGCTGCCATCCAACCAACAACGGCTTCAATTTGTTCTTCCCGCAGCAGGGGGGTACGCCGAGCTCCTACAAAAGTGCGCATAAAGGAACTCTCACGGGGAAAACTGGTGAATGCTGTGTCACTGGGGGCGGCAGCAGCCACAGAATCCCCACGTCCTCTCCCTGCTGAAACTCCACGGCCACGACCACGTGCCTTACTCCCTGCCTTCTTCATCTTGGTAGATTGATAAAGAAAGTCAGAAAAGTTATAAGGCCTAAGTGTGGTTATTCCTCAGAGACTGCAGTGAACACTGCAGACAACTGTTCAGTAGCTGTGAAAGGCCCCTTTGTGTACTTCTATAGTGTTTGCAACGAATGTATTGTATACGGATGGAAGCGCGTCACACTAATAGATTTGAGTTTTTTTTAAATAGAATGGAGCAGCACCAATTAGAGAAAAATGTCAAGGATGAGGCAGTGACACATGCTCAGCAGACTCCAACCAGCAGTGGTTGAAGAACTAACTGGAGCGTGATCTGCACTCCAAAATCAAAACCTCAGACTACAGTGAACACTGCACACAACTGTTCACTAGCTGTGAAAGGCCCCTTTGTGTACTTCTATAGTGTTTGCAACCAATGTATTGTATACGGATGGAAGCGCGTCACACTAATAGATTTGAGTTTTTTGAAATAGAATGGAGCAGCACCAATTAGAGAAAAATGTCAAGGATGAGGCAGTGACACACGCTCAGCAGACTCCAACCAGCAGTGGTTGAAGAACTAACTGGAGCGTGATCTGCACTCAAAAAATCCAAACCTCACAGACTACAGTGAACACTGCACACAACTGTTCACTAGCTGTGAAAGGCCCCTTTGTGTACTTCTATAGTGTTTGCAACCAATGTATTGTATACGGATGGAAGCGCGTCACACTAATAGATTTGAGTTTTTTTAAATAGAATGGAGCAGCACCAATTAGAGAAAAATGTCAAGGATGAGGCAGTGACACACGCTCAGCAGACTCCAACCAGCAGTGGTTGAAGAACTAACTGAAGCGTGATCTGCACTCCAAAAATCAAAACCTCAGACTACAGTGAACACTGCACACAACTGTTCACTAGCTGTGAAAGGCAACTTTGTGTACTTCTATAGTGTTTGCAACCAATGTCGCAACAGCTGTGTCTCTCTGAATCTGAAGAGGCGGGTGAGCCAGTGCCGATGGTCAGCACACCACAAAACGCATCTGATTATGATGAGACTCAGGTGCCAGTTTCTGTTGAGCATGGTGCTTGCCAGACCACCCAACAGCAGCAGGTGTTGGAAGAGGGTAGTGGAGATGATGAGGTCCAAGATCCAACATGGCGTGAGGAACAGGAAGGTAATGGGAGCAGCTCTGAGGAAGAGATTGCCCCAACGGTCCAAACAGAAGGGAGAGGTAGGCTGCAGACTCGGTTGCCTGTAGCCTCCAGTTTGGCACCCGTTCGGAGCAGTTCTCTTCCAAAAGCCAAAACGGGCGCTCCCAGGACTTGCACTGCGCTGCGTGGTCCTTTTTTGACACACTTGCAGATGATATTTGCTATGTCAAATGCAAGCTGTGTAATCAAAAAGTAAAAAGAGGTAAAAGTGTCAGTAACCTCAATACCACAAATATGTGGAAACATGTGCGGACAAAGCACGTGGTTCAGTTACAAAGACACACTGGAGATGTAGGCCAACCTACAGCACCACCTACATCTTCAGCTCGTGTTGGAGCCTCTTCCTCAAGCTCACACACAGCTGGTTCGGCTTCCTCACAGGATCGCCATGGAAGAACCTCGGTCACTGTTGTCCAGAGACAAAGTGTTATTCCACCCACAGCAGCAAGTTCCCTGTCATCCTCACACTCCCAGGCCACAAAACAGCCATCGGTATCACAGGCATGGGATAAAAGACGGCCATACTCGGCAAACCATCCACGAGCACAGGCTCTGAATGCTGGCATTGCAAAACTCCTGTCCCTTGAAATGCTGTCATTCAGGCTGGTGGAGACTGACAGTTTCCATAACTTAATGGCATTGGCAGTCCCACAATACAATGTGCCAAGCCGATTTTATTTCAGCAGGCAAGCTGTCCCTGGTCTGCAAAAGAATGTTGAGGGAAAAATTAAACATGTGCTACTAAACGCCGTCAGTAGCAAGGTCCACCTTACCACCGATGCGTGGACCAGTACCAATGGCCAGGGACGATACCTTTCCCTCACTGCCCATTGGGTCAATGTTGTGGAGCCGGGTACAGATCTTGCGAGTGGCGCTGTACGTGTTCTGCCAACTCCAAGGATTGCAGGAATCCAGTCTGTACACATTGACTCCTCCTCCTACTCCAGTTCCTCAGAATCATCGCTGCAGGAGCCGTCACGGTCTACCTCCACATGGACCCGTGAACGCTTACCTGTTGCGACCGATATGAGCACAGCCGTGGCCAAACGTCAACAGGCCGTCCTGAAATTAATTTCCATGGGGAATCGAAGCCACACAGCGCAGGAGCTCTGGAATGCCATCAAGCAGGAGAGCGATGTGTGGTTTTTGCCAGCGAATCTCCAGCCAGGCTTGGTAGTGTGTGACAATGGCCGAAATCTGGTGGCAGCTCTGGGCCTTGGCAACCTCACTCACATACCATGTCTGGCACATGTGCTCAACTTGGTCGTGCAGAGTTTTTTGAGGGACTATCCGGATCTTGATGCACTGCTGCACAAGTTCCGCCTAGAGTGCGCTCACTTGCGACGTTCCAGCATGGCCAGATCGCGCATTGCAGCTCTGCAACGCAGATTTCGCCTTCCAGAACATCGCATCATATGTGACGTACCCACCAGGTGGAATTCCACGTTACATATGTTGGAGCGGTTGTGTGAGCAGCAGCCAGCAGTAATGGAGTATCAGCTGCATCAGGCGCAATCAACTCGCAATTTGCGCCGTTCACACTTCACCACTACTGAGTGGGCCTCTATGAAGGACATCCGCCACGTTTTGCGTGCGTTTGATGAGTCAACGCGTATGGCGAGTGCAGATGATGCACTAGTCAGCCTGACTGTCCCCCTTATCTGCCTGCTTCAAAAAACACTGCAAGCACTAAGGGATGAGGTTTTGGAAGAGGTGGAGGATGAGGAGTCACAAATTCCATCACCTTCTGGACAGTCAGCGCAACGTGGTTCCTCACAAAGGGCTGTGCAGGGCTCACTTTGTGAGGAGGATGAGGAGGAGTCAATGGAGGAGGAAGACATCGCTCCAGAGGGAGGTACACAACGCTCTAGTCAGTATGTAGAACGAGGGTGGGGTGATGCAGAGCAGGCAGAGATGATGCCTCTTGCAGGGGACAGCGTTTCTTGGCCAGTTGGGAGTCTGCAGCACATGGTTGATTTCATGCTGCAGTGCCTGAGAAACGACCGCCGCATCGCCCACATTCTCACCACGTCTGATTATTGGGTGTACACCCTCCTAGACCCTCGCTACCGGGACAACTTACAAAGCCTCATCACACCGTTGAACCAGGAGCGTAAAATGCGGGAGTACCAAGACACACTGGTGCAATCCATAATGTTCTCCATTCCAGCCGAGAGCACTGCTGCTGCTACTGCTTTACAAAGCAGCTCTGTGCGTCGAGGCAGTGGAGACAGCTCTGCACCAAGAGTGAGCAGAAGCAGCGCCTCTGCACAGGGCAAGACCAGTATATTCCAAATGTGGCGAAGTTTTGTGGCAGCGCCACAAACATCTACACCATCCGAGACGGCTCCAGTCAGTAGGAGGCAACGTTTCCGTAAGATGGTGACAGACTACATGTCTTTCCCTCTCAGTGTACTCCCAGATGGCTCTTCCCCATTCAAGCTTTGGGTCTCTAAGCTGGATACATGGCCAAAGCTTAGCCAGTATGCATTGGAGGTGCTGGCTTGCCCTGCTGCCAGTGTATTATCGGAGCGCGTCTTTAGTGCTGCAGGTGGTGTACTAACAGACCGTCGCATGCGACTATCCTCCGATAATGTAGACCGGCTTACTTTTCTGAAAATGAACAAGGCATGGATCTTGCCTGAATTTGCCTGTCCGGTTTCCGATTAAATAACTGGTTGGCAACGTTATCCATGTCTCCTGTTATGTTCATCTTTCTACCACCTGAACTCTACTCCCTGGGCTACAACACTGCCAGTTGCTGCTCAGAAGTGTCGTGTCCACAGACCAATACACAAGCTATAGTGTTAGTGGGGTTCAGTAACGCCAGCTGTTCCCCTGCTGTGTGTCCGGCAAGAAGTCTCCTGTTCCCTACACATGCACAGAAAAACCCATGTCGAACATGCTCCAAATAGGGAAGAGCCGTCACCCTGATTGTTATGCTTAAAACAGGAAACTTTGAAGTTTTCCAGGCCTAGAATGATACATTTTTATAAGAAATATGGACAAATAATTTGTCATCACAGCGAATATCTGCACATGTGTATTAGAAATGGTAACAAAAACTAAAACATAGTGTTCACTTTTTGAAATTAATGCATAAAAGTACATTTCATAATTATCAATTAATGCTTTTTAAGGAACTTTATCTGTACCTGTAAGATAATGCAGTCAATGGATGTACGAATCATAAACATCATCAACATCATCCTCACGAGTTATATTTATGACAGACATAATAAAATACACAGACTGATGCCAACTGTAACTTCACACACCATATATGAAATGGCCAGCATCTAAACCTGGTAATAATGCGCAATAATAAATTATTACATCTAGAAAGTGCATCATGCATACTGACAATAGGTAGTTATACTTGCAAGTGCTGGTGAAACAACCACAACAGATATAAATTAATAATGGTATATAGGTATCACAGTGCATAGTTACTCATGGACAATGTCGATCTAATACTGTACCTCAATAAAGGCAGCGTCAACCATCATGCTTGTTTGTTTTGTAGATTGTTTAAAGAGGGAACGTGCTTTTTTTGTTGCTCATAGGTGGAGTATTATACAGTAAATGATTACTGCTGTCGTATTTTTGGCGTCCTTAGGGCAGAATAACGCTGCGTAACGTCACATTTTAGAGAGAGTCATATAACAGACGCACGCTACCCTACCCTACGCGTGACAGTAGGAAGGTAGTGTTGACGGATAAAGCCTTGCACAACCAGACATGCTTTTACCCTCTTCAACACTGTACAAGCAAAAAAATGCATGATCGCAGCCGCAGACTTTATTGACGTACAGTATAACATTGCCATTACCCATCAGAGGCTGTCCACTGTCTGATACAGACATAGAATATACCTTTGCTATCCGTAGCCTTTGTTTCACCTCCACTTGCAGGCACACACTTAAATTGTGACAATGCATGTTTTTTTAAATGTTTATTTTTTATCGTACATTATTGCGTCATCACATTGATGAGTCCATGCTGGACATGTCATACATGCTGTCCGAAGTAACAATTTTCTTAACTGAAATAATTGAAATCTGTGTCACTGTCACATATAAATTGTAATGATGATGATGAGTGACTATTACAAAATCCATTGTCTTCACTATGTTATGGTTTAACATAGCGTTCCTTACGCATTATTCCTAAATACAAAAATGGACTTTTATTCTTAAATTTACAACACTATATTTTGTAAAATAATTTTTGGGTGGTGTGTTGTTCCATTTCTTGTTGCCATGTGCTTATATGCGTTTATATTTGCAGGGTGTTTATTTTTATTCTTGGAATTGAAATTCATCATTTTATTGTCCTAGTAAAACTTCATTTATTCTTGTTTGAAGTACATACATTTGCAATGGCCACGTAACAAGGCAATAACTCAATATTTTATTTCAAAACCCTCCTTGACCCTGGGCTTCAAACACCGCCAGTTGCTGCTCAGAAGTGTTGGATGCACAGATGAAAACTATCGCTGATGTGTTTGTGGGGTTCAGTAACGCCTGCTGTTCCCCTGCTGTGTGTCTGGCAAAAATTACTGCTGCTAACTCCAAATTAAACTTCCAACATCTCATACTAGGCTTCTGCCTACACCCTCCTTGACCCTGGGCTTCAACACCGCCAGTTGCTGCTCAGAAGTGTTGGATGCACAGATGAAAACAATCGCTGATGTGTTTGTGGGGTTCAGTAACGCCTGCTGTTCCCCTGCTGTGTGTCTGGCAAAAATTACTGCTGCTAACTCCAAATTAAACTTCCAACATCTCATACTAGGCCTCTGCCTACACCCTCCTTGACCCTGGACTTCAACACCGCCAGTTGCTGCTCAGAAGTGTTGGATGCACAGATGAAAACAATCGCTGATGTGTTTGTGGGGTTCAATAACGCCTGCTGTTCCCCAGCTGTGTGTCCGGCAAAAATTACTGCTAGCTACCTACACATGGTGAAAAAAACATGAAATGTCAAAGTGGCTAGTGCTACACATAGATATGAGGCTACACCCTGATTTCTAAGCTGTAAACAAGTGAAACGTCAGCTTTAGGCTACTTTCACACTTGCGTTTTTTAGCACTGCGTATCGAGCGCACATGAAACGCATGAAAAATCCGCGTGCAAACGCGTGTAATCGCTGCGATATTTTGCAGTCGAATAGTGCGCATTGCTTTGGAAAAACGCAGCGATTGTAAGCGATTGTATGCGATTTAAAGCGTTTTTGTATGCGTTTGCGTTTTTTCTGGGCAAAACACATGATGAAAATCCTTGAAAAATATATACAGTTGAGAGTCCTCAGTGAAAATCCTTGAAAAATTCTTGCAACAGAACCCACCAATGGGACACCAGTGGGCGTGTCTCATTGAAAATCTTTATATAGAGCCTGTTCACAGCCCTTTTTTACATTTGCTTGCATTTGCCTTGATGAACATGGATCAGCTTATGCATACTTTCTTCTTCAACCTTGATGTGGACATGGCTATGGCACAGTCTTATGCCGTTGCTTGCCATGAACAAAGGAAGAGAGATAGACAGCGGAGACGGCAGCGGCGGCGTTTGTGGGTACATCCCATTGTAGAACTCCGGGAGAGCCGTGGAGCGTATCACACCCTCTACAGTGAGCTTCAGTCAAACCCGGAAAAATTTAACGACTACACCCGGATGTCACAACAATCCTTCATGGATTTACTTGCTCGGGTACAACAATTAATAAGGAGACAGGACACCCAGCTCCGTCGGGCGATTCCTCCAAAGGAAAGACTCCTGGTGACATTACGGTATGTATTATTATTGATAAACAAATGCCTGCATCATTGTATTACTAATGCCATGTACTATTACAAAGATGACAGAATTATTGTTCTGCCAGCTAGTAAACAAAGACCTGCAGAATTATTTTTATTCCATTTTTTGGTTTATTAATGTTTTACAAAAACATATACAATAATAATTTTTTTGTTCTTTCTATAGATTCCTTGCTACTGGAGAGAGCCTGTCTTCACTCCACTTCCAGTACCGGATTGGTATCTCCACGTTGTCAGGAATTGTTGTTGACACCTGCCGGGCATTGTGGACTGTTCTCTGTCCGGAATTTATGCCCCTGCCCACCACCGAAAAGTGGCTAGAAATAGCAGAAAAATTCTGGACAACATGCAATTTCCCCAACTGTTTGGGAGCAGTTGATGGGAAACACATCCGCATCATCAAACCTAAAAGAACAGGCTCGGAGTACTACAATTACAAGAAGTACTATTCTACAGTTCTTATGGCCATTGCAGATGCAGACTGTATGTTTGTTGCGGTGGACATTGGGGCATTTGGCCGTGGGAATGACTCACAGGCGTTTAAGAACTCGGACATGGGACGGAGGTTGTATGGAAACCAGTTTAATTTCCCCATGCCACGGCCTCTTCCCCACACCGAAGGTCCAGCAATGCCATTTGTAATGGTTGGGGATGAGGCATTCCATATGAGCCAACACCTACTTAAACCCTACTCCAGCCGGGACTTGGACCACAACAAAAAAAATTTCAATTACAGGCTGACCAGGGCAAGAAGAACTGTAGAGTGTGCCTTCGGTATACTGGTTTCCAAGTGGCGCATTCTGGCCACAGCCATTCATCTGAAAGTGCAAACAGTGGATGAAGTTGTGAAGGCCTGTGTGGTGCTACATAACTTTGTCATGGCAAAAGAGCACCCAAACTTTGAACTTGATGATGCAGCTCCTAACCCATTGCCTGAGTTCACTCAGCACCCTCTCAGGTCTTCTGTTGAAGTAGGGCAAATGAGAGACCAATTTGCGGCCTACTTCATCTCAGATGTAGGACTGGTGGATTGGCAAGAACAAATGGTGTAAAATAATGTTCTTGTCTGTATGTTAATCAAATTTTTTTTTTTTAATTTAAATAAAATACCTCTGTTTATACCTGTACCACGTGCAGTCTGTTTTTAAATTAAAAAACAATTATGAAATGGCCAGGTTTACCAGTGAATTCATTATGCATATTTTTGGGTGCATCATGAATTTATTTGTAATCCTGAATAGGTAGTTAAATATACATGTACACAAGTTGTATGACCTTTATTTAACACAACAATTATTGGTGTCACTGTGACTTTATTTGGAACGCAGAGATAATAAAGATTATACATCTTGTTCTATACCAATGCCTGGTGGCATGCTGAAGTGGTGATGCACCAAATAACGCATCGTCACTTCAGAATCTATCAGGCCTGGGTAGGTGAGTACACATGAGTTCTAAACAGCAGCATCGCTACAGTATGCTTCAAATTAATGCAGACTGAAGCAACGCTGCTGGTTAAAACTCATGTCTATTCACCTGCCCAGGTGTGATAGTAATGATACAAGGTCAGGGTATTGTACAGATAAAGTGAATTTTCACCATCATCTCCTCTGTTTCTTCAACACACACTGAATAGAGGATGTGCTCAATTACAAGCTATATCTAGAATCCCTGGCCTTCTATCACAAAGTGAAATAATGTCAAAAACACACCACACTCATTTAATTTTTTAGTATATCTGGCAATAGATATGCCTTGCACTCAACACCATCCTCTATTCAGTCTGTGCAATATTAGCAGACAGACAGACTTTTGGTGCAAAAAAAGGAATATATTTGTGTTTTGGACTAAACATATCTCCATGAAGTACACAAACTTGTGTCATTCCTGTAGTAATGTGTAGTCAAAAACGCAAAGTGTACATCGCAGTGTGTGTACGTCGCAGTGTGTAGGTGGCAAAATAAACACAAAGCAAACCAAAATTACTAAAAGAAGATTGGCACATTTATTTTGTACAACAGGAAAACAACATTTGAATTGGCAATGATTTTTTGGATTACATTTGTATAGATCACATTATAATCTTTTTTATTAAAAAAATAAAATATTTAATTCACACAAAGGTTTTAGAAAGATCACATTAGTACAATTTGTGTCCAACATGAGCATGGTATTGTCACTGCCCCAGAAGTAATAGAAAAATCAGATTAGTACAATGTTTGTACAAGATGAAATTGGTAGTCACTGCCCCAGTAGTAATAGAAAAAACAGATTAGTACAATGTTTGTCCAAGATGCAATTGGTAGTCACTGCCCCAGTAGTAATATAAAAATCAGATTAGTACAATGTTGTACAAGATGAAATTGGTAGTCACTGCCCAGTAGTAATAGAAAAAACAGATTAGTACAATGTTTGTCAAGATGCAATTGGTAGTCACTGCCCCAGTAGTAATAGAAAATACAGATTAGTACAATGTTTGTACAAGATGCAATTGTAGTCACTGCCCTGTAGTAATATAAAAATCAGATTAGTACAATATTTGTCCAAGATGCAATTGGTAGTCACTGCCCCAGTAGTAATAGAAAAATCAGATTAGTACAATGTTTGTACAAGATGAAATTGGTAGTCACTGCCCCAGTAGTAATAGAAAAAACAGATTAGTACAATGTTTGTCCAAGATGAATTGGTAGTCACTGCCCCAGTAGTAATAGAAAATACAGATTAGTACAATGTTTGTCCAAGATGCAATTGGTAGTCACTGCCCCAGTAGTAATAGAAAATACAGATTAGTACAATGTTTGTACAAGATGCAATTGGTAGTCACTGCCCCTGTAGTAATATAAAAATCAGATTAGTACAATGTTTGTCCAAGATGCAATTGGTAGTCACTGCCACAGTAGTAATAGAAAAATCAGATTAGTACAATGTTTGTCCAAGATGAAATTGGTAGTCACTGCCCTAGTAGTAATAGAAAATACAGATTAGTACAATGTTTGTCCAAGAAGCAATTGGTAGTCACTTGTTATGTTTCGGTAGCTGAGGAGTGCAGGTAAAAAAGGCAATACACCAGAGAAGTTGGAATCTATGAGATTGCAGTACCCTGACTAACCACCACAACTAGAGGCAGCCGTGGAGCGTTCCTACGTTGGTCCTAGACGCCTCGTCACAGCCTGAGAAACTAACTACACCTAAAGATAGAAAGAGGAAAGCTATCTGCCCCGCAGCAGATCCCCAAAGAACATAGAAAGCCCCCAAACATGTAATGGCGGTTAGACAAGATGAAATACTGACACAGACAGAAAATAGTATGAGCAAATGTTGGGGCCCAAACTACCTAAATAGAAAAGGATAGGAAGGGCACTTACTGCAATCCCAAAAAACCCTGAAAAGCACCAACTCTACTAATTTCAAAATCACCAGAGATCACACGACCTCTACCACCTAAATTAGTTCTCTGGTGTAACAAAATCAAAACAGCAGCCACTGAAAAAACTGGAAAAAGCAAAAGTACAAACATCAGTGGCTGAACTAAACTGAGAGGGCAAAAGCCCCCGGTGGGGACCCAGAAGGCCCCCACAGAAGTGCAGGACAAAATGCAAAAATCAAGCACAAAAACAAAAAGAAGAAAATGTCTTATCTGTTAGCAGGAGATGCAGACACGACACAGCAGGCTACAAAGGAAACAGGACTCAAGGATTGAGACCAGAACAATTGATCACCGGCAACCCTGATGGGAAGGCGACTCCCTTATATAAGACCAGTCAGTAACACCTGATTCCCACTCCTCACAATCTTCACTGGACAGTCCAGTACCGCTTGTAACCACCAGAGGGAGCCTCTGCTCAGAACTCATTTCAAGTCCATTCACAACAGTACCCCCCCCCTTGAGGAGGGGTCACCGAACCCTCACTTGAGCAACCAGGTCGGTCAGGATGAGTTCTATGATACGCACGGATGAGTCTCCTAGCATGGATGTCCGAAGCAAACACCCAAGAATTGTCTTCCTGACCATAACCTCTCCACTTAACCAAATACTGGAGTTTCCGTCTAGAAAACGAGAATTCAATATTTTCTCAACCACAAACTCCATATTGCCCTCAACCAGAACAGGGTCAGGAGGCAAAGCAGTAGGAACCACTGGCTCAACAAACCTCTTCAACAAGGACTTGTGGAACACGTTATGGATCTTAAATGTCCCTGGAAGAAGCAAACGAAAAGAAACAGGATTAAGAATCTCCATGATCTTATAAGGTCCAATGAACCTAGGCTTAAATTTAGGAGATGCCACTCTCATAGGAATATTTCTTGAGGACAACCAGACCAAGTCCCCCACTTTAAACCGAGGACCATCAGTCCTATGCCGGTTAGCAAACCGCTGGGCCCTCTCCTGAGAGAGGGACAACCTCTCCACTACCTGGTCCCAAATCTGTTGCATACGCTCCACAACAGAGTCAACACCTGGACAGACAGAAGCCTCCGTCTGTCCTGAAGAAAATCGAGGGTGAAACCCAGAATTACAGAAAAATGGAGACATCAAAGTGGCAGAGCTAGCCCTATTATTAAGAGCAAACTCAGCCAAAGGAAAAAAAGAGACCCAGTCATCCTGATCAGCAGACACAAAGCATCTTAGATAAGTCTCTAATGTCTGGTTTGTTCTCTCAGTTTGACCATTGGTCTGAGGATGAAACGCCGAGGAGAAAGACAATTGAACACCAAGTTTAGAACAAAAGGTCCTCCAAAATCTGGAAACAAACTGGACTCCTCTGTCAGACACAATGTTCTCAGGAATGCCGTGTAAACGAACCACGTGCTGAAGGAACAAAGGCACCAATTCAGAGGAGGAAGGCAACTTAGGTAATGGCACACGATGTATCATCTTGGAAAACCTATCACAAATAACCCAGATGACGGTCATTCTCTGAGAAACAGGGAGGTCGGAAATTAAATCCATAGAGATATGGGTCCATTGTCTCTTGGGCACAGGCAATGGCATCAACAAACCACTAGAGCGAGAGCAAGGCTTGGAGCGAGAGCAAGTCCCGCAGGACTGCACAAATTCCCTGACATCACGAGACAAGGTAGGCCACCAAAAGGACCGACTAACCAAGTCTCTGGTACCAAAAATTCCGGGATGCCCAGCCAATGCGGAACAATGAATCTCAGACATCACACTCTTTTTCCACTGGTCCGGGACAAACAATTTTCCAACAGGACAGCGCTCGGGCCTATCCTCCTGACACCCCTCCAGAGCAAGTCTCAAATTGGGTGAGATGGCGGAAAGAAAAAATATTGTGAAAGAAAATGTCTTATCTGTTAGCAGGAGATGCAGACATGACACAGCAGGCTACAAAGGAAACAGGACTCAAGGATTGAGACCAGAACAATTGATCACCGACAACCCTGATGGGAAGGCGACTCCCTTATATAAAACCAGTCAGTAACACCTGATTCCCACTCCTCACAATCTTCACTGGACAGTCCAGTACCGCTTGTAACCACCAGAGGGAGCCTCTGCTCAGAACTCATTTCAAGTCCATTCACAACAGTCACTGCCCCAGTAGTAATAGAAAATACAGATTAGTACAATGTTTGTACAAGATGCAATTGGTAGTCACTGCCCCAGTAGTAATAGAAAAATCAGATTAGTACAATGTTTGTACAAGATGAAATTGGTAGTCACTGCCCCAGTAGTAATAGAAAAATCAGATTAGTACAATGTTTGTACAAGATGAAATTGGTAGTCACTGCCCCAGTGCCATATGTATCGTCACTGCCACAGAAGTTTTATAGAAATGTGCTTTTTATTACAAATTTTTATTGCTACTGACGTTTTGGTGGTGATTTCGATAATCTGGGGGTGTGCAGAGATGAAGAGCGGCTGGAAACCGATGAAGGAGTTACAGGGGAAGGGGCAACAAAAGTAGTGGGTGAAGGAAGATCACACATCAAATGAGAGGCACTTTGAGACACATTAGGAGGAGAGGGTGGATGGACAAACAAAGATTTTTTATTTTTCTTCTTGGAGACAGGAGTAACATGCATGGACCGACTTCTCTTTGTCCGCCTTGAGCTGGTTGACCTTGTCCTTGAATCAAAAAAGACTGAATGTGGGTCACCGCTCTCATGCTCGGTGGTGGCAGTGGCGGTGGAAGTGTTGGCAGTGCTCGGAGTAACCAAAGGGTTGGCGGTGTTCCAAGGAGAAGTGGGTGCCCTTGAAATGGATTGTTGCTGACTGGTGGCGGTACTCATAGGATCAGTGGGTGCTGTGGCGGTAAATTGTTGACTGGTGACGGTACTCATAGGATCAGTGGGTGCTGTTGTGGGAAATTGTTGACTGGTGGCGGTACTCCTAGAAGGAGAAGTGGGTGCCGTGGCCCAAGCAGGTACTGCGGTGGCTTGAGTCCATGACTGTGGACCAGTGTCTGTGGGGGTGTTGCTCCACACAGGAGCAGCGCTTGCCATGGTGGTGGCGACGGTGGAGTGTCCAACAGTACTCGGACTTGTGGTGGTGTAGTAGTGACTTGGAATGCTGGTGGCCGTGCAGTGGTATGCAGCAGAAGTCGGTAGTGATGAGTGGCGAATCAGTGGTGGCACTGTTGGATATGCAACCACTGACTGCTGCACGTACCGATTCTGCTGCATCTTCTGCAAGTAAGCATTGCTGCAGGCCTGCATCACACACAGCTGTTGCTCAGGAGTAAGGTGTTCCGCCATGCCCCTTTCTATTTTACTGAAAAAATGGTGCGCTGGTCTGTTGAGGTCGGCCTCCAGGCGATCAAGACGCTGTTCGACACAGTTGAAACGGTGATCCATGTGGGTAAAACCACGTTCCATCAGTGAAAAACCGCTTCCAACTCTGCCTCCAAGCGTCTTGATATTGCCTTGAAAGGACTCGCTCAAGTGAACAAACTCGGGCAAGACATTCCTCTCCATGGCCCTCTGCCGCTGCCGGGAAGTGCCCGCAAAACCAGTGGCAGAGACCTGGGAGAGGGGAACACCTGATGGACCAACTTCCTGGTCACCAGCTGTCTGTGTTGCTGACCTGCAAGTTTCTTCCAGGCTGTCGGATGGCTGGGACGAGTCCAAGGTTGTCCGAGGAAGGACCGCTTCAGGGACAGGCTGCATGGTGCTGCTCCAGGTGCTGTTGAAAGAATAACAAAACATTACTATAATGCATGAACAAGAAGCATCAGCTGTAGAAAAGAAAATAAAGAAAAAAATGTAAAAAAAAAAAAAAAAACCTTACGCTCTGCTAGCAAGGACCGGTCTCAGGAACGCCAACTCGCGATAATAACGATATTTATTTCTGGGCCTTGCTGCAGAACCACTGCGAACCTGTCCCTCTGCTCGAACATCAGTGTTGAAGCGGTCCTTCATCGAGCGCCATCGTGTGCGGACTTTGTTCACTGTTGAGAAAAAAAGAAAACAATTATAGAATGCAGTCAGGGCAAAATCAGTCTCAACACACATACCTGAATGAAAATGTCAAACTGTCAATGCAGCTTATAAAAAGCTATACAATACACAGGATAGTGACTGTTGACCCAGATGACACTGTTGTGTTTGCTGTTAGAATATATCTGGCAGCAAAACCAACATTACCATGAGGACCAAGAGTGACTGGGCAATAACAAAAACCAATAGAATGCACAACACATCGCTCAAGAAAAAATAGGACAGTGACTGTTGACCCAGATGATACTGTTGTGTTTGATGTTTGAATATATCTGGCAGCAAAACCAACATTACCATGAGGACCAAGAGTGACTGGGCAATAACAAAAACCAATAGAATGCACAACACATAGCTCAAGAAAAAACAGGATAGTGACTGTTGACCCAGATGACACTGTTGTGTTTGCTGTTAGAATATATCTGGCAGCAAAACCAACATTACCATGAGGACCAAGAGTGACTGGGCAATAACAAAAACCAATAGAATGCACAACACATAAGAAACCACAGGTCAGTGACTGTTGAAGCAGAGGGCACTGTTGGGTTTACTGGCAGAATATATCTGCCAGTAAACCCATCAGTGGCCTCAAGAACAACACTGAGTGCAGCATAAAAACAAACACTAGAATGCAGAACACATTGCAATAGCATACACAGGGCAGTCAGTGTTGAAGCAGAGGGCACTGTTGGGTTTACTGGCAGAATATATCTGCCAGTAAACACATCAGTGGCCTCAAGAACAACACTGAGTGCAGCATAAAAACAAACACTAGAATGCAGAACACATTGCAATAGCATACACAGGGCAGTCAGTGTTGAAGCAGAGGGCACTGTTGGGTTTACTGGCAGAATATATCTGCCAGTAAACCCATCAGTGGCCTCAAGAACAACACTGAGTGCAGCATAAAAACAAACACTAGAATGCAGAACACATTGCAATAGCATACACAGGGCAGTCAGTGTTGAAGCAGAGGGCACTGTTGGGTTTACTGGCAGAATATATCTGCCAGTAAACCCATCAGTGGCCTCAAGAACAACACTGAGTGCAGCATAAAAACAAACACTAGAATGCAGAACACATTGCAATAGCATACACAGGGCAGTCAGTGTTGAAGCAGAAGGCACTGTTGGGTTTACTGGCAGAATATGTCTGCCAGTAAACCCATCAGTGGCCTCAAGAACAACACTGAGTGCAGCATAAAAACAAACACTAGAATGCAGAACACATTGCAATAGCATACACAGGGCAGTCAGTGTTGAATCAGAGGGCACTGTTGGGTTTACTGGCATAATATATCTGCCAGTAAACCCATCAGTGGCCTCAAGAACAACACTGAGTGCAGCATAAAAACAAACACTAGAATGCAGAACACATTGCAATAGCATACACAGGGCAGTCAGTGTTGAAGCAGAGGGCACTGTTGGGTTTACTGGCAGAATATATCTGCCAGTAAACCCATCAGTGGCCTCAAGAACAACACTGAGTGCAGCATAAAAACAAACACTAGAATGCAGAACACATTGCAATAGCATACACAGGGCAGTCAGTGTTGAAGCAGAGGGCACTGTTGGGTTTACTGGCAGAATATATCTGCCAGTAAACCCATCAGTGGCCTCAGGAACAACACTGAGTGCAGCATTACAGAGAATGAAAATACTTACTAAACGCCTTTTTGAGGTTTGGAGAGGTGCTGTCCCAGCCATCCATCAACGCTGCGGCCACCTCGTTCCATAGCCATCGGGTCACCACATTGTCCTTGTACTGCTGATCACGGCTGTCCCACAACGGGACACGCTCATGGACCTGGCAGATGAGGGCCTCATTATCCACATACAGGTAGTCGTCCCGTTGTGGAACCTAGAAGAAACAAAATAAAAATTACAATCTTGTATATTTTTTACAAAGAAAAGAACAATAGGAGTAGAAAAGAAATAGACATTCAAAGGCTATATACTTACATTCCATCTCGCCACCGGGACTTGACTCGGCTGCGACTGCTCCTGCTGAGACTCCTCAATGCCCGTGTCCGACGATGATGTCTGAAAACGAAACACAAATTTTAGCCATTTGTAGATTCAGCAGCTATACTCAGAGGCAGGAAGATACTCACATCATGCTCTGCTTCGGCCAGTTCTTGCCGGGATGGTGAATATTCTGATCCAGAAGACATGCTGCAAAAAAAAAAAAATTACATGAGCACATATTACATTATAAGGACAGCCTGTCATTTGTTTAAAGAATACTCACATTCTTGCACTTTGGATCGCTCTTGAGTCCAGGCACAGTGTCTCCAGGCAATATCCATGCTGTTGTGGTCCAAGATGGATCGTCCAGTGTCCAGCTCCAGTCTCCAGGAAGTGTAGTTTGTTGCACGCTGTTTGCATGCCTTTTTATAGGGATCCAGGCTGTATCTTCAGGTCTTATCAGCATGCAGTCTCCAGGCAGTCTGTGTAGGGGTCTGTGTGGCACTGACACCTTCCTTTAATCTATACTACTTTTATCTAGACTCCTCACAAACAATGTATCTTGTCTAGGGGGTCATTGGACAAGTGTCTAGACAATGTTTACTAAAAAATCGCTTGCGCGCACAAGCGCTGACAATCGCAAAGGCACGCGCACGCCAGCGCCCACATAGACGCCAATGTTGTTTTTTTGCGCATTTTTAAATAGGTGTGCCGGAAAAAAAAATGCAACATGTAGCGTCTAGCGCGTCTAGGCGCACACCTGGAAAATGCGCAGCGCACGCCAAACGCTAATGAGCGCGTGCAAGCGCAAGACACTGCGCCCGCCATGTTAATGATAGGGGAACATTGCGCATGCGACCAATAGCGCACGATGCGCAGCGCTAAAAAACGCAAGTGTGAAAGTAGCCTAATGATTAGTCTTTGTCACAAATCTGTAACAAAATAATTGTGACATATTGCAGATATGCACATGTCGAACACAAATGCTAACACAAAAGCCTACTTATGTTATAGGGTACTGATGGTGAACCTTGTCACTCCATAACTTAGACAAATCCAACTCACATCATGACTCAAATGCTGCAATGTTGGAAGTGCATAATGTGGGTTGAACTTTGACAACAGCTGCAGTGCGAAGGTTAGACTTCAGTGTTCTTGGCTTTTAAATAAAAGCATACAAGTAAATATAATAATCCATTGTTGATTAAGGGACGTGATGTACACCTGTAATATTGTGCAAACAATGGATGTAGGAATAGTCCTCTTCAACATTACTTATATTTGTGTAATTTTAAAAAATACATATTTAATTAGAAAGTTAACACCCCATATCATAAAGGTCCATCATGTAAACATGATAATCGGTAACAAAAATCATGCATTACCTTGTTAAAGTCAATAGTGCATAGTCACAATAGCAAAATATATACCTGCAAGTGGTGCTGAAACAACGACAACTGATAGAAAAGGTGAATGATATCTATTTATCAGACTGAATAGCGACACCTGTACAATGTCGATATAATACTGTACCTTAACAAAACAGCTGTGTCACACCTCACACGCGTTTTTCTTGTAGCTTGTTATGTAATAGGGCACATGCGTGTATGTTTCATCACAGGTGCATGTTTACTGAGTAAAGCAGTCATGACAACGCCTTTGTGTTGTTGGTACGCTAGCGATGATGAACGATGCGCAACGTGAATGTTAGTCTGCGTCATAAGACGCACAGACGCTCCAATACCCAACGCGTCACAGCAGGAAGCCAGTCTGTGCGTCCAAACAAAGGCGCAAGCATACATGCACGTAACCTTTTATAAAGCTAGATAAAAAAAAAGGATGTAGTAGTAACGCACACTTTATTGAGGTACAGTATTACATCGCCATTCACCATCTGTGGCTATGCAGTCTCATCTATATATACCTTATCTATCCGTTGTCATGCTTGCAAGTCCACAGTCAGGCATAAATAGCTATTTTCACTATGCACTACGCACTTTTTAAAGGTTATGTTTGTTAATATAAATGATTATTGGCACATATTATCAGTATTACATGATGGAAATTTTATATATTTTTATAAACTGTTTAGTGATATTATTCTGCAAATGTAACGTTTTATGAATGTCACAGATAACTTGTAATGCTGATTATGTTTTGAAGTCAGACATTCATTGTCTATACAATAAAAATGGTGTACATACTGTTACTTATCCATCATTAATGGATTCTGATATGTACTTGTATGCTTTTATTTAAAACCGTATAGCAAATTATTTAACCAATTTTTTTTGTGGTTTGCATTGCTTTTCAACATGTTAATGTATGCGTTTATGTTTGTCAATTCTTTATTTATATTGTTTTTTTTAAGTAAAATCATCATCTTATGGTACTAAAGGTTATCTTTCTCTTGTTTGGAGTATAGACATTTTTAAATGACACGTAACAAGAAAAATAGTTGATCTAGTATTTAAACATCCTCCTTGACCCTGGGCTCCAACACCGCCAGTTGTTGCTCGGAAGTGCTGTTAGCACAGTCAACACTTGCTCCTGTGTTACTGGGGTTCAGTAATGTCAGCTGTTCCCCTGCTGTGTGAACGGCAAAAAGTCCTGCTGCCTCCACCCTGTTCTCTTCTCATCCCTGGGCTCCAACACCGCCAGTTGTTGCTCGGAAGTGCTGTTAGCACAGTCAACACTTGCTCCTGTGTTACTGGGGTTCAGTAATGTCAGCTGTTCCCCTGCTGTGTGAATGGAAAAAAGTCCTGCTGCCTCCACCCTGTTCTCCTCTCATCCCTGGGCTCCAACACCGCCAGTTGTTGCTCGGAAGTGCTGTTAGCACAGTCAACACTTGCTCCTGTGTTACTGGGGTTCAGTAATGTCAGCTGTTCCCCTGCTGTGTGTACGGCAAAAAGTCCTGCTGCCTCCACCCTGTTCTCCTCTCATCCCTGGGCTCCAACACCGCCAGTTGTTGCTCGGAAGTGCTGTTAGCACAGTCAACACTTGCTCCTGTGTTACTGGGGTTCAGTAATGTCAGCTGTTCCCCTGCTGTGTGAACGGCAAAAAGTCCTGCTGCCTCCACCCTGTTCTCTTCTCATCCCTGGGCTCCAACACCGCCAGTTGTTGCTCGGAAGTGCTGTTAGCACAGTCAACACTTGCTCCTGTGTTACTGGGGTTCAGTAGTGTCAGCTGTTCCCCTGCTGTGTGTACGGCAAAAAGTCCTGCTGCCTCCACCCTGTTCTTTTCTCATCCCTGGGCTCCAAAACCGCCAGTTGTTGCTCGGAAGTAATTGGCACGGGTACTCACTCCTGCCCAGCCTGGTTACAGCACGACAGCTGTTTCCTGGCAGTGTCAACGTCAATTAGCCTCCATTAAGTTGTCCTGTCGTGTTGCATTCATGTTAGCCGACTCTATGGTGCCTGCAGTTTTGGTGCTTCTTATGTGTGCTGCGATGGACAAGCACCCACTGTAGGACTGTGTGATTCGGTAACTGCGGACGGCTTGCGGACTGTCAACTTACATTTTCATGGGTGCCTTATGGTACCCGTCCGGGTTCCAGTACCGTCAGCTGGTTCTCCGCAGTGCCTTTGGCCTAGGTGCCTCCATCTCGGTATCCGAGTTCCAGCAACGTCTGCTGGTCCTTGGTAGTGCTTTGGAGCACAGATACCTCCTGCTTAGTAACCGTGTCCCAGTAACGTCAGCTGGTCCTCGGTTGTGCCATTGGCTCTTTTCCTTCTGCTGCCCCTCCGGGTTCCAGTACAGTCAGCTGGTCCTCGTTACTTCCATTGGCTTTTGTACCTTCTGCTACCCATCCGGGTTCCAGTACCGTCAACTGGTTCTCCGCAGTGCCTTTGGCCTAGGTGCCTCCATCTCGGTATCCGAGTTCCAGCAACGTCTGCTGGTCCTTGGTAGTGCTTTGGAGCACAGGTACCTCCTGCTTAGTCCTCGGTTGTGCCATTGGCTCTTTTCCTTCTGCTGCCCCTCCGGGTTCCAGTACAGTCAGCTGGTCCTCGTTACTTCCATTGGCTTTTGTACCTTCTGCTACCCGTCCGGGTTCCAGTACCGTCAACTGGTTCTCCGCAGTGCCTTTGGCCTAGGTGCCTCCATCTCGGTATCCGAGTTCCAGCAACGTCTGCTGGTCCTTGGTAGTGCTTTGGAGCACAGGTACCTCCTGCTTAGTAACCGTGTACCAGTAACGCCAGCTGGTCCTCGGTTGTGCCATTGGCTCTTTTCCTTCTGCTGCCCCTCCGGGTTCCAGCACAGTCAGCTGGTCCTCGTTACTTCCATTGTCTCTTGTACCATCTGATACCCGTCCGGGTTCCAGTAACGTCAGCTGGTTCTCAGAAGTTAGTCAGCCTTCTTGTACCTTCAGCTACATTTCCAAATTGAAGATTTTTTAAATGTTTTTTTGGGTAATCACTATGGATCTCCAACAATGAAGACGACGACCCTGATGACCACCCCGAAGAAGACGACGAGCCCGAAGACGAGGACCCTGAAGACGAGGACCCTGAAGAGGACGACGACGACGACCCTGGAGACCACCCCGAAGAAGATGACGACCACAAGGACGACGAGCATCAAGCCAATCAGCCTGAACACCATCACAAAGAACAAATAAAAGATTACCCAGAAGAAGATCACCAACAGGACAAAAGAAGGTTAAGACAAACTACAAGATACAGAACAAGAGACAGAAGAACAATAAGCAGAAGATCAAAAAGCAGAAGAACATGAAGTATAAGACCAAAATTAAGAGCTAAATATATGCTCTAAATTCTAAGCAGAAGAAGACTAAGCAGTGTATGGGGGTGATTCCGTTCCTCCTCGTGGTGCCCCTGGAAAATGCCTGCTGCTGCTGCAGGCTAAACTGAACGCGGACAAACACTGTTGTAATTTAAATCTTTGGTGACAGCAAGAACGAAGGATGAAAAATTCATACTTTTACAGATTACAAGTACAGGAGTCTCTGTCACAAATAAGAATATGATGAAGAAGATGAAGAGGAAGAAGATGAAGAAGTAGAATATGAAGAAGAATAATAGTTTAATAAGAAGAATATGAGTAATGTTAACAAAAAGATCAATAGCAAGAAGTTTAAGAAGAAGATAAATAAGGTGAAGATGAAGAATAATTTGATGAAAAAGATGATGCTGCTGAAGATTATGAAGGAGAAAGTGTGGCAGAAGTTAAAAAGATGAAGAGCATGGAAGTTGTGAAACATACATATTTGCCAAAATAGAAAAAAGGTTAACAACATTGTCAATTTCTTCGTCAATCCGAACGTCTTTAAAAAAAAAAGTATTACTGCTATTTCATTTGATTGGGTTAAACATCTATGCCTTTAATGTCTCCTCATCCTCCCCCAATACATTCTACATTACTCTTTGTTGTTTTCCTTCATGTACAATTAACCTACAAGGCAAGAATGGGTTTTTTTTAATTCCGATATTTTGTTCCCATAGACTTACATTGGATTTCCGGTATCGGTATCGGGTATCGCCGATACTTTTTGGGTATCGGCGATACCCATTCTGATCCGATACTTATTGATATCGGAAAGTATCGCTCAACTCTACTTGTAGGTCCTTACTATACTGTCTACACTGTGATTTAATTGATGCTACTTTGGTATTGTCTGCCAATAATTTTTGGAAATGTGAACACTCCTGGTTGTGTCTCCTTCATGAGTGTTGCCTGCAGCATTTGGCGTCTGAGACTGTCAAGCCTCCACTTCCTTGGACTCAACTACCCATGTTACTATCCTTAAATTTTTATGACAATGGTAATCTACAAAACTGGTATTTGTGCCACCTCAGTGTGGCTCAGTATGAAAGCAGGTAGAGGTGTTGCATGTGGTATCAGGGCTCCCTGCAACAGAGGCCTACACCGATCCCTCACCCATCTTGTGTTACTGTGACATTCAAGTGAAAGTTGTAAATGCTGTAACAGACCCCGATACCTCATGCCTGGCTGATTGCTGCAATGCCTGCTACAATTTGTTCTGAGGGTGAATTGAGGCCACTTTCCTGGTGTCTATCCCCATTTGATGTGTTTTGGCAGGATGTTTGGCCGTTATAAGGTGTTGTGCATGTGTTTGTTTTTGCCTCCCATTGACACGAATGGTGTTTTTGTTTTGCTAATATTCGACAAATTAAACGCCGAATATTTCAAATTCCGTGATCATAATCCGAACCAAACATTGAAATATTCGCTCATATCTAATAATATCCCAATAACATACATTTCAATTTGTGGGTGTAGCGTGAACTAAATGTTGAAAAGTTCACGGGATATGAATACTTTTACAAGGCACTGCTCATCACTTAGGATACATTTTTTAGAAATGAGAAATCTTTTAAAACACATAAATTACAAATTTGCTTGTTTTCTCAAACATTTTGAAACATTAACCTCTAGTGAACATGAGACATCTCCTTTAAATATTCTTCCTGATTTGTTGCTCCTAAAAAAATATTTTAAAATGGGAATAAAGGCAAGTAGTAAAAAAGAATGATCTATTATTTCAGGGTTTTTTTTTTTCTACATCTAAATCAGTGTCAGGTAATGTTTATAAGCTGCTGCTAGCTGTCATCTCTCCCCTGTGCTGGGGATCTGCGCAGAGCAAGTGCAGTGAGAAATCTTCATATTTGCAATGTGTGATTTGCCTGCTTTATTTCTCTGTGTAATATTTTATGGAAGTGCCGCAGCGCAGTTTACTGTAGGACCACAGACACCGCTGATGAAATATGAATGCTATAAGGAGGGAGATATCATCATTGGAGGACTGACTGCTGCTCATGGATCTGTAGCGACCCCGAAATATGCTGAAAAGAATTACTGCTTGACGTAAGTCTGTATATTATCACATTAACGTGTAATTTCATTACTGACTACACATATTTCAGGTGACATTATTTGTGCATAGTTTTAGTGTGAATTAAAGAAAAAACAACAACAAATATAATCCTTCAGTCTGTTCTTCCTATAACAGGTATTACAGTGAAAAGTAGTCTAGACAATGCTATGAACGACCGATGGCGCCAATTTAGAATGTGGCAAATTTCTAGCTTTTTGTGTAGAGAGAGTTTTACGTCCGTCCTGTCCGACCTGTCAACTTATTTTAGAAAGTGAGTAGAGCGTGGGTGGGAGAGGTTGTGGTCGAATCAAAAACTGTGGCAGAAATTACGCCTGAAATCTACTCCGATTTTTAACTGGAAAATATGTGTTACGGTGACATATGGCAGCTGAAAGTTGTGCGAAATTCATTACAAAGGTCTTGTGGAATTAATATTATATTTATTTATGGATCTAAGAACTAATAGGCAGGTAGTTGCTAAATATCTGGGTGTTCTGCCCGGCACCAGTTTCTGCTGGCTCAGAGCGATCACTGATCATTCTGCCCGGCGATTCTGTGGCATCCGCTGATGTAACGTCGACAGAGCAGCATCTTCTCTTCCGATCTGAGCTCTGTTGATGGGGCATCTCTTTTAATAGACAAAAATAATTCAGCTCACCCCTTCCAAGGAAACTATTGTGAATTCCATGGACCTTGAGCGCGGATTCGTGTCTCTGCCGGACACCTTGGAATATGCTTGAGAAAAGGAAGGAATCCAGCTCCAAGGAATACAATCAATTTCTTTTCATTCAGTTTCAATAGTAAAAATCCAGGAGGTCATGCATCATACTGAAACCGGGTATACCAGTAACTCTTTTGGTTTCAGCCAGGCACTTTTTCTCACAGGTATACCCGGTATCAGTATGATGCATGACTTCCTGGATTTTTACTATTGAAATTAAAAAAAATAAATTGATTTTATTCCTTGGAGCTGGATTTTGTCCTTTTTTCAAGCATCTCTTTTAATGTCATGCTGATTGACAGCTGGCTCACCACTACCTAACTGAAAAGAGCCAGTTTTCAATCAGCATTACATCTACACTAATGACTAGAGTTGAGCGATACTTTCCGATATCCAAAAGTATCGGAATCGGAATGGTATCGCCGATATCACTAAAATATCGGCGATACCCGATACCGATACCGGAAATCCAATGTAAGTCTATGGGAACAAAATATCGTAACTAAAAAAAACCCATTCTTTCCTTATAAACACTAAATATACACACATAGAATACATATATATATATAATATATACATGTCATTGTGACATTATATATATACATATATGTATAGTTTATACACTTCTACATAGTAAAATATCCTCTGATTCAATTGCCGGGTAAAGCCGGCTTTTGTGAAAAGACAGAAGCACCCGACATGAAATGACACTTGGTGTACATAGGGTTAACCATGTCTTTTCATGTAGTTTGATATCTGATTTGCACTAACAATTACATGAGTGGCTGTGTGCAAAATTTCACACCTGTAGGGGTTAATTAAAGGTGTAAATTCGTTGTAAAAAAACCCGACTTTTTTGCTACGAATTTACACCTTTAATTAACCCCTACAGGTGTGAAATTTTGCACACTTACACTCATGTAATTGTTTGTGCAAATCAGATATCAAACTACATGAAAAGACATGGTTAACTCTATGTAAACCAAGTGTCATTTCATGTCGGGTTCTGCATTTTCACAAAAGCCGGCAATTGAATTAGCGGCTATTATACTATGTAGAAGTGTATGAACTATAAATATATATATATATATATGTGTCACAAATTCAATGACATGTATATATATATATGAGGTGTAAAATTGCTGAAAAAAAATGCGTGGGCTCCCGCCCTATTTTCGCAACCAGACAAAGCCAGTGAGTGGGGGCAGATAATAATAGCCCAGAGAGGGACCATTTTTTTTGCCCCCCCCCCTGGCTACTAACATCTGCCCCCAGACACCCCAGGAAAGAAAAATCTATAATTAGATTTGCCCTTTCTGGCACTTTGCCCGTCTATTCCCATTGCCCTGTAGCGGTGGCGAATGGGTTAATATGGGGTTAAAGCCACCTTGCTATTGAAAGGTGACCTTAAGCCAGGTTAATAATTGAGAGCTGTCAATTAGACAACTATCAATTATTAATCCTATTGCATGAAATAAAAATAAAACACATACACTTTAATTAAAAATAATTTTAATGAAATAAAGACACATGTTTTTGACCATCTTTTATTTTACTGCAAAAACCATTTCCTGTAATAAAAATAAAATAAAAAATTATTCTTACCTATCCCATGCACAGTCAGGTCCCACGGTGTAATCCTTAAGAAAGGGTTAATGTTTACTGCAGGGACCGCAGCTAATGCTGCAGCCTCACAGTAAACCCCCAAATGAATGAGTTCCTCTCCTGGCTGACAGGAGAGTAAAGGCTGGGTCTCACATAACGATACACCAGCGATCCCGACAACGATATGCACTTGTCAGGATCGCTGGTGTATCGCTACATGATCGCTGCTGAGCTGCCAAACAGGCAGCTCAGGCAGCGATCTGGGACAGCGACACTGCGGGTAACATCGCTTAAGGGCCCGTCTCACATAGCGATATCGCTACCGAGATCACTGCTGAGTCACTAGTTTTGTGACGCAGCAGCGAGCTCACCAGCGATATCGCTGTGTGTGACATTCAGCGACGATCAGCCCCCCTGCCGGGTATCGCTGATCGTCGCTGAAATGTCAGGACCTTTTTTTGATCGCTGGTTTGCCGCTGACAGGCACGCATCGCTGCGTGTGACAGGCGGGAGATCAGCGATCCGCTGGTAACCAAGGTACACAGCGGGTTTCCAGGCGCGGGGCTGTGCCTAGAAACCCGCTGTGTACCTTGGATACCAGCGCCCTGATGCAGGGGAGCTGGTATCCAAGGTACACAGCGGGTTTCCAGCACCGCGCAGCGCTTGGAAACCCTCTGTGTACCTTGGATACCAGCTCCCTGCATCAGGGCGCTGGTATCCAAGGTACACTGCGGGTAACTAAGCGATGTCGCTAAGTGTCGCTGTCCCAGATCGCTGCCTGAGCTGCCTGTTTGGCAGCTCAGCAGCGATCATGTAGCGATACACCAGCGATCCTGACAAGTGCATATCGTTGTCGGGATCGCTGGTGTATCGTTATGTGAAACCCAGCCTTTAGTTACCCGCAGTGTACGTTGGATACCAGCGCCCTGATGCAGGGAGCTGGTAACCAAGGTACACAGCGGGTTTCCAAGCGCTGCGCGGTGCCTGGAAACCCGCTGTGTACCTTGGATACCAGCTCCCTGCATCAGGCGCTGGTATCCAAGGTACACAGCGGGTTTCTAGGCACAGCCCCGCGCCTGGAAACCCGCTGTGTACCTTGGTTACCAGCGGATCGCTGGTCTCCCGCCTGTCACACGCAGCGATGCGTGCCTGTCAGCGGCAAACCAGCGATCAAAAAAAGGTCCTGACATTTCAGCGACGATCAGCGATACCCGGCAGGGGGCTGATCGTCGCTGAATGTCACACACAGCGATATCGCTGGTGAGCTCGCTGCTGCGTCACAAAACTAGTGACTCAGCAGCGATCTCGGTAGCGATATCGCTATGTGAGACGGGCCCTTAAGTGGAAAGCTTAATTGATTGCTTTCCACTTTCACTTCAGGTCAGCCAGGGACACAATCAGTGACGTCAGAGGGAACTGATTAACAAAAATAGGGGTTCCCTTCGAAAAAAAAATGGCGTGGGGTCCCCCCTATTTTTGTTAACCAGCCAGATGAAGCAGACCGCTGAGGCCTGGATTTTCAGGCTGTTAAGGAGCCAAGATCCATGGACCTTGCCAGCCTGATAATACCAGGCCACAGCAGTCTGCATATCTTGGCTGATTAACAAGAATAGGGGATCCCCTCGAAAAAAATTGGCGTGGGGTCCCCCCTATTTTTGTTAACCAGCCAGATGAAGCAGACCGCTGAGGCCTGGATTTTCAGGCTGTTAAGGAGCCAAGATCCATGGACCTTGCCAGCCTGATAATACCAGGCCACAGCAGTATGCATATCTTGGCTGATTAACAAAAATAGGGGATCCCCTCGAAAAAAATTGGCGTGGGGTCCCCCCTATTTTTGTTAACCAGCCAGATGAAGTAGACCGCTGAGGCCTGGATTTTCAGGCTGTTAAGGAGCCAAGATCCATGGACCTTGCCAGCCTGATAATACCAGGCCACAGCAGTCTGCTTAGCTTGGCTGGTTAACAAAAATAGGGGATCCCCTCGAAAAAAAAACGGCGTAGGGGTCCCCCTATTTTTGTTAACCAGCCAAGTAAAATGCAGACTGCTGCGGCCTGGTATTAAAAGACTGTCAAGGCCCATGGATTTTGGCCCTCAACAGCCTGATAATACCAGGCTACAGCAGCCCCACATTTGGCGCATCAAAAGATGTGCCAATTGTGGCACTTTACCCGGCTCTTCCCACTTGCCCTGTAGCGGTGGCAAGCGGGGTAATAAGGGTTAATGTCACCGTTGATTGCACGGTGACAATAAGCCCGGTTAAAAATGGAGAGGCGTCAATAAGACACCGATCCATTATTAATCCCAAAGTTTTTAAATGTTTAAAAAAAAGACACAGCAAGAAAAAAGTCTTTTAATGAAATAAGAGACAACACAGTTTTCATTTCTTTTATTACTCTCTCAGTCCTGCGATGCCATCTATCTCCTGTAAAAAAAGAAAAAAAACAAACCAACAGTATACCACCTGTCCGACGCAGTCCATAGTAACGACTGTCCCACGACGATCCAGCTCTGCTACATCGGAATGACAGGCAGAGTCTGACATCCCGGCGCAGCACAGCTGCTTACCAGCTTCCCCGGCGGTGACGTCATCGGACTGCTTTACGGCCGCGATTACCCAGCAGTCACTGCAGTTATCGCGAGAAACTGCATGTGACCGCCAGGGAGAAGAGGATGGAGGCCATTAAGCAGTCCGGGATGTGACCGCCGGAGATCTTCTGCCGGGTAAGTGCCGCTGACTCCTGACAGACCCGACCGACGGACACTGACAGTGACAGTGACATTCCGATTCCGGTATCCGATATGACGAAAATATCGGTACTCGGAATCGGAATTCCGATACAGCCAATATCGGCCGATACCCGATATTTGCAGTATCGGAATGCTCAACACTACTAATGACCCATCATTAGAGCAAATAAAACAGAAGAGGATGAGTCTCTTGACTTGAAATGAACACCAGCATGTGTGTGCAATTTTTGAACATATGAATGTTTTTACCACGTATATGCGGTTGATGTTTAGTGTCTCTGCTTGTTGCCAACAGCCTCTGTTCTACTTTTGACTATATGTAAATTATCTACTTAATTTTAATTATATTCATTAAAAATATTTTTAATTGGCTAAATTATACTCCTTTCTTTTGTATCAGAGTTCGGAGTTGTGCCCAACATTAATAGGTCATGTTTATGGGATTTTCATCTTCGTTAATATGCATTGAACATAGCCTAATGTCTAATGAAGGGTTTTCATCAAAAATGTTAATGTAATACTGCACATATTGCGGTGTAAGCAATGGACATGAAATCTTTCAAATAAATCCTATTTGAAGCATTTCTAAGTAACTTTAGGTGTGCAGCTCCTTCACTATGTCAACTATTAGTACACAAGTGTGTTCCTATATATTTTAAAAATGCCCCTAAATATCCCTCCCAACTTGTTTTGTCACCGGTAGAGATGAGCGAATGTGTTCGAAAAATGATTGTCAAGCATATATTCTGCACGTATGTGGCACATTCGGATTCGTGATCAGAAACACGAGCAAGTTTTCATAAAATCGAGAAAAATCTGTAACACTCGGTAAATTGTGGTGATGTACAGTAATAAATTATATTGTGGTACCATGTTAGCCAGAAAAATCGATGTGAATACTTTTCCGTCCAAAGATGACAAGAGTATTCTGGTTAGCCAATAAAGGTATCACTCTAAGAATACTCTTGTCATCTTTGGACGGAAAAGTATTCACATTCGATAAATTGTGGCATAATATTTGCTGTGCTACTAAAGTTTTTTGAGCACTTTGGCTTGGATAAAGGTGGTGTATGATAAGCATGGGGCACAAGTTTGATGAGGGTAGGGAGAGCTCAGAGGAGCGGCTTGCTTGTAAAACATTTTTTCTAACTTTATGTGTGTACATTGCGGATAGACAATCAGGGAAACATCCACAATGTCCAGACACAACGGTTTGTGTCATTAGCTGCTGAAATCATATGTCATTCTCTATATAAAGATTTGTCACTATAACAGAGCAGAGGCTGCTAATGATGCTGGTTCCTGGGTGCTTATAGATTTTAGCTAGTTAGCTAGGCAGTTGTTTCTAAATCTGTGTTGCTGTGAAAATGACCTTCCAGCAGATTTTTTTTGTGCCATTAGTGAGGTTCACAGACAAAGAGAGCCGGGCACATTTCATAGAAGTGTGTTTTGCACTGCTTCTATTGTGCTCCATACACAAGGAAACCTTTCAAAATATTATCTTTTTAGTTGCTCAGCGTGATATAGCATTATATCTCTAACTGGATTCAGCACGCCATATCTCACCTTGTCGTTTAGTGGCAGTGAAATTGCTCTGTGTGCAGAGCTGTGGCACATTTTAAAAAAATATTTTTTGCAGTTGCTAACGTGATTCAGCACGCCATATCTCACCTTGTCATTTAGAGGCAGTGAAATTCATCTTTCTGTACAACTGTTGCAGAGTAAAAAAAAAATTGTTGCTAAACGTGATACAGCACATCATGTCCCACCTTGTCATTTAGTGGTGGTGAAATTATTCTGTATGCAGAGCTGTTACACATTAGAAAAAAAAAAGATTTTTTGTGACAAACATGATACAGCAGTCTAGATCAGAGTTTGAAATTGGAGCATATCTTCTAGGTTATAAAGGACTCACCGCACTAAAAAAAATACTTTCTTCTGTTATTAACATGGTATAGTAGGGTTTGAAATGGTTTGGGGCATAAAGTCTATGTGATACTGGCCTCATCAACACAAAAAATATATTCTGTTTCTAAAAGGAATCAGTAGGAGAGATCTCAGTTTGAAATTGGAGCATATATTATTTGTAATCCGGGCCTCATCGACACTAAAACAATTCTTTCTTCTTTTACTAATGTGATACAGAAGGGGAGACCTCATTTTTATAATTGTTTGGCGCATATCTTCTTTGCCATACAGGCCTCGTTCAAACTAAAACAATTTTCTTATGTGACTAACATAATACAGTATGGGAGATCTAATTTTTCTAATTTTTTGGAGCATATCTTTTTGTCATACAGGCCTCATCCACACTGAAACAATTTTTTTTTCTGTGACTAACGTGGTACAATAGTGGAGATCTCAGTTTCAAAATATTTGGAGCAAATCATCTTTGTCATACAGGCCTCATCCACACTGAAACAATTCTTTCTTCTGTTACTAACTTGATACAGAAGTGGAGATATATTTTTTATTATTGGAGCATACCTTCTTTGTCATAGAGGCCTTATCCACAATGAAACAATTATTTCTTCTGTTACTAACATGATACAGTAGGGGAGATCTCATTTTTTATAATTGTTTGGAGCATATCTTTGTTATATGGGCCTCATCCACACTGAAACATTTGTTTCTTCTGTGACTAGCATGATACAGTAGGGGAGATCTTCGTTTTACATTTCTTGGAGCATATCTTCTTTGTTATTCCGGTCTCATCCACACTAAAAAAAATTTTCTTCTATGACTAACATGATACAGTAGGGGAGATCTCAGTTTGAAATTGTTTGGAGCATATTTTCTATGTCGTACAGGCCTCATCCTCATTGAAACAATTATTTTTCTGTTAATAACGTGATACATTAGGGGAGATCTAATTTTTATAATTGTTGGGAGCATATCTTCTATGTTATACAGGCCTCATCCCACTGAAACATTTCTTTCTTTTTTGACTCAATACTGAAACAATTATTTCTTCTGCTACTAACATGATACATTACATCATATTTAACCAGGAACGGATTATTATGTCTCTACTATTGATGGCGGGTTTGTGCGAGTGATCGCCACCGAGTGTCAGCTGATTCTGACAGCTGACACCCAGCATTAAGTGCAAGGGGAGATCACAGACTGCTCTAGACAATTTAACCCCCAAAGTGCTGTGATTGTTTGAGATTGCAGCATTCCGGGAGCAGGCAGAGGACTGACAGCCGCTCTGTCTTTGGATTGGAGATACCGTGTCTTGAGTTCCTGATCATGGCCATGGTGACCCGATATCGTCATGATGACCTCCGGGTGACCAGACCTAGAAAACTTGCTGATTATGCCCAGTGCATGATGAGTCAGTTTGTCTGTCACTGCAGAGCTGACATTTTCTATGCTGTATCTCCATGCTGTAGAAGAGATAAGCCTGCAAAAAATGATTATCCCATAGTGGGACAAAGTAAACAAGTTAGAAAAATAGTAAAAAAAAAAAAAAAATTGTAAAAATATTGGTTAAAAAAATCAAACATCATAATAAAAAAATCAGAAGATATTCTATCTCTAAATAAATATTTGAATGAAAAAAATATATAAAAAATAAAAGTACACATATTTGGTATCGCCGTGCTCACAACAACACGACCTATAAAACCATTCCACTAGTTAATCCCTTCAGTAAACACCATAAAAAAGCAAAAAGCAAAAGCAAAAAGTGGAATAAAATGCACCTAAAAAGATGGATATAAATAAATATGGTATTGCTGAAAATGTCATCTTGTCCCTCAAAATACAAGCCACCATACAGCCAAAACATAAAAAAAGTTATAGGTCTCAGAATAAAGCGATGCAAAACTATTTTTTCTATAACAGTTTTTATTGTATAAAAGCACCAATACATAAAAAACTATATAAATGAGGTATCTCTATAATCGTAATGACCCAAAGAATAAAACTGACATATGAATTTTGAAACACACGGAAAGGCATAATTCCCGCATGCCCCAAAATTACTGAATTGTGGATTTTTGTTCACTCTGTCTCCTAAAATTCAGAATAGAAAGCGATCAAAAAATGTAATGTACCTGAAAATGGTGCCAATAGAAATGTCAGCTGGTCCCGCAAAAAACAAGACGTCACATGAGTGTGGGCCAAAATATGGAAAAATTATAACTCTCAAAATGTGGTGATGCAAAAACTATTTTTTGCAATAAAAAGGGTCCTTTAGTTTGTTACAGCAGCCAAACATAAAAGCCAGATAAATCTGGTATTGCTGTTATCGCACCGACATGAAGAATAAAGTCGCCTAATCACTTATACAGCACAAGGAACAGCGTAAAATATAAATAAAACCAATTTTTTACATGCTGTTGATTTTTTCATTCAGCCTCCCAAAGATCACAGTAAGGCTCGGTGCATATTTATCCTGCACTCTGTGCTGAGCACTTACAATGGGGTTTCCATTTAAAACTGTGAAATATGTGAATCAGACAGAACCCCTGGCAAAAGATTCCCTGCAAAGAGGCAGATGGAGGCACTTGGGATGCCGTCTGACCTGTGATCCAGTGATGTCCGTCTTTCAGTATTGAATAAAAGTGCAGTCGGCCACAGTTTTGTACACTTTTGAAAGAAGGACACCACTGAGCAGAGGCCAGATGGAGGCCAGAGTAACTCTGCTGCCACATTATAGTACATGGATCATTCAGAGGTTTCTGAATTACGTCCCTCAGAAATTTAGATGGAAATCCCAGAGTAAGTGCTCAGCATAGAGCGCCAGAAAAATGTGATCCTAAACGTTAGATAAAATGTTCCCAATAAAAGCTTCAATTCAATCCGCAAGAAAAGTAATCCCTCACTCAATTCTGTCTTCTGTTAACGGAAATATAGGGACTTTCAAGTTACTGGTAGTACAAAGACTCTGGAAAATAAAAATGGCTCCTCACCCACCAAAAAAAACTGAGCAAATGATGTGCTCCCAAATCCAAATAACCCCTCCCTTCTGAGCCCCAGAGTGTACCTAAACCACATATTGCATCAACGTTTGGCATTTCTAAAGCAATGAGAGCTTGCTTATCTTACAGGTGCACGCCTCCAGAAGCACAGGTTAAGCATAACGTACTGGTAACTGCAACGTACTGGTCACTACAGTGCACTGCTCACTACAGCGTTCACTACAACGGCAGTTTGCAATTTTCACTTTGCAACATTCATTAATGCTTGTGACAGTAAAATCTGGTGCTCCTTGCCTTCTGAGCTTTGCAGTGTGCCTGAAAAATAATATTTCCCTTTTACAAGAAAGGTATTAGAGCACTCAGGAAAAAATAGACCTCAATTTGTTGTAAGAAAATCTCCTATTAACCCTTAGAAAAATTAAAAACTTGAGTCTAAAACAACATTTTAGTGCTAAAAATGTAATTATTCTTTCTTCACCGCTCAGTGGTATAAAATTCTGTGAAACACATGTAGTGTTAATAAGATCACTGCACACCTAGATGAATTCATTGGGGAGTGTAGTTTGAAAAGTGAGTTCACATATAGGGGGTTTCTTCTGTTCTGGCATCTCAGGTGTTCTGCCAATGTGACATGGCACCCTCAAACCATTCCAGAAAAAGCTGAACTCCATTTTATTATTTTTACGGCTCAACGTTATAAACTTCTGTGAAGCACCTGAAGGTTCAATGTGCTCACCACTCTTCTAGATTAGTTCCCTGAGGGGTCTAGTTTCCAAAATGGTGTCACTTGTGGGAGATTTTCACTGTTTAGGCACATCAGGAGCTCTCCAAATGTGACATGGCATCAGCCAATGGTTTCAGCAAATTTTGCATTCAAAAAGTCAAACGGGGCTCCTTCCCTTCCTAGCTCTGCCCTACGTCCAAACAGTGGTTTTGTCCCTCATGTAGGGTATGGGCATACTAATGAGATATTAGAAAACAAAGTTTGGGGTCCATTTTTCCTTGTTACCCATGTCAAAATTAAAAAAAATTGGATCTGAAGTAAATGTTTTGAGAAAGAAAGTTAAATGTTCATTTAGTTTCCACATTCCAAAAAATTCCCGTGAAGCACCTGAAGGGTTAATAAACTTCTTGAATATGGTTTTGAGCACCTTGAGTTTTTAGAATCGTGTCATTTTTGGGTATCTTCTATCATATAGACGCCTCAAAGTGACTTCAAATGTGATGTGTGTTGTAAAAATGAGAAATTGTTGGTCAAGTTTTAACCCTTTTAACTTCCTAACAAAAAAAATGTTTCCAAAATTGTGCTGATGTAAAGTAGACATGTGGGAAATGTTACTTATTAAGCATTTTGTGTGACATATTTCTGTGATTTAAGGGCAGGAAAATTCAAAGATGGAATATGGCAAAATTTTCAAAATTTTCACCAAATTTCCATTTTTTCACTTTTTTCACAACAAATAGTTAGTCATATCAAAGAAATTTTACCTCTATCATTAAGTACAATATGTAATGAAAAAGCAGTCTCAAAATTACTGGGATCTGTTGAAGTGTTCCAGAGTTATTACCTCATAAAAGGAGCGTGGTCATAATTGTAAAAATTGGCCTGGTCATTAACGTGCAAACCACCCTTGGGTGTAAAGGGGTTAATGAGGGCCAGAAAGAGCATGTGTGTTAGGCATCGGGATTCTTCCGCTGTGCGGGATAGATCCCAAGCCTTGTCTGGTGCTGTGGTCTCTCATTCGGGCCCGCCCGCTGGTCTGCTACTTAGCACAGGTGTCAGCCCCAGCAACTTGCTCAGGCTCCTGTTATACTTGTGGTTACTGCTGGCTCTCCAGCTAAAGTCTATGGTAACCAGAGGTATACTAAGGCAGCCCTACTCTATAGTCTATGTACAGAAGTCACCTTACTGAGCATGTCCGTGATGTGGCGCCTTCTTATTGGTGCTCAGACTGCTCTGGTTATGTGACAGCTCCGGATTGGCTCACGAACGAAGCCCCATCCAACTGGGCATGAGTGTTTGGGGTGGAGCCTAGTGCATAAAGGGCTTTCAGCAAAGCACGCGGGCGTGCTAGAGTCACTTGTGTTTGGTGTGTGTGGGTGGAAACTCTGTTGCTCTGCTGGCTCATATGTGTGTCTAGTTTTCCTTAGGCAGGTTTTGCTTTTACTTGACCTTGCGCCTGTCTCGGCCACGAGTGCAGTTAGGACGAGCTGTTTACAGGGCACAGTCAACCCACGTGCTTATTCCCTATTGTTTTAACTTGGTATTGCACACTCTTTTTTCTGTACTGCTCGGTGGTTAGCTGAGTTAGGTATTTATCTTTTCTGTGCCACTCGGTGGTTAGCTGAGTTAGGTATTTATCTTTTCTGTGCCACTCGGTGGTTAGTTGAGCTGGCACTCATCTCCCTTGTACCCCTCGGTGGTTAGTTGAGCTGGTACTCATCTCCCTTGTACCCCTCGGTGGTTAGCTGAGTTGGTACTTATCTCCCTTGTACCCCTCGGTGGTTAGCTGAGTTGGTACTTATCTCCCTTGTACCCCTCGGTGGTTAGCTGAGTTGGTACTTATCTCCCTTGTACCCCTCGGTGGTTAGCTGAGCTGGTACTCATCTCCCTTGTACCCCTCGGTGGTTAGCTGAGCTGGTACTCATCTCCCTTGTACCACTCGGTGGTTAGCTGAGCTGGTACTCATCTCCCTTGTACCCCTCGGTGGTTAGCTGAGTTGGTACTCATCTCCCTTGTACCCCTCGGTGGTTAGCTGAGCTGGTACTCATCTCCCTTGTACCCCTTGGTGGTTAGCTGAGCTAGTACTCCTATTCCTATACAATCCAGAGTAGAGTTGAGCGATACTTTCCGATATCCAAAAGCATCGGAATCGGAATGGTATCACCGAAACCATTAAAATATCGGCGATACCCGATACCGATACCGGAAGTCCCATGTAAGTCTATGGGAACAAAATATCGCAACTAAAAAACTCTTTCTTTCCTTGTAAACACTAAATATACACACATAGAATACATACATATATATATATATATATATATACATGTCATTGTGACATATATATATACATATATGTGTAGTTTATACACTTCTACATAGTAAAATATCCTCTGATTCAATTGCCGAGTAAAGTCGGCTTCTGTGAAAAGACAGAAGCACCCGACATGAAATGACACTTGGTGTACATAGGGTTAACCATGTCTTTTCATGTCGTTTGCTATCTGATTTGCACATACAATTACATCAGTCAATGTGTGCAAAATTTCACACCTGTAGGGGTTAATTAAAGGTGTAAATTCGTTGTAAAAAAAACGGACTTTTTTGCTACGAATTTACACCTTTAATTAACCCCTACAGGTGTGAAATTTTGCACACTTACACTCATGTAATTGTTTGTGCAAATCAGATATCAAACTACATGAAAAGACATGGTTAACCCTATGTACACCAAGTGTCATTTCATGTCGGGTTCTGCATTTTCACAAAAGCCGGCAATTGAATTAGCGGCTATTATACTATGTAGAAGTGTATGAACTATAAATATAAATATATATATATATGTGTCACAAATTCAATGACATGTATATATATATATGAGGTGTAAAATTGCTGAAAAAAAATGCATGGGCTCCCGCCCTATTTTCGCAACCAGACAGACAAAGCCAGTGAGTGGGGGCAGATAATAATAGCCCAGAGAGGGACCATTTTTTTTGCCCCCCCCCCGGCTACTTAACATCTGCCCCCAGACACCCCAGAAAGGGCAAATCTATAATTAGATTTGCCCTTTCTGGCACTTTGCCCGTCTATTCCCATTGCCCTGTAGCGGTGGCGAATGGGTTAATAAGGGGTTAAAATGACCTTGCAATTGAAAGGTCACTTTAAGCCAGGTTAATAATTGAGAGCTGTCAATCAGACAACTATCAATTATTAATCCTATTGTATGAAATAAAAATCAAACACACACACTTTAATAAAAAAGAAGTTTAATGAAATAATCACACAGTTTTTGACCATATTTTATTTACCTGCTAAAACCATTTCCTGTAATAAAAATAAAATAATAAAGCAAAATTATTCTTACCAATCCGATGCACAGTCAGGTCCCACGGTGTAATCCTTCAGAAAGGGTTAATGTTTACTGCAGGGACCGCAGCTAATGCTGCAGCCTCACAGTAAACCCCCAAATGAATGAGTTCCTCTCCTGGCTGACAGGAGAGGAAGTGGAAAGCTTAATTGATTGCTTTCCACTTTCACTTCAGGTCAGCCAGGGACACCATCAGTGACGTCAGAGGGAACTGATTAACAAAAATAGGGGTTCCCTTTGAAAAAAAAATGGCGTGGGGTCCCCCCTATTTTTGTTAACCAGCCAGATGAAGCAGACCGCTGAGGCCTGGATTTTCAGGCTGTTAAGGAGCCAAGATCCATGGACCTTGCCAGCCTGATAATACCAGGCCACAGCAGTCTGCATATCTTGGCTGATTAACAAAAATAGGGGATCCCCTCGAAAAAAATTGGCGTGGGGTCCCCCCTATTTTTGTTAACCAGCCAGATGAAGCAGACCGCTGAGGCCTGGTTTTTCAGGCTGGTAAGGATCCAATATCCATGGACCTTGCAAGCCTGATAATACCAGGCCACAGCAGTCTGCTTAGCTTGGCTGGTCAACAAAAATAGGGGATCCCCTCGAAAAAAAAACGGCGTAGGGGTCCCCTATTTTTGTTAACCAGCCAAGTAAAATGCAGACTGCTGCGGCCTGGTATTAAAAGACTGTCAAGGCCCATGGATTTTGGCCCTCAACAGCCTGATAATACCAGGCTACAGCAGCCCCACATTTGGCGCATCAAAAGATGTGCCAATTGTGGCACTTTACCCGGCTCTTCCCACTGCCCTGTAGCGGTGGCAAGTGGGGTAATAAGGGGTTAATGTCACCGTTGATTGCACGGTGACAATAAGCCCGGTTAATAATGGATAGGCGTCAATAAGACACCGATCCATTATTAATCCCAAAGTTTTTAAATGTGTAAAAAAAAGACACAGCAAGAAAAAAGTCTTTTAATGAAATAAAAGAGACAACACAGTTTTCATTTTTTTTATTACTCTCTCATTCCTGCGACGCCATCGATCTCCTGTAAAAAAAGAAAAAAAACAAACCAACAGTATACCACCTGTCCGACGCAGTCCATAGTAACGACAGTCCCACGACGATCCAGCTCTGCTACATCGCAATGACAGGCAGAGCCTGTCATTGCAACGCAGCACAGCTGATTACCTGCTTCCCCGGCGGTGACGTCATCGGACTGACTGCTTTACGGCCGGGATTACCCAGCAGTCACTGCAGTTATCGCGAGAAACTGCATGTGACCGCCGGGGAGAAGAGGATGGCAGCCATGAAGCAGTCCAGGACGTGACCGCCGGAGATCTTCTGCCAGGTAAGTGCCGCTGACTCCTGACAGACCCGACAGACGTCCACTGACAGTGACAGTGACATCCCGATTCCGGTATCCGATATGACGAAAATATCGGAACTCGGAATCGGAATTCCGATACAGCCAATATCGGCCGATACCCGATATTTGCAGTATCGGAATGCTCAACCCTAATCCAGAGTATTTTATGGTGTTGGATTTTTGCGTTTCATTCACACTGTGTGGAGTTAACTCGGTGTGTTTAGGAAGGAACGTTCGCTAGCAGTTTTTTATCCGTCAGTGTTCACACTAGCAGCAGTTCAACATCTCTGCACGGTGGCCCCCAGGTAGCGATCACACTTATAGTATAATTTAATTTAGTGTGATCCGCAAACCCTAACAATGTGCTCCAGTGGATGGCAGGTGCTACTTCAAGTGGCCTCTCCTCCTCTTCCTTCACCTCAACATCATACACAGTACAGTCCACAGAGTTGGCACCCCAATTAAACTTTCTTCTCCACATGTCACAACTCTCCAACCGCCCAACCCCAACTGACTGTAGGGAACCACAGATGGGTGATTCTGCAGAGCTGTTCACTAGTGATGAGTGAGTATACTCGTTGCTCAGGTTTTCCCGAGCACGCTCGCGTGATCTCCGAGTATTTGGTTGTGCTCGGAGATTTAGTTTCTGTTGCCGCTGCGGCAACAGAAACTAAATCTCGGAGCACTTCCAAATACTCGGAACTCGGAGACCACCCGAACAACGAGTATACTCCCCCATCACTACTATTCACACATTCTATGCCATGGGCATCAGAAGTGTACTCCAAAGATTCACAGTCAAGAGTAGGAATTCATCGGCATGCCCTAATTATTTTTTAACTTGGATCCAGGGCAGGAAGGAGTATTGTCCGAGCAGCATCCTGACCCTCGTCACCAGAAAATAACCCCGGGAACGGAGGTGATCCTGATGAGACTCAGGTACACACGTGGTCAAAATTGTTGGTACCCCTCGTTTAATGACAGAAAAGCCCACAATGGTGACAGAAATAACTTGAATCTGACAAAAGTAATAAGAAATCAAAAATCTATGAACATGATCAAATAAAAGTCAGACATTGCTTTTCAACAATGCTTCCACAGAATTTTTAAAGAAATAAAACTTGTGAAATAGACCTGAACTTAATATTTTGTTGCACAACCTTTTGAGGCAATCACTGCAATTAAACGATTGCTGTAACTGTCAATGGGACTTCTGCACCTTTTGCCAAGTATTTTGGCTCACTCCTCAAGAGCAAACTGCTCCAGTTGTCTCGTGTTTGAAGGTTGCTTTTTTCAAACGCCAGGTTTCAGCTCTTTTCAAAGATGCTTAATAGGATTTTGGTCAGGGCTCATAGAAGGCCACTTCAGAGTAGTCCAATGTTTTCCTCTTAGCCATTCTTGGGTGTTATTAGCTGTTTGTTTTGGGTCATTATCCTGTTGCAAGACCCATGACCTGCGACTGAGACCAAGATTTCTAACACTGGGCAGCACCTTTCTCTCTAGAATCCCATGATAGTCTTGAAATTTCATTGTACCCTGCACAGATTCTAGACACCCTGTGCCAATTGCAGCAAAGCAGCCCCAGAATATAACAGAGCCTCCTCCATGTTTCACAGTAGGGATAGTGTTCTTTTATTGGAATGCTTCATATTTCCGTCTGTGAACAATGAGCTGATGTGTATTGCCAAAAAGTTCCATTTTTGTCTCATCTGTCCATAGGACATTCTCCCAGAAGCTTTGTAGCTTGTCAACATGAAGTTTGGCAAAATTCCAGTTTGGCTTTTTTATCATTTTTTTTTCACCAATGGCGTCCTCCTTAGTCGTCTCACATGAAGTCCACTTTTGCTCATACAACGATGGATGGTGCGATCTGACACTGATGTTCCTTGAGCTTGAAGTTCACCTTTAATCTGTTTAGAAGTTTTTCTGGTCTCTTTTGTTACCATTCGTATTATCCGTCTCTTTCTTTTGCCATCAATTTTCATCCTGCGGCCACGACCAGGGAGGTTGGCTACAGTCCCATGGAGCTTAAATTTCTGAATAATATGTGCAACTTTAGGCCTCTTTTACACTTCAGTCGTGCGGCGTCAGTTAAAATCTGCCAAAGTGTGAAAATAGCGGATCCGCCCGAACAGTGTAAAAACAGATGCAAACGGATCCGTTTTTAGACAGATCCGCAATGAACTTTTCAACCTGGAAATGATGAAGTTTCTACCCGGAAAATGCAGGTACGCATGTCTGGCACGGAGGAGAGAGAGAGAGCTGCCCCGGACAGTTTTGTCAGCATTTTGTATGCTTTTCTATCTAAAGGACGGATCCGCTGGCGGATTCCGTCAAAGACGGATGACAGCGGATCCGCCGCCCATAGACGGCCATTTTACAATATGGCGGATGCGGCGGATCTGCCATACTCCGAAAAAACGTTGCATTGGACGTTTTCCAAAAACGGCGGACGCCAAATTTTTGGCGGATCCGTCAAAAAACGGACCTAACGGACGACCATCCGTCAAAATCCATCACCAATGCAAGTCAATGGGAAAAAAAGCGGATCCGCCAAAAAAAAAAATGGCGGATCAGTTTTTTTCACATTTTGACGGATTTTGACTGACGTCGCACGACTGAAGTGTGAAAGAGGCCTTAGTCACAGGAACATCAAGTTGCTTGGAGATGGTCTTATAACTTTTAGCTTTAACATGTTTGTCTATAATTTTCTTCCAAATCTCCTGAGACAACTCTTTCCTTCACTTCCTCTGGTCCATGTTGAGCTTGATACACACCATGTCACCAAACAGCATGGTGAGTATCTGCAGCCCTCTATACCGGCCACTCACTGATTCCAAGATTGTAGACATCTGTGATGCTAAATAGTGGACACATCTTGATTTAACATGTCCCTTTTGTCACATTATTTCAGGGTACCATCATTTCTGTACAGGCCTAATTCATGAGTTTTATTTTTTTTTTAAATTCTGTCAAAGCATGATTGAAAAGCAATGTCTAACTTTCATTTATTCATTTCATAGATTTTTTATTTATTATTACTTTTATCAGATTCAAGTTATTTCTGTGACCATTGTGGGTTTTTCTGTCATTAAACGAGAGTTACCAACAATTTTGACCAAGTTTGTATCTGAGGCTCACCCAGACTGTAATTTGCTGTCAAAGCAGGAAGAGGAGGATGGTCACTGTCATAGTGAGGAATGTGATAACACAGAGGATGATGATGAGGTTGTAGATCTCACTTGGCGTGAACACAGAGGCATGCAGTTGAGTAGGTCATCTGTGGAGTTGGAGGAGGAAGAAGATGATGAGGCACAGACACGAAGTGATGCTACCATGACGAGCACTGCATCCTCAGCCTTAACTGTGAAATAATTTGGCTACAACATATATGAACCTTCACATGTGCAATCAACATGCGTTACTCTGGCAATCCCCCTGCGATAAAAAACGGTGCCGCGGACGTCAACAACCATCAGCCGCCGCATCCATCGCATGTGCTGTTTCTTCCTCCTCCTCTGTTACCAGGTCAAGTATTGTCAAGCAGGTCTCTGACTGCAGAACCTCCAGTCAGGCTGAGTGAGAGACGGTTTTCAGCTGTAACAGAACCAGACATGCCTACTGTTTTTAAGCAATCTCAGAGAACGAGCACATCACAATTTTATCAATCCAACGTAGCATCTCCACTTGAACCTCACTCATGGTCCAGCAGTTTGTCCGGTTTACCATACTCCGCCCTCTCTCAGCACTGCAGCCAGCCCACTGTCTCGCAGTTGTGGTCACATAAAAGATTGTTTCCTTCTACACATGACAAAGCCAAGAGGTTGAACAACGTTACCTCCATGACACAGCCCCCCGAGGAAGCACAGGTGAAACATGCATTGGGGCTGACAGCATCTAGTCCCAGGAGGTCATTATGGGTAAGACCTCAATTTGGCTTGAATTTTTGCGGTCTTTGCTCCTTTAAAGCGATATACACCCCATTATTTCAGTGGTGTCTTACACAGTCTTTTTTCTCTTTTTATGTACTGTATATAAGTGGTCAATTGACTGGTAATTTCCTCTTTATGGGAGTAATTACTGCATTAAGCACTGGCACTTTATAAGACTTACTGCTATTCTTCGGTTTTCCCCTTCCACTTTACTCTTTTTGGGACCTTATGTTTTACAACTGTGTTAACCAACTATCTACTTTGTATTTTTTATGTGATTTATGTAACTTTTGGATTATATTTTCTGAATAAACTTTTTGATATATTTTATTTGGAATTATTCCTGCTCCTCTTTTATTTGTTCAATTGTTTTCATAATTATGGGAATATCCCATGCTGATAAAGCCTCCCTCAACACTGGGTATAGGGATTGACCTATTAGTATTAATATGTGGTCTGTTCTAAGGTTCTTGTTTTTATCTCCAATCTGTTGGCCACTGAAAAGCTGACTTTCCGCCTGGTAGATACAGATGATTTCCAAAAGCTAATAGCTGTTGCAGTCCCCCACTACCGCTTGTCCAATCTCCATTACTTCTCTAAGAAAGCTCTGCCTGTGAGTCGCACAACACCAGGGTTATGGGGTACTCGGCACCGAGCCCGTTCACTTCGATGGGGGAGAGGTCACGGGTATCACGGCTCGGTCCGTTGCCCTGGGCGCTCATTCAAGGGGGGATATTTACAGGGGATTGTAGAATGTTCGTGACGCCACCTGTGGTTTCTGATCAGGGTGACCAGCGCTGCAGGGTTAATCCTCTGAGGGGTTGTTACTGGGCAGCAAGGTGTTAAGTCTTCCACAGGTAAGACTGGATCCCTCAGGGTATATGGCGGTGCAGGGGTGCAAGCAATAAGGCAGACACATACAAGTCAGTCTCTTTCCATACCTTTACTGGTGATGGTTGCAGGCATGTCCCGGGAAGCTGCTCAGGGTGGAGGATGCACGTCCAGTAATCACTGTGTAGGTTTAAGGCCTCCTTATTTCTCAATGTGTGTGGGTTTCTAACTTGCATGAAGCTAAGTTTAACTCCTTCTCCTTTCTACGCCCGGCTGATCTTGTGATGAGGTCTTTTTGTGGACAGAACAGTGTCTCTATGGCGGTACCTGCCAGACCCCCGTCTTCCTGACCCTGGTTACGTATCAGCACTGAAGGGCCCCTCTGCGACCTGAAGTCCAGAGTCCCCGGTTTTTCCACTAGGTGTGAAGATGCTAGCAAGCTCGGACCCGGTGTCCGGTAGTGCAGAGTGGAGGTTAGCTGTAAATGCTATTTTCTCCTCAGTCACTCTCTCCCTTTTGTCCACTCGCCTGTCGTCCTACGCACACCTTAATATAAGCACAGGCAGCAGTAGATGTCAGCTTCTCGCTCCAACTTCCTCAGCCCTCAGACTAATCTGACAGGGGTTTCTCCCTCCCAGCTTGTCTGAGGTAACTCCGTTCAGAGATGTCGTGTCTGCTCTCCTGAGGTAACACCAACGACTGACTAACGTTCAGCTAGATTGTCTTTATCTCACTGCTGTCTCAAGGGCTCCCTCTGGTGGAACCAGGAAAAATGTGTTATGTGCTTATCAGGTATTTGTGAATTACCTTTCTGTGCATCCTCCAGGGAACATGTGGCACCAAACACAGCTGGGCTACACATCCCCCCCTAGTTAATATCAGCACTCCCGGGCTGAAAAAGAAAACAATTTTTATAACATAACAATAAACATAACTCATCCCTTGCGGGAGGTAAGGACACTTCAAACGTTACAATGTGTACAAATGGCAATAGAAAAATATCAAATACTTTCACAGTGCAAATAAATACAAGATTCTTGTGGAGGACCCGTACCAAACCTCCCACGGCGGTCCTGGGTGGGCTGCAGGACTTCTCTGCTGCAAACCTCACTCAAGGCCACACCATACGGGTTTTTCTTCTGAGGTAGAATGGCTTTACGTAAAACCAAGATGAGGCACTAAGTGCCAACTATTTACAATTAAAGTTCTGTGCTGCAAGAGTCCTCAGCACGCAGTCCTTCAAAAAGAAACACATTTCACCTATCACATTACCCAACTAGGGTATACTACTTCAGCATGTAAATATAATCGTCATATAACATTCTCAATAAAATGCAATTCTCTTCATAACTTTGTACAATTAAGTAAACCCTGTCTGGGTCATACTAGATTAATTTGCTAGGACTACTCTTGGTACCTAAAAGGTAACCTTCCTTTCGTTGTACGTACTGACCTACGTGGTGTGGTGTCAGGTATAGTAGCATCTAGCCTATCTGTGCTGCGTGCTGGCAAACTGTAAATCCGCCTCCACCTCTCTAGGGATCTGGCAAGCATACTAGCGACTGGGCGATGCGGTTCTGCTCCGCCAGGGGATTCTTCTACCTGAGACCCAACATCTGAAGGTTCCACATTTTGAGATTCCATTCTTTGAGATACTACTTCTGGAGATGCTACAGGAGCAGGTTCTTCTTGAACTATTTCTTCTGCTGTGGCAACTGGCTCAACTGGACGTTGAAGCGCTTCTTGTGGTTGGTAAAATTAAAGTACTGGAATAATCACAGCTTCTCCGATACAAGGCCAATCTGCAGGAAAATCTCCTAGGTCCGTGTGTATGACTTCACCTGATTTCTCTTTTTCCATAACAAGTTCTTCCTCGGGAAGTTTTAACATGTCTGGACACAGTTTTAGGTGGTCTCTGGATACAGTGGTGGTCGTCTTTCCTCCATCTTTGCTAATGGTACAGGTTTTCCTGTTGTCAAATTAGGAATTTTGCACGACATATGGCTAGTGTTGAGCGATACGATAATGTAAATATCGGCTATCGGCCGATATTAGCTCTATCGGCCTTTCGATAATTCGTTTCGATATTTTCGTCTTATCGAATACCGGAATCGGATTTGTCACTGTCACTATGAGTGTCCGTCGGTCGGGTCTGTCAGGAGTCAGCGGCACTTACCTGGCAGAAGATCTCCGGCGGTCACGGCCTGGACTGCTTCATGGCCGCCATCATCTTTCCCCGGCGGTCACATGCAGTTTCTCGCGATAACTGCAGTGACTGCTGGGTAATCCCGGCCGTAAAGCAGTCAGTCCGATGACGTCACCGCCGGGGAAGCAGGTAATCAGCTGTGCTGGCCGGGATGACAGCCTCTGCCTGCCTGCCTGCCTCTGATGTCATTCTGATGTAGCAGAGCTGGATCGTCGTGGGACACTCGTTACTATGGACTGCGTCGGTCAGGTGGTATACTTTTTTTTTTTTTTTCATTTTTTTACAGGAGATCGATGGCGTCGCAGGATGACACTGTAATAAAAGTAATGAAAACTGTGTTTCGTTTTTTTTTATTAAATTAAAAAACTTTTTTATGAACGTTCACCTGTCCGGGTACAAAAACAATTTAACTATTTACATACAGTGACCCTGTCCGGGTTATTTATAATTCTTTGGCAGGGGTGTTCCAGGTACCACCTGGTACTCTTCTGATGCTTGCCAAACATCCGAGGCACCAAGGACCACCAGGACCTGATGACGTCGTGTGGCCTGTACAGTCAAGTCGTGACCAGCTATCTGGGTCTGTGTGGCCATCTCTTTCATCTCCCTCCGGGTCTGGAGCCCTATGTCACGGACTGTACGAACCCCAGGGGGCCTAACAGGCGCCAGGTACGGGCCAGCTATACTTATCATGTCCATAGCTGGGGCTGCTGAGGAGACCACTGAGGGAGGCTGGGGAGATTTATGGCGTGGGGTGGGCACTTTTGCAGAGGCCTGGATGTGGGAGGCTGAAGGCTCCGAGGGTCTCACAGGTTCCTGACACTCTGGGGACCAGGGGTCGCACCTGGTAACATTTAGGGCGTACCATCCATTGTAACCCCAGTGTCGGGTGTAAGTCACCAAGTCTCCTGGCAACAGGTCCCTCCCGGGTGTCCTTCTTTGAGGTGAGCCTCCACGTCCCGCCGGTTCACAAAAACTTCTAAATAAAGTCCAGGCTCCTGGATGAAGCCCCAACCACCTTTTAACTTAAAGTTCCGTACTGCACCCTTACGCCGCGGCTCCCTCAGGGTTCCTTTATCTTTTCTCATCCGGTCCTTATCTGCCCGGTCCTTCTCCAGCTGACGTTGGCGAAGTTTTTGGGATTCTCGCTGCTCCCTTTGTCGCTCTGCTTCCTTCTCCCAACGTCTCCACTCTTCCTCCTGACGCCGGTTGAAATTCTCTCCAGCATCTCCATGTCTCCACCATCAAACTGCAGCTTACAGTGTCCGGTTTGCGGCAGCTCTCCTGGCGCCCCCCAGTCCTGGCGGCGCTCACCTGCGGAGGAAGCAGCCGGCTCTGGAACAGATGACAGTCGGGGCTCCGGTACAGGCAGGTAGTGCTCTGGTGCCTGCGCGGCCTCCTCCATGAGGACGGGTGTCGCTTCTTCTGTCTCAGCGACGGGGGCAGACAGCGGGATCTGGGGTGCTGCCGGTGCAGCGTTTTTTGCACGAACGGGTGCCTCCACTGCGACAACGTCAACCGGATCACATTGCAAGGGCTGGGATGCCCGCACGGACTCCTCTACTAGAACGGGTGCCTCACCTTCCGGTACAGACACTTCAGGTAAGAGGGATTGGCGCCGATCCAAGTTTAGTTTTAGGGTACGCCAGCTGGCTTCCATCCTGGCGACCTCCTCCCGGTGCCGGGCCAGGCCTCTTAGGGTATCCTCCACTTCATGCAGCGTAGGAGGGTTTACAGGCCGGGTGCCCAACGGTGGTTCCGTGGCTATCGGGTCGCTTCCATGGGGGGAGAGCTCTGACTGCTCCATCCCTTCACACTTCTGCTCGTGTCCATTAGCCATCTCTGCCAAGTCACATGTGTCATTAGCATCTGGAGAGGGCCCCTCTTTTGTAGTGAGGCGGGACCTTCGTGTTAGTTTCCGCACACTGAGGAGGATGAGGAGGCGGAATTCAAGAGCTGTGGGGCACGATCTTACATTGCAGTACCATTTAGAGCCATCGTTTTCGCGTCACTGAGTGAGTGTGTACACCCATGAAGAGCACGCCCTTCTTCTTCACCAGTGCCTCGTCGTGACGCAGATATGGCGGAAAAATGGCAAATACATTCTCTGATGATTTTAGCAATTCTCAAGTAAAAACCAGTTCAATTCAGGCACACAGGACTCGCTTATAGCGAGCTACAGAATCCTGTTCGTGACGCCCAAGTTGAGTCGCACAGAGCCAGAGGTTTTTGGGGTACTCGGCACCGAGCCCGTCGACTTCTATGGGTATGTCACGGCTTTACCCGGCAATTGAATCAGAGTCTATTTTACTATGTTGAAGTGTATAAACTATAAATATATGTATATATATATGTCACAATGACATGTATATATATATATATATATATATATATATATATATATATGTATTCTATGTGTGTATATTTAGTGTTTACAAGGAAATAAAGGTTTTTTTAGTTGCGATATTTTGTTCCCATAGACTTACATTGGACTTCCAGTATCGAAATCGGATATCGAAGATATTTAGTGCTATCGGCGATACAATTTCGATACGATATTTTTAGATATCGAGCACTATCGCTCAACACTACATATGGCTCTTGTTCCCACTGATCATCCAATTCGTGCATTCTTCTTTTTCTTTTTAGCACAATTTCTCCAGGCATAAAAGTCTTAGCTGGCGCACTTTTGTTGTAGTTCTCCTCTTGCTTTTCCCTTACTTTATTGAGACTATCTTCCACGCAGGCTTGTACTCTCCTGTACTGTTCCTGTCTGTTTGTGTCCCAATCTTCAGTAGTAACATCAGCTTCTGGTTCTACAACACCAAGTTCCAAATCCATGGCAGCTTTCCTGGTCTTGCTCGCATAAGGTAGGCTGGAGTGCAGTTGGTGGAACTCACAGGTATGTGATTGTACAGATCTACTAGGTCAGGTAGTAGGTCTGGCCACCGATTCCTCTCCTCAAGTGGTACTGTCTTCAGCAGATCAATGACTATGTGATTCATCTTTTCACAGAGACCGTTTGTTTGGGGGTGGTAGGGTGTGGTTCTTATCTTCTTGCATCCATACAAATGACAGAACTCTTTAAACAATTCGGCTTCAAAGGCAGGACCTTGATCAGTTAACACTTGCTCTGGATATCCATGGGGTCTGCAGAAATACGCCTGAAACGTCTTTGCTGCTGTTTCAGCTGTCAGATCTTTGACAGGGGCGACCACCAGGAACCTGGAGTAGTGATCCACCATTGTCAGGGCATATGAGTATCCTGACCTGCTGGGTGACAACTTGACATGGTCCAATGCCACGATCTCCAAGGGACGAGTCGTCTTGATGGGTTGCAGAGGTGCTTTCTGGCTGCTGTAGTCTTTTCTTTGGAGGCTACAGGACGCACAGTTTTTACACCATTTCTCGATGGAACTTCACAATTCCCACCCAGTAGAAACGACGCTTCAGTAGGGTTTCCAGCTTCTTCCAGCCAAAGTGCCCCGCTCGATCGTGGTAAGCTTCCAACACCATCTGGATGTCCGTTCTTGGAACTACTATCTGCCATACCATCTCATGGGTTCTGGGGTTGACGTACCTTCGGCACAGCTTCTCTCGGTAGATGAACAGCCGGCTTCTCTCGTTCCACAGCTGCTTTGCTTGTTGAGACGCATCCTTCTCCAAGGAGGAACCTTCCTGAGTTATCAGTTCCTTGATGTGGCTGACAACCGGGTCACTGTTCTGGGTCTCCTTCCAGCTGTGGTGAGGTAAAGGGTTTAACGTCTTACCACGCTGCCTCCTGTAGGCTCGTTGTTCGTGGATCATCCCATTTCTGTGGAATGCAGGTAGCTCAATCACTTCTAGGTCATCCGATTCCTCTTCCGTGTCGGACTCATGCGGCATTCTGGACAAGGCATCAGCGTTGGCATTCTTACGGCCCGCCCTGTACTTGATTGTGAACTGATAGTTCGATAGCCGAGCCATCCAACGTTGCTCCATGGCTCCCAGCTTGGCTGTTTCAAGATGTGTCAAGGGGTTATTGTCTGTGTACGCAGTGAACTTGCTGGAGGCTAGGTAATGCTTGAATCTTTCTGTAATGGCCCAGACCAGCGCCAGGAACTCCAACTTAAAGCTGCTATAGTTCTCTGGGTTTCTCTCGGTCGGCCGGAGCTTCCTGCTTGCATATGCAATGACTTTTTCTTGGCCATTTTGCTTCTGACTGAGGACAGCTCCCAATCCTTCATTGCTGGCATCAGTATACAGCAGGAATGGCTGGCTGTAGTCAGAATAGGCTAAGATCTCATCGCCTGTCAGGATCTCCTTCATCTCTTTGAACGCCTCAGCTTGTTCTTTACCCCAGTGGAATGGAGGATTTCTGCTCTTGAGGGATTTTCCTACCAGGAGGTCCTGCAGAGGCGCTGCTTTCTTGGTGTAGTCTTTTACAAACCTCCGGTAGTAACCTGTCAGTCCCAGGAACTGACGCACCTCCTTGAGATTCCTTGGTTCTGGCCATTTCTGGATGGCAGTGACCTTCTCGGGGTCCGGCGCTACTCCTTCTGAGCTGACAATATGTCCCAAGTACTGTACCTTTTGTTTGAGCAGATGGCACTTTGAAGGCTTCAGTTTCATCCCGTATTTGGACAGTGACTCGAATACCTCTGCCAGGTGCTTCAGATGATCCTCATACGTCTTGGAGTACACAATTACGTCGTCCAGGTACAGCAACACGGTTTCAAAGTTGAGATGTCCCAGGCAACTCTCCATCACTCTCTGGAACGTTCCTGGGGCACTGCTGAGTCCAAACGGCATTCTGTCAAACTCACAGAGTCCCATCGGGGTGGTGAAAGCCGTCTTCTCCCGATCCTCCTCAGCCACAGCTACTTGCCAGTACCCACTAGTGAGGTCGAGGGTGGAAAAAGTAGTTAGCAGTTTTTAAGGCAGCTAAGGATTCCTCAATGCGTGGTAAAGGGTATGCATCTTTATGTGTAATGCGATTTACTTGTCTGTAATCTACACACATTCTCATGCTTCCATCCTTTTTCCTAACTAGGACTAGAGGTGCTGCCCAGGGACTACAACTATCCCTTATCACCCCTGCTTCCTTCATGTCACGCAACATTTCCTTAGCTTTCTGGTAGTGTGCTGGAGGTATAGGCCTGTACCGCTCTTTGATGGGAGGATGGCTGCCTGTAGGGATATGATGTTGTACTCCCTTAATTATCCCAAAGTCAAGTGGATGTTTGCTAAATACCTGTGTGTACTCCTGTACCACCCGTAGTACTCCCTGTTTCTGGTGGGCTGGAGTGGTGTCTGTCCCGACATGGAGCTGCTGACACCAATCCTCCACCTGGGTTGCTGGGTCATTATCCTCCACTGGTTGGCGGGAGGCTAAGGACTCGGTCGTGAGAATGGAGTTGTTATCTACGGTATGTAATTGAGCAACAGTGGCATAACGTGGTAAATTCACTTCATCTTCTCCCCAGTTGAGAAGACGTACTGGTAATCTCCCATTTCGTACTTCTACTACCCCTCTAGCAGTCAAGAGTGTAGGTCTGTGCTCTGAACAATGGGGCTCTACTACTGCTTGGTAGTTCTGTCCTCTCAGACCTATTGCTGCTCTACACCATATAAGCATTTCACTCATTGGGGGTATCACAATGGGGTTTGGGTCTGTCACCCGTACATTACCAATTTCACCATCTGTCAGCTTCGCTTGCTGCTGGCACATCAGGGCCCGGATCTCCCTCTGGATCACTCCCTTTTGCTTTGGCCTGGCAACTTCGGCGAGCTGTTGGAGCAAAAACACAACTTCTCCCAGACAGTTACTAATAATGTTTGTACCTAAAACCACATTTAAGCCATTTTCCTCATTTACAGTCTTTACTACTAAGAGTCCCTGGTCCTTCAGCTCCACTCTGCCCACCTTTACGTCCACGTTTTTGGCTCCTAGTATATCAACAGGGAGACCATTAGAGGCATACACGGCAAAGTCAGGGCTCGGGGGCTGGAGACTGTCCATGGACCAAAACTTATTATACAGGACATCAGGTATGATGGTCACCTGAGATCCAGTGTCCAGCAGGGCAGGGATTGCGATCCCGTCCAAGATGATGGACAGGTAGGGTCTTCCTCCCACAAACCTGCGGTTCCAGTCTGAGGGGCCTGATGAGTCTATTCCTGGGTGTTGGCCCTCGGACCCAAGATCTGCTCGTTTAAATGACACTGTCGGGCTAGATGACCTTTTCCGTTGCAACGGTAGCAGATGATCTCTCGGCGAGGATGGTGCTGATCAGGGGTCGCTCCTGGGGGTGGCGTTGTCCTCCTCCGGTGGGGCAACGTCCTCCTTTTCCTCCATTTCATCCAAGGGACATCCTCTGGGCAGTCGGCTAGCAGGATCTTTCCTCCTTCCTTCCGCAGTTGCAGGGCACTCATTACAGCGGCCAGGTTTTTAGTCAGCTGGCGCACTTCTGAGCGCAGACAGTCCAACTCAGTAGGGGGCGCCACCTGCGTTTTGGCTTCCGCCACCAGCGGGGAAAAGGTGGATGCTGCCGGCTTTAGAGTGGCTTCACCCGGGTGACACTGGGTCGACACCTCGGGCTTCTCCAGGGGTCGCAGTCATTTTATAGCCATATCTTTTAGGGCATCAAAGGTAGCGTCAGGATGATCCAAGGACCACCAGTGCACAGTCCTGCTTTCAGCTTGGGACCTCAGTCCCCGAACAAATTGTTCCTTCAGCATTTTGCTTTCATTAATGGCACTTATAGGGTTAACCTGTTTGAGAGCTCGCAGGGCCCCCTGTAGTCGGCAGGCGTAGTCCCTAATACTGTCATCTGGTCTCTGAGAGCATTGGTAAAACCTCATCCGGAGATCTGTTTCAGTGCGGTCCTCAAAAATAGTCTGTAGCTTTAAGAAAATTGAAAGCACTGATTCCTGGTCTGCAGCTGTCCAAGTCTCTACTTCCCTTTCTGCAGCACCAGTCAATTGTCCTAATACCACTGCAGCTCTTTGTTTCTCTGTCATAGGGTACATATCCATTATGCTGCATATTTGCGCTTGAACCCTGACAGGGTATCCGGCTTACCGCTATACTGAGGGAGCCACTTTGCTCCAGGCAGGTATGGGAGCGTCAGTGGTACTATCGGGGCCACAGGACCGGGTGAGGGGCCAGCGTTTCCATCCTGC
>JARQOD010000001.1:3911264-4000314 GCA_033576555.1 Oophaga sylvatica | reverse complement strand
TTTAAAAAATACATATTTAATTTAGAAATTTAACAACCCATATCATAAAGGTCCTTCATGTAAACATGATAATCGGTAACAAAAATCATGCATTACCTTGTTAAAGTCAATAGTGCATAGTCACAATAGCAAAATATATACCTGTAAGTGGTGCTGAAAGAACGCAACCGATTAGAATAGGTGAATGATATCTATTTATCAGACTGAATAGCGACACCTGTACATGTCGATATAATACTGTACCTTAACAAAACAGCTGTGTCACACCTCACACGCGTTTTTCTTGTAGCTTGTTATGTAATAGGGCATATGCGTGATGTTTCATATAGGTGCATGTTTACTGAGTAAAGCAGTCATGACAACGCCTTTTGTTGTCGGTACGCTTGCGATGATGAACGATGCGCACCGTGAATGGTAGTCTGCCGTCATAAGACGCACAGACGCTCCAATACCCAACGCGTCACAGCAGGAAGCCAGTCTGTGCGTCCAAACAAAGGCGCAAGCATACATGCACGTACCCTGTTTTATAAAGCTATATAAAAAAAAGTATGTAGTAGTAACGCACACTTTATTGAGGTACAGTATCACATCGCCATTCACTATCTGTGGCTATGCAGTCTCATCATATATACCTTATCTATCCGTTGTCATGCTTGCACGCCACAGTCAGGCATAAATAGCTGTTTTCACTATGCACTATGCACTTTTAAAGGTTTTGTTTGTTAATATAAATGATTGTCACATATTATCAATATTACATGATGGAAATTTTAGATATTTTAAAAACTTTTTTAGTGATATTAATTCAGCAAATGTAAAGTTTTATGAATGTCACAGATAACTTGTAATGCTGATTATGTTTTTAAGTCAGCCATTCATTGTCTATACAATAAAAATGGTGTACATACTGTTACTTATCCATCATTAATGGATTCTGATATGTACTTGTATGCTTTTATTTAAAACCGTATAGCAGATTATTTAACCTATTTTTATTGTGGTTTTGCATTGCTTTTCAACATGTTAATGTATGCGTTTATGTTGTAAATCATTTATGGTACTAAAGGTTATATTTCTCTTGTTTGGAGTATAGACATTTTTAATTGACACTAACAAGGAAAATACTTGATCTACTTTTAACATCCTCCTTGACCCTGGGCTCCAACACCGCCAGTTTTGCTCGGAAGTGCTGTTAGCACAGGCAAACAGTCCGCTGCCTCCACCCTGTTTCTCTTCTCATCCCTGGGCTCCAACACCGCCAGTTGTTTGCTCGGAAGTGCTGTTAGCACAGTCAACACTTGCTCCTGTGTTACTGGGTTCAGTAATGTCAGCTGTTCCCCTGCTGTGTACGGCAAACAGTCCTGCTGCCTCCACCCGTTCTCTTCTCATCCCTGGGCTCCAACACCGTCAGTTGTTGCTCGAAGTGCTGTTAGCACAGTCAACACTTGCTCCTGTGTACTGGGGTTCAGTAATGTCAGCTGTTCCCCTGCTGTGTGTACGGCAAACTTCCTGCTGCCTCCATCCTGTTCTCTTCTCATCCCTGGGCTCCAACAACCGCCAGTTGTTGCTCGGAAGTGCTGTTAGCACAGTCAACACTTGCTCCTGTGTTACTGGGTTCAGTAATGTCAGCTTGTTCCCCTGCTGTGTTGTACGGCAAACAGTCCTGCTGCCTCCACCCTGTTCTCTTCTTTCCCTGGCTCCAACACCGCCAGTTGTTGCTCGGAGTGCTGTTAGCACAGTCAACACTTGCTCCTGTGTTACTGGGGTTCAATAATGTCAGCTGTTCCCCTGCTGTGTGTACGGCAAACAGTCCTGCTGCCTCCCACCCTGTTCTCTCTCATCCCTGGGCTACAACACCGCCAGTTGTTGCTCGAAGTGCTGTTAGCACAGTCAACCTTGCTCCTGTGTTACTGGGGTTCAGTAATGTCAGCTGTTCCCCTGCTGTGTGTACGGCAAACATCCTGCTGCCTCCACCTGTTTCTCTTCTCATCCCTGGGCTCCAACACCGCCAGTTGTTGCTTGGAAGTGCGTTAGCACAGTCAACACTTGCTCCTGTGTTACTGGGGTTCAGTAATGTCAACTGTTCCCCTGCTGTGTGTACGGTAAACATCCCTGCTCCTCCACCCTGTTCTCTTCTCATCCCTGGGCTGCAACACCGCCAGTTTTTGCTCGGAAGTGCTGTTAGCACAGTCAACACTTGCTCCTGTGTTAATGGGGTTCAGTAATGTCAGCTGTTCCCCTGCTGTGTGTACGGCAAACAGTCCTGCTGCCTCCACCCTGTTCTCTTCTCATCCCTGGGCTACAACACCGCCAGTTGTTGCTCGGAAGTGCTGTTAGCACAGTCAACACTTGCTCCTGTGTTACTGGGGTTCAGTAATGTCACTGTTCCCCTGCTGTGTGTACGGCAAACAGTCCTCTGCCTCCACCCTGTTCTCTTCTCATCCCTGGGCTCCAACACCGCCAGTTGTTGTTCGGAAAGTGATGTTAGCACAGTCAACACTTGCTCCTGTGTTACTGGGTTCAGTAATGTCAACTGTTCCCCGCTGTGTGTATGGCAAACAGCCTGCTGCCCACCCTGTTCTCTTCTCATCCCTGGGCTCCAACACCGCCAGTTGTTGCTTGGAAGTGCTGTTAGCACAGTCAACACTTGCTCCTGTGTTACTGGGGTTCAGTAATGTCAGCTGTTCCCCTGCTGTGTGTACGCAAACAGTCCTGCTGCCTCCACCCTGTTCCTCTTTCTCATCCTGGGCTCCAACACCGCCAGTTTGTTTGCTCGGAAGTGCTGTTAGCACAGTCAACACTTGCTCCTGTGTTACTGGGGTTCAGTAATGTCAGCTGTTCCCCTGCTGTGTGTACGGCAAACAGTCCTGCTGACTCCACCCTGTTTTCTCTTCTCATCCCTGGCTCCAACACCGCCAGTTGTTGCTCGGAAGTGCTGTTAGCACAGTCAACACTTGCTCCTGTGTTTACTGGGGTTCAGTAATGTCAGCTGTTCCCCTGCTGTGTGTACGGCAAACAGTCCTGCTGCCTCCACCCTGTTCTCTTCTCATCCCTGGGCTACAACACCGCCAGTTGTTGCTCGGAAGTGCTGTTAGCACAGTCAACACTTGCTCCTGTGTTACTGGGGTTCAGTAATGTGAGCTTTCCCCTGCTGTGTGTACGGTAAACAGTCCTGCTGCCTCCACCCTGTTCCTTCTCATCCCTGGGCTACAACACCGCCAGTTGTTGCTCGAAGTGTTGTTAGCACAGTCAACACATGCCTCCTGTGTTACTGGGGTTCAGTAATGTCAGCTGTTCCCCTGCTGTGTGTAACGGCAAACAGTCCTGCTGCCTCCACCCTGTTCTCTTCTCATCCCTGGCTACAACACCGCCAGTTGTTGCTCGAAGTGCTGTTAGCACAGTCAACACTTGCTCCTGTGTTACTGGGGTTCAGTAATGTGAGCTGTTCCGCTGCTGTGTGTACGTAAACAGTCCTGCTGCCTCCACCCTGTTCTCTTCTCTCCCTGGGCTACAACACCGCCAGTTTGTTGCTCGGAAGTGCTGTTAGCACAGCAACACTTGCTCCTTGTGTTACTGGGGTTCAGTAATGTCAGCTGTTCCCCTGCTGTGTGTACGGCAAACATCCTGCTGCCTCCACCCTGTTCTCTTCTCATCCCTGGGCTACAACACCGCCAGTTGTTTGCTCGGAAGTGCTGTTAGCACAGTCAACACTTGCTCCTGTATTACTGGGGTTCGTAATGGTCAACTGTTCCCCTGCTGTGTGTACGGCAAACAGTCCTGCTGCCTCCACCCTGTTCTCTTCTCATCCCTGGGCTCCAACACCGCCAGTTGTTGTTCGGAAGTGATGTTAGCACAGTCAACACTTGCTCCTGTGTTACTGGGGTTCAGTAATGTCAGCTGTTCCCCTGCTGTGTGTACGGCAAACAGTCCTGCTGCCTCCACCCTGTTCTCTTCTCATCCCTGGGCTACAACACCGCCAGTTGTTGCTCGGAAGTGCTGTTAGCACAGTCAACACTTGCTCCTGTGTTACTGGGGTTCAGTAATGTGAGCTGTTCCCTGCTGTGTGTACGGTAAACAGTCCTGCTGCCTCCACCCTGTTCTCTTCTCATCCCTGGGCTACAACACCGCCAGTTGTTGCTCGGAAGTGTTGTTAGCACAGTCAACACTGCTCCTGTGTTACTGGGGTTCAGTAATGTCAGCTGTTCCCCTGCTGTGTGTACGGCAAACAGTCCTGCTGCCTCCACCCTGTTCTCTTCTCATCCCTGGGCTACAACACCGCCAGTTGTTGCTCGGAAGTGCTGTTAGCACAGTCAACACTTGCTCCTGTGTTACTGGGGTTCAGTAATGTGAGCTGTTCCGCTGCTGTGTGTACGGTAAACAGCCCTGCTGCCTCCACCCTGTTCTCTTCTCATCCCTGGGCTACAACACCGCCAGTTGTTGCTCGGAAGTGCTGTTAGCACAGTCAACACTTGCTCCTGTGTTACTGGGGTTCAGTAATGTCAGCTGTTCCCCTGCTGTGTGTACGGCAAACAGTCCTGCTGCCTCCACCCTGTTCTCTTCTCATCCCTGGGCTACAACACCGCCAGTTGTTGCTCGGAAGTGCTGTTAGCACAGTCAACACTTGCTCCTGTATTACTGGGGTTCAGTAATGTCAACTGTTCCCCTGCTGTGTGTACGGCAAACAGTCCTGCTGCCTCCACCCTGTTCTCTTCTCATCCCTGGGCTACAACACCGGCAGTTGTTGCTCGGAAGTGCTGTTAGCACAGTCAACACTTGCTACTGTGTTACTGGGGTTCAGTAATGTGAGCTGTTCCCCTGCTGTGTGTACGGCAAACAGTCCTGCTGCCTCCACCCTGTTCTCTTCTCGTCCCTGGGCTACAACACCGCCAGTTGTTGCTCGGAAGTGCTGTTAGCACAGTCAACACTTGCTCCTGTGTTACTGGGGTTCAGTAATGTCAGCTGTTCCCCTGCTGTGTGTACGGCAAACAGTCCTGCTGCCTCCACCCTGTTCTCTTTTCATCTCTGGGCTCCAACACCGCCAGTTGTTGCTCGGAAGTGCTGTTAGCACAGTCAACACTTGCTCCTGTGTTACTGGGGTTCAGTAATGTCAGCTGTTTCCCCTGCTGTGTGTACGGCAAACAGTCCTGCTGCCTCCACCCTGTTCTCTTCTCATCCCTGGGCCCAACACCGCCAGTTGTTGCTCGGAAGTGCTGTTAGCACAGTCAACACTTGCTCCTGTGTTACTGGGGTTCAGTAATGTCAGTTGTTCCCCTGCTGTGTGAACGGCAAACAGTCCTGCTGCCTCCACCCTGTTCTCTTCTCATCCCTGGGCTCAAACACCGCCAGTTGCTGCTCGGAAGTGTCTTTGGCACGGGTACTCACTCCTGCCCAGCCTGGTTACAGCATGCCAGCTGTTTCCTGGCAGTGTCAATGTCACTTTGCCTCCAATAAGTTGTCCTGTCGTGTTGCAGTCGGGTTAGCCAACTCTATGGTGCCTGCAGTTTAGGTGCTTCCTATGTGGGCTGCGGGATATGTAAATAAAGGCTGTTTCCGTTGTGCCAATAGGACAAGCATCCCCTGTAGGACTGTGGGATTCGGTAACTGCGGCCGGCTCGCGGCCTGTCAACTTAAATTTCCATGGGTACCTTCTGCTACCCATCCGGGTTCCAGTACCGTCAGCTGGTTCTCCGCAGTGCCTTTGGCCTAGGTGCCTCCATCTCGGTATCCAAGTTCCAGCAACGTCTGCTGGTCCTTGATAGTGCTTTGGAGCACAGGTACCTCCTGCTTAGTAACCGTGTCCCAGTAACGTCAGCTGGTCCTCGGTTGTGCCATTGGCTCTTTTCCTTCTGCTGCCCCTCCGGGTTCCAGCACAGTCAGCTGGTCCTCGTTACTTGCATTGGCTCTTGTACCTTCTGCTACCCGTCCGGGTTCCAGTACCGTCAACTGGTTCTCCGCAGTGCCTTTGGCCTAGGTGCCTCCATCTCGGTATCCGAGTTCCAGCAACGTCTGCTGGTCCTTGGTAGTGCTTTGGAGCACAGGTACCTACTGCTTAGTAACCGTGTCCCAGTAACGTCAGCTGGTCCTCGGTTGTGCCATTGGCTCTTTTCCTTCTGCTGCCCCTCCGGGTTCCTGTACAGTCAGCTGGTTCTCCGCAGTGCCTTTGGCCTAGGTGCCTCCATCTCGGTATCCGAGTTCCAGCAACGTCTGCTGGTCCTTGGTAGTGCTTTGGAGCACAGGTACCTCCTGCTTAGTAACTGTGTCCCAGTAACGTCAGCTGGTCCTCGGTTGTGCCATTGGCTCTTTTCCTTCTGCTGCCCCTCCGGGTTCCAGCACAGTCAGCTGGTCCTCGTTACTTGCATTGGCTCTTGTACCTTCTGCTACATTTACAAATTGAAGATTTTTTAAATGTTTTTTTGGGTAATCACTCTGGATCTCCAACAATGAAGACGACGACCCTGATGACCACCCCGAAGAAGATGACGACCACAAGGACGACGAGCATCAAGCCAACCAGCCTAAACACCATCACAAAGAAGAAATAAAAGATTACCCAACAGGACTAAGAAGGTTAAGACAAACTACAAGATACAGAACAAGAGACTGAAGAACAATAAGCAGAAGATCAAAAAGCAGAAGAACATGAAGTATAAGACCAAAATGAATGGCAAAATATATGCTCTAAATTATAAGCAGAAGAAGACTAAGCAGTGTATGGGGGTGAGTCCGTTCCTCCTCGTGGTGCCCCTGGAAAATGCCTGCTGCTGCAGGCTAAACTGAACACAGACAAATACTGTTGTAATTTAAATCTTTTGTGACAGCAAGAACGGAAGGATGAAAAATTCATACTTTGACAGATTACAAGTACAGGAATCTCTGTCACAAATAAGAATATGATGAAGAAGATGAAGTACAATATGAAGAAGAATAATAGTTTAATAAGAAGAATATGAGTAATGTTAACAAAAAGATGAATAGCAAGAAGTTTAAGAAGAAGATAAAGAAGGTGAAGATGAAGAATAATTTGATGAAAAAGATGATGCTGCTGAAGATTATGAAGGAGAAAGTGTGTCAAAAGTTAAAAAGATGAAGAGCATGGAAGTTGTGAAATATACATGTTTGCCAAAATAGAAAAAACGTTAACAACATTGTCAATTTCTTCGTCAATCCGAACATCTTTAAAAAAAAAAATATTTATGCTATTCCATTTGATTGGGTTAAACATCTATGCCTTTAATGTCTCCTCAACCTTCCCCAATACATTCTACATTACTCTTTGTTGTTTTCCTTTATGTACAATTAACCAACAAGGCAAGAATGGTTTTTTTTTTAATTCCGATATTTTGTTCCCATAGACTTACATTGGATTTCCGGTATCGGTATCGGGTATCGCCGATATTTTTTGGGTATCGGCGATACCATTCCGATTCCGATAGTTTTGGATATCGGAAAGTATCGCTCAACTCTACTGATGATGGTTTGCTTAAAGATGCTGAAGAATTCCGTGGCTTGGCACACGAGTTGTGTGATGAATGTTACATGGAAGTAGAAGAGGAAGTGAATTCTGGTTGTTTCTGTTACTGTTATGCTGAAAAAGGAAAGCTGTCTACTACTACAACAAAGACTGGATGTTTTGTGGTGCAAGAAGGAACTGAGAAAGTGACTGAGAGTAATGTGCCAGAAAGGCAAACAAGTAAAAATGATGATCTGGGACAAGGGGTCTCCCTGCTAGATAATAAGGTCCCTCCTCAGGAAATTAAGCCTCTCCTCACGTCTTTAAGCTCTGTGCCACTCAACCCCAGGGCACCAATATATCCTGGGGTGCCAAAACCCAGTGCGCCCCCCACCCTATGATCCTGCCGGGTGGATTTGTGACGTATGCGGAGTTACTAATCATCAGTGGAGAGAGACCTGTTGCAGTTGTGGAGCAAGGAGACCCAGAGTCATAGTTCCAACCTTTCCCTTGTTAAACGCTGACTGCACCTATTATCAACCACCGCCAGCACCAGTCCCTGCTATGCCTAGTATTGCTAATGGTCATGAGTATCCACCCCTCCTACTTTAGTCACCCAGTCAGAGACAGGATACACAGAGGAGTGTTGTGAACATGTTGGAAATGACTTCTGAGCTGAGGCTTCCTCTGGTGGTTGCTGATGGTATTGAAGCTGTATTGAATGACAAGGCTTTATCACCTGGAAGTGAGGATTGGCAATCAGGGGAGACGGACTGGGCTGATATAAGTGAGTTGCCCTCCCATGATCCTCGCCGGTGATTAGTTTCCTCTTCCTGGTCTAGTTTGGAAGTCAGCTGGTTTTCTGCTGTCTCCTGCGAACATTCAGATAAGTTACTTTCTGCTTTTTTCTGTGGTTAGATTTTCTTTGTTTTTCCTGCCCTACAGAGGCCTGTGCTGGTCTCTGGTTCTCATTTGTTTCTGTTCATTTGCTCTGTTCCTGTCATTTCAGTGCTGCTGGGTAGCGACGTGTTCACACCAGAGATCTGATTAAGTGGGGGCGAGATCGTGTGGTCTCAGCATTTTTGGAATCAGAAGTGTTGGAATTTTTCCTAGGGTTTTGCTGGGTTGCAGACAGTATTCTTTCCTATCCGTTCCAGTCTAGATAGCTTTTGGCCCAGGCGTTTGCTTACTCTATTTTCTACCTGCATTTGTATTTCATCTTGTCTAACCGCCATTATATGTGTTGGGGCTGCCTATTCCTTTGGGGCTCTACTCCGGGGCAGTTAGCTTTCCTCTTTCTATCTTCAGGTGTAGCTAATCTCTCCGGCTGTGTCGAGGAGTCTAGGTCACCGTAGGTACGTCCCACGGCTGCTTCTAGTTGTGCGGTTAGTTTAGGGGTCTGGAACCTTTTAGTTCCCAACCTCTCTGGTGTTCGGCTGCCTTGGCTGTTTTTTTCTCCAGTCCTCCTCAGCTACCAAATCATAACAGAGGGGTAGAAGATTTCCAGGAAATGTATTCCAATGTTATTCCTGGACCCCACCATCATGATGTGCTCTTTAGGATAGGGACAGGAGATCTTACGAAGCAGCACGTTGGGGCCATAGTAAATGCTGCGAATAATCAACTCTGCCATGCTGGAGGACTGGCCGCAACAATTTCACAGAAAGACGGACTCATGATACAGGAAGAATATAATTCGTATATACAAATGTATGGCAGGTAGAAACAGGACAGGTCGCAGCAACCAGAGCAGGACAGCTGCCATCCCAATATGTAATACATGCAGTGGGACCACGATATAATCCTACCAACATTTCTAGGTCCCAACAATTACTTACTGAGGCTGTCCAGAATGCAATCCTGTATGCCTCCTCTGTCCCCCCCGGTACGATGCTTTAACGTACAATGGCCATACCATTAATCTCTGCCGGTATCTTTCAATATTCCAGGAAGGATGCCGCCATGGTCATAGTATCAGCAATAGAACGGTGTGTACAGGAAAACCCCATAAAATTGGAGGAGGTCCGATTTGTCCTTGACAGCTGCCGAACGGCTCATCAGGCAATACAATCTCTAACTGTAACATAGCCTCCTGCCCCGCTTCCGCAGCAGATGCCTCTTGTGCTCGTACTACCGCCACCTCCTCCCGCCTCCAAGTCAGTAATATCCGAATTTGAAGAGGATGATGTGGAAACTACTCCTGACAGGCCGAAGTATACCCCCTTTTCTCCATCTCAAATAGGCACCCTTTGCAATCAATTACCCGATCCAGAGATTTCCCCCATGGCCTTCTACAGGCAAATGGCAGCGAATCGAGAGATTTATTACACTCCCCAAAGAGATCTATTACACTTACTTCGAATAAAAGCAGGGGAGGGGTATTTTCCAATTATTGAGAGTGGCGTAACGATAATGTGAACCTGGATGGGGAACCTATGAGAGTGGTGTTGATTTCTGCAATGCTTTAAAGGTTTGGGCACAAGATAGACTAGCGGATCAAACTACCTCTCTCACAGATGTCACACAGGACAAGGGGGAGACTGCCAAGAAGTTCTATGGGCGTTTTATGGTGGTATTTAAAGATCTGGGATTCTCATTGTATATGTTAAGGGACGGTTGCAACAACTTTATTAAATGATAGGGAGCAACCGAACCCTGGGGTACGCGGTGCAGCTAGAGATGCTGCGGCCGTACACCCCTCGGGCATGAGGGTGAAAACTGACAACAGAAATATAAGATCTTGCCTGTGTTACTTCACACTAAGGAAGATATTGGATTTTGCACTATCTCCGTTAACTTCACGGGAGATGTGCTGCAGCCCTGTTTAACTGCACAGAAGCTACATGCCAGCTGCTAGGACATGCATGCGACTCACGCCAGGCGAACGTGCTGCCAGCCGGTGTGTGACCAAACTGCGCAACTCTCCTTTAAGAGTACGTGCTGCCAGCCGGTGTGCGACCGGACTGAGCAACACTCCTTTAAGCTGGCAGGCGATGCCCAGGTTACGCGCACTGCAGTCTGCTCAGGGTGTATTGCTACCCTCTGTCGGAGCTAGACTGCGCCACATTGACTACCTGCCTGGCATTAGCTAACCTGCCTGAAGGACCTGTGCTAATTAGCCGAGCGAACTCTGGCATCGGCAGGTCCCGGAGAGCAAAACTAGAGAGCACGTGGAGCCCAGATTCAGAGGCGTCCACACATGAACACGACCCATGCGGTATGATCTGACCGCACAGGCATGCCTGCAGCCAGGCTATTTAAGGGCTAAGCCCTGCCCCCAGCCATCTCGTTAATCGCGTCACAGATGATGTCACCCATGACCAATCAGGTGGTGCCAGGTCACCGGATCAGCTGACATCAAATCACCAATCCTGGTCCGCCATGTCACAGGCATGCTCAGTGCAGGAAATCCTGGACTTAGACTGTGGCAGCCCTGTTCCTTTCTGCAACCTATGCTTAAAGCCACTACAGTAGGAACAAAGACCCTTGCAACAGCCTGTACTTCTCCTGCATTGGCTAGGTGTTGGGACCAACGGCAAAGCTAAGCAGCATCTGTCCCGGCTGGACTTGAATGGAAGACCTCAGATCCAAGTTCGGATCCAGCCGTCACCCAATGCCTAACATTATCACCCCCCCACCTGATGCTCACATTTTTCGATGAGCCGGGGGCATGAATATGGTCCAAAATTTTGAAAGGACCCATAAAACGGGAGGCAAACTTAGCAGATTCCCCGCGTCCTCTAATATTGCGAGTCGCGAGACAGATCTTGTCGCCCGGTGATAATACGGGGCCTGGACAGAGATAATTGTCAACCGACTGTCTCTGATGGGACGATTTCTCTCTCGCACAAGAGGTACAAGATTGGACATATTTTTTAACGTCCTGAGGCAACCGAGGCCACCAATACGACCATTGGAGAAACTTAGTGGTATGTTTGACTCCAAAATGACCTAGAGGCATGTGCCCAAGATAGCACCTTATTTTGCAATTTAGGAGGAATGAACATCTTCCCGGGAGGTACCTGGTCTAAGGTCATTGGTGCCACCGTCCGCATATCCCCAGAAGGCATGACGTTTTTGGGCTCGTCACCGTCCTTAGTCGTGTCCACAGGCCGGGAATAAACCCTACCGCGAAGAGGCTCTGAGCCGGGGACCAAATCAATTGGACGGTCATACGGTTGGTGGAAAGGCAAAGTCTCAGCCGCCTTTTTGGAATGCTCAGGACGAGCGATCAAGTCAACAGGCGGCTCTGAGACTGCCCTCCGGGTCGAGGCAATCATACACTGAGAAACACCATTCTCACCCCCTAAATTAATTTCCCCCGTGTTCCAGTTAATGTGTGGATTGTGACAACGTAGCCATGGAAGGCCCAATAGGACCTCATCCGATCCACCGTGAATAATGAGAAAAGAGATATCCTCCCGGTGACCCTGAGGAAATGACATAGTGAGGGGAATCAACTGGTGGGTGATTTGCGTGTCTAGCAGTGAACCGTTGACTACCTTAATGTTTATTGGTTTGGGCAGTAACTCCATAGGAACGGCATGTCTCTGAGCAAAGGTTAACGACAAAAAGTTGCCATCTGCCCCAGAGTCCACCCACACCTTGGCAGAAACCGCAGTTGCTTTGAAGAGCAACGTCACCTCATATATTAGTTTGGAGGTAGAGGGCCCTGAATCTAACACACCTCCTCCAATGGTGGTTAGACACTCTCGTTCCTCCGCCCGCTTGGAACCTTTATTACTGGGGTACTCCAAGAGATGTGTAGGATGGGAATGAGGAGACCATTTCCTAGTCAGGGATATATCCATAGGCTCAGGTTCCATGTCTGGAACTGAGGGTTCGGAAATAGGTCTAGAAAACAAAGGTGACAACTGGAACCGAGGTTTAGAGATCTCCAGGTCCAACTTGCTTTCTGCATGATGTAAATCTATTCGGTTGGCAAGAGTCATCAACTCTTCCAGAGAGGTTGGAATCTCCCTGGTGGATAGAGCATCTGTTAGGTATCAGGCAACAGCTGGACCTGACCCTGGATACAAGGAGTCTGTGGTCTCCCATCCAGACCTAGCCGAGGAAAATGCTGCTCAGCTTCGCCTTCAATCCCAACGCCTAGCCAAACCCAAGAGGCACAAACAGTTGCTCAGGTATTTGTTCATAGTAGCCTTAAACCTAGGTTACGGAACAAGAAAAGGCTGTCTGTCTGCAGCGCGGCACGGTCAGAGCATACTAAAATAGGCAGTGCTCATGTGTGGACGTACCAGAATCTGGGCTCCCCGTGCTCTCTAGCTTTGCTCTCCGGGACCTTGCCAGAGTACGCTCAGCTTAGTAGCTCAGGTCCTTCAGGCAGGTTTAGCTTATACCAGGTAGGTATCCAATGTTGCAGTCTTGCTACGAATATAGGGTAGCTATACACCCTGAGCAGACTGTGGGGCATGTAACCTGGGCATCACCTGCCAGTTGAACAGAGAAGCTTGCTCAGTCCGGTCTCACACCAGCTGACAGCACAGGGGCATCGCCACCAACTGAATATTGAAGCAGAGCAGTCCGGACGTAACCCGGTTGGCAGCACGCGGGCATCGCCATCAGCTGAATAGTTAAGTTGCTCAGTCCGGTTGCACACCGCTGACAGCACGTACGCCTGGCGTTAGTCGCACGCACTTCCTAGAGGCTGGCACGTGGCTTCTGTGTAGTCAAACAGGGCTACGTCTATACCAGCTTGCAGCACATAGTGCTATTCTAATATCTGGCAAGTGGCTTCTGTGCCATTAACAGAGCTCCATCTACGCCAGTCCTCAGCACTTCTCCCGTGAAGTTAACGGAGTGCAAATGCCATATCTTGCTAAATGTGAAGTTCACAGGCAAGATTTTTATATTTTAATCGTCAGTTATAACCCTCCTAACCAAAGGGTGTTCGGCAGCAGTGAACATAAACTGCATCACGGACCCCGTGTTCGGTTGCAATCCATTATATATTAAGTTGTTTGCAACCGAGCGCATAACAACCCCAATAATAAGGGTTCCAAGCGGGCGGGAGAACGAGAGTGTCTAACCACCATCGGAGGAGGTGTGTTAGGCCGGAGTCACACTACCGTATAATACGGACGAGTGCTAGGCGATAAAAAATCGTCTAGCACTCGACCCAATGTTATTCTATGTGGCAGCTTCCATCAGCCGATTTTGTCTCGTGCGTTTTATACGTGCGAGTGAAATCGCAGCATGCTGCGATTGTACGCGTATCTCGGCTGAGAATCGCCAATGCAAGTCTTTGGGTGCGACAAAAATAGGACATCACACGGACCATCAGTGTGACTTGCCAGAAATACGCACACATTTTCCTCATTACAGCCCATTGAGCCATTAAATTCAAAGGGGAAAAGCAGTGAGAAATGAAAAGCCATACGGATGCCACACGGATACAGACATGCGAGGAAATCGCATCATCGCATTGAAAACGGATTACTTACGGATCAACATACGGAGAACTGTTGTGTAGAGTTGAGCGATACTTTCCGATATCCTAAAGTATCGGAATCGGAATGGTATCGCCGATATCACTAAAATATCGGCGATACCCGATACCGATACCGGAAGTCCCATGTAAGTCTATGGGAACAAAATATCGCAACTAAAAAAACCCCATTCTTTCCTTGTAAACACTAAATATACACACATAGAATACATATTATATATATATACATGTCATTGTGACATATATATATACATATATGTATAGTTTATACACTTCTACATAGTAAAATATCCTCTGATTCAATTGCCGGGTAAAGTCGGCTTCAGTGAAAAGACAGAAGCACCCGACATGAAATGACACTTGGTGTACATAGGGTTAACCATGTCTTTTCATGTCGTTTGCTATCTGATTTGCACAAACAATTAAATCAGACTATGTGTGCAAAATTTCACACCTGTAGGGGTTAATTAAAGGTGTAAATTCGTTGTAAAAAAAACGGACTTTTTTGCTACGAATTTACACCTTTAATTAACCCCTACAGGTGTGAAATTTTGCACACATAGTCTGATTTAATTGTTTGTGCAAATTAGATAGCAAAGGACATGAAAAGACATGGTTAACCCTATGTACACCAAGTGTCATTTCATGTCGGGTTCTGCATTTTCACAAAAGCCGGCAATTGAATTAGCGGCTATTATACTATGTAGAAGTGTATGAACTACAAATGTAAATATATATATATATGTGTCACAAATTCAATGACATGTATATATATATATATGAGGTGTAAAATTGCTGAAAAAAAATGCGTGGGCTCCCGCCCTATTTTCGCAACCAGACAGACAAAGCCAGTGAGTGGGGGCAGATAATAATAGCCCAGAGAGGGACCATTATTTTTGCCCCCCCCCGGCTACTAACATCTGCCCCCAGACACCCCAGGAAAGACAAATCTATAATTAGATTCGCCCTTTCTGGCACTTTGCCCGTCTATTCCCATTGCCCTGTAGCGGTGGCGAATGGGTTAATATGGGGTTAAAGCCACCTTGCTATTGAAAGGTGACCTTAAGCCAGGTTAATAATTGAGAGCTGTCAATTAGACAACTATCAATTATTAATCCTATTGCATGAAATAAAAATAAAACACACACTTTAATTAAAAATAATTTTAATGAAATAAAGACACATGTTTTTGACCATCTTTTATTTTACTGCAAAAACCATTTCCTGTAATAAAAATAAAATAAAAAAGCAAAATTATTCTTACCTATCCCATGCACAGTCAGGTCCCACGGTGTAATCCTTCAGAAAGGGTTAATGTTTACTGCAGGGACCGCAGCTAATGCTGCAGCCTCACAGTAAACCCCAAATGAATGAGTTCCTCTCCTGCCTGACAGGAGAGTAAAGGCTGGGTGTCACATAACAATACACCAGCGATCCCGACAACGATATGCACTTGTCAGGATCGCTGGTGTATCGCTACATGATCGCTGCTGAGCTGCCAAACAGGCAGCTCATGCAGCGATCTGGGACAGCGACACTGCGGATAACATCGCTTAAGGGCCCGTCTCACATAGCGATATCGCTACCGAGATCGCTGCTGAGTCACTAGTTTTGTGACGCAGCAGCGAGCTCACCAGCGATATCGCTGTGTGTGACATTCAGCGATGATCAGCCCCCCTGCCGGGTATCGCTGATCGTCGCAGAAATGTCAGGACCTTTTTTTGATCGCTGGTTTCCCTCTGACAGGCACGCATCGCTGCGTGTGACAGGCGGGAGACCAGCGATCCGCTGGTAACCAAGGTACACAGCGGGTTTCCAGGCACCGCGCAGCGCTTGGAAACCCGCTGTGTACCTTGGATACCAGCTCCCTGCATCAGGGCGCTGGTATCCAAGGTACACAGCGGGTTTCTAGGCACAGCCCCGCGCCTGGAAACCCGCTGTGTACCTTGGTTACCAGCGGATCGCTGGTCTCCCGCCTGTCACACGCAGCGATGTGTGCCTGTCAGCGGGAAACCAGCGATCAAAAAAAGGTCCTGACATTTCAGCGACGATCAGCGATACCCGGCAGGGGGGCTGATCGTCGCTGAATGTCACACACAGCGATATCGCTGGTGAGCTCGCTGCTGCGTCACAAAACTAGTGACTCAGCAGCGATCTCGGTAGCGATATCGCTATGTGAGACGGGCCCTTAAGTGGAAAGCTTAATTGATTGCTTTCCACTTTCACTTCAGGTCAGCCAGGGACACAATCAGTGACGTCAGAGGGAACTGATTAACAAAAATAAGGGTTCCCTTTGAAAAAAAAATGGCGTGGGGTCCCCCCTATTTTTATTAACCAGCCAGATGAAGCAGACCGCTGAGGCCTGGATTTTCAGGCTGTTAAGGAGCCAAGATCCATGGACCTTGCCAGCCTGATAATACCAGGCCACAGCAGTCTGCATATCTTGGCTGATTAACAAAAATAGGGGATCCCCTCGAAAAAAATTGGCGTGGGGTCCCCCCTATTTTTGTTAACCAGCCAGATGAAGCAGACCGCTGAGGCCTGGTTTTTCAGGCTGGTAAGGATCCAATATCCATGGACCTTGCCAGCCTGATAATACCAGGCCACAGCAGTCTGCTTAGCTTGGCTGGTTAACAAAAATAGGGGATCCCCTCGAAAAAAAAACGGCGTGGGGATCCCCCCTATTTTTGTTAACCAGCCAAGTAAAATGCAGACTGCTGCGGCCTGGTATTAAAAGACTGTCAAGGCCCATGGATTTTGGCCCTCAACAGCCTGATAATACCAGGCTACAGCAGCCCCACATTTGGCGCATCAAAAGATGTGCCAATTGTGGCACTTTACCCGGCTCTTCCCACTTGCCCTGTAGCGGTGGCAAGCGGGGTAATAAGGGGTTAATGTCACCGTTGATTGCACGGTGACAATAAGCCCGGTTAATAATGGAGAGGTGTCAATAAGACACCGATCCATTATTAATCCCAAAGTTATTAAATGTATAAAAAAAAGACAAAGCAAGAAAAAAGTCTTTTAATGAAATAAAAGAGACAACACAGTTTTCATTAATTTTATTGTACTCTCATTCCTGCGACGCCATCGATCTCCTGTAAAAAAAGAAAAAAAAACAAACCAACAGTATACCACCTGTCCGACGCAGTCCATAACGACAGTCCCACGACGATCCAACTCTGCTACATCGCAATGACAGGCAGAGCCTGTCATCGCGACGCAGCACAGCTGATTACCTGCTTCTCCGGCGGTGACGTCATCGGACTGACTGCTTTACGGCCGGGATTACCCAGCAGTCACTGCAGTTATCGCGAGAAACTGCATGTGACCGCCGGGGAAAGAAGATTGCGGCCATGAAGCAGTCCAGGACGTGACCGCCGGAGATCTTCTGCCAGGTAAGTGCCGCTGACTCCTGACAGACCCGACCGACGGACACTGACAGTGACAGTGACAATCCCGATTCCGGTATCCGATAAGACGAAAATATCGGAACTCGGAATCGGAATTCCGATACAGCCAATATCGGCCGATACCCGATATTTGCAGTATCGGAATGCTCAACCCTACTGTTGTGCAATTATCGCATTACAAAATCGGACCTTTTTTAAACGTTCTGGGTGACTCCAGCCTTAGACTCAGAGACTTCTTCCTCCAGACTAGCCTATAACGTGATGTTGCTCTTCGGAACAACCACGGTTGATGCCAAGGCGGTGGTGGATTCTGGGGCCGATGGCAATTTTTTGTCATCAACCTTTGCCCAGAAGCACGCCGTTCCTATGGAACTACTGTCAAGGCTCATAAACATCAGGGTAGTTAATGGTTCCATGTTAGACACCCAAATTACCCACCGGTCTATCCCCCTTACCATGTCGTTTTCTCAGGGTCACCGGAGGATATCTCGTTTCTTATCCTTCCTGGAGGATTGGATGAGGTGCTTTTGGGTCTTCCGTGGTTACGTTCTCACAACCCACATATAAACTGGAACACGGGGACAGTTTATTCATGGGGTGAGAGATGTACTCCCCAGTGTATGGTGGCATTAACCCAGAAGGTGGCCCTAGATCCTCCGGCCGGTATGGATGCACTTCCAGAGCAATACAGGAGCAGATGTTTTTTCTCAAAAGGCTGCAGAGACCTTGCCTGCCCACCAACCCTATGATTGCGCCATAGATCTGATCCCCGGATCAGAGCCCCCTTCGCGGTAGGGTCTATCCCCTGTCTGTCCCCGAGACCCAGGCTATGTCCGAATACATCAAGGAGAACCTGGCTCGGGGTTTATCAGGAAATCGATCTCTCCTGCTGGAGCGGGGTTCTTCTTCGTCCAGAAGAAAGGAGGTGACCTGCGTCCGTGTATTGATTACAGGGGATTACGCAATCACCATCAAAAACAAAAATACCCTGCCCCTGATTTCTTAATTGTTCGACAGGCTTCGAGGGGCTAAAATTGTCACAAAGTTGGACCTGCGTGGGGCCTATAACCTCATACGAATCTGTAAGGGCTACGAGTGGAAGACGGCCTTTAATACTGGTGATGGCCTCTACGAGTACCTTGTCATGCCCTTCGGATTATGCAATGCCCCCGCCGTCTTTCAGGATTTCGTCAACGATATCTTTTGAGATTTGCTACTGTCCTCCGTGGTAGTATATCTTGATGATATCCTGATCTTCTCCCCGGACCTCTCCACACAAAGAGAGGATGTTCGCAGAGTTTTTGAACGTCTGTGTGCAAATTCTCTGTATTGCAAGCTGGAGAAATGCTAGTTTGAACAGTAGTCATTACCATTCTTGGGGTACATTGTGTCCAGTAAGGGCTTGGCCATGGATCCCCAAAAATTGGTAGCCGTACAGAATTGGCAAGAGCCCCATTCTCTGAAGGCGGTACAGCGCTTCATGGGCTTCATCAATTATTATCGGCAATTTATACCACATTTTTCTACTCTGGTGGCTAATTTGGCCGCGCTAACCAAGAAAGGTGCCAACCCAAAGAACTGGTCTAAAGAGACATCTGAGGCTTTCCGGGAGATTAAGTCTTATTTCTCAAAAGCTCCCATCCTACATCGGCCAGATGTCAATAAGCCATTCTGTCTGGAGGTTGACGCCTCTTCTGTAGGAGCAGGTGCTGTTCTGTCCCAAAAGAATGGACAGGGTTGGAGGAGACCGTGTTTCTTCTTCTCCAAGACCTTTTCTCCAGCGGAGAAGAATTATACTATTGGGGATAAAGAGTTACTCGCAATAAAATTGGCTTTTGTTGAATGGAGGCATCTTTTGGAGGGAGTTAAACATCCGTTTGTGGTGTATTCTGACCATAAAAACCTCTCATACCTGCAGACGGCGCAGCATCTCAACCTGAGGCAAGCTCGGTGGTCCCTCTTTGTTGCCCGATTCAACTTTACTATTAATTTTCTAAAAGGGGAGAAGAATCGTTGGGCGGATGCTCTATCTAGGTCCATGGATACGAAGGAGGATGATGTCGAGCCAAGACTTATCGTTCCTCCTGAGAGTATGGGAAAGGAGGCACCGGTGACTTTAGACCAGGTTCCACCCGGAAGACGTTTGTTCCTCCGAACCTACAGAATGAGGTGCTCTCGTGGGCACATGCCTCTAAGGTCGGAGGTCATTTTGGAATCAAACGCACCACTGAGTTCCTCCAACGCTCGTATTGGTGGCCTCGGTTGTCCCAGGACGTTAAAGAATACGTCCAAGCATGCATCTCCTGCGCGAGAAATAAATCCTCTCACCAGAGTCTGGCGGGTCTTCTACATCCGTTACCCATGGCGGATAGACCTTGGGAGCTGATTGGGATGGATTTTGTGGTTGAGTTACCGAAGTCCCGGGGTAATACGACCATATGGGTGGTTTCTGACCATTTTTCTAAAATGGTTCACCTGGTACCCCTTCCTAGGGTTCCTTCTTCCCGGGTTCTGGCATCACTATTTATTCGCCACATTTTCCGTCTGCACGGGATGCCTGATAGGATTGTCTGTGATCGAGGTCCTCAGTTCACCTCTCGGTTCTGGAGAGAATTATGTAATCTGTGTAGTATTGAACTGAACCTCTCTACTGCCTATCACCCGGAAACCAACGGCCTGGTGGAACGCACTAATCAGACGCTAGTGGCATACTTGCATCATTTCGTTACTGCCAATCATAATAATTGGGCAACTTTGCTTCCATGGACAAAGTTTGCTCTAAATAATGCAGTGGCGGATTCCACAGGTCAGACTCCTTTCCTGTTGAACAATGGTCAGCACCCACGGGTGCCAGTTCCTATGCCAGTTAAGTCTGAGAGCCTGAGGTCAGAGATTGGGCTATGGAGGCACGGGACGTCTGGGATCAGACGCGGGAAGCCTTATTGGCCTCCAAAAATCCGATGAGACAGTCGGCTGACACTCATCGTCGTCCAGCTCCCGTTTTCTCTCCGGGCGATAGGGTCTGGCTCACGGCTCGCAATATTAGAGGTTGCAGGGAATCGGCTAAATTCGCCCCTCGGTTTATTGGTCCTTTTAAAATTCTGGCTCAAGTAAATCCCGTGGTGTATCGTCTGCAATTGCCTCGGCACTTGAGGATACATGACACATTCCATGTGTCGCTACTGAAACCCGTTCGCATGACAAAATTCTCAGAAGCTCAGCACGCCCCTGACGCGGGGGTGAAGATTTCGAGGTAGAGGCGATTGTGGGGTCTAAGGTGGTGCGCGGCAAAAACATTTATTTGGTGCAGTGGAGGGATCGCGGTTCTGAGGATCGCACTTGGGAGCCCGTGGACCATATTCATGTTCCCCTGCTCATTGAGGAATATGAGCATCAAGTGGGGGGATAATGTTAGGTATCGTGCAACGGCGGGATCTGAACCTGGATCCCAGGAGTCTGTGGTCTCCCATCCAGACCTAGCCAAGGCAGATGCTGCTCGGCTTTGCCTTCAATCCCAATGCCTAGCCAATACCCGAGAGGCACAAATACTGTAGCTACTTGGGTCTTTGTTCATAGTAGCCTTAAACCTAGGTTATGGAACAAGAAAAGGCTGTTTTAAGCCTAAGTCCAGAAATGCCTGCACTGAGCATGTCCATGACGTGTCAAGCCATGATTGGGGCTTGAGGTCAGCTGATCCTCTAAGCTGGCATCGCCGGATTGGTCACGGATGACTTCATCGGTGATGCAATTGACGAGATGGCTGGGGGCGGCGCTTAGCCCTTAAATAGCTTGTCTGTCCACGGAGCGGTCAGATCATACTAAAATAGGCAGTGCTCATGTGTGGACGTACCAGAATCTGGGCTCCACGTGCTCTCTAGCTTTGCTCTCCGGGACCTTGCCAGAGTGCGCTCGACTTAGTAGCTCAGTTCCTTCAGGCAGGTTCAGCTTATGCCAGGCAGGTAGCCAATGTTGCAGTCTTGCTATGAATATAGGGTAGCTATACACCCTGAGCAGACTGTGGGGCACGTAACCTTGGCATCACCTGCCAGTTGAACAGAGAAGGATGCTCAGTTCGGTCTCACACCAGCTGACAGCATGTAAGCATTGCCACCAGCTGAATATTGAAGCAGAGCATTCCGGACGTAACCCGGTTGGCAGCACGCGGTCATCACCATCAGCTGAATAGTTAAGTTGCTCAGTCCGGTCGCACACCGGCTGACAGCACGTACGCCTGGCGTTAGTCGCACGCACTTCCTAGCGGCTGGCACGTGGCTTCTGTGTAGTCAAACAGGGCTATGTCTATACCAGCTTGCAGCACATAGTGCTAACCTAATATCTGGCAAGTGGCTTCTGTGCCATTAACAGGGCTACAGCTACGCCAGTGATCAGCACTTCTCCCATGAAGTTAACAGAGATAGTGCAAATGCCATATCTTGCTAAATGTGAAGTTCACAGGCAAGATCTTTTTATTTTATTCATCAGTTATTACCCTCCTAACCAAAGGGTGTCGGCAGTAGTGAACATAAACTGCATCGCTGACCCCGTGTTCAGTAGCAATCCATTATATATTAAGTTGTTTGCAACCGAGCGCATAACAGCATCTTTTATATGCCCAGCCAGACCCTTCCAGAACACCGGGATTAGCGACGGTTCAGACCAATCCAGTTCTGCCGCTAATGTTCTGAACTGGACGGCATAGTGACTGGCCATGGTCGAACCCTGTACTAATGTACGAAGCTTAAGAGCAGTATCATCTGTGACCTGAGGACCGAGGAACACACTTTTTAGGGTTCTAAGAAAGAGACCCACATTAGCCACTACCAGATCAAGTAATGATAATGATAATAATTATATGATAAAGCCCACTTTAGCCCTTTCGGAGGGGAACCGTGCCTCCATCATTTTTAACTGAATGGAGCATAGATTAATAAACCCTCTGCAGGATCTGCTGTCTCCAGAAAATTTGTCCGGGAGGTCAAAATGAGGTAATGACATTCTAGTAGCTATCGCAGCATTATTTACGAGACTTGCTGCTTGTGCGGCAGCCTGAGTAGCTACTGCAGTGAGATCAGCAACCGGAGCGACCTGCTCCAGAGACCTAAGTCTGGCCTCTAGTTGCTGAACGTAGCGCTGTAGCTGCTGATTGTCAGCCATGTTCGGCTAGACCCTGGCTGTCAGATACTGTTAAGAGGATGGTTGCAACAACTTTATTAAATGATAGGGAGCAATCGAACCCTGGGGTCCGCGCTGCAGCTAGAGATGCTGCGGCCGAACACCCCTCGGGTATGAGGGTGAAAACTGACAACAGAAATATAAGATCTTGCCTGTGTTACTTCACACTAGGGAAGATATTGGATTTTGCACTATCTCTGTTAACTTCACGAGAGATGTGCTGCAGGCTGGTGTAGACATAGCCCTGGTTAACTGCACAGAAGCTACTTTCCAGCTGCTAGGACATGCATGCGACTCACGCCAGGCGAACGTGCTGCCAGCCGGTGTGCGACCGAACTGCGCAACTCTCCTTTAAGAGTACGTGCTGCCAGCTGGTGTGTGACCGGGCTGAGCAACTCTCCTTTAAGCTGGCAGGTGATGCCCAGGTTACGCGCACCGCAGTCTGCTCAGGGTGTATCACTACCCTCTGTCGGAGCTAGACTGCGCCACATTGACTACCTGCCTGGCATTAGCTAACCTGCCTGAAGGACCTGTGCTAATTAGCCGAGCGAACTCTGGCATCGGCAGGTCCCGGAGAGCAAAACTAGAGAGCACGTGGAGCCCAGATTCAGAGGCGTCCACACATGAACACGACCCATACGGTATGATCTGGCCCCACCTGCAGCCAGGCTATTTAAGGGCTAAGCCCTGCCCCCAGCCATCTCTTAATCGCATCACAGATGACATCACCCGTGACCAATCAGGCGGTGTCAGGTCACCGGATCAGCTGACATCAAATCACCAATCCCTGTCCGCCACATCACGGGCATGCTAAGTGCAGGAAATCCTGGACTTAGACTGTGGCAGCCCTGTTCCTTTCTGCAACCTATGCTTAAAGCCACTAGGAACAAAGACACTTGCAACAGCCTGTACTTCTCATGTATTGGCTAGGTGTTGGGACTAGTGTTGAGCGATACGATAATGTAAATATCGGCTATCAGCCGATATTAGCTCTATCGCCTTTCGATAATTCGTTTCGATATTTTCGTCTTATCGAATACCGGAATCGGATTTGTCACTGTCACTGTGAGTGTCCGTCGGTCGGGTCTGTCAGGAGTCAGCGGCACTTACCTGGCAGAAGATCTCCGGCGGTCACGGCCTGGACTGCTTCATGGCCGCCATCATCTTTCCCCGGCGGTCACATGCAGTTTCTCGCGATAACTGCAGTGACTGCTGGGTAATCCCGGCCGTAAAGCAGTCAGTCCGATGACGTCACCGCCGGGGAAGCAGGTAATCAGCTGTGCTGCGCCGGGATGACAGGCTCTGCCTGTCATTCTGATGTAGCAGAGCTGGATCGTCGTGGGACACTCGTTACTATGGACTGCGTCGGTCAGGTGGTATACTTTTTTTTTTTTATTTTTTTACAGGAGATCGATGGCGTCGCAGGATGACACTGTAATAAAAGTAATGAAAACTGTGTTGTTTTTTTTTTTATTAAATTAAAAAACTTTTTTATGAACATTCACCCGTCCGGGTACATAAACAATTTAACTATTTACATACAGTGACCCTGTCCGGGTTATTTATAATTCTTTGGCAGGGGTGTTCCAGGTACCACCTGGTACTCTTCTGATGCTTGCCAAACATCCGAGGCACCAATGACCACCAGGACCTGATGACGTCGTGTGGCCTGTACAGTCAAGTCGTGACCCGCTATCTGGGTCTGTGTGGCCACCTCTTTCATCTCCCTCCGGTCTGGAGCCCTATGTCACAGACTGTACGAACCCCAGGGGGCCTAACAGGCGCCGGGTACGGGCCAGCTATACTTATCATGTCCATAGCTGGGGCTGCTGAGGAGACCACTGAGGGAGGCTGGGGAGATTTACGGCGTGGGGTGGGCACTTTTGCAGAGGCCTGGATGTGGGAGGCTGAAGGCTCCGAGGGTCTCACAGGTTCCTGACACTCTGGGGAGTAGGGGTCGCACCTGGTAACATTTAGGGCGTACCATCCATTGTAACCCCAGTGTCGGGTGTAAGTCACCAAGTCTCCTGGCAACAGGTCCCTCCCCGGGTGTCCTTCTGGGAGGTGAGCCTCCACGTCCCGCCGGTTCACAAAAACTTCTAAATAAAGTCCAGGCTCCTGGATGAAGCCCCAACCACCTTTCAATTTAAAGCTCCGTACTGCACCCTTACGCCGCGGCTCCCTCAGGGTTCCTTTATCTTTTCTCATCCGGTCCTTATCTGCCCGGTCCTTCTCCAGCTGACGTTGGCGAAGTTTTTGGGATTCTCGCTGCTCCCTTTGTCGCTCTGCTTCCTTCTCCCAACGTCTCCACTCTTCCTCCTGACGCCGGTTGAAATTCTCCTCCAGCATCTCCATGTCTCCACCATCAAACTGCAGCTTACAGTGTCCGGTTTGCGGCAGCTCTTCCTGGCGCCCCCCAGTCCTGGCGGCGCTCACCTGCGGAGGAAGCAGCCGGCTCTGGAACAGATGACAGTCGGGGCTCCGGTACAGGCAGGTAGACCTCTGGTGCCTGCGCGGCCTCCTCCATGAGGACGGGTGTCGCTTCTTCTGTCTCAGCGACGGGGGCAGACAGCGGGATCTGGGGTGCTGCCGGTGCAGCGTTTTTTGCACGAACGGGTGCCTCCACTGCGACAACGTCAACCGGATCACATTGCAAGGGCTGGGATGCCCGCACGGACTCCTCTACTAGAACGGGTGCCTCACCTTCCGGTACAGACACTTCAGGTAAGAGGGATTGGCGCCGCTCCAAGTTTAGTTTTAGGGCACGCCAGCTGGCTTCCATCCTGGCGACCTCCTCCCGGTGCCGGGCCAGGCCTCTTAGGGTATCCTCCGCTTCTTGCAGCGGAGGAGGGTTTCCAGGCCGGGTGCCCAACGGTGGTTCCGTGGCGATCGGGTCGCTTCCATGGGGGGAGAGCTCTGACTGCTCCATCCCTTCACACTTCTGCTCGTGTCCATTAGCCATCTCTGCCAAGTCACATGTGTCATTAGCATCTGGAGAGGGCCCCTCTTTTGTGGTGAGGCGGGACCTTCGTGTTAGTTTCCGCACACTGAGGAGGATGAGGAGGCGGAACTCAAGAGCTGTGGGGCACGATCTTACATTGCAGTACCATTTAGAGCCATCGTTTTCGCGTCACTGAGTGAGTGTGTACACCCATGAAGAGCACGCCCTTCTTCTTCACCAGTGCCTCGTCGTGACGCAGATATGGCGGAAAAATGGCAAATACATTCTCTGATGATTTTAGCAATTCTCAAGCACAAAACCAGTTCAATTCAGGCACACAGGACTCGCTTATAGCGAGCTACAGAATCCTGTTCGTGACGCCCAAGTTGAGTCGCACAGAGCCAGAGGTTTTTGGGGTACTCGGCACCGAGCCCGTCGACTTCTATGGGGTATGTCACGGCTTTACCCGGCAATTGAATCAGAGTCTATTTTACTATGTAGAAGTGTATAAACTATAAATATATGTATATATATGTCACAATGACATGTATATATATATATATATTATATTATGTAGTGTATATTTAGTGTTTACAAGGAAATAAAGGTTTTTTTTAGTTGCGATATTTTGTTCCCATAGACTTACATTGGACTTCCGGTATGAAATCGATATCGACGATATTTAGTGCTATCGGCGATACAATTTCGATATGATTTTTTAGATATCGAGCACTATCGCTCAACACTAGTTGGGACCAATGGCGAAGCTGAGCAGCATCTGCTCTGGCTGGACTTGGATGGGAGACCATAGACTCCTCAGATCCAAGTTTGGATCCAGCCATCGCCTGATGACAAACAGTATAATAAAGCCCATTCACAACTTTTTGTGGCAGCTTTGATGTCCGGTCTTAAACCCGAATTGAAAGAGGCGATAATGTCAGTTAGACCTGATATCGAGAATTCCACTCCGGACGATGCATTAAAAGTAATAAAAAGCTTTCAGAAGAATTTTGCCCGCTCTGCATCAGCAGGAAAACCAAAAAGCAAACCAGCAGTTCCAGCTCCTGCTCCAACCCCAGCCCCCCCACCCCCCAGCTGCAAGCATACAGCTCGTTCCTTATCAGTGGCCCACACAGCAGACTCCAGCTTCCGCCCTCCAACCATACACAAACTTAGCCTCCTACTACCAATATCTCCTCCATTCCTATGATTGGGAACCCTGCTCCCCAGTCCCGCCGCGCCAATTCTCGTCTGCAATGCTGGCGCTGTGGCCGACCCAGTCACTTTTATAGAGGTTGTCACACCCCCGCTGAGAGATGCTACCCTCAAGTTCCCCCTTCCAATCGTAACCTAAATACTGGTAACCCGAGAGGATACCCCAGTTACGGACAGCACCAAAATCGTGATAATCGCCCATACTGAAGGGGTGGCCAACCAGGGTCTGCCATCACAATGTCCTCCACCAAACCTGGGGCATGCTCATCTGTCACGCTCCCTGTACGGGACACCCTTGTTAAGTTCATCGTGACACTGGGGCGGTCAATTCTATAATCAAGTCATCAGATATGCCTATTCAATTCTCAGACCAAGAGATTGTTTTAATCGGAGTAGATGGCAGACCCAATAAATATACTCTTACAAACCCATCCCTGTGGGTCCTTTCCCTGAAGTTACTGCTCAGTTCGTAATCTCTCCCATATGTCCAGTAAATTTACTGGGGGCAGATTTATTATCACAGTTCCGCTCCAGAATACAATTCCAAGAAGATGGTCAGATGGTTCTTACGTTACATAACCCTTATGCAGATGAAGATAGCGAGGACATCTGTATTTTACAACCCTTCCTAAGGTTATGATGGCCCTGATAGGCTCAGACCCTCCCCTGATGGTGCCTGAGGATCAACGACTTGTCCCATATCTTTCAGAGATACCATCTAAACTTTGGTCAAAAGGGCCAGATGATATAGGGAAAATGCCTGTAGAACCAGTAAAAGTGATTCTCAAACCTGGTGCCCCTTTTCCCAAAGTCCATCAATATCCTTTGAAACATGATCAGGAGCGGGACCTCAAGGACAAATACAAACGTTACTCGATAATAGTGCCCTGGTACCCTGTGTTTCCCCATGTAACACTCTTTGTTTCCGTTAAGAAAAAGACCCACCCGGCCAACCTCCTGTGTACCGGCTGGTACAAGATCTACGGGCAGTTAATGCAGCTACTGTTCTGGCAACTCCAGTGGTGCCTAATCCACATACTCTTTTTTCCCAGATACCTCAGGATGCTGCTAGGTTCACAGTCATCGACCTTGTCAATGCCTTCTTCAGCATTCCATTACACCCAGATTGCCAGTTTCTGTTTGCATTCACTTATCAGGGACGACAATTGACGTGGACAGTTATGCCACAAGGGGCCCAAAACAGTCCCAACCAGTTTGCAAAAATATGGGCGAGTGTCTTTTACCCTGGCAATTGGACCACCCCCATGTCACGCTGTTTCAGTATGTGAATGATCTTTTGTTGTGTGTACGGACGGAGCAGGAAGCCATTGCTGCCACTGTTAGTCTCCTCAAGTATCTGGCAGATCTGAACTGTTGGGTTTCGACCTCGAAACTTCAGTTTTGCCTTGGTCAAGTGATATTTTTGGGTCACTGTCTCCTTCAGGGTGTCAGACACCTCACAGACTAAATAAAAATAGTTGCCAGCTCCCTTCCTTTCCCAAAAGATGAAACTGAACTCCAGTGTTTTCTTGGACTATGTACTTATTGTCGTCAGTGGATACCGGATGCATCCCGCATAATGCAACCCCTTTACAATGCCTTAAAAGATGGTATAATGAACTATAAGGAAAGTTCACAGGTTTGCATGGAAAGCCTTTATCGTGCCTTCTCTGAATTAAAGCGACTTATTGCTTCCGCCCCTGCCTTGGGCATCACGGACTATACTCGACCGTTCCATTTGTATGTGTCTGAGAATGAAGGACACGCAGCAGGGGTACTTACACAATCACATGGCAATAGGCAACGACTAGTGGGCTATTATTCGGCCGCCTCGACCCTGTGGCCCGAGCATCACCAAGTTGCATGAGGGCAGTTTACGCCACTCACTCATTGCTTGACAAGACTGCAGACATAATTCATGGACATGAAATGCACATTTTTGCCCCGCATGACATTGCAGCAATACTAACACTCCAACAGCCAAGACATTTGACTGTGCAACGAGTAGTGTTGAGCATTCCGATACTGCAAATATCGGGTATCGGCCGATATTGGCTGTATCGGAATTCCGATTCCGAGTACCGATATTTTCGTCATATCGGATACCGGAATCGGAATGTCACTGTCACTGTCAGTGTCCGTCGGTCGGGTCTGTCAGGAGTCAGCGGCACTTACCCGGCAGAAGATCTCCGGCGGTCACATTCCGGACTGCTTAATGGCCGCCATCCTCTTCTCCCTGGCGGTCACATGCAGTTTCTCGCGATAACTGCAGTGACTGCTGGGTAATCGCGGCCGTAAAGCAGTCCGATGATGTCACCGCCGGGGAAGCTGGTAAGCAGCTGTGCTGTGCCGGGATGTCAGGCTCTGCCTGTCATTCCGATGTAGCAGAGCTGGATCGTCGTGGGACAGTCGTTACTATGGACTGCGTCGGACAGGTGGTATACTGTTGGTTTGTTTTTTTAATTTTTTTACAGGAGATCGATGGCGTCGCAGGAATGAGAGAGTAATAAAAGAAATGAAAACTGTGTTGTCTCTTTTATTTCATTAAAAACTTTTTTCTTGCTGTGTCTTTTTTTTAAACATTTAAAAACTTTGGGATTAATAATGGATCGGTGTCTTATTGACGCCTCTCCATTATTAACTGGGCTTATTGTCACCGTGCAATCAACGGTGACATTAACCCCTTATTACCCCGCTTGCCACCGCTACAGGGCAAGTGGGAAGAGTCGGGTAAAGTGCCACATTGGCACATCTTTTGATGCGCCAAATGTGGGGCTGCTGTAGCCTGGTAATATCAGGCTGTTGGGGCCAAAATCCATGGGCCTTGACAGTCTTTTAATACCAGGCCGCAGCAGTCTGCATTTTACTTGGCTGGTTAACAAAAATAGGGGGACCCCTACGCCGTTTTTTTTTCGAGGGGATCCCCTATTTTTGTAACCAGCCAAGCTAAGCAGACTGCTGTGGCCTGGTATTATCAGGCTGGCAAGGTCCATGGATATTGGATCCTTACCAGCCTGAAAAACCAGGCCTCAGCGGTCTGCTTCATCTGGCTGGTTAACAAAAATAGGGGGACCCCACGCCAATTTTTTTCGAGGGGATTCCCTATTTTTGTTAATCAGCCAAGATATGCAGACTGCTGTGGCCTGGTATTATCAGGCTGGCAAGGTCCATGGATCTTGGCTCCTTAACAGCCTGAAAATCCAGGCCTCAGCGGTCTGCTTCATCTGGCTGGTTAACAAAAATAGAGGGGACCCCACGCCAATTTTTTTCGAGAGGATCCCCTATTTTTGTTAATCAGCCAAGATATGCAGACTGCTGTGGCCTGGTATTATCAGGCTGGCAAGGTCCATGGATCTTGGCTCCTTAACAGCCTGAAAATCCAGGCCTCAGCGGTCTGCTTCATCTGGCTGGTTAACAAAAATAGGGGGGACCCCACGCCAATTTTTTCGAGGGGATCCCCTATTTTTGTTAATCAGCCAAGATATGCAGACTGCTGTGACCTGGTATTATCAGGCTGGCAAGGTCCATGGATCTTGGCTCCTTAACAGCCTGAAAATCCAGGCCTCAGCGGTCTGCTTCATCTGGCTGGTTAACAAAAATAGGGGGGACCCCACGCCATTTTTTTTTCGAAGGGAACCCCTATTTTTGTTAATCAGTTCCCTCTGACGTCACTGATTGTGTCCCTGGCTGACCTGAAGTGAAAGTGGAAAGCAATCAATTAAGCTTTCCACTTAAGGGCCCGTCTCACATAGCGATATCACTACCGAGATCGCTGCTGAGTCACTAGTTTTGTGACGCAGCAGCGAGCTCACCAGCGATATCGCTGTGTGTGACATTCAGCGACGATCAGCCCCCCTGCCGGGTATCGCTGATCGTCGCTGAAATGTCAGGACCTTTTTTTGATCGCTGGTTTCCCGCTGACAGGCACGCATCGCTGCGTGTGACAGGCGGGAGACCAGCGATCCGCTGGTAACCAAGGTACACAGCGGGTTTCCAGGCGCGGGGCTGTGCCTAGAAACCCGCTGTGTACCTTGGATACCAGCGCCCTGATGCAGGGAGCTGGTATCCAAGGTACACAGCGGGTTTCCAGGCACCGCGCAGCGCTTGGAAACCCGCTGTGTACCTTGGTTACCAGCTCCCTGCATCAGGGTGCTGGTATCCAACGTACACTGCGGGTAACTAAAGGCTGGGTCTCACATAACGATACACCAGCGATCCCGACAACGATATGCACTTGTCAGGATCGCTGGTGTATAGCTACATGATCGCTGCTGAGCTGCCAAACAGGCAGCTCAGGCAGCAATCTGGGACAGCGACACTGCGGGTAACATCGCTTAGTTACCCGCAGTGTACCTTGGATACCAGCGCCCTGATGCAGGGAGCTGGTATCCAAGGTACAAAGCGGGTTTCCAAGCGCTGCGCGGTGCCTGGAAACCCGCTGTGTACCTTGGATACCAGCTCCCCTGCATCAGGGCGCTGGTATCCAAGGTACACAGCGGGTTTCTAGGCACAGCCCCGCGCCTGGAAACCCGCTGTGTACCTTGGTTATTATTCCAAATGTAATCTTGCCTGAAGAAGGAGCCTCTGCGCTCTGAAAGCTAGCGAACATATAATTTTCTGGTTAGCCAATAAAGGTATCACCTTAAGAATGCTCTTGTCATAATTGGATGGAAAAGTATTCACATCGATTTTTCTGGCTAACACGGTACCACAATATAATTTATTATTGTACACCTCTTCAGATAATGATATAAGAAAAATATGCATTGAGAGGTGTATACCAACCCCTATGTGAGACCAGAACTTATAGGCAACAAAATTATACGTACCAGTAACTGGCATTAATAGACCAGGTGATAATAGTGTGAAAATCTGGGAACAATATTATGAAATTGAGTAACATTTATTATGTGGAGAGTGAACGGTGTCCAGAGATATTATTATCATATACATACAACAGGTATAGCTCTAAAGAGTGCGCTGCAGACTGTTGTCTGTGGGGAGAAGGGTGACTAAATGATATGAGTCACAAAAGTTATCCGCTATTGTGATGGAGGATTGGTACAAGAACAAGTGTCGCTAATGCAGGTAGGTGCTTACCGTTTGGATGAGCTAAGGAGGTACAGCGGCTGCGACGCGGTATGCCACCGCTTGTCATGGAGCGCTGAGGTGAGTGAGCTGCTGGTATAAGAAGCCCAAGCAGCGTGGGGACCGGACCGGAAGTCCGGTACCGGAAGTGAAGGGGCGTGCGTGTCATGGAGACGATCGTGCGTTCCAGCACAGGAAACAGTATGGTGGTTGGCAAAAATTGCTAGTTGCATGACACAGGCGCCATATTGTGAATGGAAAAACGCAGATAAGTGTTAGTGACAATCCATAACAGCGGAAAAAGTGAATAGATCATCCTGACTCTGGATGGTGAAAAGAATTCGTGTTCCCAGTTTCGTGCACATAGAGAGGGGTGCTCACAATGGTAGATTCTGTAATGGAAACAGATAGTCAGTATCAAATATATCAAGCTTATGACAATTATACGACATTAGAGGATAACAAAAACCAAGTTATACGGTAAATGACATAATGTCATATTCTCTATTAAGTCCATGAGGGTGTAGTGTATTGAGTTCATGGATCCAGAAAGCCTCTCTTTTCTTGAGGAGGCTGATACGATCACCCCCCCTCCTGGGTGCTTGTATATGTTCAATAACCTGGTATTTAAGTTGCGCTATGTTATGGCCAGAAGATATGAAGTGATTCGGGATTGGAAGAAGCAGATTTTTACATCTAATCGTGGACTTGTGCTTAGATATACGGTCTTTTATGACTTGTGTAGTCTCACCCACATACAACAAGCCACAGGGGCATTTTAACAGGTAAATGACAAAGCTGGAGTTGCAGGTAAAATATGCCTTAATTTCATATTTTTTGCCTGTCTGAGGATGGAAAAATGCATTGCCTTTAGTAATGTTGTTGCATTGCATGCATTGTAGGCATGGAAATGTCCCAAATTTGGGATTCGTGATGAAACGCTGTTGTTTTGGTGGGTGAGAGGAGCCAATGTCTGCTCTGACTAGATGATCTCTGATGTTCCGAGGTCGGCGGAAACAAGGGAGAAACGGTTTGGTGAATTCCTTAATATTGGGATGTGCTGTATTGAGTAAATGCCAATGACGACGTATACTCGAGTGAAGTCGATAGGCTATGGGGTGGTAGTCATGAACGAATGGAATTCTGTCCTGAGTATCAGATCTAGCAGTGGTAGGATTATCTATGTTATTGAGAGTATGTTCAGGATAACCCCTTATCCGGAATTTGGAACGCATTTCTTCGCTGCGTATGTCCCTTGTTGATGTGTCTGAAACAATTCTTTGGACCCTTTTGAGTTGGGATTTTGGAATTGAATTTTTCATTTTGGTGGGGTGAAAACTCTCATAGTGTAGAAGACTGTTGCGGTCTGTTGGTTTAGTGTATATATCTGTTGACAATTTGTTGTCAGTTGATCTTAGGATACGTACGTCTAAAAAATTTGCACTGTTCATGTCAGAAGTCATGGTAAAATCTAGGCCAGGCCAAGATGTGCGCAAAAGGAAAAGAAGTTGTTAAGGGAGTTTAATGAGCCATTCCAGATGCAAAAGACATCGTCGATGTATCTTTTCCACATCATGGCATGTGTGCGGAAAAGATCGTTGGCGTATATTAAGCTCTCCTCATAATGGGCCACGTAGCAATTAGCGTACGGAGGTGCTGTATTCGAGCCCATTGTGGTCCCTTTGGTCTGTAAGTAATATATATCACCAAATAGGAAATAATTCTTGGATAGTATAATGGTGAGTAACTCACAGCACATGTTGATTTGGTCTGGATTGAATGTCGAGGATTCGAGGAGCCTTCGTACAGAGAGAATACCTTCTTTGTGTGGTATAGATGTATAAAGGTCCTTAATGTCAAAAGTGACAAGTAGGGCTTCCTCAGGGATGCTGTCAAGATTGTGTATAATGTTAAGGAATTCACCCGTGTCTAGGATGAAAGAGGCAGTTTGTTTGATACATCGACGATGTCTTTTGCATCTGGAATGGCTCATTAAACTCCCTTAACAACTTCTTTTCCTTTTTGCGCACATCTTGGCCTGGCCTAGATTTTACCATGACTTCTGACATGAACAGTGCAAATTTTTTAGACGTACGTATCCTAAGATCAACTGACAACAAATTGTCAACAGATATATACACTAAACCAACAGACCGCAACAGTCTTCTACACTATGAGAGTTTTCACCCCACCAAAATGAAAAATTCAATTCCAAAATCCCAACTCAAAAGGGTCCAAAGAATTGTTTCAGACACATCAACAAGGGACATACGCAGCGAAGAAATGCGTTCCAAATTCCGGATAAGGGGTTATCCTGAACATACTCTCAATAACATAGATAATCCTACCACTGCTAGATCTGATACTCAGGACAGAATTCCATTCGTTCATGACTACCACCCCATAGCCTATCGACTTCACTCGAGTATACGTCGTCATTGGCATTTACTCAATACAGCACATCCCAATATTAAGGAATTCACCAAACCGTTTCTCCCTTGTTTCCGCCGACCTCGGAACATCAGAGATCATCTAGTCAGAGCAGACATTGGCTCCTCTCACCCACCAAAACAACAGCGTTTCATCACGAATCCCAAATTTGGGACATTTCCATGCCTACAATGCATGCAATGCAACAACATTACTAAAGGCAATGCATTTTTCCATCCTCAGACAGGCAAAAAATATGAAATTAAGGGATATTTTACCTGCAACTCCAGCTTTGTCATTTACCTGTTAAAATGCCCCTGTGGCTTGTTGTATGTGGGTGAGACTACACAAGTCATAAAAGACCGTATATCTAAGCACAAGTCCACGATTAGATGTAAAAATCTGCTTCTTCCAATCCCGAATCACTTCATATCTTCTGGCCATAACATAGCGCAACTTAAATACCAGGTTATTGAACATATACAAGCACCCAGGAGGGGGGGTGATCGTATCAGCCTCCTCAAGAAAAGAGAGGCTTTCTGGATCCATGAACTCAATGCACTACACCCTCATGGACTTAATAGAGAATATGACATTATGTCATTTACCGTATAACTTGGTTTTGTTATCCTCTAATGTCGTATAATTGTCATAAGCTTGATATATTTGATACTGACTATCTGTTTCCATTACAGAATCTACCATTGTGAGCACCCCTCTCTATGTGCACGAAACTGGGAACACGAATTCTTTTCACCATCCAGAGTCAGGATGATCTATTCACTTTTTCCGCTGTTATGGATTGTCACTAACACTTATCTGTGTTTTTCCATTCACAATATGGCGCCTGTGTCATACAACTAGCAATTTTTGCCAACCACCATACTGTTTCCTGTGCTGGAACGCACGATCGTCTCCATGACACGCACGCCCCTTCACTTCCGGTACCGGACTTCCGGTCCGGTCCCCACGCTGCTTGGGCTTCTTATACCAGCAGCTCACTCACCTCAGCGCTCCATGACAAGCGGTGGCATACCGCGTCGCAGCCGCTGTACCTCCTTAGCTCATCCAAACGGTAAGCACCTACCTGCATTAGCGACACTTGTTCTTGTACCAATCCTCCATCACAATAGCGGATAACTTTTGTGACTCATATCATTTAGTCACCCTTCTCCCCACAGACAACAGTCTGCAGCGCACTCTTTAGAGCTATACCTGTGGTATGTATATGATAATAATATCTCTGGACACCGTTCACTCTCCACATAATAAATGTTACTCAATTTCATAATATTGTTCCCAGATTTTCACACTATTATCACCTGGTCTATTAATGCCAGTTACTGGTACGTATAATTTTGTTGCCTATAAGTTCTGGTCTCACATAGGGGTTGGTATACACCTCTCAATGCATATTTTTCTTATATCATTATCTGAAGAGATAATTATGGATGTTTCCAAACATTATATGTTAATGGTTATCTACTATTTGCTCATCAATATACAATATGTCCATATATTATATATATCTGTATATACTTATTTTATGCCCATTTCTTTTTGTCTTATTTTCTATATATTTTGTTCTACATTACAGTACATTGAGGAAGGTCTTGTTTCAGACCGAAACGTCTGTATGTACTGGCTTTTTGAATTTTCATTAAAATCACTATCACTAAATCATATGGTGTGTGCCGAGATTATATCATATATCACTATACGGATTGGGATCCTTCTCTGGCACCACTCCTTTTCCACAGTAGTGCCAAAGATATTATCTACATGCATTAACCCTTTCTTTGAGCACACTGTTACCTTGGGCAATGTCATCATCATCATCTCTCACGTTCTCATATAATGCGGACGAAACATCCAACATCATAGCACAATCCACCCTATCCACAGATTTTTTGCGAGTTCCCCCCAAAGAAACTAGGGGTCGTGATTTAGAAAGAGAACTCCGAAGATTCACCAATTTTGAACTACACTGCGCAACCCTAACGGAATACCTCAAAGTACAGAGGATCCCGAGAGGGTTACGCGTACCACTACGTCCTACCTTGTTTAGTGATTCACAAGAATTTTGTACTAGATTTGAACAAATTATTAATAAATGTTCCTTTGACCTCATGACTCTCACGCTGGAACATCTCCATCGAGCCATCACCAAAAGTAAAGAAGAAATCACTAACATCGAGAGACAACTCACTGCATCCACGTCTACAGAGGAATTTACCAACCTCAAAAGCAAGATTAACGAAACGATCAATCTACATCGCCGAGAGACCGAAACAAGAAAGAGAAACAAATTCGCCCGTGACACTGAGGATTACGAACAACAAAGAGTCTACAAATGGCAAGTATCGCCTACGTCTGGAACTTCTCACGTTCTTACTACAGATCCTCCACAGATGCATCTACTTCTGGTTCAGACAGAGAAAGACCCTACACGTCAAACCGTTTTTTAGGACAAAGGAGGCGGTCCACAAGAAGAAGAGGACCCGCCGAGGACAGAGACACTCGAAGAGACTTCAACCGTGTGACTCGCTCCCAGGTAACAATCCCCTGGTGATAAACATTTCTTCTAGGAGTCTGGGTATAGCAGAACATCGATTGTTACAAAAGGGCCTTTCTTTTTGCCCCAGTTATAAATACAACACCTTCAAACTCGATATGGATCTACAACGTTTTTTTAGATCCCTCAGACTTAAGTTGTACTTTGCTAATATCACATCCTCTAACACCTCCATTAGCACAACCAGCACACTGCTATCAGCCCAAAGTTTGGGCCTTAAAAACAAGAGTACCTTTAGACCCCCCCTAGGTTCCCACGCTTTGGAGACGTTCATCTCCTTCATTCAAAACACATTCATGTCACTTAAGGTAGACATGAATAAGAAAAAATTATTCTTCCCATCCAATATGACCTCATTAGATCAACAGGCTCTACGGAACCTACAGGAAGATAAAAACATCATAGTAAAACCAGCAGACAAAGGGGGAGCAATTATCGTACTCGACAAAACTATGTACCTTGAAGAAATACACAGACAACTGAATGATATCACAATCTATAAAAAACTAGACCGTGATCCCACAAATGAGATCAAGTCTGATATCCAGGCTATCATTACCAAATATGTCATGAAAGGCACTATAGACACCAAGACTGGTGACTATCTCCAAAAGAAATTTCCCATCATCCCAGTCTTCTATGTATTACCAAAAGTGCACAAATGCCTTACTAACCCACCGGGGAGGCCCATAGTTGCCTCCACGGATTCTATTTTTTCTCCAATAGCTAAATATTTAGAAAAAATTCTTACACCACTCATCAAACAAACTGCCTCTTTCATCCTAGACACGGGTGAATTCCTTAACATTATACACAATCTTGACAGCATCCCTGAGGAAGCCCTATTTGTCACTTTTGACATTAAGGACCTTTATACATCTATACCACACAAAGAAGGTATTCTCTCTGTACGAAGGCTCCTCGAATCCTCGACATTCAATCCAGACCAAATCAACATGTGCTGTGAGTTACTCACCATTATACTATCCAAGAATTATTTCCTATTTGGTGATATATATTACTTACAGACCAAAGGGACCGCAATGGGCTCGAATACAGCACCTCCGTACGCTAATTGCTACGTGGCCCATTATGAGGAGAGCTTAATATACGCCAACGATCTTTTCCGCACACATGCCATGATGTGGAAAAGATACATCGACGATGTCTTTTGCATCTGGAATGGCTCATTAAACTCCCTTAACAACTTCTTTTCCTTTTTGCGCACATCTTGGCCTGGCCTAGATTTTACCATGACTTCTGACATGAACAGTGCAAATTTTTTAGACGTACGTATCCTAAGATCAACTGACAACAAATTGTCAACAGATATATACACTAAACCAACAGACCGCAACAGTCTTCTACACTATGAGAGTTTTCACCCCACCAAAATGAAAAATTCAATTCCAAAATCCCAACTCAAAAGGGTCCAAAGAATTGTTTCAGACACATCAACAAGGGACATACGCAGCGAAGAAATGCGTTCCAAATTCCGGATAAGGGGTTATCCTGAACATACTCTCAATAACATAGATAATCCTACCACTGCTAGATCTGATACTCAGGACAGAATTCCATTCGTTCATGACTACCACCCCATAGCCTATCGACTTCACTCGAGTATACGTCGTCATTGGCATTTACTCAATACAGCACATCCCAATATTAAGGAATTCACCAAACCGTTTCTCCCTTGTTTCCGCCGACCTCGGAACATCAGAGATCATCTAGTCAGAGCAGACATTGGCTCCTCTCACCCACCAAAACAACAGCGTTTCATCACGAATCCCAAATTTGGGACATTTCCATGCCTACAATGCATGCAATGCAACAACATTACTAAAGGCAATGCATTTTTCCATCCTCAGACAGGCAAAAAATATGAAATTAAGGGATATTTTACCTGCAACTCCAGCTTTGTCATTTACCTGTTAAAATGCCCCTGTGGCTTGTTGTATGTGGGTGAGACTACACAAGTCATAAAAGACCGTATATCTAAGCACAAGTCCACGATTAGATGTAAAAATCTGCTTCTTCCAATCCCGAATCACTTCATATCTTCTGGCCATAACATAGCGCAACTTAAATACCAGGTTATTGAACATATACAAGCACCCAGGAGGGGGGTGATCGTATCAGCCTCCTCAAGAAAAGAGAGGCTTTCTGGATCCATGAACTCAATGCACTACACCCTCATGGACTTAATAGAGAATATGACATTATGTCATTTACCGTATAACTTGGTTTTTGTTATCCTCTAATGTCGTATAATTGTCATAAGCTTGATATATTTGATACTGACTATCTGTTTCCATTACAGAATCTACCATTGTGAGCACCCCTCTCTATGTGCACGAAACTGGGAACACGAATTCTTTTCACCATCCAGAGTCAGGATGATCTATTCACTTTTTCCGCTGTTATGGATTGTCACTAACACTTATCTGCGTTTTTCCATTCACAATATGGCGCCTCTGTCATACAACTAGCAATTTTTGCCAACCACCATACTGTTTCCTGTGCTGGAACGCACGATCGTCTCCATGACACCACGCCCCTTCACTTCCGGTACCGGACTTCCGGTCTGGTCCCCACGCTGCTTGGGCTTCTTATACCAGCAGCTCACTCACCTCAGCGCTCCATGACAAGCGGTGGCATACCGCGTCGCAGCCGCTGTACCTCCTTAGCTCATCCAAACGGTAAGCACCTACCTGCATTAGCGACACTTGTTCTTGTACCAATCCTCCATCACAATAGCGGATAACTTTCGTGACTCATATCATTTAGTCACCCTTCTCCCCACAGACAACAGTCTGCAGCGCACTCTTTAGAGCTATACCTGTGGTATGTATATGATAATAATATCTCTGGACACCGTTCACTCTCCACATAATAAATGTTACTCAATTTCATAATATTGTTCCCAGATTTTCACACTATTATCACCTGGTCTATTAATGCCAGTTACTGGTACGTATAATTTTGTTGCCTATAAGTTCTGGTCTCACATAGGGGTTGGTATACACCTCTCAATGCATATTTTTCTTATATCATTATCTGAAGAGATAATTATGGATGTTTCCAAACATTATATGTTAATGGTTATCTACTATTTGCTCATCAATATACAATATGTCCATATATGATATATATCTGTATATACTTATTTTATGCCCATTTCTTTTTGTCTTATTTTCTATATATTTTGTTCTACATTACAGTACATTGAGGAAGGTCTTGTTTCAGACCGAAACGTCTGTATGTACTGGCTTTTTGAATTTTCATTAAAATCACTATCACTAAATCATATGGTGTGTGCCGAGATTATATCATATATCACTATACGGATTGGGATCCTTCTCTGGCACCACTCCTTTTCCACAGTAGTGCCAAAGATATTATCTACATAATAATTGATAGTTGTCTAATTGACAGCTCTCAATTATTAACCTGGCTTAAGGTCACCTTTCAATAGCAAGGTGGCTTTAACCCCATATTAACCCATTCACCACCGCTATAGGGCAATGGGAATAGACGGGCAAAGTGCCAGAAAGGGCGAATCTAATTATAGATTTGTCTTTCCTGGGGTGTCTGGGGGCAGATGTTAGTAGCCAGGGGGGGGGGGCAAAAATAATGGTCCCTCTCTGGGCTATTATTATCTGCCCCCACTCACTGACTTTGTCTGTCTGGTTGCGAAAATAGGGCGGGAGCCCACGCATTTTTTTTCAGCAATTTTACACCTCATATATATATACATGTCATTGAATTTGTGACACAATATATATATATTTATAGTTCATACACTTCTACATAGTATAATAGCCGCTAATTCAATTGCCGGCTTTTGTGAAAATGCAGAACCCGACATGAAATGACACTTGGTTTACATAGAGTTAACCATGTCTTTTCATGTAGTTTGATATCTGATTTGCACAAACAATTACATGAGTGTAAGTGTGCAAAATTTCACACCTGTAGGGGTTAATTAAAGGTGTAAATTCGTAGCAAAAAAGTCCGTTTTTTTTACAATGAATTTACACCTTTAATTAACCCCTACAGGTGTGAAATTTTGCACACAGCCACTCATGTAATTGTTTGTGCAAATCAGATATCAAACTACATGAAAAGACATGGTTAACTCTATGTAAACCAAGTGTCATTTCATGTCGGGTGCTTCTGTCTTTTCACAAAAGCCGGCTTTACCCGGCAATTGAATCAGAGGCTATTTTACTATGTAGAAGTGTATAAACTATAAATATATGTATATATATATATGTCACAATGACTGTAATATATATATATATATATATATATTCTATGTGTGTATATTTAGTGTTTACAAGGAAAGAATGGGTTTTTTTTAGTAACGATATTTTGTTCCCATAGACTTACATTGGATTTCCGGTATCGGTATCGGGTATCGCCGATATTTTAATGGTATCGGCGATACCATCCCGATTCCGATACTTTTGGATATCGGAAAGTATCGCTCAACTCTAGCAACGACATTTAAGGCTGCAGTGTTCACTCCTTATGCCTGACTATGTCAAGTTGCATCGCTGTACTACAATCAACCCCACTACTTTACTGCCGGTCCCCAAGAAAGATGGCGGTGATGAGGATTATCTCCAAAATGATTGTTCCCAACTTCTGACTGAAGAAACAGCTACTCAGCCAAATGTCTGGGAGAATCCACTTCCAAATCCCGATCTGTTGTTATACACGGATGGTTCAAGATATGCTGATGAGTTTGGTAGATTAAACACGAGATATGCTGTTACCACAGAGGACACTGTAGTGCACGCATCTGCGCTCCCACCATCACAGTCAGCAAAGAAGCAGAACTTCAGGCTCTGTCTACTGCATGTATTTTGGCCAAAGACAGGCGGGCTAATATACACACGGACTCATGGTATGCATTTGGTATTGCTCACGATATTGGGGCTCTATGGGTCAATCGAGGGTTTATTACTACTGCCGGAACTCCATGAAAAATGCTGAAGCTGTTAAAACCCTCATGGATTCGATCAAATTGCCTACTCAGGTGGCCATTATCAAAGTTAAGGCGCACGGTCCTAGGAACAGTCCACAGACTATTGGCAATGCATTTGTGGATATGCAAGCAAAGGCCGCTGCTCTTCTACCCATTGAACTAACAATACCAACTATGGTGACCACAAGCTCTCAGCGTAAACAGTTGCAAGAGATGCTGACTCTACAAGAACCTAATGATCTACGACAGACTGAGGTTTTCTGTCGGACTCCACGAGACCGCTTAATGACGATGCAGAGACTATCTCCAAAGGAAGAGGTGAAGCAATGGAAGGCTGATGGAGCACGTATGGACAATGGTCTCTGGAAAAAGGACCAACTTGTGTGTCTCCCTAAGCAGATGTACCCTGCTATTGCCACATTGGCACATTGACCCATACATCGAGGAAAAAACCAGGCCCTAGCCCTGGTACAAAAATTCTACTGGGCTCCAGGTATTTCTACATTCCTGACAGCACTCAACCGTGCATGTAATATCTGTCAGACCTGCAATCCCGGTCAACTTCAATGTGTACCTACGAAGCACCTTACTAAGCCCGACTATCCTTTCCAAAGGCTCCAGGTGGACCATATCACGTTGCCTAAGTCTGGAAGGTATGAATATTGTCTTGTGGTTGTTGACATGTTCATCAGTTGGCCCTAAGCATTCTCCGTTACCAACATGACTGCAAAGACCACAGCGAAGAAACTGTCGATGGAAGTCATATGCAGATATACGATACGCTTTATTGATCCTGGGGGAAATTATGGTGTTCCAGAAGTTGTTGAAAGTGACCAAGGTCTGGCTTTTTCTTCTCATGTGTATCAGGAGGTTCTGACAATGCTTGGATCCACTGTAGCCCTTCATACTCCATACCATCCACAATCCAGTGGGAAATTTGAGAGGCTGAACGGCACACTGAAGGGACAATTGGCCAAAATGATGCAGGAGACTACGGCTCCATGACCAGAGCTCCTACCCATTGTACTATACCACATTCATACTACCCCTATTACAAAACATGGCCTGTCCCCATATGAGATATTGGTTGGTGCCAGGTTCCGAGTTGCAAATTTCCAGCCTCAGCAGTTATCAGAAGAAACTGATTGTGCTGTTCAATATGTTATTCAGCTTAGTAAAAATCTTGCTAACACTCATGCTCTAGTTTCTTCTTCTCTTCCAGATTCAGCAGAAACCGACACTTGTCACAACTTGAAGCCTGGTGATTTTGTGGTCGTGAAAAGGCATGTCAGAAAACACGGACTAGAACCCTTGTATGACGGTCCCTATCAGGTCCTCCTCATCACCCCTACGTCAGTGAAACTGGATGGAATACCGACTTGGATCCATGCATCGCACTGCAAGCTGGTTAAACAAGCCAATAGCAAATAAAGGGAGCATAATGTTTTGGTTTTTCGTATTTTATATGTTATTATTGGTAGCCGCATGGGACAGCCTAAATTCCCCAACATCATTGAATAAAATTATACAATATCATGAAAAATTACTGAGAGATTTGTTGGACAATTCCCAGTTTCTGGCAGACTGTTGGATCTGCACGTATTCACCAGTGTCAGCCACAAGCATCCCCTTTTTAGCTATCCCTGTCCCACCTGAGGAGTTAATTGCTTGGACTAACTGTTCTGACACATTCGCTAATAATGCCACAGATAATGCTAAGTTATGGAATCCTACTGTCAGTATACCTATTGTGGTATGGGTGGAGTACCCCTGGTGGCAAGGTAACCTTTCAGAAAGCGGTACACACCTTCAATATTTGGCCTATAAAGGAATTGGGGGCTGGATAGCTGAAGTCTTGCAAAGTTTGTTACACATCGCTGCCTTTATCCTTGTCATGTATGTAATACTAAAACTTGTTCTTTGGTGTATTTCTGTATGTATTAGGAAATTCTGCACTAGGACAGCTAATGATGATACAAAAGGCATCGTCACCCCTGCTCTTCTCTACACCAATTTCAAGAAGTTACCTGATGAAGATGTTGAAGCCAAGCGCATGGCTACCTTGAAAAGTTCTCCACCACCGTTATCAAAAATTATTATTCGTAAATTGTAGCATACAGGGGGGATGGGTACGCTGAAACAGACATCGCTGGTAACATGGCATCAGACATGTGAAGACCAGTACCCCCCGAGCTAAAAGCTTGGTACAGTACTCCTGATGCTGGTTATAAGTTAACAAAATTTATCTAGGGGGATTGTGAAGGGCTAAACTAAGATCAAAACTAAAGGCTCCGTTTTTGTGCTTGTGACTCCATCTTGTTGTTTATGAGATAAATTCTGTAACTTAACTAGAGTAAAGTTCATGGCTGTAATAAAACCAGACTGTTCCAGCCTGAACAAGATATGAGACCCGGGGGTGTATTATTGTGTAAGACTCTGAAGATTGTGCTATTGTGTGTTAGGGTTTGAGTTCCCGCTGCTGCACAAGGGGAGTCTCGAACCAGTCCCGCTGCGGTCCCTCATCCATCTCCAGCGGCAAGGTAGCCTGCTCAGCAAAGACGTCGGTCCCAGCGTCTCGCCCGGTCTAATACTGTGCAGAGACTTGCTGCTGCCTCTCCAGGTTTGCTATTGTAGCCAGTACTGGTCAGCGGCGAGCAGACATCTTTAGGACTAAGTCCTGCGTTTCCCCTTCTGAGCATGCCCAGGGTAAGATCTCTCATTGGAGATCAGGGGTCACATGCTCAGGTACTGCAGCAGCTTCTATTGGTCTGCCAGGAAGGTCCTGAAACTACATGTGTTCTGGAACAGTTTCTCATTGGTCCTTTTCTGGCGGTCCTGTAGTTGCTACTATAAAAGGGTTGCATGGCTTAGCGGCCATGCGCTAGTATCAATAGCATTGTGTGTTTTGCGCCAGTGTGATCATGCATGCATGTGGTTAGGGCTCGGCTGAAAAAAGCCCCTAGAATACCGGCACCTCCGGTGAGGAGATTCGTATGCACGTGTTCAGGGCTCGGCTGAAATAAGCCCTAGAATACCGGCACCTCCGGTGAGGAGATTCATATGCACGTGTTCAGGGCTTGGCTGAATTAAGCCCCTAGAATACTGGCTTCACCGGTGAGGAGTTGTTTGTTTGTGCACTGACTGCTATCCGCACAGTAGTTATCTGTGTGGCCCTGTGGTGTTGACAGGACACAGTCGCTATCTCGGCGGCTTTACCGCAGCGACTTTGTGGTGTGACAGAGTTCGCTTATGCAGCCATGTGGTGCCACAGCATCTATGTTTGCGACTCTGTGAAGTAACAGAGTTCGCCTTTACCGCCATCTTACTAGCAGCAGGCTCTGCCTGCACGGTGGACCCCGGGCTGCGAACGCACCCACTATTTATATTTATTTGGTGCATTCTGCAGACCCTAACAGTATACTAGCGCCAGGGTCTGGCTAGTAAAATGTCGGACGACCAGCGTCTACAGCAGTACATCCAGCAGCTAGAGGGTAGGTTGGCGGTCCTTGAGCGCAAAACCTCAGCTGTGGATGTTACCGCAGTCGCTGTTCAGGCTGCTAGCGTGGCTGCAGCCAGTTTGTCCACCACTTCCTCTGCTCCGACATTATCCCACCTCCCACTTCCAGACAAGTTTACTGGTGACAGTAAACATTGTCGGGGATTCGTGAGTCAGTGCTCTATACAGCTTGAGCTTCTGGCAACACGTTTCCCCACGGAACGGGCACAAGTGGCTTTTATTGTGTCTCTTCTGTCGGGCAGAGCATTGGAGTGGGCAACGCCGCTGTGCGAGCGCGATGATCGTGTGGTGCGGAGTGCTCCTCTTTTTTTGGAGGATCTGAAAAAGGTCTTTTTAGGACCTCAGGTCACGCATGATATGGCACTCCAACTGCTGGCAATGTCACAGGGCTTGTCCATGGTCAGCCAGTTCTCAGTCAAATTTCGGAATTTGGCCTCTGAATTAGAGTGGCCAGATAAAGTTCTTATTCCAGTGTTCTGGAGAGGACTGGCAGACCATGTAAAGGACGCTTTGGCCACCAGTGAGATTCCTACCACACTGGAGAAACTCATTTCTATATCTACCCGCATCGACCTCCTTTTTCACGAACGGAGCCTAGAGCGGACCCAGTGTAAGCAGAGGTTTCGGCTGGCACCCACCTTTGCCAAACCTCTTGAATTTCCCGTTCGGGCGTCCGACTCCCTAGAGACCGTGGAGACTACTCGAGTGGGATCTAAGTCTCGGACCACTCGAGTATCCGTGGTCTGTAGAGTGTGTCAGCAGCCAGGACAGTATGCCAACTGATGTCCCCAGCGAATGAGTAAACGGTCATGTTCCATGACCATGGGTGCAGGGTCATTAGACGCAATGGATTTTGCTCTGAAAGTGCTCCTTAAAGGGTTAATCTCTCTAGGTTCTTCCACTCTTCCCGCAAAGCTTTGTGTGGACTCTGGAACAGAGGGAATTTTATGTCCTCCTCCTTTGCCTCTCGCCATTCCAGACCGCTGGTGACGCTCGCCGAGTCAGTATTGGTGAGAGTATTGAATGGAGCAATCCTGCCCTCACAAATCACCCACCAAACTGTCTCTCTTCCTCTGTCTATGTCCCTTCTCATCAGGAGAATATATCCCTTTTTGTTCTTCCTGATGGAATAGATGAGGTCTTGTTGGGATTACCCTGGCTTCGCCACCACTCTCCCCATACTGAGTGGTCCTCTGGGAGAATACTGGGTTGGGGTGATCATTGCAGAGACAGATGACTCAGAGAGGACGTTCAGGTTTCCACCACAGAGATACCCATAGACCTTGCTTCTCTCCCCAAGGTTTATCAGTCATACACGGATGTATTCTCCAAAAAGGCAGCGGAGATTCTTCCGCCTCATTGCCCCTATGACTGTCCTATGGACCTCTTGCCTGGAACAGAGCCTCCTCGGGGAAGAGTGTATCCTCTCTCTCTTCCTGAGACGGAGGCCATGTCACATTACATCCAGGAAAATCTGACAAGAAGGTTTATTAGGAAGTCAGTGTCACCAGCAGGGGCAGGACTTTTCTTTGTGCAGAAGAAGAATGGAGAATTACGACCGTGTATAGACTATAGGGGTCTTAATGCCATTACCGTTAAGAACAAATACCCTTTGCCCCTAATATCTGAGCTCCTTGATAGGATCTGGGGAGCAAGGGTATTTACTAAGCTGGATCTTCGTGGTGCTTATAACCTGATCCGCATCCGTGAGGGGGACGAATGGAAGACAACGTTCAATACCAGAGATGGACATTACGAATATCTTGTAATGCCCTTCGGGCTCTGTAATGCTCCAGCCATCTTCCAAGATTTCGTAAATGACATCTTCCGGGATATGCTTGCTACCTCAGTGGTAGTCTTAAAGAAAAATACCTCCAACTCATAATAAATGGAAAGTTAATGTCGGCATAAATCTACCTGTCTAAATTTAGAGTGCAGCTACAACTCATAATAACAATTTCAAACAAGGAGAAACATAGAGTCAAAATGCTAGTAAAACATCATATATTTATTAAACTTAATTGGTAAAACAAACGAAAAAAAGGGGAGAAATAATTGAATATACAACATAACAATAAGGCATGAAAAAATCCACTGATGAAACAGTGGGAGTGAGCAGAAGAAATTTACGGAATTTAAATGGGTCATAAAAAAAAAGCCTCAACCACCAAAATGTAGCAAACAAAATGGTGTCCTGAATCAGATTGCAAAGTAAGAATGGACCAACATGACAGTTTGAATAGACATTACCGTGGCACAACTGACCAAAGCAGTGGTGTTTTACCTGCAACAATATGGCAGACAGAGGAGTGCAGCTGGGGAGCGCACATGCCAAAAATTAGCCCATAGGGCTTCTCAAAGTGAGAACACTATAACAAAGGCATTGCGTACCTCAGATATGCAGAGCAATCCGTCAGTCTAAACGAAACATCTGTTGTTTAGGGTCAAAAACACACAGTGACCACTGAGGTGATTACCTGTCATGGCTTTGCAGGGTCTGAAAAAGGACACCGGATCCCCGACGCGCGTTTCGACACTCCTTCTTCAGGGGGCGTAGTCTGGGGAATCCGTGTCTCCTTATGTATCTGACTTAGCCGGTCACATGTTGGGGGCGGGTTAACACAATAAAGGCAAACACAGATTGTGCAGCCGTAATTATAAGCCCAGACTCTCACGCACATGCGCCCGTGCCGGGTAACGAGCTACGTCACACGGGGCGGCCGGCGCCTGGCCGTCTCCAAGCAACGCAGCCCACACCACAAGGAAAGAGCGAAATGTCGCGAGAGTCAAGTGTCGAGTGGGCGAAGCCCAGGCCAGGTGATCGACGGAGGCAGGTACATAACACTGCATTTAATGATAGAAAAGCATCAATGTAGAGATATATGGACGTAAACAAGATTCAAATATTAATTTACATGGGTTATTACATTGAGTTGGAGAAAAAACAAAAGAAAATATAACACAAACTATTAATAAACACAAATTACATAAATCATAATTATATCGCTGGACTAGATAATTGAACAAGAGATTAGCCATGCTGACACTCAGTAAAATCAGCAAATATTATGCTGAATATTGTTGCAGTAGAATGGTTCACATAAACGCACCATATTAAATTCAACATAAGTGTCCATGGCGAGATCACTAGTAGAATTGCGATCCATCGAATATTATATGCTAAGGATTTGTTGATTGTAGTGAATCCACATTGAATGCTTGAGCAGAAGTTATCTGGCGTGAAGACTGAAGGAGACTACACAGGATTCAAGGCTGGAGTAACTATTACAGTCACTTAGGAAAACACAAAAGAAAATGATAAAATTAAAACCAGCAATAAAAACAACAGTTAAAAGAAAAAAAGAAAAAACGCTATGGGGAAGGACTAGAGTTAATCAAGGACGGGAAAGAAGATCTCCAACATGTCTTTATTAGAGAAACGAGGCAAAGCCATGGGATTCGTTCAGGCCAGCTGGGGACATTGTCCCCAAGACGGTGATCCATCGACATTCTTTCTGCGCAAGTTGGCGCTTAATGTCTCCTCCCCGAATCCCACTTTGTACATGTTGGATTCCTCTGACCATAAATGACTTTGGGTTACACTGATGATATTGTTTGAAGTGTCTAGGTATTGTTGTTAACATGGATGGGTCTGTAATATCGGCCGCAGCGAGAATGTTACGTACATGTTCCCTTGTGCGTATTTTGAGTTGCCGCGAAGTCATACCTATATAGATTTTTTGACATTCACAAGTAGCATAATAAACAACCTGCGTTGTGTTGCAAGTTATATATTGTCTAATTGTGTAATGTACTTTCCCATCAGCCGATGAGAACGTATTAATTCGCATTATGTTTTTACACGCAACACAGTTGGCACAAGGGTAGCAGCCCTGTGGGGGACCACGTGAGTTGAAGGGATTTCTCATAGTGGGAACATAATGGCTATGTACAAGGATATCAGCCAAATTTTGGCTGCGTCTAGCTGTCATCAATGGGCGTTCAGAGAGAACAGCCGCTAATATAGGCTCAGTCTGTAAAATATTCCAATGACGTTGTAGGGATTCCCGCATGGCGGACCATTCTCCATTAAAGGTGGAAATGAACCTGACAACGTCAGGTTCTTGATTCTTGTTCTTCCTTTTGTTTTGAGAATGTATTAGGGAGTTGCGCTGGCTTTTTTTGGCTCTCTGATAGCCATATTTGATACTTCTATTACTGTACCCGCGCATTTCAAATCTTTCCCTAAGATCAAGAGCCTGCTCCTCAAAACGTGAGTCAGTGGAGCACACTCTACGCAATCTTAAGAATTGTCCAGTTGGGATGGCCCTTATAGTTGCCCCCGGATGACATGAGGTGGCATGAAGTACTGAATTGACCGAGGTGGGCTTTCGATAGATATCCGTCTGCAGTCGTAGATGTTCATCCACTATTATCTTTATATCAAGAAAGTCCACCTCGGTCTTGCTGTAGGTATAAGTAATTTTAATATTTGAGGCATTTTGATTTAACCCTTCCATAAAGGTATGCAGTCCCTGTTCAGTACCCTGCCAGATGATGAGCAGATCATCGATGTATCTCAGCCAGCACTGCACATGGTCAGCGGCCTGGGCGCCCTCCCCCCCAAAAAACTCCCCTCTCCCAAAACCCCAGAAAGAGGTTTGCGAAGGAGGGCGCACAGGCCGCACCCATGGCAGTGCCACAGGACTGCAAGTAGAACCTATCCTTGAAAACAAAGAAGTTATGGGTGAGTATGAAATTGAGTAAATCCAAAATAAATTCGCAGAAAGGGCCATCCCAACTCCCATTAGCCAAAAAATGACGACAGGCGTCAAGACCATCCTGATGTCGAATACATGTGTAAAGTGACTCCACATCAGCTGTCACTAGAAACATATCAGGTTCCAACGTCAAACCATCTATCCTTGCCAGGACGTCCATTGTGTCCCTGGCATAGGAGGGCAAAACCTCTACCAATGGTTTAAGATAGTAGTCCACAAATTTACAAATGGGTTCACAAAGTCCTCCTATGCCTGACACAATAGGACGCCCTGGGGGTTCTATAGTATTTTTGTGTATCTTGGGCACAAAATAAATTGTTGGTATTTTAGGTGATTTGACCATTAGACCTTCTAGGACTTTTTTGGGGATTAAACCCTCCTCAAATGCCCGATGGAGAATCATCTCCAACTCCGCCGAAAAGGCTCTCAAAGGGTTATGATCCAGTCGTTGATATGTCCTCCTATCCCTCAGCTGTCTAAACGCCTCCCTTTCATATAATTCTTGAGGCCACACCACTATATTTCCCCCCTTGTCTGCCGGCTTGACTACAATATCCTCAAGGGATTGTAATTCTCTCAAGGCAACACGTTGTTGGGCAGTGAGGTTGTCCAGTCTCCGTCGGTGGGAGATCTGTTTGAAATCCTCAGTTACCAACCTGGTAAATATATCTATTGCCGGACAAATAGACAAGGGGGGAAAACGGGTGGAACGTGGATAAGCAGACAGAGGAAACATACCTTTGGTGCCAAATCCTGTTCAGTGAGCAACTCCTCCAGGGCCCGCAAAGCCTCCTCCTCCACTTGATCAACATGTGATCCATTAAGATCACGTTTGGCATATAGCTTCTTCAAGATCAGTTTTCTAGAGAATAAATTAAGATCTTTAATAGCTGTAAAGGAGTCATACGAATTGGTGGGGGAGAAGGTGAGGCCCCTGGAGAGTAGCTCTATCTGAACCGGAGTAAGAGTATGTTTAGATAAATTAATTACCTCTGGCATATTTTTCTTGTCTCGTTTGTCTTGCTTATTCGGGAGAGCTATCTTGCGTTTGACAACTTGACCATCTTTATTAGGGATAAGGTTAATAGTTGATAGATTTGTTGTTGTCTTTGACCTAGAAGACCCCTCACTAGAGGCAAATGAGGTGAAGGATGCAGATCTCCTTCTGCTGAAATTGCGAGGGCGACGTGGTCTCCGATTCCATTTATAGACAGTATTAGACTGTTTGTCACTCACATCCCTTTGAAATTTATTGGTCTTGGTAGTACATATTTCTTTTCCCATTTTTGGAATTCGTTGTCAATTTCCTGGTGAATAGTTTGTAATTCCACCTCAGATAAATCTTGTTTTAATTTCTTTTGAATATTTTCTATCTCAGAATCCAGAGTATCCAAGATTTCTTTATTCTGTATACTGAGTAGTTCCATGAAACCTCTAGAACAATTAGTGGCTAAGTCTTCCCATTTATGACGAAAGACAACATCATCCACGTCAAATGAAGGGAATACCTGGACTCGCAGCCCTCTGGGTACTAATCCTTTTTCCATATATTTAATCAAGAAGGCGCGATTCCACCAAATCCTCGTCCTTTTTAATAATAGATTTTTTAAATTTTTAGTTAACTCTTGAATGTCCTTACCACCACTTGCTACAGATATTTTGGGTTGGTCGCTAAAGACCTCATTAATTCTTGTAAGCCAAACCTGCTCACGGGCTCTATAATCCATAGAAGTTTTGGAAGAAGAAACTGTGAAAAACATAGAAAATACACATAAAAAAAATACCTCCAACTCATAATAAATGGAAAGTTAATGTCGGCAGAAATCTACCTGTCTAAATTTAGAGTGCAGCTACAACTCATAATAACAATTTCAAACAAGGAGAAACATAGAGTCAAAATGCTAGTAAAACATCATATATTTATTAAACTTAATTGGTAAAACAAACGAAAAAAAGGGGAGAAATAATTGAATATACAACATAACAATAAGGCATGAAAAAATCCACTGATGAAACAGTGGGAGTGAGCAGAAGAAATTTACGGAATTTAAATGGGTCAAAAAAAAAAGCCTCAACCACCAAAATGTAGCAAACAAAATGGTGTCCTGAATCAGATTGCAAAGTAAGAATGGACCAACATGACAGTTTGAATAGACATTACCGTGGCACAACTGACCAAAGCAGTGGTGTTTTACCTGCAACAATATGGCAGACAGAGGAGTGCAGCTGGGGAGCGCACATGCCAAAAATTAGCCCATAGGGCTTCTCAAAGTGAGAACACTATAACAAAGGCATTGCGTACCTCAGATATGCAGAGCAATCCGTCAGTCTAAACGAAACATCTGTTGTTTAGGGTCAAAAACACACAGTGACCACTGAGGTGATTACCTGTCATGGCTTTGCAGGGTCTGAAAAAGGACACCGGATCCCCGACGCGCGTTTCGACACTCCTTCTTCAGGGGGCGTAGTCTGGGGAATCCGGTGTCTCCTTATGTATCTGACTTAGCCGGTCACATGTTGGGGGGGTTAACACAATAAAGGCAAACACAGATTGTGCAGCCGTAATTATAAGCCCAGACTCTCACGCACATGCGCCCGTGCCGGGTAACGAGCTACGTCACACGGGGCGGCCGGCGCCTGGCCGTCCCAAGCAACGCAGCCCACACCACAAGGAAAGAGCGAAATGTCGCGAGAGTCAAGTGTCGAGTGGGCGAAGCCCAGGCCAGGTGATCGACGGAGGCAGGTACATAACACTGCATTTAATGATAGAAAAGCATCAATGTAGAGATATATGGACGTAAACAAGATTCAAATATTAATTTACATGGGTTATTACATTGAGTTGGAGAAAAAACAAAAGAAAATAATAACACAAACTATTAAATAAACACAAATTACATAAATCATAATTATATCGCTGGACTAGATAATTGAACAAGAGATTAGCCATGCTGACACTCAGTAAAATCAGCAAATATTATGCTGAATATTGTTGCAGTAGAATGGTTCACATAAACGCACCATATTAAATTCAACATAAGTGTCCATGGCGAGATCACTAGTAGAATTGCGATCCATCGAATATTATATGCTAAGGATTTGTTGATTGTAGTGAATCCACATTGAATGCTTGAGCAGAAGTTATCTGGCGTGAAGACTGAAGGAGACTACACAGGATTCAAGGCTGGAGTAACTATTACAGTCACTTAAGAAAACACAAAAGAAAATGATAAAATTAAAACCAGCAATAAAAACAACAGTTAAAAGAAAAAAGAAAAAACGCTATGGGGAAGGACTAGAGTTAATCAAGGACGGGAAAGAAGATCTCCAACATGTCTTTATTAGAGAAACGAGGCAAAGCCATGGGATTCGTTCAGGCCAGCTGGGGACATTGTCCCCAAGACGGTGATCCATCGACATTCTTTCTGCGCAAGTTGGCGCTTAATGTCTCCTCCCGAATCCCACTTTGTACATGTTGGATTCCTCTGACCATAAATGACTTTGGGTTACACTGATGATATTGTTTGAAGTGTCTAGGTATTGTTGTTAACATGGATGGGTCTGTAATATCGGCCGCAGCGAGAATGTTACGTACATGTTCCCTTGTGCGTATTTTGAGTTGCCGCGAAGTCATACCTATATAGATTTTTTGACATTCACAAGTAGCATAATAAACAACCTGCGTTGTGTTGCAAGTTATATATTGTCTAATTGTGTAATGTACTTTCCCATCAGCCGATGAGAACGTATTAATTCGCATTATGTTTTTACACGCAACACAGTTGGCACAAGGGTAGCAGCCCTGTGGGGGACCACGTGAGTTGAAGGGATTTCTCATAGTGGGAACATAATGGCTATGTACAAGGATATCAGCCAAATTTTGGCTGCGTCTAGCTGTCATCAATGGGCGTTCAGAGAGAACAGCCGCTAATATAGGCTCAGTCTGTAGTAGTCTATCTGGATGACATTCTCATCTTTTCTCCAGATATGGACACCCTCCGGAGAGATGTCTGCAGGGTCTTCGACCTCTTGCGGGCAAATTCTCTATATGCGAAGTTGGAGAAGTGTGTGTTTGAGCAGGAGTCTCTGTCATTCCTGGGCTATATCATCTCCACTCAGGGATTGGCTATGGATCCTGCCAAACTACAGGCTGTAATGGATTGGCAAGAACCCCACTCTCTTAAAGCGGTGCAGCGCTTTATGGGGTTCATTAATTACTATTGCCAATTCATTCCCCACTTCTCTAATTTGGTTGCTCCCTTGGTAGCTCTCACCAAGAAGGGAGCCAATCCAAGTTGTGGTCAGAGGAGGTCTCCAAGGCCTTTACTTCAATCAAATCCCATTTTGCTAGCGCTCCTATCCTACATTGTCCCGAGGTTGATAAGCCTTTTATATTGGAGGTAGATGCCTTGTCCGTTGGTGCTGGAGCAGTCCTTTTTCAAAAGGATGCTCAAGGTCGGAAACATCTTAGTTTCTTCTTCTCCAAGACCTTCACACCAGCGGAGAGGAATTATTCCATTGGGGATAGGGAGTTGCTAGCCATGAAGTTGGCCTTTTCCTAGTTGAGACATCTTCTGGAGGGGGTTCGCTTTCCCTTTCAAGTGTTCACTGACCACAAAAATTTGGTCTATTTACAGACCGCCCAGAGGCTATATTTCTGTCAGGCCAGATGGTCCCTGTTCTTCTCCCGGTTCCATTTCACCCTCCATTTTTTCTCCTTGGAGAAGAACATTCGTGCCGACGCTCTGTCTCGCTCCGTGGTGTCCCCTTAGGAGGTGGAGGAGGAGCCTCGGCTGATTGTCCCCACAGAGAGCCTAAGAACTGTGGACCCGCTTTCGCTTGAGTCTATTCCTCCAGGCAAGACTTTTGTGCCTATCAATTTGCGACCGGAGGTACTCTCTTGGGCACATTCGTCCAGGGTGGGTGGACATTTTGGGGCAAAGAGAATATCTGAGTTGCTGGTGAGGACATACTGGTGGCCACATATGGTCCGTGACGTCAGGGAATACGTTCAAGAGTGCGTCTCCTGCGCCAAGAATAAGTCCCCTCGACAACGGCCAGCTGGGTTACTTTTCCCTTTACCGGTGGCAGAAAGGCCCTGGGAGATGGTTGGGATGGATTATGTGGTGGGCTTACCCAAGTCTCGGGGCTGCACCAATCATCTGTGTGATAACCGACCACTTCTCCATAATGGTACACTTGGTGCCGTTTCCACGATTACCTTCCGCACGGGCCTTAGCAGGATTATTTATCAGACACATTTTCAGGCTACACGGAATGCCAGACAAATTGTCAGTGATCGAGGTCCCCAATTTGCGTCTCGGTTCTTGAGAGAGCTATGTCATCTACTCAGCATTGAGTTAAATCTCTCTTCGGCTTATCATCCTGAGACTAATGGGTTGGTAGAGAGAGCCAACCAGACCTTGGTCACATACTTGCAACATTTTGTCTCAGCCAGGCAGGATGACTGGGCATCCTTGCTACCGTGGGCTGAGTTTGCTCTAATAATTCTGTGGCTGACTCCACCGGACAGACACTATTCCTCTTAAACTACGGTCAGCATCTGCGGGTACCAGTGCCCATGCCCATGTCTTCTGATGACTCCAGGGTGGCAGACTGGGCCGTGGAGGCACGGGACATTTGGGACCACACTCAGGATGCCATTCAGGCCTCCATGGAGAGAATGAGGTCTTCCGCTCTGACATTTGCTCCGGGCGACTAAGTGTGGCTTTTTGCCCGAAACATCAGGCTGCGAGTAGAGTCTACTAAGATGGCACCTCGCTATTTGGGCCCCTTTAAGATCCTTGAGCAGGTAAACCCTGTAGTCTACCGCTTAGCTCTTCCACCACGCCTTGATATCTCTGATACCTTTCACATGTCCCTTTTGAAACCCGAGGACATCTCCCGGTTTTCCGAGTCCTCTGCCGGGACGTCGGGTTCATCTACCAACGATCATGAGGTGAACGCCATCGTTGGGTGTAAGGTGGTACGGGGCAAAAAATTTTATTTGGTGGATTGGAGGGGATGTGGGCCTGAGGATAGGTCCTGGGAGCCTGCCGAGCATGTTCACGCTCAGCAGCTCATCGCTGCCTTTGAGCGCAGTGAGGCCCAAAGAAGGGGGTGGCCCTAGGAGGGGGGGTAATGTTAGGGTTCAAGTTCCCGCTGCTGCACAAGGGGAGTCTAGAACCAGTCCCGCTGCGGTCCCCCATCCATCTCCGGCGGCAGTGGAGCCTGCTCAGCAAAGACGTCGGTCCCAGCGTCTCGCCCGGTCTAATACTGTGCAGAGACTTGCTGCTGCCTCTCCAGGTTCTGCTATTGTAGCCAGTACTGGTCAGCGGCGAGCAGACGTATTTAGGACTAAGTCCTGCGTTTCCCCTTCTGAGCATGCTGTTATGTTTCGGTAGCTGAGGAGTGCAGGTAAAAAAAAAGGCAATAAACCAGAGCAGTTGGAATCTATGGGATTGCAGTACCCTGACTAACCACCACAACTAGAGGCAGCCGTGGAGCGTTCCTACGTTGGTCCTAGACGCCTCGTCACAGCCTGAGAAACTAACTACACCTAAAGATAGAAATAGGAAAGCTATCTGCCCGGAGCAGAACCCCAAAGATAATAGAAAGCCCCCAAACATGTAATGGCGGTTAGACAAGAGGAAATACTGACACAGAAAGAAAATAGAATGAGCAAACGCTGGGGCCCAAACTATCTAAATAGAAAAGGACAGGAAGGGTACTTACTGCAATCCCAGAAAACCCTGAAAAACACCAACTCTACTAATTTCAAAATCACCTGAGATCACACGACCTCTACCACCTAAATTAGCTCTCTGGTGTAAAAAAATCAAAACAGCAGCCACTGAAAAAACTGGAAAAAGCAAAAGAACAAAACTCAGTGGCTGAACTAAACTGAGAAGGCAGAAGCCCCCGGAGAAGACCCAGAAGGCCCCCAAAGAAGTGCAGGACAAAATGCAAAAATATAGCAACAACACAAAAGAAGAAAAATTCTTATCTGTTAGCAGGAGATGCAGACACGACACAGCAGGCTACAAGGGAAACTGGAATGAAGGATTCAGACCAGAACAATTGATCACCGGCAACCCTGATGGGAAAATGACTCCCTTATATAAGACCAGTCAGTAACACCGGATTCCCAGTCCTCACAATCTTCACTAGTACCGCTTGTAACCACCAGAGGGAGCCTCTGCTCAGAACTCATCTCAAACCCATTCACAACAGTACCCCCCCTTGAGGAGGGGTCACCGAACCCTCATTTGAGCAACCAGGTCGGTCAGGATGAGTTCTATGATACGCACGGATAAGTCTCCTAGCATGGATGTCCGAAGCAAACACCCAAGAATTGTCTTCCTGACCATAACCTCTCCATTTAACCAAATACTGGAGTCTTCGTCTAGAAAAACGAGAATCCAATATTTTCTCAACCACATACTCCAGATTGCCCTCAACCAAAACAGGGTCAGGAGGCACAGTAGCAGGAACCACTGGCTCAACAAACCTCTTCAACAAGGACTTGTGGAACACGTTATGGATCTTAAATGTCCCTGGAAGAAGCAAACGAAAAGAAACAGGATTAATAATCTCCATGATCTTATAAGGTTTAATGAACCTAGGCTTAAATTTAGGAGATGCTACTCTCATAGGAATATTCTTTGAGGACAACCAGACCAAGTCCCCCACTTTAAACCGAGGACCATCAGTCCTATGCCGGTTAGCAAACCGCTGGGCCTTCTCCTGAGAGAGGGACAACCTCTCCACTACCTGGTCCCAAATCTGCTGCATACGCTCAACAACAGAGTCAACACCTGGACAGACAGAAGCTTCCGTCTGTCCTGAAGAAAATCGAGGGTGAAAACCAGAATTACAGAAAAACGGAGACATCAAAGTGGCAGAGCTAGCCCTATTATTAAGAGCAAACTCAGCCAAAGGCAAAAAAGAGAACCAGTCATCCTGATCAGAAGACACAAAGCATCTTAGATAAGTCTCTAATGTCTGGTTTGTTCTCTCAGTTTGACCATTGGTCTGAGGATGAAATGCCGAGGAGAAAGACAATTGAACACCCAGTTTAGAACAAAAAGTCCTCCAAAATCTGGAAACAAACTGGACTCCTCTGTCAGACACAATGTTCTCAGGAATGCCGTGTAAACGAACCACGTGCTGAAGAAACAACGGCACCAATTCAGAGGAGGAAGGCAACTTAGGTAATGGCACAAGATGTATCATTTTGAAAAACCTATCACAAATTACCCAGATGGTGGTCATTCTCTGAGAAACAGGAAGATCGGAAATGAAATCCATAGAGATATGGGTCCATGGTTTCTTGGGCACAGGCAATGGCATCAACAAACCACTAGAGCGAGAGCAAGGCTTGGAGCGAGAGCAAGTCCCGCAGGACTGCACAAATTCCCTGACATCGCGAGACAAGGTAGGCCACCAAAAGGACCGACTAACCAAGTCTCTGGTACCAAAAATTCCGGGATGCCCAGCCAATGCGGCACAATGAATCTCAGACATCACACTCTTTTTCCATTGGTCCGGGACAAACAATTTTCCAACAGGGCAGCGCTCGGGCCTATCCTCCTGACACCCCTCCAGAGCAAGTCTCAAATTGGGCGAGATGGCGGAAAGAACTACACCCTCTTTCAAAATAACAGAAGGATCAGACAACTCAGGAGAGTCCGCAAGGAAACTCCTCGAGAGGGCATCCGCCTTAACATTCTTAGTGCCAGGAAGAAAGGAAACCACAAAATTAAAACGTGTGAAAAACAAGGCCCACCTGGCCTGTCTAGGATTGAGTCGCTTGGCAGATTCCAGATAGACCAGATTCTTATGGTCCGTAAGGACCACCACCTGATGTTTGGCTCCCTCCAGCCAATGTCTCCACTCTTCAAAAGCCCACTTCATGGCCAATAACTCCCGATTACCCACGTCATAATTACGTTCAGTAGGAGAAAATTTTCGAGAGAAAAAGGCACAAGGGTTACTTTTAGAGGTCTCTGGATCTTTTTGGGACAAAACGGCACCTGCCCCAATTTCAGAGGCATCAACCTCCACCTGAAATGGCAGAGAAACATCAGGCTGCCGTTAGAACAGGAGCAGAAGTGAATCTCTGCTTAAGTTCCTGAAATGCAGAGACTGCCTCAGGAGGCCAATTCACCACATCAGAACCTTTCTGGTCAAATCAGTTAATGGTTTAACAATAACGAGAAATTACCAATAAATTTACGATAAAAATTGGCAAAACCCAAAAATCTCTGAAGAGCCTTTAATGAAGTAGTCTGATTGCCATATGTGGAGTCGGGAAGGAATTTTTTTCCCCAATGTGAAGCTTACTGTTTGCCACTTGGGGTTTTTTTGCCTTCCTCTAGTCTGATTGCCGTATGTGGAGTCGGGAAGGAATTTTTTTCCCCAATGTGAAGCTTACTGTTTGCCACTTGGGGTTTTTTTGCCTTCCTCTGGATCAACATGTTAGGGCAGGTTAGGATAGGATATGGGTTGAACTAGATGGACTTAAAGTCTTCCTTCAACCTTAATAACTATGTTACTATGTTACTATGTAAGTAGGTTGGACCCAATCACAGATGGCCTGAACCTTGACCGGGTCCATTTCAATAACAGATGGGGACAAATGAATCCCAGAAATGAGATCTTCTGTACGCCAAAAAGACACTTTGATCCCTTCACATACAGAGCATTATCCCTCAAAATCTGGAACACAGTCCGAACATGTTTCACATGAGAGTCCCAGTCATTAGAAAAAATCAAGATATCATCCAAATAAACAATCAGAAATTTGTCCACAAAATCCCTGAAAATGTCATTCATGAAGGACTGGAAGACGGAAGGGGCATTAGTGAGCCCAAAGGGCATCACTAGGTACTCAAAATGCCCTTCAGGGGTATTGAATGCCGTCTTCCATTCATCCCCGTGCTTAATGCGAATAAGGTTATACGCCCCCCTGAGGTCAAGCTTGGTAAACCAAGTAGCGTTTTTCACCCTGGAAAACAGGTCAGAAATCAAGGGTAACGGGTATTGATATTTCACAGTAATATTGTTCAAGAGACGATAATCAATACACGGCCTTAATGAACCATCTTTTTTGGCCACAAAGAAAAAACCGGCACCTAAGGGTGAAGAGGATGGTCTGATATGACCCTTCTCCAATGATTCCTTGATATAAGACCGCATAGCGTCATGTTCAGGTACAGACAAGTTAAAAAGGCGACCTTTAGGGAATTTACTACCCGGCACTAATTCAATAGCGCAGTCATAGCTCCTATGGGGAGGTAAGGATGCAGATTTACTTTCGCTAAACACATCAGAAAAATCAAACAAAAAGTCAGGAACATCCTGAGCTTGGGGGGAGGCAGAAAAAACAGGAGTGTTGGTATTAACACATTGGCAGCCCAACTGGTTACAGACACAGATTTCCAATCCAAAACAGGATTATGAGACTGTAACCAAGGGAAACCCAGCACGATAATGTCATGCAGATTATATAGAACCAAAAATTTGCAGCACTCCTGGTGATCAGGTTCAACCCTCATTATCACCTGAGTAGAAAACTGGGGTTTATTCTCAGCCAAAGGGGTAGAATCGATCCCCAGTAGGGGAATAGACTTCTGTAGGGGTATCAAGGGAAACCCACAACGTTTAGCAAAATCATAATCCATCAGGTTAATAGCTGCTCCAGAATCAACGAAAGCCTGAGCAGAAAATGAGGACAGAGAGCATATCAGAGTGACAGTTAATAAAAACTTAGTCTGAACACTACCCAAGACAACTGAGCGTGTAAAACGTCTTCCCGCTTAGGGCAGACTGAAATAGCATGAGAGGCATCACCACAGTAGAAACATAACCTATTGCGCTTTCGAAACTCATGACGCTGTGCCCCAGACACCACTCCATCACACTGCATGGGCTCAGAAGCTGGCTCACAAGGCAACACCACTCCACGCATACTTCTCCGCTCACGCAAACGTCTGTCAATTTGAATCGCTAATGACATAGAATCATTGAGACCAGAGGGGACAGGGAATCCCACCATAACATCCTTTACATTATCCGACAGACCCTTCCGGAAAAGGGCCGCCAAAGCGTCGTCATTCCATTTGGTCAGGACTGCCCACCTACGGAATCTCTGACAGTATAACTCAGTGTCATCAAGCCCTGATTTAATGCCAACAAGGCTTTTTCAGCTTGATCAGTGACATTAGGCTCATCGTACAATAACCCCAAAGCCTGAAAAAACGCATCAACATCACTTAAAACAGGATCCCCAGGTATCAGGGAAAAAGCCCAATCCTGAGGATCGCCGCGCAGGAGAGAGATGATAATTTGAACCTGCTGCGCTGCGTTTCCTGAGGACTTAGATTTTAAGGCAAAAAACAATTTACAATTATTTTTGAAATTCTGAAACTTAGCTCGATCCCCTAAAAACAAATCTGGCATGGGGATCCTAGGTTCCACAACAGGCAACCCAGCAAGATAGATAGCAATACTCCGAACCTCAGTGGCAAGCTGATCCACACGGCCAGACAACTGTGCAAACTCCATTGGGAGAAAAGATCCTCCCCAGCACCCAGAGATACAGAGGGAAAAAAAAAAAAAAAATGCAACAAACAGAAAAATATCTCTGACAACTCTGACAACCTTTTTTCTATCACAATATTTTTTCCCTTCTGTGAGTACCATACAATTTTCAATTTTTAGGCCGGTGATACTGTTATGTTTCGGTAGCTGAGGAGTGCAGGTAAAAAAAAAGGCAATAAACCAGAGCAGTTGGAATCTATGGGATTGCAGTACCCTGACTAACCACCCCAACTAGAGGCAGCCGTGGAGCGTTCCTACGTTGGTCCTAGACGCCTCGTCACAGCCTGAGAAACTAACTACACCTAAAGATAGAAATAGGAAAGCTATCTGCCCCGGAGCAGAACCCCAAAGATAATAGAAAGCCCCCAAACATGTAATGGCGGTTAGACAAGAGGAAATACTGACACAGAAAGAAAATAGAATGAGCAAACGCTGGGGCCCAAACTATCTAAATAGAAAGGACAGGAAGGGTACTTACTGCAATCCCAGAAAACCCTGAAAAACACCAACTCTACTAATTTCAAAATCACCTGAGATCACACGACCTCTACCACCTAAATTAGCTCTCTGGTGTAAAAAAATCAAAACAGCAGCCACTGAAAAAACTGGAAAAAGCAAAAGAACAAAACTCAGTGGCTGAACTAAACTGAGAAGGCAGAAGCCCCGGAGAAGACCCAGAAGGCCCCCAAAGAAGTGCAGGACAAAATGCAAAAATATAGCAACAACACAAAAGAAGAAAAATTCTTATCTGTTAGCAGGAGATGCAGACACGACACAGCAGGCTACAAGGGAAACTGGAATGAAGGATTCAGACCAGAACAATTGATCACCGGCAACCCTGATGGGAAAATGACTCCCTTATATAAGACCAGTCAGTAACACCTGATTCCCAGTCCTCACAATCTTCACTAGTACCGCTTGTAACCACCAGAGGGAGCCTCTGCTCAGAACTCATCTCAAACCCATTCACAACAGCATGCCCAGGGTAAGATCTCTCATTGGAGATCAGGGGTCACATGCTCAGGTACTGTAGCAGCTCCTATTGGTCCGCCAGGAAGGTCCTGAAACTACATGTGTTCTGGAACAGTGTTGTGAATGTGCTAGAAATGAATTCTGAGCAGAAGCTCCCTCTGGTGGATACAAACAGTACTGAACTATCCAATGAAGATTGTGAAGATTGGCGATCAGGTGATACTGACTGGTCTTATATAAGGGAGGTTCCCTCCCATCAGGGTTGCCGGTGATCAATTGTTCTGGTCTCATCTTTGATTCCTGTTCACTTTGTAGCTTGCTGTTTCGTGCCTGCATCTTCTGCTAACAGATAAGACATTTTCTTCTTTTAGTTTTTTGTGCTTGCTTTTTGCATTTTGTCCTGCACTTCTGTGGGGGTCTGCCCGGGTCCCCTCCGGGGGCTTGTGCTCCTCTCAGTTTAGTTCAGCCACTGTTGTTTGTTCATTTGCCTTTTCCAGTTTTTTCAGTGGCTGCTGTTTAGTTTTGTTACACCAGAGAACTAATTTAGGTGGTAGAGGTCGTGTGATCTCAGGTGTTTTTGTAATTAGTAGAGTTGGTACTTTTCAGGGTTTTTTGGGATTGCAGTAAGTGTCCTTCCTATCCTTTTCTATTTAGGAAGTTTGGGCCCCAACGTTTGCTCATACTATTTTCTGTCTGTGTCTGTATTTTCCTCTTGTCTAACCGCCATTACATGTTTGGGGGCTTTCTATGTTCTTTGGGGATCTGCTCCGGGGCAGATAGCTTTCCTCTTTCTGTCTTTAGGTGTAGTTAGCTTCTCAGGCTGTGACGAGGCGTCTAGGACCAACGTAGGTACGCTCCACGGCTGCCTTTAGTTGTGGTGGTTAGTCAGGGTACTGCAATCCCATAGATTCCAACCTCTCTGGTGTATTTCCTTTTTTGCCTGCTCTCCTCAGCTACCAAATCATAACAGTATCACCGGCCCAAAAACTGATATTTGTATGGTACTCACAGAAGGGAAAAATAGTGTTAAAGAAAGAAGATTGTCAGAGTTGTCGGAGATTTTTTTTTTTTTTCCCTCTATTTCTCTGAATGCTGAGGAGGATTTTTTTTCTCTCAATGGAGTTTTCACAGTTGTCTGGCCGTGTGGATCAGCTTGCCACTGAAGTTCGGAGTATTGCTACCTATCTTGCAGGGTTGCCTGTTGTGGAACTAGGATTCCCACGCCAGATTTGTTTTTAGGGGATCGAGCTAAATTTCTGAATTTCAAAAATAACTGTAAGTTGTTTTTTGCCTTGAAATCTAAGTCCTCAGGGAACGAAGCACAGCAGGTTCAAATTGTTATCTCTCTCCTGCGTGGCGATCCTCAGGATTGGACTTTTTCCCTGACACCTGGGGATCCTGTTTTGAGTAATGTTGATGCATTTTTTCAGGCTCTGGGGTTATTGTACGATGAGCCTAATGTCACTGATCAAGCTGAAAAAGCCTTGTTGGCATTAAATCAGGGGCTTGAGGACGCTGAGTTTATACTGTCAGAGATTCCGAAGGTGGGCAGTCCTGACCAAATGGAATGACTATGCTTTGGCAGCCCTTTTTTCGGAAGGGTCTGTCAGAGAATGTAAAGTATGTTATGGTGGGATTCCCTGTCCCCTCTGGTCTCAATGATTCTATGTCATTAGCGATTCAAATTGACAGACGTTTGCGTGAGCGTAGAGGTATGCGTGGAACAGTGTTGCCATGTGAACCAGCTTCTGAACCCATGCAGTGTGATAGAGTGGCTTCTGGGGCACAGCGTCATGAGTTTCGTAAACGCAATGGGTCATGTTTCTACTGTGGTGATGCCTCTCATGCTATTTCAGTCTGCCCTAAACGGGGAAGACGTTTTGCACGTTCAGTTGTCTTGGGTAGTGTTCAAACTAAATTTTTGTTGACTGTTACCCTGATTTGCTCCCTGTCCACATTTTCTGCTCAGGCTTTTGTTGATTCGGGAGCAGCTATTAACCTGATGGATTTTCATTTTGCTAAACGTTGTGGGTTTCCCTTGATACCCCTACGGAAGTCTATTCCATTACTGGGGATCGATTCTACCCCTTTGGCTGAGAATAAACCTCAGTTCTCTACTCAGGTGATAATGAGGGTTGAACCTGATCATCAGGAGAGTTGCAAATTTTTGGTGCTGTATAATCTGCATGACATTATAGTACTGGGTTTCCCTTGGTTACAGTCTCAAAATCCTGTTTTGGATTGGAAATCTGTGTCTGTAACCAGTTGGGGCTGCCAATGTGTTAATACCAACACTCCTGTTTTTTCTGCCTCCCCCCAGGCTCAGGATGTTCCTGACTTTTTGACTGATTTTTCTGATGTGTTTAGCGAAAGTAAATCTGCATCCTTGCCCCCCCATAGGAGCTATGACTGCGCTATTGAATTAGTGCCTGGTAGTAAATTCCCTAAAGGTCGGCTTTTTAACTTGTCTGTACCTGAACATGACGCTATGCGGTCTTATATCAAGGAGTCATTGGAGAAGGGTCATATCAGACCATCCTCTTCACCCTTGGGTGCCGGTTTTTTCTTTGTGGCCAAAAAGGATGGTTCATTAAGGCCGTGTATTGATTATCGTCTCTTGAACAATATCACTGTGAAATATCAATATCCGTTACCCTTGATTTCTGACCTGTTTTCCAGGGTGAAAAGTGCTACTTGGTTGACCTCAGGGGGGCATATAACCTTATTCGCATTAAGCACGGGGATGAATGGAAGACGGCATTTAATACCCCAGAGGGGCATTTTGAGTACCTAGTGATGCCCTTTGGGCTCACTAATGCTCCTTCTGTCTTCCTGTCCTTCATGAATGACATCTTCAGGGATTTTGTGGATAAATTTCTGATTGTTTATTTGGATGATATCTTGATTTTTTCCAATGACTGGGACTCTCATGTGAAACATGTTCGGACTGTGTTCCAGATTTTGAGAGAGAATGCTCTGTATGTGAAGGGATCAAAGTGTCTTTTTGGCGTACAGAGGATCTCATTTCTGGGATTCATTTTGTCTCCATCTGTTATTGAAATGGACCCGGTCAAGGTTCAGGCCATCTGTGATTGGGTCCAACCTACTTCATTAAAGGCTCTTCAAAGATTCTTGGGTTTTGCCAATTTTTATCGTAAATTTATTGGTAATTTCTCTGTTATTGTTAAACCATTGACTGATTTGACCAAAAAGGGTTCTGATGTGGTGACTTGGCCTCCTGAGGCAGTCTCTGCGTTTCAGGAACTTAAGCAGAGATTCACTTCTGCTCCTGTTCTACGGCAGCCTGATGTTTCTCTGCCATTTCAGGTGGAGGTTGATGCCTCTGAAATTGGGGCAGGTGCTGTTTTGTCCCAAAGAGATCCAGAGACCTCTAAAAGTAACCCTTGTGCCTTTTTCTCTCGAAAATTTTCTCCAACTGAACGTAATTATGACGTGGGTAATCGGGAGTTATTGGTCATGAAGTGGGCTTTTGAAGAGTGGAGACATTGGCTGGAGGGAGCAAACATCAGGTGGTGGTCCTCACGGACCATAAGAATATGGTTTATCTGGAATCAGCCAAGCGACTTAATCCTAGACAGGCCAGGTGGGCCTTGTTTTTCACACGTTTTAATTTTGTGGTTTCCTTTCTTCCTGGCACTAAGAATGTTAAGGCGGATGCCCTCTCGAGTAGTTTCCTTGCGGACTCTCCTGAGTTGTCTGATCCTGCTGCTATTTTGAAAGAGGGTGTAGTTCTTTCCGCCATCTCGCCCAGTTTGAGACTGGCTCTGGAAGGGTGTCAGGAGGATAAACCGAGCGCTGCCCTATTGGGAAATTGTTTGTCCCAGACCGGTGGAAAAAGAGTGTGATGTCTGAGATTCATTGTTCCGTGTTGGCCGGTCATCCCGGAATTTTTGGTACCAGAGACTTGGTTAGTCAGTCCTTTTGGTGGCCTACTTTGTCTCGTGACGTCAGGGAATTTGTGCAGTGCTGCGGGACTTGCTCTCGCTCCAAGCCTTGCTCTCGCTTTAGTGGTTGTTGATGCCATTGCCTGTGCCAAGAGACCATGGACCCATATCTCTATGGATTTCATTTCCGACCTCCCTGTTTCTCAGAGAATGACCGTTATCTGGGTGATTTGTGATAGGTCTTCCAAAATGATACATCTTGTGCCATTACCTAAGTTGCCTTCCTCCTCTGAATTGGTGCCTTTGTTCCTTCAGCACGTGGTTCGGTTACACGGCATCCCTGAGTACATTGTGTCTGACAGAGGAGTCCAGTTTGTTTCCAGATTTTGGAGGAATTTTTGTTCTAAACTTGGTGTTCAATTGTCTTTCTCCTCGGCTTTTCATCCTCAGACCAATGGACAAACTGAGAGAACAAACCAGACATTGGAGACTTATCTGAGATGCTTTGTGTCTGCTGATCAGGATGACTGGGTCTCTTTTTTGCCTTTGGCTGAGTTTGCTCTTAATAATAGGGCTAGCTCTGCCACTTTGATGTCTCCGTTTTTCTGCAATTTTGGGTTTCACCCTCGATATTCTTCAGGACAGACGGAGGCTTCTGTCTGTCCAGGTGTTGACTCTGTTGTGGAGCGAATGCAGCAGATTTGGGACCAGGTATTGGAGAGGTTGTCCCTCTCTCAGGAGAGGGCAAAGCGGTTTGCCAACCGGCATAGGACTGATGGTCCTCGGTTTGAAGTGGAGGACTTGGTCTGGTTGTCCTCAAGAAATATCCCTTTGAGAGTTGCATCTCCTAAGTTTAAGCCTAGGTTCATTGGACCTTATAAGATCATGGAGATTCTTAATCCTGTTTCCTTTCGTTTACTTCTTCCAGGGACATTTAAGATCCATAACGTGTTCCACAAGTCCTTATTGAAGAGGTTTGTCGAGCCAGTGGTTCCTATGGCTGCGCCTCCTGACCCTGTTTTGGTTGAGGGCAATCTGGAGTATGTGGTTGAGAAAATATTGAATTCTCGTTTTTCTAGACGGAAACTCCAGTATTTGATTAAGTGGAGAGGTTATGGTCAGGAGGACAATTCTTGGGTGTTTGCTTCGGACATCCATTCTAGGAGACTGATCCGTGTGTATCACAGAGCTCATCCTGACCGACCTGGTTGCACAAATGAGGGTTCGGTGACCCCTCCTTAAGGGGGGGGGGTACTGTTATGAATGTTTTAGAAATGAATTCTGAGCAGAAGCTCCCTCTGGTGGTTACAAACAGTACTGAACCATTCAATGAGGATTGGCAATCAGGAATCACGGACTGGCTGGATATAAATTAGGTTTCCCCCATCATGGTTGCCGGTGACCAATTGTTCTTGTATCAACGTTGTTTCCTGGTTCACTTGGAAGCTTGCTGAGTCTTGCCTCTTCTCCCGCTCTCAGATAAGCTATTTTCTGTTTTTTGTTTTTGTGCTTGCCTTGTGCATATTTCTCTGCATTTCTGTGAGGTTGGCCAGGTTCTCCTCCCCGGGGGGCTTGGTCTCCTCTCGGTTCCTCTGGAGCCACTGTTGTTTGTTCATTTGCCTTTTCCAGTTTTTTCTGTGGCTGCGGCTTAGTTTTGTTACACCAGAGAACTAATTTAGATGGTAGAGGTCGTGTGATCTCAGGTGTTTTTTGCAATTAGTAGCGTTGTTTTTTTTTAGGTTTTTTTTTGGTTTTGCAGTAAGAATCCTTCCTATGCTTTTCTGTCTAGGCAGATTGGGCCCCAGCGTTTGCTTCTTCTATTTTCTGTCTCTGTCTGTATTTCCTCTTGTCTAACCGCCATTACATGTTTGGGGGCTTCCTATGTTCTTTGGGGATCTGCTCCGGGGCAGATAGCTTTCCTTTTTCTATCTTTAGGTGTAGTTAGCCTCTCTGGCTGTGACGAGGCGTCTAGGACCAACGTAGGAACGCTCCATGGCTGCCTTTAGTTGTGGTGGTTAGTCATGGTACTGCAATCCAGTAGATTCCAACCTCTCTGGTGTATTGCCGTTTTTGCCTGCTCTCCTCAGCTACCAAAACATAACACATCTTTTCATGCACCATGGACAGGGGATTGGTTTGCACACACAACAGCGGTAGACGCAGTGGTATCACCCGCAGACACTGTTCATGGAGCCTGGTGTTCAATCAACAAAGCCGGGTGCTTTGCTGCCATGTGCCTGATCATGCTGGTGGTGTTAATGCTTGTAGTTTTGCTACCCCTGCTGAAGCGAGCATGGCCGGTGGTGAAAACGGCCTTTTTGGGGTCATCATCAGAGTCTTTAAAAAACAACAAGACTGTAAGGTGAACATTCATTGTCTTCCCTCCCACACCACCTCCTGACCTCGACACCTTTCTTTCAGTGTTCCCCAAGGCTCTGTTCTAGGACCCCTACTCTTCTCCATCTACACCTTCGGCCTGGGGCAGCTGATGTAATGGTATGGTTTGCAATATCTTCACTGCACCGATTACACGCAGATCTACCTATCTGTACCTGACATCATCTCCTTACTGACCAAAATCACGTCTTCCCACTATATCATCATTCTTCTCTGCTCGCTTTTAAAAAGTGGACATGGACAAATCAGAATACATCATCTTTGAAGCATCTCACGCTGAGTAGACAAAAAGCTGTGTATGCCTCATTCGGTACCACTTTAGTAAGAGGCTAACTTAGCCCTAGAGAAAATGATTTTCAGACATTCAAGGCCTTTTCTGCACATTTTTTGCAGCTGTGATCTTCATCTTCTTGGCGTGGATGTCGTACATTTCAAATTTATCATCAATACCATCATCGTCCATATCTTGTAAAGAGGAAATCTGGTGTTTCCAAGGGTCGTGTTTATGTACGTTTTATGGCATTCCTTTAACAATGTTTGTTACACTATGACAAATAATTTTCATCTGGGACATTTGGATCTTATTGGTAATATGTATGGGTGAAGGTGAAAAAGCTTGTGCCACGGGTGTGTTTATAGTTACGGACGGTGCACTCTTCTTTAAACTTAATTTTTCATGAGCATCCATTAGTTTGTTTGGTTTTCCTCCAACACTGATTTGCTTTCTGTAATTCAGCATCTCATGAACATGTTGCACTTTGCCCCTTATACAGACACGTGTGTGTTTGGCATCATGATTTGGACAGGCATTTCTTAGGCCGAGTCTCATACGTGCATCGGTTACACCGATCTTCTGATGGGCATGAAACAGATTATGGTAATTGATGGTGGCTAAACGACAAATCATTGTAGGCTGTATCCTGGATCTCATACCTCCCATAGCCACTACTGTTATTAATCATGTACTTTCCCATTTCTGTCATCACCATGCCCCTTTTCCTTATCACTTCATCCAATGATTCGTCCGCCATATTTGTACTAAAAAACCTGTGCCTTCCCAGCAGCAGCTGTGTAGGAAACCACATTACATTTTTACAAGATGTTTATGATGCCTCGAAAAAAAATATTTACACACTATGTTTATATTTACCCTAGGGGGAAATATTTGCCAGCCAGTGTATAGGCATTTTAAGTCTAGGAGACCCGCTCCTCTAAAAAGGGCCTAGTGTTATGTTTCGGTAGCTGAGGAGAAATAGCAAAAATAGCCAAAGTAGCAATACACCAGAGAGACTGGAAACTATTGGGTTGCAAGACCCTAAACTAACCGCAACACTAGAAATAGCCATGGAGCGTACCTACGGTAATCCTAGGCGCCTCGTCACAGCCGGAGAGATGGCTACACCTAAAGGCAGAAAGATGAAAGCTAACTGCCCCGTAGCTGAACCTCCAAAGAAATAGGAAGCCCCCAAACATATAATGGCGGTTAGACAAGAAGAAAATATAAACACAGAGAGAAAATAGAATGAGCAAACGCTGGGGCCCAATTCTGTCTAGATAGAAAAGTATAGGAAGGAATTCTGACTGCAACCCAAAAAACCCTGACAAAAATACCAACACTTCTGATTAACAAAAAACCTGAGATCACATGATCTCTACCACCTAAATCTGATCTCTGGTGTAACACTCAGCAAATAAAGAGTGACACAGGAACAGAGCAAAAGTGCAAACACAAACAGAGCACAAATGCAGCGCCAGGCCCCAAAAGGGGACCAGGCTGAAGTCTACTGCAAGGCAGCAAACCAGCCAGGAAAATCCAACCAGAGGAAAAAACACAGCAAGTCACTTATCTGAATGATAGCAGGAATGCAAGCTGAGCTCCAAGCAAGACCTGGAAGAACAATTGATTACCGGCAAGGCTGATGGGAGTTCAGGTCACTTATATCAGATCATTCAGACACAGCTGAAAGCCATTCAGCAATTGGTTCATTACCCTCAGCAACTACCGGAGGGAGCCCCAGCTCCGAAGTCGCCTCCAACGTGTTCACAACAGCCTAGTTTTAATTAGGCCTTCCTCCATGTCTCATCACCTGCTGCTAGTAGATCACCAGGGTTAGCATGTTCCATACTGCTACAGCCAGTGTAGAATTCCTAACAAGGGTGGGTGTTTTTGCTGGGTGTTAAATACTTGTGTACCCCACAGGGGAAAATGTTAGCCAGCCAACACACTTAGGGTATGGGCATTACAAGTCTATGAGTCCCGCTCCTTTTTAATGGGACATTTTTTGTTAAGAGGCCCTCATCCATGTTTCTTTCAAGGGGGGATTGGGCTTATTGGGGTGCATTTGACTTGGTAGCAGGGCTGTTAGGGTTCGAGTTCCCGCTAGTAGTATAGGACCCCCATTATTCGTCAAACTCAAATCTGACAGGTCGACACGCCCCCTATCATTTAATCCGTCTCCCTGTCAGATTGATCCAGGTCGTCACGTCCCCTGGCTGAACTTTGCTCAGGTTGTGAAATCTGGTCTGCTGAATTTGTGAATTTCAATCAAAGTGATTTATTCGTGTCTATTGATATTTTATCCACTGGATTAGATTATTCTGTGGAGTATTAGTGTATTAAAGAGGAGAGAAACTTTTAAGAATCCAGTAAATGTATAAGGAGTTCTAGTTAAATACAGACTTCTGTATATAACTAGTATATAAGGATTTTATTGAAGTATCATCTTATAACACATTTGGAATTACGACGCTCATCTTATAGTTTTATTCAGTATATATATTTTTAGCTTGGCGTTGTATCTACACTTATATGGGAAAGAGTTTTAGTGAAATACAGACTTTTGCTACAGATCGGTAACTTATTAGTAATCTGTGTATCTAAGGCTTGTGTTGTGTTAGAAGTTTAAATATTTATCTATCTAGTGGCGCTGTTGACAGAATGAGTGAAGGTCGCTGCTACGGTAACTCATTTTCTAGTTAAATACAGACGGAGAGAAACTTTTAAGGAGTGAGTAAATGTCTGTATTAGAATCCATCAGTAAATGTATGTAAAGCTCATTTCTAGCAGGCTTGTATAAATGTCCCCCAGTAAATGTGTAAAAGTTTGGAACTGATATGCCTGTATGTAAAGGTGATTTCTAACACTCTCTGTTAGAGATGGCTAACTTATTACCAATGGATCTGTACAAGGCTTGGGTTGTATTGAGAGGAGCATATTTTTCTATTTACTAGCTAACATGGTACATAGATATACATCTTTACTGGCACATAGAAATGTAGTACAACAGTGTTGACATGAATTGTCAGAATGAGTGAAGGTCGATGCTATGGTAATTCAGGCAAACAGTAAATAGTATTACATTGTGTATAGTCAGTGGGATCTTTTAAAACCAACACATTTATGTGTGTTCTTCTAGCAGGGACCATAAACAGTAAATAGTATTGCATTGTGTATAGTCAGTGGGATCTTTTAAAACCAACACAGTTATGTGTGTTCTTCTTGAAGTTACAGCTCAAAGACATTTCAATCATTGACTTATTTGGGACATGCTAGACTGAAATTGAAATAAATTCAAAAAGGAAGCTTTTGCAGTATAAAATACAAATTTTATTAAGGTCTAAAATACATTATCATGGATAAAAATCCAAAAGAGAGGGATACACAGCATGCAGAAAAATAGCCAAATGCAGCCAGGTATGAACTACATTCAAATCAGTGAAGGTTGCTAGCAAACATTACCTGCACTAATGTGATTTTAAAACAATGGGTTTCTGAAGGGTCTTCCCACACTACCACTCTGTGGGAAGCTGTGTGGAAATGACATAGGCATAAGAGATCATTCATCTTAAAAACGTTTATTGCCAGAACTAATCATGATTTTATTGTAATAAATAAATACATCTCAAAGACATTTCAAGCATTGAATTAATTGTGATACCAAAATGTCGATACAAATGGCAATACAGGTCATGGGATTCTCTCTAGACAGGAACAACGCTGTTGAATGCTCCAACACGTGTAGTGAGGGTTTTTAAAGTTGATGGGGTTTAAAAATAGCCAAATGCAGACAGGTATGAACTACATTCAAATCAATATATAATAGTGCACATCTCCATATCTTATATGTTATAGCAATAATAGACTAATCCGGTGCTAAACAATAATAACCTACATATATTTGTCCATATATATGCAGTCTATGTAACTCACAATATCCCCCAATAGGCAGACATATATGCACTATATATAGGATTATAAGTATCTCAATGAAGCATGTATATCAATAAAGTAACTTTCCCATCACAGATGCTAATATAATGATGTTAGCATGCAAGTGCAGGGCTCACAATACATACTGTGCGTGCATATGAAGTCAATTAGCACATCCATATGAGGAGCTATATTAAAAAGCAGTTGTGTATAGTGGGCTCACAATACATACTGTGCGTGCATACGAAGTCAATTAGCACATCCATATGAGGAGCTATATTAAAAAAGCAGTTGTGTATAGTTGGCCAATCAAATATTAGTTATGCGTTCGCTACCACTGTCAACCATAGCAGCTCTCATGATGCTAGCTATTCTGATCAGCTTATCATATCAACCATGAAGCCTCTTTTAACCCTTCACAATAATGTACAGAGGAGTTTTTATGTTTTAATACTGATAGACATATTGTGAACTGACATATAGGGTCCATGTGAGACACCATATTTTTCAAATATTAGTTAAGCGTATATTTCAACATTTTGCTCCTTCACAGATTTATTTTACATTATTTTTTTATTTTGCTTAAGGAGCGTGTACAGAGGAGTTTTTATGTTTTAATACTGATAGACATACTGTGAACGGACATATAGGGTCCATGTGAGACATGCCTGGACAAGTCCGGGCATGTCTGGGCATGCCTGGACAAGTCCTGGTCACGGGACAGCCGTGGAAAAAACAATACTGAAATTCAAAAACTATGTGCTGGCCGTTAACACGCGCACAGTCATCTAGAAAATATTGAGCGAGTTGCTTCACAAAACCTCTCAAGGCATGTTGAATGTTAACGTTCCCGCTATGAGCTACACACATGACCAGCTGTATAGCCTGGGATGCGTAGCGTTCTTGCAGCGCAGGCCTATTTTTAAAGACGCTAAGCCCATCAGATATAAAAGACAGGCATGTTGAGACGTGTCCCGGCCTATTTTGGTACATACCCACTCCTATGCAACGATATTGAGTACCGTTCAACAAAAATCAGGTACAAACTTTTTAACATACCTGTGTTTCGGACCCCCAGACCATGCCAGAAGCACTCTGTGCCATGTACTCTAACTCATAATATTCGATTTTGATCAGCATTCAACAAAAAATTGGGTGCTAACTTTTTAGCATACCTGTGTTTCTATAGCGAATACACGGCCCCGTACAGCGCATCCCTATAGTGTACTTTAATGTAGGGGGCAAACAGATTATCGCTGGTGCTTGGAAAATACCACATTTCATAGATGGTGCTGATCCGCTGAATCATTTTTAAACATTTCACGCCACTCATGCAACCACAGCACACTTATGGTGTACCAGCACCGTGCAGCTAGCGCTTTTTAGCTAAAAAAGACCCTTATTTGCATCATTTTCATTATAGTACGACTGGTACATACCCACTCCTATGCCGCGATATTGAGTACCGTTCAACAAAAATCAGGTACAAACTTTTTAACATACCTGTGTTTCGGGCGCTCATGCCATACCAGAAGCACTCTGTGCCATGTACCATAGCCCATAATAATCGATCTTGATCAGTATTCAACAAAAAATTGGGTGCAAACTTTTTAGCATAGCTGTGTTTCTGACTCCCATGTCGTACCAGAAAGACCTATTTTGGCACAGGACTACACCTATGCAACGGTTTTGACCACTACTCAACAAAAATGGCTACAAACTTTTTAACATATCTGTGTTTCGGACTATCATGTCATAGCAGAAGCACCCTGGGCCATGTACTCTAGACCATAATATTCGTTTTTGAGCACCATTCAACAAAAAATTGCGGCATGTTGAGACGTGTCCCGGCCTATTTTGGCACATGACAAATGTTTCTGACTCTCATGTCATACCAGAAGCACCCTGTGCCATGTACTCTAGGCCATAATATTTCACATTGGGTATGCGAACTACATAGCGTTGTTTTCTCAGGTATTTAAAAAAGTGTGGAAAACTGAAAATCCCGCGGCCTGTGGTAATTTAGTGAGAACTATATAGACAAATCGGGTATCGTCACACACAAGACCACGACACCTCGGGCTATCACATTTACCACTAGTTTTCAAAAATCAGCTCCTTAACAATAAAGTAAGAATCGTAGCGTCCTGCATTGTGGTCTATAAATGTATAGTTTGAAAATTTACCGTTGCTAAAGAACACTAAAAAGGCGTGCGTACAACTATCACCCCCAAAATTCTCACTACTATCACAAACACTATTGCCTACAGAGGCGCTACGCGAGAATTTCCGTATGTGTGTATCAAGATGCTCCCTGCTATGACCGAATGTTTGCTCGTGGATGCTGGCATTTCCAGTGACATCATAGTTGTGTAAATGCGCTGGGGCACGTGTATCGATCCCCTAGGGTGTAATGTGTGATCATTTTAATTAATTTTCATTTCATAACCACACGTTCTCAGGCAGACAGGTTTATTTCACAGAAGTTGACTGTACAGTTGCATAATCTTTGTTTAAAATCATACATTTGCATAATTTTGTTTAAAATCGCACAGTGCTGCAATAATGTCGGGTGTTGGACATGCACTTATCAGTCTTTCATACGTGTCGCAGAAAGATTTTAGTCTGTTCTGCGAGAGTTTATTATGCACGTACTGTGCAGACATGTCAAGAAACATTTTGGTGTGTTCACCAGTCCATACGGGTGTTGCTGTGTAAGGCGATCGACCATCATCCTTCTGCTTCTTACTTACACGCCGGCGCGATACCGCGCGTTTCTTTGGCGCTAATGCATCGGCTGAATTGGCAGCTGCTGCTTCCGTGTTGCTATTTGCAGATTCTGTAGCTTGATACAGACGTATATTCTTAAGCCGACTACTCTCAGCATTCCCGGGGTGCTCGGTTGGCGCGTCGTTTTCTTCACGATCTGCGACACACCCGTGTGAAAGAGGCTCCGTTCTCACTTCCGTTCTGTTCTCAAATCCATAATTGCGCTGCTGCAAAACTCGCGAATGACGATCCTCCGTAACTAAAGAAAAGATACGTGGTGTAGTTAACCGCTAAGTGGGGTAGATATAGGAAGAGCTACATGAGCCACTTGGCTCTGATTCAACGCGATATTTGTAAAGCTACTAGCACCGATTATCTGTGAAACCGATGCATGATTGTTTGTATAAGTACACTATAGAGCGGCCTAGACATATATACTTACAAGTATGCCCCGGGTGCTGATCTACAGAGAATGCTGAATTAACAGACATCTTGCTGCTCGGACGCTGCCGTATGGGGCTGTTTTCTCCCTCAAACTGCAACCTCACGGGCGATACTTTAGCAGCTGTAAATAAAATATAACATACATGAATGCGCACAACACATTCACAAAGCTAACTTGACACAGGTAAATAAAACTAGTTACCGCAGAAATTTTTATCTGCGTGTATAACTACACTATAGAACTGCGTAGACATATATGCTTACAAGTATGAGACGTGTAGTGTAGTTCAGAGATTGGTGAATTAAACGGTGTGGAGGTGCTCGGGCGTTTTCGTATGGGTGTGTTTTCTTTTTCAAGCTGCAGCCTCCTGCTCGCTAGTTTAACATCTGTAAATAAAATATAACTATTACTCGCCACAGAAATGATATCTACGCGGGCCACATGCACAAAGCTAAATTCGCAAAGCTATCGTAACGTGCGTAAATAAAATATATCCACTAGTTATTGGTGGCGTCACAGGGTACAGAGGGTACAAACACATATCACCCTGGTTTCATGGACCCGCTACCTTTTCTATTCCAGAGCCGTGTGCTTAGCGAATCACCCCATCTTTTAGGAGCGTTGGGAGGATTATAGTCCGGTTCTACGAACTCGACATCTGAATCCTGGGGATCCTCCACGATCTCAACATCGGAATCGCGATGCTCGAGCGGCTCAGTCGCCACAGGGTTTCCAACCGTCCAGTCCGCTACAGCTGTATCTGTATGAGAAAATGTTTATATTATTAAAACATGTCTAGCTAACGACCCAGTCAGGTAAAATAAAATTAACTGTATGGATTTTAGCGGCAGTCTATATTAATTATTAATATTAATAGTAGACGTTATAAATTTACAGCTAGAGGGTAATGATGGTGACGCTTCGGGTGTGAAATATTGTTTCAAGGTGCTTAATCGGCATGATGGCCCTGTAAAACATTAATAGATTTTTTCTATCTAGCAGTTCATGGTATTGACAGAGGGCGTGTTCTCTCTGCTAACCCCAATAAATACAACCAGCTCCCAAGCGATACACAGCTCACCTGTAAGGCTTCGCACCTCACAGACCACAACTCCGATCTGAACAGGACTATAGTGAGTATTTTTACGGATTTCGTTTCAATTATATTAAGTTAGTATAGTTTAAGTGTTTATTTGCATGAATAGGTTACCCTTGTTTTCATAGTTGGTCTTTAGAGTTAAAGTGCGTATTTTTATGTCTTTTGTTTCAGCTATATTTAAGTTTGTGTAGTGTTTGCATGAATAGGTTAAGCGTGTTTTCATAGTTGATCTTTAGAGCTAAAGTGCGTATTTTTAAGTCTCGTGAATAGCCACGTTTGTTTCAATTATATTTAAGTTTGTGTAGTATTTGCATGAACAGCTTAGTCGTGTTTTCATACTTGATCTTTAGAGCTAAAGTGCGTATTTTTATGTATATTTAAGTTTGTGTAGTATTTGCATGAACAGCTTAGTCGTGTTTTCATACTTGATCTTTATTTGCTTTAATTTAATAGCGGACCCTTTTTATTCAAGATGGAGTCCAGATATTCTCGCGTTCAATATTCTGCTTTGCTTTCACCAGAACAATCGGGTAAATTTTACACCGTATATAGTGTACGTCGTATTGTGTCGGGCTGTCTGAGTCTGCGCTTTGTATATATAAACGATATATTTCATTCTTATTTAAGAAGAGGGAGTCCATTCAGATTACTCCTACGAGAACCGGTTCATTACGCAGAACCTGTTAGAGGAAGGCAACTCAGCTAGCGGGCGACGAGCCTCAAGCTCTCACCAGGCTGTCACAGGCAAGAAACCTATAGCTATATCATATGTTTTAAACCTATGTATCTAGACGGGTAAACGTGGTAGCTGTAAATTTATAACGTCTACTATTAATATTAATAATTAATATAGACTGCCGCTAAAATCCATACAGTTAATTTTATTTTACCTGACTGGGTCGTTAGCTAGACATGTTTTAATAATATAAACATTTTCTCATACAGATACAGCTGTAGCGGACTGGACGGTTGGAAACCCTGTGGCGACTGAGCCGCTCGAGCATCGCGATTCCGATGTTGAGATCGTGGAGGATCCCCAGGATTCAGATGTCGAGTTCGTAGAACCGGACTATAATCCTCCCAACGCTCCTAAAAGATGGGGTGATTCGCTAAGCACACGGCTCTGGAATAGAAAAGGTAGCGGGTCCATGAAACCAGGGTGATATGTGTTTGTACCCTCTGTACCCTGTGACGCCACCAATAACTAGTGGATATATTTTATTTACGCACGTTACGATAGCTTTGCGAATTTAGCTTTGTGCGTGTGGCCCGCGTAGATATCATTTCTGTGGCGAGTAATAGTTTATTTTATTTACAGATGTTAAACTAGCGAGCAGGAGGCTGCAGCTTGAAAAAGAAAACACACCCATACGAAAACGCCCGAGCACCTCCACACCGTTTAATTCACCAATCTCTGAACTACACTACACGTCTCATACTTGTAAGCATATATGTCTACGCAGTTCTATAGTGTAGTTATACACGCAGATAAAAATTTCTGCGGTAACTAGTTTTATTTACCTGTGTCAAGTTAGCTTTGTGAATGTGTTGTGCGCATTCATGTATGTTATATTTTATTTACAGCTGCTAAAGTATCGCCCGTGAGGTTGCAGTTTGAGGGAGAAAACAGCCCCATACGGCAGCGTCCGAGCAGCAAGATGTCTGTTAATTCAGCATTCTCTGTAGATCAGCACCCGGGGCATACTTGTAAGTATATATGTCTAGGCCGCTCTATAGTGTACTTATACAAACAATCATGCATCGGTTTCACAGATAATCGGTGCTAGTAGCTTTACAAATATCGCGTTGAATCAGAGCCAAGTGGCTCATGTAGCTCTTCCTATATCTACCCCACTTAGCGGTTAACTACACCACGTATCTTTTCTTTAGTTACGGAGGATCGTCATTCGCGAGTTTTGCAGCAGCGCAATTATGGATTTGAGAACAGAACGGAAGTGAGAACGGAGCCTCTTTCACACGGGTGTGTCGCAGATCGTGAAGAAAACGACGCGCCAACCGAGCACCCCGGGAATGCTGAGAGTAGTCGGCTTAAGAATATACGTCTGTGTCAAGCTACAGAATCTGCAAATAGCAACACGGAAGCAGCAGCTGCCAATTCAGCCGATGCATTAGCGCCAAAGAAACGCGCGGTATCGCGCCGGCGTGTAAGTAAGAAGCAGAAGGATGATGGTCGATCGCCTTACACAGCAACACCCGTATGGACTGGTGAACACACCAAAATGTTTCTTGACATGTCTGCACAGTACGTGCATAATAAACTCTCGCAGAACAGACTAAAATCTTTCTGCGACACGTATGAAAGACTGATAAGTGCATGTCCAACACCCGACATTATTGCAGCACTGTGCGATTTTAAACAAAATTATGCAAATGTATGATTTTAAACAAAGATTATGCAACTGTACAGTCAACTTCTGTGAAATAAACCTGTCTGCCTGAGAACGTGTGGTTATGAAATGAAAATTAATTAAAATGATCACACATTACACCCTAGGGGATCGATACACGTGCCCCAGCGCATTTACACAACTATGATGTCACTGGAAATGCCAGCATCCACGAGCAAACATTCGGTCATAGCAGGGAGCATCTTGATACACACATACGGAAATTCTCGCGTAGCGCCTCTGTAGGCAATAGTGTTTGTGATAGTAGTGAGAATTTTGGGGGTGATAGTTGTACGCACGCCTTTTTAGTGTTCTTTAGCAACGGTAAATTTTCAAACTATACATTTATAGACCACAATGCAGGACGCTACGATTCTTACTTTATTGTTAAGGAGCTGATTTTTGAAAACTAGTGGTAAATGTGATAGCCCGAGGTGTCGTGGTCTTGTGTGTGACGATACCCGATTTGTCTATATAGTTCTCACTAAATTACCACAGGCCGCGGGATTTTCAGTTTTCCACACTTTTTTAAATACCTGAGAAAACAACGCTATGTAGTTCGCATACCCAATGTGAAATATTATGGCCTAGAGTACATGGCACAGGGTGCTTCTGGTATGACATGAGAGTCAGAAACATTTGTCATGTGCCAAAATAGGCCGGGACACGTCTCAACATGCCGCAATTTTTTGTTGAATGGTGCTCAAAAACGAATATTATGGTCTAGAGTACATGGCCCAGGGTGCTTCTGCTATGACATGATAGTCCGAAACACAGATATGTTAAAAAGTTTGTAGCCATTTTTGTTGAGTAGTGGTCAAAACCGTTGCATAGGTGTAGTCCTGTGCCAAAATAGGTCTTTCTGGTACGACATGGGAGTCAGAAACACAGCTATGCTAAAAAGTTTGCACCCAATTTTTTGTTGAATACTGATCAAGATCGATTATTATGGGCTATGGTACATGGCACAGAGTGCTTCTGGTATGGCATGAGCGCCCGAAACACAGGTATGTTAAAAAGTTTGTACCTGATTTTTGTTGAACGGTACTCAATATCGCGGCATAGGAGTGGGTATGTACCAGTCGTACTATAATGAAAATGATGCAAATAAGGGTCTTTTTTAGCTAAAAAGCGCTAGCTGCAGCGGTGCTGGTACACCATAAGTGTGCTGTGGTTGCATGAGTGGCGTGAAATGTTTAAAAATGATTCAGCGGATCAGCACCATCTATGAAATGTGGTATTTTCCAAGCACCAGCGATAATCTGTTTGCCCCCTACATTAAAGTACACTATAGGGATGCGCTGTAGGGGGCCGTGTATTCGCTATAGAAACACAGGTATGCTAAAAAGTTAGCACCCAATTTTTTGTTGAATGCTGATCAAAATCGAATATTATGAGTTAGAGTACATGGCACAGAGTGCTTCTGGCATGGTCTGAGGGTCCGAAACACAGGTATGTTAAAAAGTTTGTACCTGATTTTTGTTGAACGGTACTCAATATCGTTGCATAGGAGTGGGTATGTACCAAAATAGGCCGGGACACGTCTCAACATGCCTGTCTTTTATATCTGATGGGCTTAGCGTCTTTAAAAATAGGCCTGCGCTGCAAGAACGCTACGCATCCCAGGCTATACAGCTGGTCATGTGTGTAGCTCATAGCGGGAACGTTAACATTCAACATGCCTTGAGAGGTTTTGTGAAGCAACTCGCTCAATATTTTCTAGATGACTGTGCGCGTGTTAACGGCCAGCACATAGTTTTTGAATTTCAGTATTGTTTTTTCCACGGCTGTCCCGTGACCAGGACTTGTCCAGGCATGCCCAGACATGCCCGGACTTGTCCAGGCATGTCTCACATGGACCCTATATGTCCGTTCACAGTATGTCTATCAGTATTAAAACATAAAAACTCCTCTGTACACGCTCCTTAAGCAAAATAAAAAATAATGTAAAATAAATCTGTGAAGGAGCAAAATGTTGAAATATACGCTTAACTAATATTTGAAAAATATGGTGTCTCACATGGACCCTATATGTCAGTTCACAATATGTCTATCAGTATTAAAACATAAAAACTCCTCTGTACATTATTGTGAAGGGGTTAAAAGAGGCTTCATGGTTGATATGATAAGCTGATCAGAATAGCTAGCATCATGAGAGCTGCTATGGTTGACAGTGGTAGCGAACGCATAACTAATATTTGATTGGCCAACTATACACAACTGCTTTTTTAATATAGCTCCTCATATGGATGTGCTAATTGACTTCGTATGCACGCACAGTATGTATTGTGAGCCCACTATACACAACTGCTTTTTTAATATAGCTCCTCATATGGATGTGCTAATTGACTTCATATGCACGCACAGTATGTATTGTGAGCCCTGCACTTGCATGCTAACATCATTATATTAGCATCTGTGATGGGAAAGTTACTTTATTGATATACATGCTTCATTGAGATACTTATAATCCTATATATAGTGCATATATGTCTGCCTATTGGGGGATATTGTGAGTTACATAGACTGCATATATATGGACAAATATATGTAGGTTATTATTGTTTAGCACCGGATTAGTCTATTATTGCTATAACATATAAGATATGGAGATGTGCACTATTATATATTGATTTGAATGTAGTTCATACCTGTCTGCATTTGGCTATTTTTAAACCCCATCAACTTTAAAAACCCTCACTACACGTGTTGGAGCATTCAACAGCGTTGTTCCTGTCTAGAGAGAATCCCATGACCTGTATTGCCATTTGTATCGACATTTTGGTATCACAATTAATTCAATGCTTGAAATGTCTTTGAGATGTATTTATTTATTACAATAAAATCATGATTAGTTCTGGCAATAAACGTTTTTAAGATGAATGATCTCTTATGCCTATGTCATTTCCACACAGCTTCCCACAGAGTGGTAGTGTGGGAAGACCCTTCAGAAACCCATTGTTTTAAAATCACATTAGTGCAGGTAATGTTTGCTAGAAACCTTCACTGATTTGAATGTAGTTCATACCTGGCTGCATTTGGCTATTTTTCTGCATGCTGTGTATCCCTCTCTTTTGGATTTTTATCCATGATAATGTATTTTAGACCTTAATAAAATTTGTATTTTATACTGCAAAAGCTTCCTTTTTGAATTTATTTCAATTTCAGTCTAGCATGTCCCAAATAAGTCAATGATTGAAATGTCTTTGAGCTGTAACTTCAAGAAGAACACACATAACTGTGTTGGTTTTAAAAGATCCCACTGACTATACACAATGCAATACTATTTACTGTTTATGGTCCCTGCTAGAAGAACACACATAAATGTGTTGGTTTTAAAAGATCCCACTGACTATACACAATGTAATACTATTTACTGTTTGCCTGAATTACCATAGCATCGACCTTCACTCATTCTGACAATTCATGTCAACACTGTTGTACTACATTTCTATGTGCCAGTAAAGATGTATATCTATGTACCATGTTAGCTAGTAAATAGAAAAATATGCTCCTCTCAATACAACCCAAGCCTTGTACAGATCCATTGGTAATAAGTTAGCCATCTCTAACAGAGAGTGTTAGAAATCACCTTTACATACAGGCATATCAGTTCCAAACTTTTACACATTTACTGGGGGACATTTATACAAGCCTGCTAGAAATGAGCTTTACATACATTTACTGATGGATTCTAATACAGACATTTACTCACTCCTTAAAAGTTTCTCTCCGTCTGTATTTAACTAGAAAATGAGTTACCGTAGCAGCGACCTTCACTCATTCTGTCAACAGCGCCACTAGATAGATAAATATTTAAACTTCTAACACAACACAAGCCTTAGATACACAGATTACTAATAAGTTACCGATCTGTAGCAAAAGTCTGTATTTCACTAAAACTCTTTCCCATATAAGTGTAGATACAACGCCAAGCTAAAAATATATATACTGAATAAAACTATAAGATGAGCGTCGTAATTCCAAATGTGTTATAAGATGATACTTCAATAAAATCCTTATATACTAGTTATATACAGAAGTCTGTATTTAACTAGAACTCCTTATACATTTACTGGATTCTTAAAAGTTTCTCTCCTCTTTAATACACTAATACTCCACAGAATAATCTAATCCAGTGGATAAAATATCAATAGACACGAATAAATCACTTTGATTGAAATTCACAAATTCAGCAGACCAGATTTCACAACCTGAGCAAAGTTCAGCCAGGGGACGTGACGACCTGGATCAATCTGACAGGGAGACGGATTAAATGATAGGGGGCGTGTCGACCTGTCAGATTTGAGTTTGACGAATAATGGGGGTCCTATACTACTCCCGCTGCTGCACAAGGGGAGTCTCTAACCAGTCCCGCTGCGGTCCCCCATCCACCTCTGTCCGCAGTGGATCCTGCTCAGCTTAGACGTCAGTCCCAGCGTCTCGCCCGGTCTAACAGTGTGCAGAGGATTACTGCTCCCTCTCCAGGCTCTGCTATTGTGGCCAGTACTGGTTAACGGCGAGCAGACGTCTTTAGGACAAAGTCCTTGATTTCCCCTTCTGAGCATGCCCAGGGTGAGATCTCAGGGGTCACATGCTCAGGTACTGCAGCAGTTCCTATTGGTCCGCCAGGAAGGTCCTGTGACTACTGGTGTTCTGGAACAGTTTCATTGGTCCTTGTTTCTGGAAGGTCCTGTAGCTGTTACTATAAAAGGGTGGCATGGCTGGGCCGCCATGCGCTAGTATGTGGTTAGGGCTCGGCTGAAATAAGCCCCTAGAATACCGGCACCTCCGGTGAGGAGCTTTGGGTGCAAGTGGTTAGGGCTTTGCTGAAATAAGCCCCTAGAATACCGGCTTCTCCGGTGAGGAGATTGCTTGATTGCGTTGCTGTCTACATGATCACGGACTGCTATCCGCACAGCAGTTATCTGTGTATCCCTGTGAGTCTAACAGGACACAGTCTTTTTCTCAGCGGCTCTGTGACGCAACAGGGTTCGCTTTATAATGCTGGTTCAGCGCCCTAGCGTTTTACTTTGCGGCTCACTGAAGCTAAGTGAGTTCGCACTTATCGCCATATAGCGCTGTGGCATTCCCGTTAGCGACTCTGGGGATTAACAGAGTTCACGCTAACTGCCACAGCGTGCTATGGCGTTTATTTTAGCGACTTTGCGGGATAACAGAGTTCGCTACTTTCGCCATCTTACTAGCAGCGGGCTTCGCCTGCACGGTGGACCCCGGGCTGCGAACGCACCTCTCTACAATATCTATTAGGTGCGCTCCGCAGACCCTAACAAGGGCAGGCCTTGTAGCCAATGCATAAGAAAAGAGAATGGGAGAACAAAATGAATAATGTGAAGTGGATTTTCCTGGGCCCATCCAGTACCTTGGTTCAAAGGTTTATTGGGGTGCATAGGACTTGGTAGGAGGACAGGCCTTGCATTCAATGCAACATTTTTTATGGAAGCCATCCTAGACATCTCATGAAAGGGGTATTGGGGTGTGCTGTATTTCTTGGCAGCCCATCCACTCACTGCATAGGCTACAACAGTTTAGGAAACCCACTGTTTAATAAAGTCCTTTTCAGCAGATTAATGCTGCCTGATGCCCCTCCTTCATAAATTAAACAAGATGTGTCTGCTTATGTGTCACACACCACATGGCGAGCTAGGGTTGTTAAATGTTACAATGACATTTACCAGTGAATGCATTTGTTTTGGTTGGAATCAATATTAAAGTAGAAAAACGCTTCAAAAACGCTTTGTCTCAAAATAGCCCAAGTGGTGGAGGAACATTTTGGTCTGGGGTTAATTATTTTGCCTAATATACAAGTCATTAACCTGGTAAGGATGTAGCTTTACATATTTCCCAGCAAAATCAGTTTTGGTTCCATTTTGGTATGTTTTGTGGTGCACTGGGTAAATTGGCATGAAACTCTGACAACATTGTTTAAAGCTGTGAACTAGGAGTCAGGAATGCTTCCAGGGGTGATACCCATGATGTCCCCGTGTCATTTGAGCAGTGTTTCCATAATTTTCTGATGTTTTTAGACCTTTAAAAGGTCCCCCGGGGGGATCGCAGTAAAAATGCTTGTGTCTCCCATAGATTTACATTGGGCTTGTTGTTCTGTCCGAGTACCTGAGTATTCCAATCTGCTCGACCCAAACAACGAGCACCCGAGCATTTTAGTGCTCGCCCATCACTAGTGTTGATCAGTGAATTATAAACTTTCAACTCTTCAAAATTCTTAGCAAAAAAATGTTGTTTCAAAAATGATGATGATGTAAAGTAGACATGTGCAAAATGTTATTTATTAACTGTTTTGTGTGGTACAACTATGTTAATTAAGGGCATAAAAATAGAAATTTTGAAAGTTGCAAAAATGTCAAATTTTTTTATCAATTCATCAATATTTCATAAAAGTACACAAATCATATTGATAAAAATTTATCACTAACATGAAGTACAATGTGTTAGCGGTCGAGTTACCGCTTCTGCACAAGGGGAATCTCAAGCCATTCCGGCTGCGGTCTCCCATTCGTCTCCGGCCGCAGTAGACTCTGTTCAGCTTAGAAGTCGGTCCCAGCGTCTCACCCAGTCTGGCAGTGTGCAGAGGATTACTGCTGCTCCTCCAGACTCTGCTATTGTGGCCAGTACTGGTTAGAGGCGAGCAGACGTCTTTAGGACAAAGTCCTTGTTTTTCCCTTCTGAGCATGCCCAGGGTGAGATCTCTCATTGGAGATCAGGGGTCATATGCTCAGGTACTTCAGCAGCTCCTATTGGTCTGCCTGGAAGGTCCTGTGACTACTGGTGTTCTGGAACAAGTTTCATTGGTCCTTGTTTCTGGCAGGTCCTGTAGCTGTTATTATAAAAGGGTGGCAATGCTGAGCCGCCATGCGCTAGTGTCAACCATTATATGCTTAGCGCCAGTATGGTCATGGCGTGTGTGTGGTTAGGGCCCGGCTGAAATAAGCCCCTAGAATACCGACTTAATCGGTGAGGAGTTTGGTATTCTAGCTGGTCAGGGTCGGTGTCCTAGATGCCCTAGATTACCGGCATAACCGGTGAGGAGTTTGATTGCCGTATTCAGAGTCTGGCGTTCAGAAGCCATAGATTGCGGGTGACTCCCGCGAGGACATTAGCGCATGATCACGTTCTATGTTCGCTTAGCACTTAACTGTGTACCTGGGTGCCTGACAGGACACAGAACTTTTTCTCAGCGGCTCTGTGACGTAACAGGGTTTGCTTTCAACGCTAGATAGCGCCCTAGCGTGTTTATTTTGCGACTCAGTTGTGTTAAGTGAGTTCGCACACATCGCCATATAGCGCTGCGGCACTCCTAGCGGCTCTGTGAAATAATAGAGTTCGCACATATAGCCACAGCGCATTGCGGTGTTTATTTTGGCGACTCTGTGGGATAACAGAGTTTGCGTCTTGCACCATTTTACTAGCAGCAGGTTCCGCCTGCACGGTGGACCACAGGCTGCGAACGCACCTCTCTAACTCATATATTTGGTGCGTTCCTCAGACCCTAACATAATACTAGCGCCAGGGTCTGGCTTGTAAAATGGCGGACGACCAGCGTCTACAGCAGTACATACAGCAGCTGGAGGGTAGGTTGGCGGCTCTGGAGCGCACAACCTCAGCTGTGGATGTTACAGCTGTCGCTGTTCAGGCTGCTAGCGTGGCTGCAGCCAGTTTGTCCTCTGCCACTCCTGCTCCGACTTTATCCCGTCTCCCGCTTCCAGACAAATTTGCTGGTGACAGCAAGCAATGTCGGGGATTCGTGAGTCAGTGCTCCATTCATCTTGAGCTTCTGGCTGCATGTTTTCCCACGGAACGGGCGAAGGTGGGTTTTGCCTTATCCCTCCTGTCGGGCAGGGCGTTGGAGTGGGCAACGCCGCTGTGGGAGCGCGACGATCGTGTGGTACAGAGTGCTTCTCTCTTCCTGGAGGCTCTGAGACAAGTCTTCTTAGGACCTCGTGTCACCCACGATACGACGCTCCAACTGCTGGCAATATCACAGGGTTCATCCATGGTCAGCCAGTTCACCATCCAATTTCAGACTCTGGTCTCTGAACTAGAGTGGCCGGATAAAGTCCTCATTCCGGTGTACTGGAGAGGACTGGCGGATCATGTGAAGGATGCTTTGGCCACCAGGGAGATTCCTGCCACACTGGAGGAACTCATTTCCCTATCCACCCGCATTGATCTCCGTTTTAACGAGCGGAGGTTAGAGCGGACCCAGTGCAGGCAGAGGTTTCGGTTGGCTCCCACCTTCGCCAAACCTCTGGAATCTTCCGTTCAGGCGTCCGATTCCTCCGAAGCCATGGAGGATTCTCGAGCGGGACCTAAGTCCCGGACCGCTCGAGCAACCGTGGTCTGTAATTTTTGCCAGCAGGCAGGACACTATACTAACAGATGTCCACAGTGATTGCAGAGGCGATCGCGTCTTGTGACCCTGGGAGGAGGCTCACTAGAGACAGCGGCATTTTCCTCCAAGATGACACTTAAAGGGACAATCACTGTAGGCACTTCCACTCTCACCGCCGACCTTTGCGTGGACTCAGGAGCAGAGGGGAATTTCATGTCCTCTAACTTTGCTCGCCGTCACGCAATACCTCTGGTGGTGCTTGACAAATCAGTGACTGTCCGGGTAGTAAATGGGTCGACATTGCCCTCACAAATTACACACCAGACTGTTCCACTTGCATTGTTTGTATCCCCTTCCCATCAGGAACTTATTTCCCTACTCGTCCTTCCCGAGAAAATAGACGAGATCCTACTAGGTATACCTTGGCTCTGTTTCCACTCCCCACATATAGAGTGGACTTCGGGTAGGATACTGGGTTGGAGTGATGCATGTAGAGGCAGATGTGTCAGGAGTTGCGTTCAGGTTACCACTACTGAGTTACCCGCAGATCTTACTCCACTTCCCAAGTGCTACTGGTCATATGCAGACGTGTTCTCCAATGAAGGCTGCGGAGACTCTTCCGCCTCATCGCCCCTATGGCTGTCCTATCGACCTCTTGCCTGGCGAAGAACCTCCTCGGGGAAGGGTCTATCCCCTCTCTCTTCCTGAGACAGAGGCCATGTCGCAATTGTTATGATCTGCTACAAGCACTAAGGAAAGGTGGGAATTCTGTCCCTACATTAAAACTAAGCTGGATCCCTACGATGTAACGGGGAAACTGATC
>JARQOD010000001.1:3849559-3911164 GCA_033576555.1 Oophaga sylvatica | reverse complement strand
TTCTTCCTGGAAACGGGTTTTCACAGAAGGGTTGAGCAAGGATATGTGAAACACTGGATGAATCTTTAGATTGTTGGGAAGTTTTAAACGAAAAGCACCTGGTTAATTTTTGCAGAAATTTTAAAAGGTCCAATGAATTTCTGACCCAATTGGAGATAGCACATGTGTCTTAAGGTTTTTAGTGACAGCCAAACTTTTTCTCCAACCTGAAGAGCAGGGGCACTCTCCGATGTTTACTCTGCGCTTCCTTATATTCTTCCTGGGTCTTGAGCAATTCCTGATAATTCCTTCTGATTCCTGTAATTTTTGTAAGCCTGTCATTAACAGCAGAATGTGGAGTGTTCACTGCAGATTAGGGATAAATACTGATGTACTCCATAATTAGAAAAAATGGGGTTTTGAGATGTAGCGCTATGTATGGAGTTTGTTGTAGGCAAACTCTGCTGTTGGTAAATAGTCCACCCAGTCATCCTGAAGAAGGAAATGAACAACGAGGTATTGCTCCCAAAGTCTGGTTCGTTCTCTCCGTCTGCCATGGACTGAGATGGAAAGCGGTAGAAAAGATTCACCGTGACTCCCAAGGCTTACAAAACCTTCCAAAATTTTGACGTAAACTGAACGCCTCTGTCAGACACCACGCTGTCAGAATTCCTGTAACCTGAATACTTCTTTGATCATCAGTTCGCATTTTTTCAGCAGTAGGAATTCCTTCAGTTGAATAAAGTGGGCCATTTTTGTGAGCGGTCCACTATGACAAGGATGATGTCATCTGTTTGGAAGGGGTATTCCACAATAAAATCCATGAAATAGATCCCCAAGCCTGATGGAACTGGGAGTGGTTGCAAGAGTCCTAGAGGAGACATCGTGGGGTCTTGTTTCGTGCGCATGTTAAACAGTTGAAACATATTTCCTCACGCCTTCCTACAATTAGGCCACCAAAAAAACGAAGTATAATCTTGTGTTTTTGCAACTCCAGGATGTCCTGCCATTTAGAATCATGGACACTTTTGAGGACTTCAAGGCGAGAAGATTCAGGTACTATATTTGGTGTTTCTGCATCCAAACCCCCTTTGAATGAAAGATCGACGTCTTCCGAAGATGGTTAAGGAAAGAGTCCTCTTGATATCCATCTTTAATTCTATTACCTAGTCCCTAGAGTGCAATATTCCCAAAAAATTTTTAGGGCCTAGAATTGTATCATCATTACTAAACCTCTCCTGAGGTTCCGAACACATCCTAACAGGGCGTCAGCCTTGCCATTCCTTGAACCAGGCCGGTAAGAGATTATAAAATTGAATCTTGAGAAAAATAAGGCCCATCGGCTTGTCTTGCAGACAATCTTTTTGCTGTACGGAGGAATTCAAGATTCTGTGGTCCGTGAGGACAGTAAACAGGGGATTGGCACCTTCCGGAAGATGTCTCCACTCGAGAAGGCAACTTTAATGGCTAACAGTTCTTTATTACCAATGTCGTAGTTCTTTCTGCAGATGACATGGTGTGGGAAAGAAACGCACAGGGGTGAAGTTGCATCTTGTCCCCAACTCGCTGAGACAGAATAGCTCCCACATGCAGAGTCCGAGGCGTCCACTTCGACAGTAAATGGCAATTCAGGATTTGGGTGTACTAACAATGGAGCAACGTAAAAAGAGTTTTCAACTTGTCAAAAGCCTCCTGTGCCTCTGGAGACCAGAAAAATGCTTTTGTCTTTTTTGTTAGTGTAGTAATTGGTAGTATGATCCGTGAAAAGTTCTTTATAAATTTTCGGTAAAAATTTGCAAATCCTATGAAACGCTGGACGTCTTTTAAATTTCTTGGAACAGGCCAGTCCACTACAGCATTGATTTTGCCGGGATCCATGCTCAGACCTTCTGGGAGATGATATATCCCAGAAATTGGATACTGGTTTGTTCAAACTCACATTTTTCAAGTTTAATGTAGAGATGGTTCTCCTGTAGTCGTTCCAAGACTAACTGGACGTGCCTGCGATGCTCTTCCAAGGTGTCTGAAAATATAAGAATGTCATCGAGATAAGCCACAACGAATTGGTCCAAGAAATCTCGAAATACATCATTAATAAAATGTTGAAAGGTGGCTGGGGCATTGCTAAGGCCAAAGGTCATAACAAGAGATTCAAAATGTCCATATCTCGTTCTGAAGGCGGTCTTCCACTCATCTCCTGGGCGAATCCGTATGAGGTTGTAAGCCCCTCTAAGATCCAGCTTCGTAAAGATTTTCGCAGAACGGAGTCTCTCAAATAGTTCAGGAATCAAGGGTAGCGGGTAGCGATTCTTGACAGTGATATTATTCATCTCTCTGTAGTCAATACATGGCGCAGAGTGGAGTCTTTCTTTTCAACAAAGAACAGGGTGTCCCAGCTGGAGATGTGGAAGGTCGAATAAAGCCTTTCTCTAAATTTTCATCCAGGAACTTTCTTAATACCTTCAATTCAGGTTCGGAAAGATTGTAAATCCGTCCAAATGGAATGGTTGCTCCTGGCAGCAATTCAATGGGACAGTCATAAGGACGGTGAGGAGGTAATTGATCTGCTTTCTTCTTACTGCAGACATCAGAGAACTGCTGATATTGAGGTGGTAGTTTCTCTTCCTTCTCATGCGAAATCTCAGAGATTTGGACTTGTTGGAGAACAGGGGGTTCCTTATGACAATTATTCTTACAGTAGTCAGATGGAAAGGTGATGGTCCTTGATGCCCAGTTGATAGAAGGGTTATGGACTGAAAACCAGGGGATCCCTAGAATAACCGGAAATTTCGGAGATGAAATAAGGTGGAAACTGACAGCTTCATGATGATCCGAGTCGATACAAATCTCCAGTTCGATTGTCTCATGCGTGACAGGTCCAGAAGACAAAGGTGATCCATCCACAGTTTCCATTTCAATTGGTGTGGATTTGGTCCTACTGGAAATATCATTATCACGTGTAAATTTTAAGTCCATAAAATTTCCTCCTGCTCCCGAATCCAACAGGGCAGAGCATTGTATTTTTTGGGTGCCCATTACAACCTGAATGGGGATTACAAAATGAGATGATGTGGTATGTATTTTGTCTATTTCTGGCGTTACTGATGAGATAGTCTGCAAGATGGAATCCGACTGCTGAGAAAGGTCCGTATTGCTGGCAGACCTGTTGTTGGTAAAGGCTATAGTCCTTTTGTTAGGACAGTTGATGGCATAGTGTCCAGGGTCCCCACAATAGAGGCAGAGATGTTCTGCACGTCGCCTCTCCTTCTCCTGTGCAGAGAGTGGTCTTCGGATGACGTCGATCTGCATCGGTTCAGACACAACTTGCGTCTTTTCTTGGTGGTCTGATGCTGAAAATGAGAAGCCAGGGCTATTCCCAAGTGCTCGCAGTCTCTCCTTTCTCCTTTCAGTAAGTCTCTGGTCAATCCGGATACATAGTTGAATAAAGTCCTCCAACTGGTCAGGGGTCTCAACCCTGGCAAGCTCGTCTTTCACTGGTTCTGATAACCCTCGTCGAAATTGACTTCTCTGGGCCGCTGGATTCCAGGTGGTGTCGGCCACCCAGCGACGGAACTCCGATGTATATTCCGCAACAGAGCGACGTCCTTGGCGCAAATTATGTAATTTGGTTTCTGCTGTGGCACAGCGGTTTGGGTCATCAAAAACTTGATTCATAGCTGCGATGAAAGCTTCCAGGTCATTAAGGAGGGCATAGTCCTTTTCTACATAAGGTGAAGCCCAAGCAAGAGCTTCATCCGTCAGGAGATTTATCATGAAAAAAACTTTCTTCCTCTCACTGGTAAAGGGAGCAGGTTGCATCTGGAAGTATATGCGGCATTGATTGAGGAATCCTCGGTACTGCTTGCGATCCCCACTGAACTTTGCAGGCAGCGGCAGCCGCGCATTTGATTCGGACCCTGAATTGCGCACGTCCAGTAGTTGTTTTTGTAGCTCAATTACTTCCTGTTGTATCGCCGTGAAATCAGTTTGTAACTTGGCATATTTTCCTTGAGAGTCCGTACAAAAACTTTGAAGCTCCGTAACTTGCCGTCTCAGGGTGTTCACAGCGGACTCCATTTTGGCGCGAGATTATTCTGTCAAGATCCCGTCTGGGTTGGAGCCGATGTTACTGCAAACACTAGGGGAAGCAGAGGCAGGTAGCGTAGTCAGATGGCAGCCGGAGGTCGGTACACAGGAAAGCAGTGTTTGTAGCAATGGATCAGGCGGATAACGTAGTCAGGTGGCAGCCGGAGGTCGGTACACAGGAGAGCAGTGTTTGTAGCAATGGATCAGGCGGAGAGCGTAGTCAGAAGGCAGGCCGAGGTCGGTTCACAGGAGAGCAGTGTTTGTAGCAATGGATCAGGCGGAGAGCGTAGTCAGAAGGCAGGCCGAGGTCGGTTCACAGGAGAGCAGTGTTTGTAGCAATGGATCAGGCGGAGAGCGTAGTCAGAAGGCAGGCCGAGGTCAGTTCACAGGAGAGCAGTGTTTGTAGCAATGGATCAGCAGGAAACGCTTGACTAAAGGCTTGGAGCTCAATAATCTCGCAATGACACACCCACAGGGCCAGGTTTATATAGGGTGTGTAATTGGCAATCAGAGGCCCAATCAAGAGAGCACTAGGTGTAGCCAATCAGGAAGAACAGTCAATGGTATCTGGGTTCAGCAAGGAACTTTGCAGCCAGCAGAATAGCTCAGATGGTAGAGCTGCTGGCCAGTGGACAAGAGGTACTGGGTTCGACTCCTGACATAAGCGCTGCACGGTGCCTAATTACCCGATATGTAACTTGGATACCGGCTCCCAGCTTCTGCTGTAGAGCCCTAGGAGCCGGTATCCAGGGTACATATCGGGTAACTAGGGCTGCGCAGCGCTTAGTTACCCAATGTGTACATTGGATACCAGCGTGCTCGCTGGTAGTGATCGCTGGTGAGTCTGCCCATGTGACAGCTCACCAGCGATCTGCTAACGTTGTCCCAGCGATCCCATCCACGTCATTTGTTGGTGGGATCGCTGGGACATTGAAGAGTGCGACGGGACCCTTACAGACTATTTATACCCTAATCCCTTAGCTATTGGTGCAGTTTCAACAACTGGTAATCCAATCACTAACAAACGTACCATTTCACAAACTGAAATCCAAACACCATTAACCTTTTTCTATTTTTGGATCTTATGACACGTACGATTGAATATTATGTCTGTGAGATCCAAAATATTTAATAGCCTCGCAACCAACCAACATTTTTCATAGTAAATGCTGGTTTGTGAAACCTATAGTTTAGTGTTCAATTAGAAATTTGTATTCACTTGGGATGAGCGAACTTGCTCTGTGATGATTAGGTATCACTCAAGTATGAGGGTGCTCAGATGTGCTCAGAACTCGAATCCCCGCCCCGCATTTTTTGATGCCTGTTACACAGCCAATAAGCAAGTGGGGATTGCATGCCTGTCACTGTAATGCTGTAGCCATCTAGGTTGTTGCATTACTGTGATTGGCTGGCCCTGTGACATCATCAGAGGTTATAAAAGGACAGGTGCCATATCTCATCACACTGATGCCATTGCACAGCTCTGTGACAGTTCATATTGAATGGAGAGAGTCAGGGGTGGGATTCAGCCGGTTCTCCCCAGTTCGATGGAACCGCTTGTTAAAAAAGTAGCCGGTTCCCCGAACCGGGGAGATTCAGGGCCGCGATCCAGTACTGGCCCCACTGCCCCAGCACATGTACAGGGCCGGCCGCACAGCAAATTGTGTGCGGCCTTGCCTGCTGTACTGTGACGCGGCCGGCAGCAGACACAGCCGACCGCGTCACACTGTATGGGGCTGGGAGCTGTGCACAGCCGTCACCTTGATGGCTGTGCGCAGCTCCTTCTTCCTGGCTAAATGCTAGACTGTCTGCGCTCCTTCCAGGTGTGACGTCATTTCTGGAGGCGCGTTATACCAGGAGGGGGCGTGTTCTGCCAAAGCCAGGAAGAGAAGCGTCCATTCGTCTCTGCAGTCTGATTCCGGCGTCTGTAGCTGCAGGAGGGAAATCACAGGTCAGAGTCCTCAGTGACATCAAGGAGGATTTATTAACGGATTGGGGGCTGATACTTGGGGCTGTATAGTGGGGTTTCAGGGGATGATTGCACACTGTGTGGGGTCTGTGTGTGCTCCTAGGGGGTTCTGCACACTTGTGGAGTCTGTGTGTGCTCCTAGGAGGTTCTGCACGCTTGTGAGGTCTGTGTGTGCTCCTGGGGGGTTATGCACACTTGTGGGGGTCTGTGTGTGCTCCTAGGGGGTTCTGCACACTTGTGGGGTCTGTGTGTGATCCTGGGGGCTTATGCACACTTGTGGGGTCTGTGTGTGCTCCTAGGGGGTTCTGCACACTTGTGGGGGTCTGTGTGTGCTCCTAGGGGGTTCTGCACACTTGTGGGGGTCTGTGTGTGCTCCTAGGGGGTTCTGCACACTTGTGGGGGTCTGTGTGTGCTCCTGGGGGGTTATGCACACTTGTGGGGGTCTGTGTGTGCTCCTGGGGGCTTATGCACACTTGTGGGGTCTGTGTGTGCTCCTGGGGGGTTCTGCACACTTGTGGGGTCTGTGTGTGCTCCTAGGGGGTTCTGCACATTTGTGGGGTCTGTGTGTGCTCCTGGGGGGTTCTGCACACTTGTGGGGTCTGTGTGTGCTCCTAGGGGGTTCTGCACACTTGTGGGGTCTGTGTGTGCTCCTGGGGGGTTCTGCACACTTGTGGGGTCTGTGTGTGCTCCTAGGGGTTTATTGCACACTTGTGGGGTCTGTGTGTGCTCCTAGAGGTTTGTATATGTTTGAGGTGCGTGTAAATGGGTGTGGCTTAAAATTGGGTGTGGTTTAAAAATGGGTGTGGTTTTCCACAGAACCTGTTGTTAAAAATTTGAATCCCACCCCTGGAGAGAGTGCTTGTTTAGGCCTGTGTGTGCACAGTATAATCAGAGGCCTGTAGTGTTGATACTGGTGCTGAAGTTGTGCCGTCATGCTAACACCTCCTCTAATGGCTAATTGTTTGCTTTACTGTTTGTATCACATATAGTAATGAGCGAACGTGCTCAGTAATGCTCGTTACTTGCCTGAGCATCGCCGTACTCGTGGTACCTGGTGAGCATTTCCTTGTTTGCTTGACATGAGTTCAAGTCCACGCCCTGCACTTTTGGTGCTCTTTAGAGTGCCAATCAACATGCTGGGATTGTCTGCCACACACTGTAATGCTGCAGCCATCTTTGCTGTGGTATTACAGTGATTGGAGACCTGGCGCCGCCATGCTCATCACAGTCTGCTCCGGAACCAGCGAGTGTAGGGAGAGCTGCTACCGAGATAGCGTCAGATTTGGGGGTTTAGAAGCTAGTGTGGGTATACCATCAAAGAATACACAAATCCAGATTAATCGACAGTCCTTCTAAGGACTAATTACGGGGTATATAGATTGCAGTGCTAGGTAGGCAGGGAGTGTATGTGCGTATTCACATATCAGTGCAAGGCATGCACACACTGTATGTGGGTATATAGATCTCAGTAGCAGACAGGCATTGTATGTGGCATACTTCATTGCATACATCAAGAGGATCCATTCCATTACTGTCTGCTGCTGCCTATAGCATATATTGACCATATCTACACAGCCCTAGGTGTAAGTGGGCAGCAATTTTTTTTTTCATCTTTATCCTGATTATTTTATTCCAAAGCAATCCAGAACCCCTTTTTTTACTTCATTTGCTTGTTGATACTGCAGACTACAGCCAGATCCTTTTGTAGTACAGCGTGAAAATCCAGCAATTTTAAATGGGTTTGCCTGTCCCAGGAATGACATCTGAGTGCGCAGAAAAATCCGCCATTTTTGTTGTACTGTAGAACTTTTTTGGAGTGTCTTTTTGACATAATTTTGCTGCCAAAAAAATATTTAGCAACAGTGCAAATATTTTACACTGTGTTTTGTCCGCCACACGGATCGCACATTATTGTGCTCAAAATTTTCCCATTTCAGGACTCCATAGAATTTTTTTTGTTGTGTCATAGCCTACTTATTGACACAATTTTGCTGGCCAAAAAAAAAATACAGGGAAGATATTTGAAAGTTGTCTATCTCTGTCAGACTCCTAATCTATCTGTGGACTACAAATTGTGGCATTTCAGACTTACATTCACCTTTTTTGCTAAGTTTTACACTAGTTCTATGGACTATATTGCGGTAAAACATTAAAAAATACAGGCCACATATTGAACAGTGTGGTATCGCCATCAGACGCCTGATCTAGCTGCGGGATACAAATTGTTGCATTTCAGGCCTCCATTTCACGGTTTTTCTTGTGTCTTACCCTAGTTATTGACACCAGTTTGCTTAAAAAGAATAAAAGTACAGTCCAGATATTTTAAAGTGTGTTTTTCACGCACACGGATCACATCTAAGTTTTCTCCCAATTCAGCCATTTGTAGTGGACGTGGAAAATATTGTAGTCCATTCAAAATGGACAAGGTGCATGACAAGGGATGGGGAAGTGGACGTGATGGTGATGGTGGATGCAGAGTCCGAGGTCTTAGGCAAGCTGAACTTATGGCACAACAAATACCCACATCTTCTCGCATGAGCTTCCTGTCCTTATTCCTAGATGACAGCACTATTGAAACCAGAGCAGTGTCAAAAGGCAGTTTGTTGGATAGAGGATAATGTTTCCTTTCACTTAGCCACCACCACCAGCACACTGTTTTCTACACAGTCAAATCTGAGTAGTCAGGACCGCATATTCCCCACCCTGATCCTCCTTCCTCCTGCCATGCAGAGTGCCCGGAGACAACTTATCCCACACTTGTTCACTCCAAAGAGATCTTCATTGATTCGGGCCTCTTGCCCGGTCCACTTGAAGCAGGGCAAATTGAGATCGCATGTAGTGATGCCCGAATATTTGAGCAGCCACGTTCACACGAAGGGGAAGGTGGGAACGTGTCACAACAGGTGGATGATGATGAGACACAATTGCCAGAAAGTCAGGAGGAGGACCAGGGTGCGGAAGTGGAAGAGGAGGTGGTGGATGATATTGTAACTGACCCAACCTGGCAAGACAAAATGCATAGCTAGGACAGCAGCATACAGGGGGGTGGGGTAGCACCACAACAAGCAGGAAAAAGCACCATTGTGGATGCAGACAGAAGGTGGGCAACCGTTCCTCGTAACACCAACAATATGGAAATTGGCAGTACAACTGTTAGGTCTTCCCGAGTTTGGTTGTTTTTTAAAGACTCTGCCGATAACCTCAAACAGGCCATTTGCACCACCTGCCATGCTCGCATCAGCAGGTATAGCAAAACTATCAGCCTCACTACCACCAGCATGATCAGGCACATGGCAGGAAAACACCTGCCTTTGTGGGCCAAACCCCAGGCTCCAGGAACACTGCCTGCGAGTGATACTACTGCTTCTTCTACTGTTGTGCGTGGAAGCCAATCCCCTATCCATCGTGCCTGCAACGATGCCTCCTACCCTGCACCTGTCACTGAACACACTCAGCTAGCACCATCATCAAGCACACCCATGTCCTTTTTCCAGCACAGCCTTCAGTTGTCCATACCCCAGTCATTGGAACACAAGCGGAAATACGCAGCTAACGCCCCTCAGGCCACAGAACTAAATTCACACATTTCTTATCTGCTTGCACTCAAAATATTGCCTTTTAGACTGGTGGAGAAGGAAGAATTCCACAACTTGATGGTGGCATCCATCTCAAGGTGCTCGGTCCCCAGTCTCCACTATTTTTCCGGTGCTCCATCCCAGCATTACACAAGCACGTGTCCCACAACATTACCCGTGCCCTCAACAATGCTGTTATTGGTAAAGTCCACCTAACCATGGACACATGGACAAGTGCTTGTGGGCAGGGATGGTAAATCTCGCTGATGGTTAATGTAGTGGAAGCCGGTACCCAGCCAGACCTGGTGATGGATCACGTCCTCCCAACGATGAGGATTGTGGGCTCTACGTCAATCAGTGTTGCCCTAAAAGTTTACAGATCCTGCACCTCCTCCTCTTCAGGCTTCATCTCCAAAATAACCACATCCATCACAAGTTGGAAGCACAGCAGCATTGCCTCGGCAAGCGGCAACAGGCTGTGCTAAAGCTAAAATGCTTAGGTGACAAACCGCACAATGCTGAAGAGTTGTGGACAGCTATGAAAGAGCAGACTGATTTGTGGCTGACACTGCTGAACCGAAAGACAGGCATTGTCGTGTGTGAAAATGGCCGGAATCTGGTGGCGGATCTGAGGCGAGGCCAGGTCACACATGTACCATTCCTGGCCCATGTGCTTAGTCTCGTGTTTCAGCGGTTTTTCAAAACCTGCCCAGAGCTGCTGGATCTGCTTGTCAAAATACGCCGCCTGTGGGCCATTTTAGAAATTCAGCTACAGCTTCAGCCGCTTTGCCATGCTTCAGCAGTGTTTGCAGCTTCCGACTCACCGACTGCTGTGTGATGTCCCCAAGCATTGGAACTCTACATTGCATAAGTTTTGAAAGGATTTGTGACCAGAAGAGGGCAGTTGTTTACTACTAGCATCAACAAGGCCGTCAGTATTCAGTTCAGACTCCACACATAAGACTACAAGGAGAACGTTCAATCTCTTCTTCCAGAGGCAGATAGATGTACTAAAATGTTGCTGTACGAGAGGGCCACTGTTGCAGACTAATTAAAAAAATTCCCATCTGAAAATGCTGGCAGGAAGAGGTCACAGTTCGTTGGACAACAAAGGAGTAGAGACAAGAGAGACACAACTCCAATCCAGTAGAGGCCGAGTAACACTGGCAAACTTCTGGAAGAGTTTTCTCAGACCCTCCCATTACACTGGCCCAGAAGCACTGGGTACTCTCACAAAGAATGCAAAGTTTGGGAAAATGCTGAGGGAGTACCTTACTGACTGTACCAACGTCCTCAATGATTCCTCTGTGCCTTTTAATTATTGGGTATCCAGCTGCACACGATGCATGAACTGGCTCGCTACGCCTTGGAGGTCCTGGCCTTCCCTGCCGCTAGCATTTGTCAGAGCGGATTTTTAGTGCCGCTGGTGGAATTATAACTGATAAGCGCATCCGCTTGTAAACCGAAAATGCTGACAGGCTGACTCTTATAGATATAAACAAGGGCAGGATTGGGCCACACTTCTCTACACCACAGAATGATAACAGCAAAACATAACCTCCAGTACAGTGTCTTCTTTTGGGATGTGTATTCACATGCACCTCTTTACAGCCACACATGGAAATACGCTTCCTGATTGTGGCTATTTGGTGTTATCTTCCTCTTTCTCCTCATCCTCATCATCCACCACCACTAGATCACCATGTTGACCGTGGTCCGTGATACAACAGCCAACTTATTGTGCAAAAGGGTGTTTAGGATGACCTTTAAAAAAATTTTTACACAGTATGTTGATGTGTACCCACCAAGGGGAAATGTTTGTCAGTCCATACATATATTGTATGGGGAATGGATTCCAAGTATAGAAGACTCACTCCTTTAAACTGGGAATACATTTTTCGGAGGCCATCCTCCATGTGTATTCAGACACCACCACTATAACACGAGTGTGACCGTGTTCCGTGATGCAACAACCACTATATTTTTTTGTGAGGGTGTTTATGATGGCTGAAAAAAAATATTTACACAGTAAGTTGATGTGTACAACCCAGGGGAAAATGTTGGTCTGCCCATACACTTAGTGTATGAGCATTCGAAGTATAGGAGACCCGCACATTTAAACTGGTAAGACATTTTTTGGAGGCCTTCCTCCACATCTCTTCTGACATCACCAGTAGATCACTAGGGTGAATGTATTCCGTGATGCAACAGCCACGTAATTTTTTTGAAGGGTGTTTATGATGCCCGTAACAAAAATGTTTACACAGTATGTTGATTTGTACCCCCCAAGGGGGAATTGTTTGTCAGCCCATACACTTAAGGTACTGCCACACTAAGCTATCCCGCTAGCGATCTCGTTAGCGTTGCATACTAATGAGATCGCTAGCGGGATTGTTTCTATATCGCTAAATGCTGCCACATTTAGCGATATAGTTAACGACGCTATCGCCGTTAGCGATCTTCTTAACGACTTTAGCGGTACAAAAGTACCGCTAAATCGCTAAGAAAAGGTGCCACACAGCGATTAGATACTTACCCAGCGGGAGCGCCGACGAGAAAATAGGGTCCGGAGCGATTCCAGCGACGAGCGAGATCACAGCAGGAAGCTCGTCGCTGGAAGCTGCCGCACTGAACAATATCGCTAACGGGATCGCTAAATAGTGACGTTTTTTAGCGATCCCGTTAGCGATATTGTTTAGTGTGGCATACCCTTTACTGTATGGTTATTGCAAGTATAGGAGACACGCTCCTTTGTAATGGAAACAGATTTTTAGGTGGCCTCCAAGTCTCTTCCAAAGGGTATTGTGGTGCGTCCAAATTTGGGGCAGGCCTTGTATTCACTGCATACAGTAGGCAAACAGTATGGGAGACTCACTTCCTAATAATGTGAAGTTTGTTGATTGTTCATCTTCAACAATGCAATTCTACACTGCCAGTTCTTCAGCCTCAACAACGCAATGCTACAATTCAGGGTCTTCAGCTTCAACATTACAATTCTACACTGCTGGTTCTTTAAGCTCACAAATGCAATTCACCAATGCAGATTTTTCAGTCTCAAAACTACAATTATCCACTGCCGTGTCGTCAGCCTCATCATCACTGCAATTCTCCACTGCACGTTCTTCAGGCTCACCACTGCAATTCACCGATGCTGCTTCTTCAGCCTCAACATTGCAATTCTCCACTGCTGGTTCTTAAGGTTCAACATTGAAATGCTCCTCTGCTGGTTGCTCTTCCTCAACACTGCAATGCTACAATGCAGTTTCTTTGGGATCAACACTGCAATGCTCCACTGCTGTGTTCAGTCTCCACACTGCAATGCTCCACTGTCAAGTCTTCATCCTCAACACTGCAATTCTCCACTGCCGCATTTTCAGACTCAACATTGCAGTTCTCCACTGCAGGTTCTTCAGGCTCAACACTGAAATGCTCCACTGTCAGGTGTTCAGTCTAAACAATGCAATGCTCCAATGCTGGTTATTCAGGCTCAACACTGAAATGCTCCACTGCTGAGTGTTCATCCTCAACACTGCAATTCTCCACTGCCAGGTCTTCAGCCTCAACACTGTAATGCTTCAATGCAAGTTGTTCAGCCTCAACACTGCAATAATCCAACACTGGTTATTCAGGCTCAACACTGAAATGCTCCACTGCTGGGTGTTCTTCCTCAACACTGCAATACTACAATAAAGGTTCTTCATCCTCAACACTCCAATGCTCTAATGCTGTGTGTTCATCCTCAACACTGCAATGCTCCACTGCTGTGTGTTCATCCTCAACACTGCAATTCTCCACTGCCGCGTCATCAGCCTCAACACTACAATTGTCCACTTCCGGTTCTTCTGGCTCAACACTGAAATGCTCCACTGCCTGGTGTTCAGCCTAAACACTGTAATTCTCCAATGCAGGTTTTTCAGCCTCAACACTGCAATAATACAATACTGGTTGTTCAGGCTCAACACTGAAATGCTCCACTGCTGGGTGTTCTTCCTCAACAATGCAATGCTACAATAAAGGTTCTTCAGCCTCAACAATGCAATGCTCCACTGCTGGGTCTTTAGCCTCAACACTGTAATTGTCCACTGCAGTTTCTTCAGGCTCACCACTGCAATTTATCAGTGCAGGTGTAAGGTTCTTTGTCTCTTTTGACATGTTCCTTGAAACTCAGTTTTCCGTCGGCCATTTTGCTTTCTGTCTTTCTGCAGCTCTTGCCCTCAGTTAATATGGAGTTTCCAGTTTTCATGTTCCCGCCCTGATTCTCTCCCTCTTGCTTCTTAAGCAGCCTCAGCTGAACAATCAGTGCTCCTGAATCAAGCCTCAGTCAGCCTGTGACCTGACTCCTGGAAACCTAGGATTTTGGACTCCAGCTATTTCCTACTGAGGAACTTTGGAACACTTTTGGACTTTGGAAACCTGCTGTCTGGTGAATCCATGTTTGCAGAGGAATTACGGTACAGAGAAGAGATCCTGAACCTGCTTGGAGAGTTATTGTAGAGCTTGAAGTTACTCTGGCCTGCTGTGTTCTCCTGCCTCTGTTCCTGCAAACTGTGTGACCTTTTCTGCATGCTTGTATGAAGTAATACAAGTCATTTCATATCAACCTATGTCTCATGTGTTTTCCTCGCACCCAAGCACAAGACGCTATAGGAACTGTACACTATACATGACAAGATTCAGGAGCCAATGTTTAGTGTCTGCTGGGTCTGGGAAAGCCGTGTCTGCTGTGACTGTGGATATCAGATGTCCGTTTAATACCTTCTGTGATGACAGTGGTTGTGACTTCTCACAACCATTCCAGGTGAGCGCATTCCCTTAAATGTTACTCTGGAGTGTTACCACAGGTAAACACTATTGTTTTTTTTTTTTTTCCTTTCCTCTTCTCCTTCCAGCACTTCTGCCTTAAAAGATCTGGAAGATGGAGGCCCGCATAAAGGAGCTTTGCGGAGTGACTGATGCAATCCTTGCAGATATACAGACTATAAAGACCCGTTTTGCAAGCCTACAGGACCTCACTAATCATAATTTGCAAGTGTTTGGACAAACTACTCAGGAATTACGAGCCAGGATTGAGGCTCTAGAGGAACGAGCCCAGGCTCCTGCCATAACCCCGAGTTCTGGCATCCCCAAGTTACCTCCTTTTCGTTTTGGCGGTGAACGTGAGAAATTCAGGGGATTTATTAACCAATGCAATCTATTTTTCTCTGCACATGCTTCACAATTTCCCACTGAACGATCCAAAGTGCTTACTATAATCATGTTGCTTACCAATAAGGCTTTGATGTGGGCAAACCCTCTGATTGAGACTGAGGATGATTGTTTGAATCACCTTGATGCTTTTATTTCAGCCATGGGGCAGGTGTTTGATGACCCCAATCGAGGTGCAACAGCTGAAGCAGCCATGTTAACTTTGCGCCAAGGTAAGCGTTCAGTAGCCGAATATGCCTTGAATTTCAGGAGATGGGCTCTTGATACCACTTGGGACACTTCCGCCAAAAAATCTATTTTTCGGAAAGGGTTGTCTCCACTGATTAAGGATGAACTTGCTCGTGCTGACCCTCCCACTGTGTTAGGTGACTTTATTAACTATTGTATCCGTATTGATGCTCGTCTGACTGAACGCAGACAAGAGAGATGGTTCGAAAATAATCGCACTAACCTTTTCCTACCTCCCTCCTCAGCTAAGGAACCTTTGAGTAGGATCACAAGGGAACCAGAACCTGAACCCATGCAGGTGGACTCTTTACAAAGACGGGTTAGTGATGCACGCAAAGAACATCGTATAAAGGAAAATCTATGTTTTTACTGTGGTAAGTCAGGGCACTTCATTATAAACTGCCCCAGCCGTTCTCGTAAGACTACTGCAGCAGTCATTCACTGTGAGTGTTGCGAGAGGAGCTCTGTCATGTCCGAGCCTCAGACTCCAGAGAGATCTGCTGCAAGAGATCTTGATTTTTCGGACTTAAACTCTGTTAGTTCTGGGGACAATGACGGTATAAACGCTGCAATTTTTCAAGTTTCCTCAGCGGTGTCCCAGCTGAGTTGTAAAAGAAATAATTCTCATTGCTTCCTTTCCATCAAACTCTGGGTGGACTCAGTCTGGGTGTCTAGCTTTGCTATGATCGACTCAGGAGCAAGTGGAAATTTTATGGATATCTCCTTTGCTCTGAAACAGGGGATACGTTCAGTGAAGAAGGCTACTCCAGTACAGATGGAGACTGTGGATGGCTCCCTGCTGACCTATGGACCAGTGAATCAGGAAACAGAGCCTTTGAGGGTCCTTATGGGTAAAGCTCATCAGGAGAAAATGTCTTTTATGCTTATCTCTTCTCCCAACTTTCCCATTATTCTAGGGCTACCATGGCTGCAGGCGCAGAATCCTACGATTAACTGGGAGACCAAGGAATTACACTTTCCGGAGAAACAGATGAGTCAAGGAGTTTCAGCTTGCTCTGTTCCTAAAGGAACCATGTCAGTCCCTGAACTACCAGCTGTATACCAGGACTATGTGGATTTATGTGACAAGAAGAACGCTGATCAGCTTCCTCCTCACCGTCCATATGATTGTCCAATCGAATTATTGCCTGGAGCCGAGATACCTTTTGGTAAGATCTACCCCCGAGTGGGGCCCGAGCTAAAAGCTTTGAAGGACTACATAGATGAAAATCTAGCCAAAGGCTTCATACGCCCCTCTTCATCTCCCGCAGGTGCACCCATCTTCTTTGTGAAGAAGAAAGATGGATCTCTGAGACCCTGCATAGACTATAGGGAACTCAATAAGGTTACTATTAGAAACCGTTATCCATTGCCTTTAATCCCTGAGTTGTTGGAGAGAGTGCGGCACGCCAAAATTTTCTCTAAACTGGATCTCCGTGGGGCCTATAACTTGGTCCGTATTAGACGTGGGGATGAATGGAAGACTGCATTCAGGTCACGCTATGGACACTTCGAATATCTAGTTATGCCTTTTGGTCTGAGTACCGCCCCAGCCACTTTCCAACACTTGGTGAATGACATCTTCAGGGATCTCCTAGATACATTTGTGGTGATTTATCTGGATGATATTCTAATTTTTTCTAACTCCACAGAGGAACATCATGGACATGTGAGAATGGTCTTAGAACGCCTAAGACAAAACCATCTCTACATCAAACTTGAAAAGTGTGAATTCCATAGGACCAAAATTCAATTTCTGGGGTATGTACTATCTACGCAAGGGATTAGTATGGATGGAAGCAAGACCCAAGCCATCAAGGATTGGCCAATTCCTAGAAATGTGAAGGAGGTGCAGCGCTTCATCGGGTTTGCCAACTTCTATAGACGTTTCATTAGGAATTTCTCTGAGGTAGTGTCACCTATCACCCAACTTACCCGGAAACAGTCTAGGTTCTCCTGGACCCCGCAAGCTCAGGAAGCATTTTCCTGTTTAAAGGATAAATTTACCACCGCACCTATCTTAGTACATCCCAACCCCGAGCTTGCCTTCATAATAGAGATGGATGCTTCAGACTGTGCCGTTGGAGCTATACTCTCTCAGAGAACAGGTGAGAAGAATGTCTTGCATCCCTGTGCCTTCTTTTCCCAGCAGTTGTCTTCGGCTGAGAGGAACTACGATGTGGGCAATGGAGAATTGTTGGCCATTATTGCCGCCTTCAAGGAATGGAGACACCTTCTTCAGGGAGCTGCACAGCAAATAGTCGTCCTGACAGACCATCGTAACCTTGAATTTATCAGGTCGGCTAAGTGCCTGACTCCTCGCCAGGCTCGCTGGAATCTTTTCCTAAACCAATTTAATTTTGTAATTTCTTATAGACCAGGATCGCAAAATGGAAAGGCTGATGCACTCTCTAGGATTCATTCAGCAGAGACACGTCCACTTACTCCTCCTAAGACTATTCTTCCTGACTCTAGATTCCTGGGAGTGATTCATAATCAAGACCTACTTAAGGACATCAAGGAAGCATACCATGCGGATTCTTTGTTGGCTCAACCCCCAAGGGACGTAAGTCTTGTCTTTAAGAATGGTGTGTGGATTCAGGGACAACGTCTGTATATACCTGAAACAGTCAGATTGAGAGTATTGCAACTCATCCACGATTCCAAGATAGCCGGGCATAGGGGAATTCTAAAGACACAAGAATTTCTTTCTCGTTTCTTTGGTGGCCCACTTACAGGAATGATGTTTTAAACTATGTCACTTCATGTGAAGTCTGTGCAAGATGCAAAACACCTCGCTCCTCACCAACTGGTCTGTTACAACCTCTTCCCATCCCGTCCCGCCCGTGGGGATCCATTTCTATGGACTTCATTGTGGAGTTACCAACCTCTCAAGGGAAGAACACCATTCTAGTGGTGGTTGATCGTCTAACAAAGGCAGCTCATTTTATCCCTTGTGTCGGCTTACCCACTGCAAAACAGACATCAGACTTGATGATTAAGAATGTGTTTCGCTTACATGGAGTACCGGATGAGGTCATTTCGGATCGAGGGGTGCAATTCACTTCAAGGTTTTGGCAAAATTTCTGTGCCGCATTGGACATTAAAGTAAACCTTTCTTCTGCTTTTCATCCCCAGACTAATGGACAGACAGAACGAACCAATCAGACCCTGGAGCAGTATCTCCGCTGCTTTATCTGCCACCTACAAGATGATTGGGTGGATCTACTTCCACTGGCTGAGTTCTCTTATAATAACTCTCAGAGCGCCTCCACTAAGCAGTCTCCTTTTTACTCCAATCTAGGTTATCATCCTAACATTCTTCCTCGATTTCCCATAGATACGCCCTTGCCGGCAGTGGCTGAAAGAATCACTCCTTTACAAAAGAATATGGATCTTCTAAAGGAAAATCTAGAATTGGCTCAGGAAAGGTACAAGAAAGCAGCAGATAAATTTCGTAAACCTGCACCAGCTTTCAAGGTAGGAGATTTGGTCTGGCTGTCAACCAGAAATCTTAAAATAAAGATTCCATCGTCTAAATTGGGACATAAGTACATTGGACCTTATAAGATCAGTAAGATTATAAGTGCTGTTGCTTGTCGTCTTCAACTGCCCAGAACTATGAGAATCCACCCTGTCTTTCATGTATCCCTACTAAAGGCTGCAACACCCAATACGTTTCCTGGACGCTCTTCTCCTTGCCCTGACCCAGTGCTGGTCGATGGTCAGGAAGAATTTATGGTGGAAAGGATTCTAGATTCCAGGTTGTACAGAAATCAGTTGCAATATTTGATTAAATGACAGGGCTACCCAGTGGAGGACAACTCATGGGAACCAGTCAATAATGTAAATGCTTCTCGCCTGCTCCGCCAGTTTCATCAGAGGTACCCTGACAAGCCTTGTCTGAGGTCAACCGGAGGTTGTCCTTAAGGGGGGAGTAATGTAAGGTTCTTTGTCTCTTTTGACATGTTCCTTGAAACTCAGTTTTCTGTCGGCCATTTTGCTTTCTGTCTTTCTGCAGCTCTTGCCCTCAGTTAATATGGAGTTTCCAGTTTTCATGTTCCCGCCCTGATTCTCTCCCTCTTGCTTCTTAAGCAGCCTCAGCTGAACAATCAGTGCTCCTGAATCAAGCCTCAGTCAGCCTGTGACCTGACTCCTGGAAACCTAGGATTTTGGACTCCAGCTATTTCCTACTGAGGAACTTTGGAACACTTTTGGACTTTGGAAACCTGCTGTCTGGTGAATCCATGTTTGCAGAGGAATTACGGTACAGAGAAGAGATCCTGAACCTGCTTGGAGAGTTATTGTAGAGCTTGAAGTTACTCTGGCCTGCTGTGTTCTCCTGCCTCTGTTCCTGCAAACTGTGTGACCTTTTCTGCATGCTTGTATGAAGTAATACAAGTCATTTCATATCAACCTATGTCTCATGTGTTTTCCTCGCACCCAAGCACAAGACGCTATAGGAACTGTACACTATACATGACAGCAGGTTCTTCAGCCTCAACAACGCATTTCTCCACTGCTGGTCCTTCAGCCTCAACACTGAAATTCTCCACTGCTGGTCCCTTAGCCTCAACACTGACATTGAACAATATAGGCTCTTCAAGCTCAAAAATGAAATGCTACACTGCCAGGTGTTCTTCAGCTTCAATACTGCAATTTTCCACTGTAGTTTCTTCAACCTCAACACTGAAATTCTCCACTGCAGTTTTCCAGACTCAATACTGACATTCTCCACTTCCAGGTCTTCATTCTCAACAACGACATTTTCCAATGCAGGTTCTTCAGGCTCAACAATTCACTGCATAGCCAAACAATATGGGAGTACCAAATTACTAGGAACAATGCTTTCAGGTGGCCATCCAGTACATTGGTGCAAAGGGTTATTATTGGGGTGCGGGTAACGTATGGGCAGGGCAGGCCTTGCATTCCACGCATAGGCAAACAGTATGGCAATACCAAAAAAAGCTTAATGGGAACTTTGCTTTAATGTGGCCATCCAGTACATTGGTTCAAAGGGTTATTGGGGTGCTTTTAACATATGGACAGGGCAGGCCTTGCATTCCATGCATAAGGAAACAGTATGGGAGTACCAAATAAATAATTGGAACTTTGGTTGCATGTGGTCAACCTTTACGTCTGTTCAAAGGGTTGTTGTTGTGAGCCCAAATTTTGGGCAGCCCTGCCACTCACTGCATATGCAATAACAGTGTAAGGGACCCACTGTTTAATAATGGGAGCAACAAAGCATAGCCGGCTGATGGCTCTCTAAGAATAGCGATGGCCGACTGCTGGCCCTATAAAAACAAACTTTGTGACTTTCAGAGTCCCTCCTTCATAAATGAAACAGCATGTGTCTGATTATGTGTCACACACCACATGGCCAAGTAATGTTGTACAGTCATGGCCAAAAGTTTTGAGAATGACACAAATATTAATTTTTACAAAGTCTACTGCTTCACTTTTTCTAATGGCAATTTGCATATACTCCAGAATGTTATAAAGAGTGATCAGCTTAACAGCAATTACTTGCAAAGTCAATATTTGGTTAGAAAATGAACTTTATCCCCCAAAACACATTTCAATATCATTGCAGCCGTGCCTTAAAAGGACCAACTAACCTCTTTTCAGTGATTGCTCCATTAACACAGGTGTGGGTATTGATGAGGACATGACTGGAGATCAATCTGTCATGATTAAGTAAGAATGATACCACTGGACACTTTAAAAGGAGGCTGGTGCTTGGCATCATTGTTTCTCTTCTGTTAACCATGGTTATCTCTAAAGAAACATGTGCAGTCATAATTGCAATGCACAAAAATGGCCTAACAGGGAAGAGTATCACAGCTAGAAAGATTGCACCTCAGTCAACAATCTATCGCATCATCAAGAACTTCAAGGAGAGAGGTTCCATTGTTGCCAAAAAGGCTTCAGGGCGCCCAAGAAAGACCAGCAAGTGCCAGGACCGTCTCTTAAAAGTGTTTCAGCTGCAGGATCAGGCTACCAGCAGTGCAGAGCTTGCTCAGGAATGGCAGCAGGCAGATGTGAGTGCATCTGCACGCACTGTGAGGCGGAGACTCTTGGAGCAAGGCCTGGTCTCAAGGAGGGCAGCAAAGAAGCCACTTCTCTCCAGAAAAAAACATCATGGACAGACTGATATTCTGCAAAAGGTACAGGCAGTGGACTGCTGAGGACTGGGGTAAAGTTATTTTCTCTGATGAATCCCCTTTTCGATTGTTTGGGACATCAGGAAAACGCCTCATTCGGAGAAGACAAGGTGAGCGCTACCACCAGTCTTGTCTCATGCCAACTGTTAAGCATCCTGAAACCATTCATGTGTGGGGTTGCTTCTCAGCCAAGGGAATCGGCTCTCTCACAGTCTTGCCTAAAAACACAGCCATGAATAAAGAATGGTACCAGAATGTCCTCCAAGAGCAACTTCTCCCAACCCTCCAAGAGCAGTTTGGCGATCAACAATGCCTTTTCCAGCATGATGGAGCACCTTGCCATAAAGCAAAGGTGATAACTAAATGGCTCAGGGAACAAAACATAGAGATTTTGGGTCCATGGCCTGGAAACTCCCCAGATCTTAATCCCATTGAGAACTTGTGGTCAATCATTAAGAGACGGGTGGACAAACAAAAACCTAAAAATTCTGACAAAATGAAAGCATTGATTGTGCAAGAATGGACTGCTATCAGTCAGGATTTGGTCCAGAAGTTGATTGAGAGCGTGCCAGGGAGAATTGCAGAGATCCTGAAGAAGAAGGGTCAACACTGCAAATATTGACTTGCTGCATTAACTCTTTCTAACTGTCAATATAAGCTTTTGTTACTCATATGTTTGCAATTATTATATTTCTGTCTGTGATAAAAACATCTGTCAAACACACATAAAAACCAGAGGGCAGCAGATCATGTGAAAATATAATATTTGTGTCATTCTCAAAACTTTTGGCCATGACTGTACAGTGTTAAAATGACATTTCCCAGTGAATGCATTTGTCTTGGTTGAAAGTAATGGTTAATGTTGAAAAAACCATCAAAAACGCTAGTAACAGCCCAAATGGTGGTGGAACATTTTTGTTTCGATTTATTTGTTTTGCCTTACATACAAATCAGTACCCTGGAAAGGATGTTCCTTAACATATTTCCCAGGAAAATCAATTTTGGTATCATTTTTGTATGTTTTATTGTACGTCTGTAAAAGTAGAGTAATACTCTGAAAATATTGTTCACAGCTGTGACCTTGGTGTCAGAAGTGCTTCCAGGGGTATTCCCCATGATGTTCGCGTGTCATTTGAGCACTGTCTCCATCAATTTAAGACATTTTTAGACCGTAAAAGGACCCCTGGGGTGGGGTCGTGGCAAAAATGCTCGGTTTTCCCATAGACTTACATTGGGCTCGTTGCTCGGGTCGAGCACCCAAGCATTCCAATTTGCTCGACCTGAGCAACGAGCACCCGAGTATTTTAGTGCTTGCTCATCATTAATGTTGATGATGACTATACAAGAATGATGAGGATTTGAAAACATATACTATCCTAAGGACAAATCCAACAGAAAGGTATTTAAGGGAATTATCTATCCTCTTGAAGGTGGCTTGTGAAAATAACCTAATATCAGAGGATGGATTTTAAAGTATATGTAATAGCTATCCTACCACAACAACCTTCTATGCCTTGCTAAAGGTGGGTGCATAAAGAAATCAGTCCAAAATGAGGAAGACCCATAGTTTTGGGAATAATTCATTAACCGAGGTTGCCAGCTGGTACCTTGATGAAGTACTACCTCCCTTTGTTCATACTTTACCATCTTACATTTGAGATACCAAAGATATGGCCCTCAAATCATAGGATCCTAATGTTTGTGATACTACTATACTTACCAGTTTGGTTATTGATGCACTGTTCATCAATACAGAAAACGAATTAGGGATTAAGGTGGTTTAAAATTTCCTTTAGACTAAAAGTAGGCAATTCAAGCCAAATACTTATTTTCTTTGCGCACTTTTACATTTTGTACTCACTCACAATTATTTTACCTTTAGCGGTGCCTTCTTTCATCAGATAAGGGGCACCTGTTATGTTTTGGTAGCTGAGGAGGCAGGAGCAAAAAACCGCATAGGCAGCCTGACACCAGAGAGGTTGGAAACTAATAGTTTGCAGACCCCTAAACTAACCACACAACTAGAAGCAGCCCTGGAACTTACCTACGGTGGTCCTAGACGCCTAAGCACAGCAGGAGAGATAGCTTTCCCTGAAGATGGAAAGAGGAAAGCTGACTGCCCCAGAGTAGACCACAAAAGATTATGGAAGCCCCCAAACATATAATGGCTGTTAGACAAGATGAAAACACAAACACAGACAGAAAGTAGATTGAGCAAACGCTGGGGCCCAAAACTGTCTAGATAGGATAGTACAGGAGAGAATACTGTCTGCACCCCTGAAAAACCCTAGGAAAAATTCCAACACTTCTGAATCCAAAAACACTGAGACCACAGGGTCTCGACCACCTATATCAGATCTCTGGTGTGGACACGTAGCTACCCAGCAGCAAGATATCACAAGAACTGAGCAAATGAACAAATACAAATAACAAATGGAGACCAGCCCAAGCCCGCCAAAGGGGACCCGGCTGAATACAAAGAGCAATGCAGCATAAAGCAAGGAATTCAAACCACAGTAAAAAAAAACTGAAAGAGACTTATCTGAAAGCAAGCAGGAGACAGCAGGAAAGCAAGCTGAATTCCAACCTAGACCAGGAAGCACAATTGATTACCGCCGAGGATCATGGGAGTCCAGCTCACTTATATCAGGCCAGTCATTACTGTTGTGAATACGTTGGAGGCGACTTTGGAGCTGGGGCTCCCTCCGGTGGTTGCTGAGGGTAATGAACCAATTGCGGAATGGCTTTCAGCTGGGTCTGAATGGTCTGATATAAGTGACCTGAACTCCCAGCAGCCTTGCCGGTAATCATTTGTTCTTCAGGTCTTGCTTGGAGCTCAGCTTGCATTCCTGCTTTCATTCAGATAAGTGATTTGCTGTTTTTTTTCCTCTGGTTGGATTTTCTTTGCTTGTTTGCTGCTTTGCAGTAGACTTCAGCCTGGTCCCCTTTTGGGGCCTGGTGCTGCAATTGTGCTCAGTTTGTGTTTGCACTTTTGCTCTGTACCTGTGTCACTTTTTATTTGCTGAATTGTTGTATGTTACACCAGAGATCTGATTTAGGTGGTGGAGATCGTGTGATCTCAGGTTTTTTGTTAATCAGAAGTGTTGGTATTTTTGTCAGGGTTTTTTTAGGCTGCAGTCAGAATTCTTTCCTATACTTTTCTATCTAGACAGTATTGGGCCCCAGCGTTTGCTCATTCTATTTTCTGTCTGTGTTCGTATTTTCATCTTGTCTAACCGCCATTACATGTTTGGGGCTTCCTATTTCTTTGAGGGTTCTGCTACGGGGCAGTTAGTTTTCATCTTTCTGCCTTTAGGTGTAGCTATCTCTCCGGCTGTGACGAGGCGTCAAGGATCACCGTAGGTACGCTCCACGGCTACTTCTAGTGTTGCAGTTAGTTTAGGGTCCTGCAACCCAATAGTTTCCAGCCTCTCTGGTGTATTGTTACTTTGGCTATTTTTGCTATTTCTCCTCAGCTACCGAAACATAACACATTACCACCTGACCACCACTCGTTATTTACAGGTGTAGGGCTCTTGGTATTCAACATTGGTTCAATACCCTCAGCAACCACCAGAGGGAGCCTCAGCTCCGAAGTCGTCTCCAAAATGTTCACAACAGGCACAACTATCGGTAAATCTTGTGCACCTACTTTTGCCAATTTATTTTTAAGGTGGTTGAAAGGTAAATATATTTTCTGTGAGGATCTTAATTTTTACACGAGCCACATTTCTTTCTTGGTAGATACATTGATGATGTATTAATTTTATGGGATGTGTTGCACGAATATTTTGTAGTTTGTAGCTATTTTAAATAACAACAAAATTGGGAAAGCATTTCACCAAAGAAATTGGGCAGAAAAATATTAATGTTCTTGTTTTGACTGATATGACTATAGCTCTTGATTGACAAAGGAACATCCATACTAATATTTATAGGAAAACTGCTTCAACTAATAATCTTCATTGGGAAAACTGTCACCCTCTATCCTTAAAAACTGGAATACCAGTTGGACAGTACCTAAGGACAAGGCTAAATTGTTGATGAAATGATATTCTCTTTGGAAGGATTACATACCCTGGAAGGATTTTTGTTTTCTTGGCCTTTTTTCAGAGAATATGAATAGAAATTAGCGACTTTGCCTTTTTTAGGGTCGAGTCGGGTTTCATGAAACCAGACGTTCTCAAAAGTCGTGTTGAACTAAATCGTCCGTCTATTGGAAAAAGTCGGAGGTTCGACTGAAACACGAAACCCAATGCAAGTCAATGGGGAAGCAAAGTCGGCAGGGAGTGGAGGACAGTAAACACCTACAGTGCCCATTTCAATGCCAACTGCATCAATTCTTCTTATTTAAGCTTGTCAACCTTAATTTACTTTATAATAATGGTAACGCATTGAAAACTGGGGGTTATTTGGCTAAAGTTGTGTGGGGGGGGCAGGGCTGGCTCCAGGTTTTCGTGTACCCCGGGCCAAAGAGTGTCAGTGGGCCCCTTTAACACATACCACAATTCATGATGCTCCGATACGGAAGAGAAACATAGGTATAATACAATGACAAATACCATATATACCCATGTATAAGCCGAGATTTTCAGCCCATTTTTTAGGGCTGAAAGTCCCCCTCTCGGCTTATACGGCGGGTCATATACGGGGGTCGGGGGGGGAGGGGGAGCGGGGTGTCGGATTATACTCACCTCTCCGTGGCCGCGGTCTCTGCAGCCCCCCTGCTTCTCCCACGATCTCCGACTCCTTCCTGCAGCGGTCACATGGCACCGCTCATTAAAGTCATGAATATGCACATATTCATGACTTTAATGAGTGGTAGCACGTGACCGCTGCAGGACAGAAGCGCTGCGGAGAGCGCCGGGAGAGGAGGAGAGGCTGCAGGGACGCGCGGCGGAGGGGTGAGTATAGCGATATTTACCTGTCCCTCGGTCGACCGCAGCGCACTAATCCCTCGGTCCGACTCCTCTGTGTGTGAATGATGAGGCAGAGGGTGCGATGACGTCGTTAGTGTGCGCCCCGCCCCCTGCCTGATCATTCACACACAGAGGAGTCGGACCGAGGGATTAGTGCTCTGCGGTGGACCGAGGGACGGGTAAATATCTCAGGTGCCTGGGTCCTGAGCGAGCGGTGACACCCCCCGCCTGCTCAGGACACCGGTACCTGGCCCCCAGCGACGAGAGGTGAGTATGTCATATTTTTTTTTTTTGCAGCAGCATATGAGGCCTATACTATGGGGCATAATTGTGCAGCATATGGGGGCATAATCTGGAGCATATGGGAGCGTATGGGGGCATAAGCTGTGGAACATATGGGGCATAATCTGGAGCATATGGGGCATAACATGGAGCATATGGGGGCATAAGCTGTGGAACATATGGGGCATAATCTGGAGCATATGGGGGCATAATATGGAGCATATGGGGCATAATATGGAGCATATGGGGGCATAATATGGAGCATATGGGGGCATAATCTGTGGAACATATGGGGGCATATATGGAGCATATGTGGCATAATCTGTGGAACATATGGGCATAATCTGGAGCATATGGGGCATAATCTGTGGAACATATGGGGCATAATCTGGAGCATATGGGGGCATAATCTGTGGATCATACGGGGCATAATCTGTGGAATATATGGGGGCATAATGTGGAGCATATTGGGCATAATCTGTGGAGCATATGGGGGCATAATCTGTGGAGCATCATATGGGGGCATAATCATTTTTCACCCTAGGCTTATACGCGAGTCAATAAGTTTTCCCAGTTTTTTGTGGCAAAATTAGGGGGTCGGCTTATACACGGGTCGGCTTATACATGAGTATATACAGTACTTCACTTTTACATTACATGACTGATATCTATTTTAAATTCTACAATAGCTCAAAAACCGGACAGTATAGTCCTCCATACAGTATTATGGCCACCACATAGTGCACCATACAGAATAATGAGTCCCATATATTGCTCCATACAGAATAATTGGTCCCATATAATGTTCCATACAGTATATGATGAACTCCACATAATGCTATAGTATATGATTAGGGATGAGCTTTCCGATATTGCAATATCGGAAGTCGGCCAGATATTTGCTATATCGAAATTCCGATTTCCGATTGCGATATTTTTTTCACATCGGAAATCAGAAATCGGAAATCCCATAATCCTTCAGCCTCTGAGCGCTCCGTGGAGGTAAACAGGAGCTGAAGAATTGCTGACAACATTGTGTAACTCCCCTAAGCTTGGCAGGAGGCGTCCAAACTTGCTAGCTAGGGGCTGCGCTGCGATTGGCTGGCTGGATGGTGTGATCAGGCAGTATAAAAGGCTGCGCCTGCCATTTTAGCCTCACTCTACTGTGAAAGCAGATAGGATAGGGAGTGATCTCGAATCTAATAGTGAAATTGCCGTTCTGAATCCATCAATAGAGATGAAGGCAGGGAGTAAGGGACGTCCCCGTGGCGGCCGCAGAAGAGGTGCATCAGCAGCTAGACATGGTGCACATCCAGAACAAGCAGCAGGCCCAAGTCACTCAGCACCTACTTTCACCCGGCAGCAGTCATTTATGTGCAGCTTGTTAGGAGCGCAGGGCCATAGGCTGATAAGAGAGGATCAAGTAGAAACCATTGTTGGTTGGATGTCAGCTGAGGCATCCACCTCAATGAGCGCAGCATCCTCCCAGGACCTCTCCATCACATTGGGTCAGGCCACTGAAGAGCAGCACCAATCTGCTTCTTCATCGCCCACTAAATTGCCCAGACATTCAGAAGGCCAGGAGCCAATCTTAATCCTCTTCTCAGAATCTTTTGGCTTGGAATCTGTGTGCCAGCCAGATAGCATTCCTGCAGCTGAAGAAGAGATGAAGTGTGCACACGATGCGCAACTACTGTGTGCGTCTGAGGAAGAAGTGGAGGGTGGGCCAGTGCCCACAGTGACCAGACCCCAGTCAGCAGATGATGATGAAACTTAGCTGCCAGTTTCTGCTGATGAAAGTGTATTGGATGATGAGGTCCTTGACCCATCATGGCATGTAGGGATAGCTCAGAGGAAGAGCTTGCAGGTGTGGCCAGCGTGGCCGTCTATGTGGCAGAGGAAGAGGGAAAAATTTGTTGTCTGCTCCCTCAACTTCAGCACCCGTTAGGAGCAGGGCTCTTTTAAAGAGCACAAGGGGTGCACCCAATAGTTTTGGTGCATGGGCCTTTTTTGACCAAGTTGCAGATGATGTTACAGTAGTCAGATTCAGGCTTTGTCGACAAACTGTGCGGAGAGGGAGAACATCAGCAACCTTAATACCACCAATATGTTGATGCATGTCAGGAAGAGGCACCCTGTGGAGTGGCAGCATCACACCCAAAATGATTCGCCACCTGCAGCTGGTCCCCAACCTTCCATCTCTTCAGCCACCTCTTCCTCCAGCTCTCAAACAGCTGCTCCCGCTTCTTCGCCAGAATGCCAGGGTGCATCTGCAGGCAGTGTTGTACGGCGGCACACTGTCTGTACTTCGTCAGCATCAGCATCCCAATCGCTGGCATCCTCACACTCCCAATCCAGTGTGCAGCCATCTGTCACACAGGTGTGGGAGAAAAGGCGCCCGTACTCGGCAAACCACCCACGAGCACAGGGCATGAATTCTTGCATTGCCAAACTGCTTGCAGTGGAAATGCTACCATTCTGGCTGGTGAGCAAGCCAGCCTTTATCGATATGTTGGGGTTTGCAATCCCACAATACAGCGTTCCCAGCCGCTTCCACTTCAGCAGGGAAGCCGTCCCCGCCCTGTAACAGCATTTGGAGAGTAAAATTAAGCATGCGCTACAAAATGCAGTTAGTAGCAAGGTCCACCTGACCACTGACGCGTGGACCAGTCAGCATGGCCAGGGACGCTACTTTTCCATCACCGCCCATTGGGTAAATGTAGTTGAGCCTGGAACTGAAGTAGACAGTGCAAGTGCGCGGGTCCTGCCAACTCCACGGATTGCAGGCCTCTCCTCCGTACAAATTGACTCCTCATCATACTCCTCGTCAGACTCGCCTGCACCCAGACGTACCACCATGGGCGTACCCAGGATCAAAACTAGGGGGGGGCAAGCCAATGTCGCATCTTATACAGGTTACATCATATACACTGTACATTATCCTGCATATTAGGTATGGAGCATTAGAACTGTTGTATATTGTATAATACAGCAGTGTATGCGACACTACGCTGTATATACCATATATTATACATGGCAGTCGCGCTCATATCAGGAGCGGTACCAGCAAGTCCGAGGATTGCAGTGCGATCCTCGCATGAGTTATACGGCCGTCTGTCTATGCCCTTGTTATAATAATACTGAAATATCAATCTATTATTAAAGTATTAAGGACATCACAAGTAAAAAAAAGCCCCCTACCTCCCCTGTCCCCTACCCACACCCCAACAGCCCATTGTCTCACATGCACCCCTTAGTGTTCTGTCCCACTGACCCCACAATACCCCCATCCTCTCACATGCACCCCTCAGTGCTCTGTTGCCCCTCCCCACTTCAGCCCACAATACCCCCATCCTCTCACAGTAAACCCCCAGTGCCTTAACCCCACAATACCCCCATCCTCTTACATTCAACCCCAGTGACCTGTCTACCCTCCCTCACAATACCCCATCCTCTCACATCAACCCCTGTGCGCCAGACCCCACAATATCCCCATCCTCTCACATTCAACAACCAGTGCCCTGTATCCCCTCCCCCACAATACCCCATCCTCTCACATTCACTCTCTGTGCCCTGTTGCCCCTCCCCCACAATACCCCCATCCTCTCACATTAACCCCCCCAGTGCCCTAGCCCACAATACCCCATCCTCTCACATTAACCCCCCCAATGCCCTAGCCCCCACAATACCCAATACTCTTACATTCACCCCAGTTCCCTGTACCCCTCCCCCACAATACCCCATCCTCTCACATTAACCCCCCAGTGCCCTAGCCCCACAATACCCCATCCTCTTACATTCACCTCAGTGCCCTGTACCCCTCCCCCACAATACCCCCATCCTCTCACATTAACCCCCCCAGTGCCCAAGCCCCCACAATACCCCCATCCTCTTACATTCACCCCAGTGCCCTGTACCCCTCCCCCACAATACCCCCATCCTCTCACATTAACCCCCCCAGTGCCCTAGCCCCCACAATACCCCCATCCTCTTACATTTACCCCAGTGCCCTGTACCCCTCCCCCACAATACCCCCATCCTCTCACATTCCCTCACAGTGACCATGACATGCCTGAGCAGAATGAATTTAATAAATTCCATCCCCTCTTACCATGAAGCTTGCAGGCAGTGGCTGAGGCAGGAGCAGGAAGTGTCCAGTGTCTGCACACAGAGGGCACTAGGACCCAGTGTGGCTGAGACAACCAGAGCCTGCACGACAGAAAGTGAAACTACAGCTGCTGCGGCCAGGAAGAAGCTCCTCTGATGAGACAGCGCTCCGTGCACTGCGCACACAGACAGGCACTGTAACCTGGGGCAGAGGGAGCCCGCATAGTGCTGCTCTCTCCGCTCTCTTTCATTGTGTGCCTCTGCTTCTAGGGGGGGGCATTCCCCCCCCCCTGCCCCACGGTGGGTACGCCCATGCGTACCACAACAACCGATTTCAGCACTGCATCAGCCAAACATCAACAGGCCATGTTGAAATTGGTCTATCTGGGTAATGTTAGTTACACCGCAACCGAGCTGTGGAACACGCTCAAGGAGCAGAGCGACATGTGGCTTGCGCTGCTCAACCTCCAGCCAGGTATGGTGGTGTATAAAAATGAAGCGTGTGCACTGCAGTATAAAGAGGTGCCTGAGTAGGTTCCCAATCCAAATAGTATATAGTAAAACTCGGCACTCAACTTTGAGAAAACGTGGTAGTATTTATTGTAGTCAGTGATGTCAAACGTTTCGGTCCCAAGGGACCTTCAACAGTGACTATACAAAAAATAATATTATATATTATATATTATATACAGTTTTATTTCTCACTTATACCACCACCATCGTTTCCAGGTCATTATGGGCAAATAGAATCGCTCTGGCAATATAATTGTATCTAAATGTGATCTACGGTATGTGCATTTTTTCTGTTATACTATGCTGAAACGACTGAACCATTATTGTCTTCTTCCATTTGATATACTCCTATTATTAATCTAATTGACCACGTGTAAATACTTTGTTTAGCATCGGTTATGCAACTTTCAAATTTAATTTACTCACCATATAATATTATTTTTTGTATAGTCACTGTTGAAGGTCCCTTGGGACCGAAACGTTTGACATCACTGACTACAATAAATACTACCACGTTTTCTCAAAGTTGAGTGCCGAGTTTTACTATATACTATAAGGTATGGTGGTGTGTGACAACGGCTGAAACCTGGTCGCGGCTCTGGGCCTAGGTGGTCTGACTCACATTCCATGCCTTGCCCATGTCCTAAACTTGGTGGTGCAGAGTTTCCTTAGGAACTATCCTGACCTTGAGGAGCTGCTGCACAAAGTTAGATACGAGTGCTCTCATTTGCGGCGTTCAAGCATGGCTGCATCGCGCCTTTCAGCCATGCAGCGCAGATTGGGCCTGTCCGAGCACCGCATCATTGTTGACCTCCCAATCAGGTGGAATTCGACTTTGCATATGCTGCAGAGGTTGTGTGAGCAGCAACATGCAATTAGGAGTTGCAGCTGCAGCAGGCGCAAAGTAGGCGACACACATCTCAGCCCTCCCACTTTACAACCACAGAGTGGGCAACCATGAAGGACATATGCACCATTTTGAAGTGCTTCGAGGACTCCACTCTGATGGTGAGCGCGGATGCCGCACTACTCATCCTGACTATTCCCTTCTATGCCTTATAGAATCATCACTTAAAGGACTAAGGGATGAGGCTACTCAGGAGGAGGAAGACTATGATGAGACACTTGCACCAACCAGGCAATCTTCATCGGCCCGGTTGGTACAAAGCTCTGTGGGTGCCTCACAAAGGTCCAGGCAGGACACAGCAAGCGAGGAGGATGAGGAGGACTATGAGGATGAGCTAGAGGAGGAAAGTACACAGCACTCTAATAGTAGTCACCAGATAGAGCGTGGATGGGGTTATGCAGATCAGCCAGAGCACATTCCTCCAGCTGGTCACAGTGAAGCATGGCCAGTTGGCAGCCTTCAGCACATGAGTGACTTCATGCTGCAGTGTCTGAGAAAAAACCCACGCGTGGCTCGTATTCTCCACACAAATGACTACTGGGTGGCCACCCTCTTAGATCCACGTTACCGGGACAGCCTTGAAAGCCTAATTACACCATTAAACCGGGCGCGTAAAATGGATGAGTACCAAGCAGCACTGGTTAATTCACTCATGTACTCTTTTCCACTAGCAGGCACCTCAGTGCGTTCTGGGCCCAGCAGCAGAAGCAGTACATCTGCTACTGACAGGTTCAGTAAACCTAACGTGTTCCAACGGTTTCTGAACCCGCAAACAGTTCGGGGACCATCAGCGCAAACAGTGCAACACACTAGGAGGCAACGTTACCGTGACATGGTGGTACAATACCTCTTCACCCCTGTCAGTGGGCTTCAGGATGGATCTGCCCCCTTCAAGTTTTGGGTCTCCAAGTTGGATACATGGCCCGAGCTTAGCCAGTATGCCTTGGAGGTCCTGGCTTTTCCTGGTGCCAGTGTGATTTCTGAACGCGTCTTTCGTGCAGCTGGCAATGTACTAACAGTCCAACGTACCAGGCTATCCGCTGCAAATGTGGACCGGCTAACATTCCTAAAAATGAATCAGGCCTGGATTTCTGGTGACTTTTACTGCCCTGGGTGTTATGAATGTGCTAGACATGGTTTCTGAGAAGAGGCTCCCTCTGGTGGTTACAGACAGTACTGAACCTTCCAGCGAGGAATGGCAATCTGGGATCACTGACTAGACTGATATAATGGAGGTTCCCTCCCATGATGGTCGCTGGTGATCAATTGTTCTTGTCTCAATTGTGGTTCCTGGTTCATTTGGAAGTTTGCTGGAGTCTTGTCTGCATCTGCTGCTTTCAGATAAGATATTTTCTGCTTTTCTTTTTGTGCTTGCTTTTTGCATAGTTTTCTGTACTTTTGTGGAGGTCAGCCGAGTCCCCTCCTTGGGCCTGTGCTCCTCTCAGTTTATCTGTAGCCACTGTTATTTGTTCATTTGCTTTTTCCTGTTTTTTCAGTGGCTGCGGCTTAGTTTTGTTACACCAGAGATCTGATTTAGGTGGTGGAGATCGTGTGATCTCAGGTGTTTATGCAATCAGAAGAGTTGGTATTTTTTAGGGTTTTTTGTTGGATTGCAGTAAGAATTCTTTCCTGTACTTTTCTGTCTAGACAGATTGGCCCCCAGCCTTTGCTCATTCTATTTTCTGTCTGTGTCCGTGCTTTCTTCTTGTCTAACCGCCATTACATGTTTGGGGGCTTCCTATTTTCTTTGGGGATCTGCTCCGGGGCAGATAGCTTTTATCTTTCTGCCTTTAGGTGTAGTTATCTCTCAGGCTGTGACGAGGCGTCTAGGATCAACGTAGGAATGCTCCACGGCTACCTCTAGTTGTGTGGTTAGTTCAGGTTACTGCAATCCAATAGGTTCCAAACTCTCTGGTGTATTGCCGTTTTTGCTTTTTCACCTCAGCTACCTAAACATAACACCTGGGCCACAGTACACAGGTTACATGCATGGTTGGTAGCAGTATACATGCTCTGTCATGTGCCTATGTTCACACAGCGTAATCTGTTATGCCTGTGCTCTGGCCTCTACTTGGTAGCACCTGGTTCTGTGACTGACTCTTTCACCTCATACTGTTTTCCATTGGCTCTAGTACTGCCAGGTAGTGCCCATTTCTGTGACTGCCACTTTCACAGCATGCCGTGTTTCTGAGCTCTAGTACCGCCAGCTAGTGCCCATTTCCGTGACTGCCACTTTCACAGCATGCCGTGTTTCTGGGCTCTAGTACCGCCAGCTAGTGCCCATTTCCGTGACTGCCACTTTCACAGCATGCTGTGTTTCTGGGCAACAGTACCGCCAGCTGTACCTCGTTAGACCAAAGTGGAAAAAAAGGACGACAGATGCCAAACACCTATAGGCAGAAGCACAAGAGGTGGGATCCAGCCACGCCGGCTGTTTTGTGGCAGTGAAGTGCGGACACAGGTGCCTCCCCAAAGGGTAAACCGAGTTCCAGCATCGCCAGCTGGTTCTCGGGAGTGCCCAAGGGCACGGGTACCTCCTGCTCCAAACCGTGTTTCGACAACGCTGGCTCTAACCCTAACCCTTACCCTACTAACCATAAACCCTAACCCTACCCTAACTAATCCTAACCCAAAGAAAAAACACCACTGTTAAGAAGATGGCGACCAGTTTTCCTGCTACAGTTTTCACTCTGTGCATTTTTCTAGCGATTTTTTTGCTCCTCTGCCTCAGCATACTCCTTCCCCATTATCCTGAGGTGTTTCCCTCCATTTATCCATTATATAGCACTGTAGTGGTCATTTTGTAATTCCGATTTTTTTCTCCCATTGACTTGCATTGACATCGGAAATCGGAAATTCCGATATCCGATATTTTTCCAATATCGGAAATCAGAATTCCGATACGATTTCAGGCAATATCGCTCATCCCTATATATGATCGTCCCCATATAATGTGCCATACAGTATAGGACGGTCCCCATAAAGTAGAATGAGCCCCACATATTGCTCCATACAGTATAATGAGTCGCATGTAAAGCTCCATACAGAATAGGCCCCATATGTGCTCCATATAATGCTCCATACCCTATATGATGCCCCATAAATAATGAACCCCATATGATACTCCAGTATATGATGGGCCCCATGGATGATGCTCCATTGTATGATGGGCCTATATAATGCTCCATATATAATGGGCCCCATATGATGATGAAGTATATGATGGGCCCCATGGATGATGCTCCATTGTATGATGGGCCTATATAATGCTCCATATATAATGGGCCCCATATGATGATGAAGTATATGATGGGCCCCATGGATGATGCTCCAGTGTATGATGGGCCTATATACTGTGTGCAGAATTATAAGGCAAATGAGTATTTTGATCACATCATCTTTTTTATATATGTTGTACTACTCCAAGCTTTATAGGCTTGATAGCCAACTGCCAATTATGTAAATCAGGTGATTTTCATATCTGTAATGAGGAGGGGTGTGGTCTAATGACATCAACACCCTATATACGGTGTGCTTAATTATTAGGTAACTTCCTTTCCTTTGGCAAAATGGGTCAGAAAAGAGATTTGACGAACTCTGAAAAGTCAAAAATTGTGAGATGTCTTGCAGAGTGATGCAGCAGTCTTGAAATTGCCAAACTTTTGAAGCGTGAACACTGAACAATCAAGCGTTTCATGGCAAATAGCCAACAGGGTCGCAAGAAGCGTGTTGATAAAAAAGGCTCAAAAAACTGCCAATGAAATGAGGAAAATCAAGCGTGAAACTGCCAAGACGCCATTTGCCTCCAGTTTTGCCATATTTCAGAGCTGCAACGTTACTGGAGTATCAAAAAGCACAAGGTGTGCCATACTCAGGGACATGGCCAAGGTAAGGAAGGCTGGAAAACGACTACCTTTGAACAAGAAACATAAGATGAAACATCAAGACTGGGTCAAGAAATATGTTAAGGCTGATTTTTGTAAGGTTTTATGGACTGATGCAATGAGAGTGACTCTTAATGGGACAGATGAATGGGCCCGAGGCTGGATCAGCAAAGGCTAGAGTGCTCCACTCTGACTCAGACGCCAGCAAGGTGGAGGTGGGGTACTGGTATGGGCTGGTGTCATCAAAGATGAACTTGTGGGACTTTTTCGGGTTGAGGAGTGAGTGAAGCTCAACTCCCAGACCTACTGCCAGTTTCTGGAAGACACCTTCTTCAAGCAGTGGTACATAAAGAAGTCGGTATCGTTCAAGAAAAACATGATTTTCATGCAAGACAATGCTCCATCACATGCATCCAAATACTCCACAGCCTGGCTGGCCAGTAAAGGTCTAAAAGAAGAAAAAATAATGACATGGCCCCCTTGTTCACCTGATCTGAACCCCATAGAGAACCTGTGGTCCCTCATAAAATGTGAGATCTGCAGGGAGGGAAAAATTACACCTCTCGGAACAGTGTCTGGAAGCTGTGGTGGCTGCTGCATGCAATGTGGATCGTAAACAGATCAAGCAACTGACAGAATCTATGGATGGAGGCGTCTGAGTGTCATCGTAAAGAAAGGTGGCTATGTTGGTCACTTTTTTTTGTTTTTGAATGTCAGAATTGTTTATTTCTAAATTTTGTGTTGTTATGTTGGTTTACCTGGTGAAAATAAGTGAGATGGGTATATCTTTGGTTTTTATTAAGTTGCCTTATAATTCTGCACAGTAATAGTTACCTGCACAAACAGATATCCTCCTAAGAGAGCCAAATCTAAAAAAAACCCACTCCAACTTCCAAAAATATTAAGCTTTGATATTTATGAGTCTTTTGGTTTGATTGAGAACATAGTTGTTGTTCAACAATAAAAAGAATCCTCTCAAATACAACTTGCCTAAAAATAATTATGCAAACAGTGTATAATGCTTCATATATAATGGGCCCCATTTATAATGCACCAGTGTATGATGTTACACATTTATAATGCGCAGGTGTATGATGGGCCCCATGGATGATGGTCCAGTTTATGATGGGCCCCATTTATAATGCTCCAGTGTATGATGGGCCCATTAAATCCTCCATACAAAATGGGCCCCATATGATGCTCCAGTGTATAATGGGCCCTTTCTATGATGCTAAAGTGTATGATGGGCCACATATATAATTCTCCAGTGTATAATGCTCCCCATATATTGCTCCAAACATTAAAAAAATGAAATACCTCTCCTCGCTGGGCACTGCCTCAGCGTCGTCATCTTCCAGCTCTGTGCACTAAGACTGTTCAGGCAGAGGGCGCACAGACGTGACATCATCGCGCTCTCTGACCTGAATGTCACTGTCAGGAAATGCGGAAGAGGTCACAGCGGTGGTGCAGGGAGAGGTAAGTATTGCAAGTGCTGGTGCCCTGAGCAAGCAGGGGGGGCCCACTCATGGGCGACGGCACTGGCACAGTGCCCCTCATAGTACGCCGGTGTCTCTGACGGCGAGTGGGCCCCCCACCTGCTCAGGGCACCTGCTCTTGCCGGGTGCACCAGGTGCTGAAGCCAGCCCTGGGGGGGAGGGACAGCCCAGTTAGGGAGGTGGAAAAACTGGCATATGTTGAGGTGTAGGCTGGACGTTCAGCAGCTGCAAATGGAGGAATTGGAGAAGTCGGAGGAAGAGGAGGAAAAAGCGAGCCATTTTGCTGGCAAACTATGTGTCATAAGGGGAAGGTGGGACAAAATCTTTTGAAACCCAGGCATGGTTCATTTTAATGAAGGTGAGATCACCAACATTTTGGGTCGACAGCCGGGTCTTTCTTTCTGTCAGGATTGATCCAGCAGCACTGAAGACTCTGATAGCACACTGTCAGCAGGGCAAGCAAGTTCCTATAAGGCATATTGTGCCAATTCAGGCCAGGTGTCCAGTTTACAGGCCCAGTAGTCAAAGGGAAATGAACTGTGAGGGAGAACATCGTAAGGGAGGAGAGGTAATTTTGAACCATAGTTGACAACTGCTGTCTCCTGTCTGTTGCAATCGATTCAGTATTACCAGTCGTGTGAGCTGTCCTGGAGAAATCAGTCCAAAACACGGTCATGAAACCCCTGTCTCCAAAGCCAGTTCGGCTGTTTGCACCACGAACACCTCTTCCATTTGGCCCAGTACGGCTCGTGGTAGAACCTGCACCACTGCTGTGTGCTGGGAATGCCTCTAACAAACGGTTTGCATGTTTGTTCGCCAATATTAGCTCTAGGTTCTCCTGTGGCATGATGTTCTGTAATTTGCCTTTATAGCATGGATCAAGGATGCTGGCCAACCAGTAGTCGTCATCCTTCATAATTTTGGCAATGCGGTGTTAGGGTCTGCGAATTGCACCAGATAAATATAAATAGTAGGTGCGTTCGCAGCCCGGCGTCCACCGTGCAGGCAGAGCCTGCTGCTAGTAAGATGGTGGTATAGGCAAGCTCTGTTACTTCACAGAGTCGCAAATTTAAATACTGTGGCACAATATGGCTGTATAAGCGAACTCTGTTACACCACAGAGTCGCTGAGGTAGAGATGCAGAGATAGGTACTGTGTCCTGTTAACTCCACAGGGATACACAGATAACTGCTGTGTGGATAACAGTCCGTGATCATGCAGACAGCAACGCAATCAAGCAATCTCCTCACCGGAGAAGCCGGTATTCTAGGGGCTTATTTCAGCCAAGCCCTAACCACTTGCACACAAATCTCACCGGAGGTGCCGGTATTCTAGGGGCTTATTTCAGCCGAGCCCTAACCACATGCGTGCATGATCACACTGGTGCAAAGCACATAATGCAATTGATACTAGCGCATGGGCGCATGGCCATACAACCCTTTTATAGTAGCAACTACAGAGCCTGCCAGAAAAGGACCAATGAGAAACTGTTCAGAACACATGTAGTTTCAGGACCTTCCTGGCAGACCAATAGGAGCTGCTGCAGTACCTGAGCATGTGACCCCTGATCTCCAATGAGAGATCTTACCCTGGGCATGCTCAGAAGGGGAAACGCAGGACTTCGTCCTAAAGACGTCTGCTCGCCGCTGACCAGTACTGGCCACAATAGCAGAACCTGGAGAGGCAGCAGTAAACCTCTGCACAGTACTAGGCTGAGCAAGAAGCTGGGACAGACGTCTCTGCTGAGGAGACTCCTCTGTGGCAGGAGACGGATGGGGGACCGCAGCGGGAATGGCTCGAGATTCCCCCTCTGCAGAAGCGGGAACTCGACCTCTAACAGCGGGGGTCCCTTTGTAGGATCTGCAATACATAATCACACATGTGGGCCAATGTTCCAGGTGTCAATGATGCACTGACAGTGGTGGGTGGAGGAGCACTTTCTGCCAAATCCACATCCCTCCAGTCACGCACAAACCCTGTACCTGACCTTGGCAAGCCAACATTTTCTCTTGCCACCTGAGAAGCATCCTCCTCCCCAAAATAATCATCCCCCTCATCCTCCTCCTTCTCTTCCTTTTTTCCTCCACCTCGTCCAGGACAGTTCCCTGAGCAGACAATGGCTGACTGTCATCAAGGCTTCCCTCCTCCTCCTCTTCCTCCTCTTCCTCCTCTGCTGCAGACGCCTGATCATTAATGTGCATCAAAGTTTGCATGAGCAGACGCATAAGTGGGATGCTCATGCTTATGATGGCGTCGTCTGCGCTTACCAGCCGTGTGCATTCCTCCAAACACTGAAAGACTTTACAGAGGTCTTTCAGCTTTGACCACTGCACACCCAACTACTGGATGTCTGCCCTCAAACTGCCTGCCCGTGTATCCTCCCACAAATGCATTACAGCCTACCTCTGTTCGCACAGCCTCTCAACCATGTGCATGGTGGAGTTCCATCTTGTTGCAACGTCTATGATTAGGCGGTGCTTGGGGAGGTGGAGCGATCGCTGCAGCCTCTGCATACAACTGGAGTCTACGGGCGAGCGACGGATGTGCGTGCACAGTCTTCGCACCTTATGGAGCAGGGCTGTTAACACCAGATAATTATTTATGAAGCACTGCACCACCAGGTTCAAGGTGTGAGCCAGGCAAGGTATGTGTCTGAGTTCTGCCAGGGCTATGGCCGCCATTATCACTGACTACTTTGCCTGGGTCAAGATGCAGACTGCCCAGCCATGACTCAGTTTCTCGCTGCAAGTAGTCGGACAGTACCTCCGCGGTGTGTCCGTTGTTGCCCAAAGACATCATCTTTAAAACAGCCTGCTGACGCTTACCACTAGCTGTTCGATAGTGGGACACCTCGTGTGCAACACTGGCAGCTGCGGATGGAGTGCTCGTGCGACTGCGCTCTGTCGACGAGCTTTCGCTTCTAGAGGAGGAGGAGGGTCGAGCGCCTACAGCCAACTGTTGCCTACACCGTGGGCTAGGCAGCACTGTCCCACCACCGCTGTCCCCTGTGGAGCCTGCATCCACCACATTAACCCAGTGCGCAGTGATGGACACGTAACGGCCCTGGCCATGCCTACTGGCCCGTGCATCTGTTGTGAGATGCACCTTTTCACTCACTGATTGTTTGAGTGCATGGACAATGCGGTCTTTCACATGTAGGTGGAGGGCAGGGATGGCTTTTCTAGAAAAGAAGTGCCAACTGGGTAGGTCACAGCGTGGGACTGCTTAGGCCATGCGCTCTTGGAACGCTGCGTTTTCAACCAAACAGAAGGGCATCATCTCTAATGAGATCAGTTTGGCAATGTAGGCGTTCAAAGCCAGTGTACGCGGATGAGAGGATGACTACTTTCTTGTCCTACTCAGAGTGTTTGCTAGGTTGAGCTGAACTTGAGAGTTGCATATGGGGGAACTAGCGGTGGACATGACGGACTGGAGAGGGTTGGTGATGGTGATGGTAGTGGTGGTGGTGGTGATGGTGGTGATGGCCTAGGTTCAGTCTTTCGTTGCAAAATTATTGTGATTCCCTGACTGCTTTGGCCTTGCGACGACACCTCAACATTTCTTGCTGGTTGTGTGCTTACCGATCGGCTTACAGTGGGGGAAGTGATGGAGCGTTGCTGGCAACCTTCAGTCGGAGCAGGTGCACATGTGCTACCTGAGGTTTTGTAGTCCATCCACGCTTGCAAGTGCATGGTGATTAAATGTCTAAGCATGCAACTGGTATTCAAATTTCGGAGATTTTTCCCTTGGTCAAAGGTCCTTCCGCACTTCTTACAGATAACCTTTGCCTCATCAATAGGATTTTGTTCTAAAAAGTGCCACACTGTACTCTTCCTTCTTTGGTATAAATTTTCAGGGCTTTCATGCTGTGCTAATTTGACCGTCTGGCCAAGCTGTCCTGCAACTCTTTTTGTTTTTTTAACACATTTTTGGACAGCTACGGGCCTGCCAGATAATCGCTGCTGCAATGTCGATGCCTGCTGCGGATCCTTCTCCTCTTCTGAGCTATTGCCAGCGGCACCCTCTTCTCCCAATGGATGCCAATCCAGGTCAACAACTGAGTCATCCATCATCTCCTCTTCAATTTCATCTGCACCTTCCTCTGTGTCACCGCGTAAGGTGGTAGAGTATGCGGGAAGGGGCACCTGAGTTTCATCAGGGTCAGATTCTGGCTCAGTAGACTGCTAGGGCAATGTAGTGCTCTTGGTCAATGTACCAGCAGAATCATATAGCAGTGGCTGTGCATCAGTGCACTCCATGTCAGATTCATCTTGGACTGGGGAATTCAGGATTTTACTTGATAACCCAGGCGTGGTATGTGAAAAGAGCTCCATGGAGTAATCTGAAGTGTGGCCTGCCCCATCCTTCACCTTTGGTGGGGGAGAAGGACACAAGGAAAGGTGTTGTTCCTGACCAGGAGCCTGCACTGACGAACTCAGTGCTTGCATTTTTTTAAACTTCAGAAGAGGAGGCGATAAAGCTGGAGGCTGTTTCGGCAATGTAAGCCAAAACCTGTTCCTGATGCTCAGGCTTTAAAAGCGGTTTACCTACTCCCAGAAAAGGGAGCCTTCCAGGCCTTCTTGAGCTAGACGATGATGCAGGCTCAACAACTCCTGCCTTAGGTGCTATTGTGCTTTTGGCACTACCAGCAGATGCACCACCACCACCATCAGTACTATATCAGAAGCGTACAGCTGTATACGGTGAAGGGGAAAATTGTAAATCTCCGTATATATTTCAGGAGTCACACACAGACGCTCTCAGGCTCAGTATGGATTAGACAAGAATATAAAAAGCTGAAAAAAGGTACTGTATCACAAGCGTACAGCTGTATACAGTCTAGGGTAATTGTAAATCTCCGTATATATTTCCGTAGCAACACACAGACGCTCACAAGCTCACTATGGATTAGACCAGAATATAAAAGCAGAAAAGGGTACTGTATCACCAGATACCAGGTGTATATATTATTATAGTATAGTGAACAAATTGTAAATCTCCGTATATTTTCTGGAGTAACACAAAGACGCTCTCAGCTCAGTATGGATTAGACCAGAATATAAAAAGCAGAAAAAGGGTACTGTATCACCAGATACCAGGTGTATATATTATTATAGTATAGTGAACAAATTGTAAATCTCCGTATATTTTTCTGGAGTAACACAAAGACGCTCTCAGGCTAGTATGGATTAGACCAGAATATAAAATGCAGAAAAAGGGTACTGTATCACCATATGCCAGGTGTATATATTATAGTGAAAAAATTGTATTTCTCCGTATATTTTTCAGGAGTAACACACAGACGCTCATGTGCCTCCTTATTGTGCATCTTGAAACAGCCCACTGCTAGTTTTCAGAGAGTTAAATATTTCAGTTTATGTTATTTGTGGGTTTTTCTTTGCATCCCGAACAATTTTCCTGGCAGTTATGGACAAAATTTTTGTTGGTTTACCTGACCATGGTTTTGTTTTTATGGAGCCCCTGATTTTCCATTTGTTAATAACAGATTGAAGACTGATGACTGGCATTATCAATTCCTTGAATATCTTTCTGTATCCCTTTCATGTTCTATACAGTTCAAATACCGTAGATCCGTTGGCAATTCTTTTGCGTTCCTCATGACTCACAATCCAAAAATGTCAGTGGCTGGATGAAAGATGCAAGAGTCTGTCTGGATCCCAGAAACTCACTCAGCTTTTATGCACACACTGATTACAAGCAAACAGGTCACAATTGAGGATGTTACCTTTAGTAGCCATTCAAACCCATTTGTGTCAACTTCTGCACATGTTATCAGGCCAAAATCACCAGGGAATGTAAACTTTTGATAAGGGCCATTTGAATGTTTTGGGTTGTCATTATGATTTAAAATGAGAAAACACAGTAGTTTCACAATAAATGGCTTCACCCAACCACTAACAAAAAGTGTAGAAAAAGTTTTGGTGTTATCTTTCATATTCTCAGAAAAAAGGCCAAGAAAGCAAAAATTCTGTCTGGGTATGTAAACTTTTGAGCACAGTTATATCTTTTAATGAAGACAGAGAAATGAGAATTATAGCAAATAACCCTTTTTGTGATATTAATTGGCATTTTGCCTATAATGGAATGATTGCCACTTATGACTGGTGAATGCGTAAGGTGACATGCATAGTAGCGCTATACCCATGGTCAATTTTAAATAAAGGTGAGATACCAACTCAGACATACACAGATTGTTTTTCTCATCGGCGCTCTCATTTTCCTCTGGGAAGTCCGTGGTTAGTACGCATGCGCAGACGCATCAGCTTGAGGACACGGAAGCCGATCACAGGAATGTAGATCCAATCTCTCTGCATTGGAAGGGGAAGAACTGAACCAGGGAACAACAAGGTATGGCATCAAATCTCGGAAAGAAGTAAGGGTGAGGATGCATGCTCAGAACATGCACTGAGTATCTTCCCATTGTTAACTACATCCTAATAGGTTAGTACCACTTTTAGTGGACCAGTTAGAAGTGAAGTAAATACAACAAAGACAGGGATTGGTAAAATCAATGACCCTGTATGATACTGTCACCTATTGGTTCTCTTTGTAGTCCACAACGATTGTGCATCACATCATGACATCAGAACCAAGCTTTAGGCTAAGTTCACACGTTGCGGAATTGCCGCGGAAATTTCCGCGGCAATCCCGCACTTCTCCCGCAGGAAATACGCACGTTTTTTGTATGCTGATTCCCGCCAGAATAATAGCGTTTTGCAAGCGTAATTAGCTTGCAGAATGCTAGCGTTTTCTAAGCGATCTGTAGCATCGCTTGGAAAACTGATTGACAGGTTGATCACACGAGTCAGACATAGTGTTTGACAAGTGTGACCAACTTTTTACTATTGATGCCGCCTATGTCGCATCAATAGTAAAAAGATCTAATGTAAAAATAATAAAAAAATAATAAATAATGATATTCTCACCTTCCGGCGGCCCCCGCAGCCTTCCCGCCTTCAGCGACGCTCCCGGCAACTCCGGTCCCAAGGATGCATTGCGACAAATCACACCGATGACGTAGCATCTCGCGAGACCGCTATGCCATCTGGGTGATTCTCGCAAAGGACTCTTGGGACCGGAAGTTGCCGGGAGCGTCGCTGAAGGCGGGAAGGCTGCGGGAAGGCTGCGGGGGCCGCCGGAAGGTGAGAATATCATTATTTTTTATTTTAATTATTGTTTTACCAGGGATATGGTACCCAGGGCCTGGAGGAGAGTCTCCTCTCCTCCAGACCCTGGGTACCACCGCACATGAACCGCTTACATTGCGCATGGTGGGCATAGCCACATGCGGAAAGTAAGCGGTTCAATGCATTCCTATGGCGGCGGAATCACCGCGATTACGCTAAATTAATGAACATGTTGCTATTTTTTCCGCGAAGCGTTTTTTTCGCGGAAAAAAACGCAACATGTGGCCAAAACATGCGGAATCAATTAACATGTATAGGATGCTTAATGCTTGCGTTTTTATCGCGTTTTTACCGCGGAAAACCGCGGAAAAACCGCGAAAAAAACGCAATTATTCCTGATCGTGTGCACTTAGCCTTAAAGTTTAGTTTCCATATGCGCTCATTCAAATAGCCTCAATCCACTGATGACCTCAACTCTCTAGTGAAACATATTGGGGAGGCTCAGGGTACTTTTTAATTAGCATTGGCCAGTTGTGTATGGTTAGTTACAAGGAAGTAGGAAACCGCACAAAACAATTCCTATAAACCAGAACAGCGTGTGAATGAATGGGATAAGGAGATAAGTACGACAATGATATTATGATCAGTGAGAGATAAAGATATAATCGAGTTTTCCCTTTATACACAATTACTTTTGCAAAGCTTTAATAATATATTCCTTTTAAATAGTGAATTAAATGTTATTTTTTATGGTCTTTAGATAGGGTTTTTGCTGCCTTTGGCAAATTAGAATTAATGGTTGAATGCTCTGCGCTGACTTAGTGAACAGCAATCTTCTTGTGTTGAACAGTGGAAACAGCCCACAAATGTTTTGGAAACAAGACCCATCAGAGAAATTATCTAGATGTGTGGTCAGCACGTTGAACCCCCAGGTGCTTCACTGTAGTTTAAAACGCTGAGCCATGAAAATAAAAAATAAAAATTTTTTCCCACAAAAATGTTATTTTAGCCCCAAATTTTGCATTTTCAGAAGGGTAACAGGAAATTTTACACTAAATAATTTGTTGTGCAATTTCTCCTGATTACACCAATGCCTCATATATGACAGAAAACTGCTGTTTGGCTAATGGCAGGGTTCGGAAGCGAAGGAGCGCCATTTGAGTTTTTAAATGCAAAATTTGCTGGAATAATTAGCGGATGCCATGTTGCATTTGGAAAACCCTTGATGTGCCTAAACAGTAAAAAAAAAAACATGTGATGTCATTTTGGAAACTAAACCCCTCAGGGAACTTATTTAGATGTGTGAGCACCTTAAATCACCAGGTGCTTCAAAGAAGTTTACATTGTTACACGTTAACATTGATCAATGAAAATAAAAATAAATTTTTTCCTAGAAAAATATTTTTAGCAATAAATTTTAATCCTTCACATGGGTAACAGGAGAATTTGCACAATAAAATTTGTTGTTCAATTTTTCCTGAGTATGCAGGTACCCCATATGTGGGGGAAAACTACTGTTTATGTGCACAACAGGGCTCAGAAGGGAAGAAGCTGGACCCCTCAAAGTGCTCTAAACCTTACTCAATAAGCTTATTTAATAATTAAGAGCTTCATTGGAGTTAAAGCAATGTAAAAGGAAAAAAATAAATTTTTACTTCTAGCTCAAAAATATTGCTTTAGCCCCAAATTTTGCATTTTCAAAAGATTAACTAGGGAAAGTTGACCATAACATTTATTGTGCAGTTTCTCCTGAGTATACCAGAACACGGCAGGTCTCGTAAGGGAAGGAGCACCATTTGACTTTTGGGGATCTGAATTAGCTGGAGTAGACAGTGGATGCCATGTCACATTTGCAGAGACCCTGATGTGTTCAAACAGTGAAAAACCCCGACAAGATATCCAATTTTGTAAACAACACTCCTCAAGAAACTTATCTAAAGGTGTGGTGACTTGAGCATTTAGAACCGACAGGTGATTCACAGAATTTTATATCTCCAAATGTATGTCAAAGAACAAGCGTTCACTCATAGTCATCCTCTATTTGATCAACTGAACTCTCACCAGTTTCAGCAATTGTTTGTCGTGCAGGCTTTATAGTACCAGCTTGTGGAGTGGGCTGAAATTTGAGAAATGTTGGCGTACACTCAAAATTGCTGGAAGATTCCCAACCGCCATTATTTCTCACAGAAATGCAATCCCTTATCTACTGTCAAGTGCATTAAAAAGGTTGGACTCTGGCCATTTCATTGAGCTACAAAGTTCAACGCACAAAATACACGTGGATTAGCAACTATGGCCAAGGAAAATGCATGAGTTTCATGGCCCTATGGGAGAATATTTTGAGTGTCATGAATGCACTATTGAAACTGAGATAGATGGTGAAGCCTCTGATACTTGAAGATTTGTTTGACTTCACTTCCAGGCAACAATTATTTGTCAACTCCTCTGGAACTTGCTCAGCACGCGGGACCTAATCTCCAACAGGCACAAATTACAGTGACAATGTTGATTCAGCAAATCACCCTCATTCTTTTAATTCACAGGGTGAGGCACTGCTTTGTGATTTTACAACCTGAAAGCATTGGATTCAGAAGTCATAAAATGCCCAAGTTGCTAAAGTTCATCAAATGGCAAATCTTACTTTGACTTGCGGACCATCATCTGCAGTTGGGCAATGTCAGAAGTAACATTCTAGCCAAAGAACCGCAGGAAAGAAAAGCGCAAGAGGGTCTTACCCGATAGAAATTTTAAAATATACAATGAGATGGCACTCACCTGATGTTTTCAAAAATCTTTGTTTTCCTCTGTACTTTCATTTCACTACATCAGCACATTCATATATTGCCTCTCCTGCTTGTTCCTCTGTTGTTGATAAAAGAACCTGTTAACCCTTGCTTTGTCTCCTGTGTTTCACTGCATCCTACTCACCTGCTAGCTTCCTACATATGTAACCTCTGAATCAATGGAGGCTACCATGTCCTTGGCTATTTGGGTGGATAGATGCCTGAGGGACAGATGGGTAAGACCACCTGCTTCTGAGCCCTCTTTCTGAGACAAGATCCCAGTGTTGGAGGAAAGGTCCAGGGGGTGAACCTATACTTGCGGAGTTTGAGGAACCCATACAGTTGGGAGGTGCATTTACGTCGCATGTTTATCCTGACATTTGCAAGAAAAAGAGGTTATGTTTTTTTTGTGGGTGGAAGGGACATTTTATAGGGGCTTGTCCTGCAATCTCAAAGTAAAAAGAAACTTGATTAACCATTGGGAGCCTTGAGCTTGATAATCAAGGGATGTGTTTGTTTTCAACCTGCAATTCTCGTTTTGTCCTGGCAACAGAGGTGGTGCTAGAGAGTAGGTCTGAAAATATTTCTGTGTTTGCAGACAGTGGAACTGGATTCAGAATGGTGGATTCTGAGTTTGCTAGAATTTATGGTTTTGTCTGCTCTAACTTGGCTAAACCTATTCCTATTTGTGCCTACGACTCAGCACCACTTGCACAGAGAAGACTAACACAAATTTTTCATAACATAAGACTGAAGTTGGGTCTTTCCATTATGAAGCAATCCCTTGTCATCTCCTGAAGAGTCTCCACACTCCAATGGCTCTGGGTTTGCCCTGGTTGGTGAAGCATAATCCAACTGTGGATTGGCAATCCAAAGAGATTGTGAAGTGGGGAGATTACTGTCATGATAGCTGCCTAAACATTTCCCTTTCTGCTGTATCTACAGGGTACATACAGGCATTTTTATCTGGCTTGAAGGACCCTGCCCCAATTTTGCAGAAGGGGGTTGGCATCTTGGCCTTAAATATTGACCTGGAGGGTGAGGTGTTGGAGGCTTAAGTGGACACACCTGTCTCCTGAGCTTCAAGGAGGTTATTTGTGCAGTCTAGATTACACAACAAAGTAATTAGAGAATTTCATAACTCTTTATTAGCTGGCCACCTGGGTGGTAAGGTTACAATGTAACCGTCTTTCTAGTCGTTTTTGGTGGCCGGGGTTGCATGGGGAAGTGGTTGAACAAGTTTCTACCTGCAATGTTTGTGCACATTCTAAAGTACCTCATACCCGTCCATCTGTTCCTGTTTCACCACTACCTTATCCAAATAGGGTCAGGGAAGATAGGTATAAACATATGACCATCAATAAACGCGTGCCAGGTCTGCACCTGAATGTGAATGACTTTGTGTGGTTGCGTACCAGGAATTTCAGGTTGATTTTTCCTTCCTGGAAGTTGGGACCCAGATTCAGTGGTCCCTATAAGATAACTGCCGTCATTGGTCCAGCTGAGTTTCATCTTGAGCCATCTCAGGCTCTTAAGGTCTACAACGGTTTTTACAGGTGTTAGCTCAAGAGATATATGGACCTCCTTGAGCCCTCACAATAACTGCCCCCCCCTCCAATTAAGGTTGATGAAAACCTAGAGTTTCAAATTACGAGGATAGTAGATTCTCATCTCCAACGTCGTTCATTAAAATACTTGCTGCACTGGAAGGGTTATGGTCCAGAGGAAAGGATCTGAGTCTCGGCATCAGAGGTAAATGCATCCAGACTGGTTCAATCAATTCACACCTCTTATCCTGAGAAGACTGGTCCTGAGTGTCCGGAGGCCACTTGTAGAAGGGGGGTGTTGTCATGGGTGTGTCAGAAGCTACAAATAGACGCACTGCATCTGGCTGCAGAAGGTCTCAGCGGTTGGCCTGCAGATTAGTGCCACCATCCCAGGCCTTAAAGGTGTTATCTAGATATGGGTGTTTATAACTCTCAATTACCTGTTGGGAGTTGGGGGTGTTATTTTCTATTTGCACTTCCCTGTTGAGGTTTGGAGCTGCAGCGTCAGCTATTGTCCTCTTTGGAGTTTGAAGGACAACAGTGTTTCTCTCTGAGTCTACTCAAGATAAGTTTCACCTAATTAAGTGTATCCTAACTGTCTTTAGTGTTATTGGGGTTTGACCAGCTTATACCCCTTCCTTCCCTAAACAGGGCTTACTGCTAGAGTCTGACAGGGACTAGGTATCCTGCTCTGTGATAGGTGCAGAACCTATTTAGGGTCTCTTAGGGCAGACAGGGTAACATTAGATCAGGCTAGGGGTCTCCACTCCCCGCTTCCCTCACTAGTGTTGGGCCGCCCTTCCCTTTATCCCTTTCTGTTGCACTTAGTCTGTCCTACACTGTGTGTGACATTATCCATGAGAAGTGACTCTGCATAACACTTAGAGGTGTGTGGCTATTATGATGTATTGCTTCAGATATAGGGAGCAGTTTTTCAGTGCTTTACAACAGTTTTTCTTTGTACATACACAGATCAACCCTATGTTTCCATGCAGAACATTCCGTGTTTCCATTTTTACTAATACAGTGTTGTTTCCAAGCTAAGAACCAGTCTCACACAGCTGTGAAAATAGTAAGACAGAGCACCCCATCTTTCAGGCATATTCAGCCCCCCTTTTTTAAACAGACAAAGCTTTCATCTGCAAATTTGCCAATATTTGATTTTAGCTTCTATAATTACATCTAAATGAGAATAATTTTATATTTGATGTTCATTCACTTCATGAAGGTTCCCAGAAACTAAAAAGTCTTCTTTAAAGAATATTATTATGCGCATGCAGTTGAATAATTTATTAAATATGTGTCCTCTTCTGGAGCATTTTTTGCAAGTAGAATATTCAGTTTTATGCATAATAAAAGAAAATGCTCACTTCAAATACTTCCTCATGTTAGCGCATAGTGACTTAATTATTATAAACATGTATATTTGTTTGTAACATAGCATGCAACCTAATTAATACATAAGCATGATTAAAATGACAACATAAAGTACAATAACAAATCACACATTTACACATATCTTGTTTTTCACTCATATCTTGTTTTTGCCCAGAATAATGTTTTTTGAGTTCAGCTCAGGTTTTAGAAGCAAAATATAAAGTTTAGGAAAAAATATACAACCAAGAATGCCAGCACATGAGGTCAATATGGCAAATATCTCTACAATTACCATATATTTTCCTCTGGTGCTCAGATAAGCTGGAATCATGGCAATCCAGACACTGCAGAACACCAGCATGCTGAAGGTGATGTACTTGGCTTCATTGAAGCTGTCCGGTAATGTCCTCACCATGAAGGCCAGAACAAAGCTCACAGCTGCCAAGAACCCCAGATAGCCCAACATGGAGTAGAACCAGATATCTGAACCTTCATTACATTGAATGACAATTATTCCAGGATACAAATTATGAGTAAATTCTACATAAGGAGGTGACAACAATAGCCAAATGAGACAAATGAAAACTTGTACAGAAGAACACACCAAGACCAGGTAATAAGAAGCTTTGTTGGAAGCCATCTTCACCCAAGAACTTCCAGGTTTGGTGACTTTGAAGGCAATGCAGACAATTATAGTCTTTGCTAGAAGTGTAGAGATACAGATGGAAAAGAAGATGCCAAATGATATTTGTCTCATTAAGCAAGTTATTTCATTTGGACAACCAAGGAAAAAGAAGACACAGAGGAAGGTGAAGAAGATGGAGGCCAATAGGGTGAAGCTCACAGTCCGGTTATTGGCTCTAACAATTGGAGTGTCCCAGTGATAAAGAAACATTCCGAGTATGAACAAAGTTATAATAGAAAACGATAAAGAAATAATTAAAAAAATTGGAACCAAAATGTCCTTTTCATAGGATAAAAACTCAAAGGTTTTGGGAATACATTTCACTTTCTTCTCATCAGGCCACTCATCTTCAGGACATTTATAGCAAACTTCACTGTCTAATATAAAAATATAGAAATTGTTATTGATTTAGTAATATGTAAACTATGAATGTGATGATAGATGTGATCTCTAAACAATGTTTCTTTTTATAAAATTAATTTTAATGATTGTTAACTCTAATAATTTATATAATGGTCTTTACCTTGATAGGTTGTTAATTAGGGATATAATGGAAATCTATTAGCAGAATTTCACTTCCCAAGCTATTTATATGCACATGTAGCTCTTCAATGACAAGTCCACCACTCAGTTTGTTCCTAAGTTACTGAGAAATTAGTCTTTGAGTTGACATGCAAATGAGGCTGAAGAACTATTTGTAGATTTGAAGCCTCTGTCACTCCAGCTCTATTCCCCAACCAGCACTACCTACTCCTGTTTGACTGATACTCTTTGTCTAAAGTTACACAGTGTAGTGACTGTTAATCAATTAGGAGGAGGCTGAGCTGGGCGAGAAGTAGAGCTGGAGTGACAGAAAATCCAGCAGACAGATTCCCTAACATTTTGTTAGGTCATAGCTCTAAATCTTCTTGGCTTGATATTTTGAAGAATTTAATAGGATTTTACCACCATTCACTACCATTTATTCATGATAACTTGTGTTTGCATTTCAACACTAAATCTGCTGACTAGGGTCTGGGGTAATGTAGAGAATGCAATAGGAATAGATATAATATTGATTCTACTCCTTTTCTACATGTTTTGTTTTTACTATTGTATTATCTCTTCATCAGGCTGAGGAGTCTGGAAAATGTTCTATTTATTACCATCTTTCCAGTTATCTATTAAAAGGTATCAACCACTGATAACTAGGGATAAGAGAACTCACTACCTCTCGTGGCAGCCTGTTCCACTCACTGATCACTCTAACTGTCAAAAAGTTTTTTCTAATATCTAATCTGTGTCTCCTCCCATTCAGTTTCATCCCATTGCTTCTAGTCTTTCCTTGTGCAAATGAGAATACAGATGATCCTCCTACACTGTGACAGCCCTTGAGATATTTGTAGACAGCTATTAAGTCTCCTCTCAGTCTTCATTTTTGCAAGCTAAACATTCCCAAATCCTGTAACCATTCCTTATAGGACATGGTTTGCAGACCGGTCACCATTCTGGTCGCTCTTCTCTGAACTTGCTCCAGTTTGTTGATGTCTTTTTTAAAATGTGGCGCCCAAAACAGTATTCCTGATGAGGTCTGACCAAAGAGGAGTAGAGGTCAATAATGACTTCACGTGATCTAGACTGTATGCTTCTGTTAATACTTCCCAGAATTGTATTTGCCTTTTTTGCTGCTGCATCACACTGTTGACTCATGTGCAGTCTGTGATCCATTAGTATACCCAAGTCTTTTCACATGTGCTGTTGCTTAGCCCTATTATTTTATGTTCCTTCATCCACAACCACCAGAACTTTCTCATCTTTTTGTAGCTTCACTATATGACATCTGGCTTCTGTTGTCTGTAAGGCCATGTTCACATATAGCATAAATACTGTGTTTTTTTATTTCTGCAGGTGTCCTCACCAAAGTACACAATTGTCTCCCTTTAATTTGATGCATTTATGGTGCAGATTTGAAACTGTTTTTAATGTGCTCTTTATAGTACAGAAAAGCTTTGATTCTGCACTTAAAAAAAATCTGCAGTTTTTACATATGTTTTTTTAGGCTCCACATAGAAAACAAGAGAGAAAAAAAGCACCAAAACCTCAAGAATCAGCCGCGTCCTTAGGCGCACAGCAGGAGCCTTTTTTGTTAAAGTAGATTTTATTAAAGATTTTTTACAGAAATAGGATAAAGAAAAAGGGGAGAGACAGATCATAAATCCACAGTTATATAGACGCCAACTAGAACAAAATAAAAGCTAAAAAGGGAAATCTAAAGGGATTAACAATAAAAGGCAAAATAAAGAGTGGAAGTGGTTAAGGTTGAGAAGGGGAAAGAAAAATATGGTTTATTAAGGAAAATGGAAAAATTAAAGTGATAGAAGAAAAATTAAAAAAATAGTATCTAAAGGACAATCAAGGGAAAAGGGTAACGGTACAGATATAAGACACTTTATAAATATATACAGTACAGACCAAAAGTTTGGACACACCATCTCATTCAAAGATTCTTCTGTATTTTTATGACTATGAAAATTGTAGAATCACACTAAAGGCATCAAAATTATGAATTAACACATGTAGAATTATACATTACACTTTACAAAAAAGTGTGAAACAACTGAAAATATGTCTTATATTCTAGTTTCTTCAAAGTAGCCACCTTTTGCTTTGATTACTGCTTTGCACACAGAAAAGGTGAACGGATGGACTCTACATGCCTGGTTCCCACCGTGAAGCATGGAGGAGGTGTGATGGTGTGGGGGTGCTTTGCTGGTGACACTGTTGGGGATTTTTCAAAATTGAAGTGGTGAGCGGTCCAGCTCACCCCAAACCATCTCGATTGGGTTCAGGTCTGGTGACAGTGGAAGCCAGGTCATCTGGCGTAGCACCCCAACACTCTCCTTCTTGGTCAAATAGCCCTTACACAGCCTGGAGGTGTGTTTGGGGTCATTGTCCTGTTGAAAAATAAATGATGGTCCAACTAAACGCAAACCGGATGGAATAGCATGTCGCTGCAAGATGCTGTGGTAGCCATGCTGGTTCAGTATGCCTTCAATTTTGAATAAATCCCCAACAGTGTCACCAGCAAAGCCCCAGCACACCATCACACCTCCTCCTCCATGCTTCACGCTGGGAACCAGGCATGTAGAATATAAGACATATTTTCAGTTGTTTCACACTTTTTTGTAAAGTGTAATGTATAATTCCACATGTGTTAATTCATAGTTTTGATGCCTTCAGTGCGATTCTACAATTTTCATAGTTATGAAAATACAGAAGAATCGTTGAATGAGAAGGTGTGTCCAAAATTTTGGTCTGTACTGTATATAAAACATTTAAAATGTAGGAGGGGAAGAAAAGGGAAAGGAAGAACACTAGTGATGGGCGAGCAGTAAAATGCTCGGGTGCTCGTTGTTCGCGTCGAGCAGATTGGAATACTCGAGTACTCGGACAGAACAAAGAGCCCAATGTAAGTCTATGGGAGACCCGAGCATTTTTACCGTGATCCCCCCCGGGGGACCTTTTAAGGTCTAAAAATGTCTGAAAATGATGGAAACACTGCTCAAATGAAAAGGGAACATCATGGCAACTGCGCCTGGAAGAATTTCTGAATCCTAGGTCACAGCTCTAAACAATGTTGTCAGAGTTTCACGCCCTTTATACAGGGGCACCAAAAAACTAAACCAAAACAAATCCAAAATGGATTTTCCTGTGAAATATGTTAAGGAACACCCTTTCCAGGTTAATGACTTTTATATAAGCCCAAAAAATTAGCCTAAAGGCACTGTCACACCAGCGATCACGACAACGACACGACTTGGCGAGATCGTTGGTGCGATCGCTATGTGGTCGCTAGTAGCTTCCAAACACAAAGATCTCATCAGAAATCAGTGATCTGTATAACGACCTCTGCGGTCGTTGGGAAAACCTAGACCCGCCTGCGATGCTGGTAAAGTCGTTCATAAAGGGTGTCACACTCAGCGATTCAGGCTCACCAGCGGGACACCAACAACCAAAAAACGTCTCAGAACGTTCATTAGCGATCAACGACATCTCAGCAGGGCCACATCGCCGCTACATGTCACACACAGCGACGTCACTAACGAGATCGCTACTGCATCATAAAATCGCTGACGCTTTAGCGATCTCGTTAGCGATCTCGCTTAGTGTGACAGTACCTTAAAGCAAAAATGTTCCTCCACCACTTGGGCTATGTTCACACACAGCGTTTTAGAAGCATTTTTGCAACTTTAACATTGCTTTCAACCAAAACAAATGCATTCGCTGTGAAATGTCATTGTGACATTTGACAACCTTAGCTGGCCATGTGGTGTGTGACACATAAGCAGACAGATCTTGTTACATTTATGAAGGAGGGACTCTTAAAGTCACAAAGGCAGCATTAATCTCCTTAAAGGGCCATTATTAAACAGTGGGTCTCTAAAACTGTTGTAGCCTATGCAGTGAGTGGATGGGCTGCCAAGAATTACGACGCACCCCAATACCCCTTTCACGAGATGTCCAGGATGGCTTCAATAAAAAATGTTGCATTAAATGCAAGGCCTGCCCTGCTACCAAGTCATATGCACCCCAATAACCCCAATCCCGCCTCGGAAGAAACATGGAGGAGGGCCTCTTAAAAAAGTACCATTAAAAAGGAGCCGGTCTCCTAGACTTGGAATGCCCATACACTAAGTGTATGGGCTGGCAAACATGGAATTCAACACTGGCTGTAGCACACAGAACACATTAACCCTGGTGATCTAGTGGCAGTGGATGATGAGTCATGGAGGAAGGCCTCATTAAAAACTATGCCCAAGTTAAAGGAGCAGGTCTCCTAGACTTGGAATGCCCATACTCTGACTGTCTGGGCTGGAAAACATTTTACCCTGTGGGGTACACCTCAACCTTTTCCATAACAAATAAAAATCAAAACAAAACCAATTATACCTACAATAAAATTGTCATGCACACAAAAAAGCTAAATCATGCAAAGAAAAATTGAGCAAGAAAAGACAAAATTGAAATTCCAATACACTTAATAATAATTTATTGAAAATTTTAAGAAAAAAATACATATTTAAAATATAAAATTATTATAGACAGCTGATAAATGGAGCACAAAATTGGTATGGGAAAAGGTGTATATATAATAAAAAAAATTATATCAATATGCCAGATACCAATGTGACAGAAATAATATACAGTCATGGCCAAAAGTTTTGAGAATGACACAAATATTATATTTTCACATGATCTGCTGCCCTCTGGTTTTTATGTGTTTTTGACAGATGTTTTTATCACAGACAGAAATATAATTGCAAACATATGAGTAACAAAAGCTTATATTGACAGGTAGAATGAGTTAATGCAGCAAGTCAATATTTGCAGTGTTGACCCTTCTTCTTCAGGACCTCTGCAATTTTCCCTGGCATGCTCTCAATCAACTTCTGGACCAAATCCTGACTGGTAGCAGTACATTCTTGCACAATCAATGCTTTCATTTTGTCAGAATTTTTAGGTTTTTGTTTGTCCACCCGTCTCTTGATGATTGACCACAAGTTCTCAATGGGATTAAGATCTGGGGAGTTTCCAGGCCATGGACACAAAATCTCTATGTTTTGTTCCCTGAGCCATTTAGTTATCACCTTTGCTTTATGGCAAGGTGCTCCATCATGCTGGAAAAGGCATTGTTGATCGCCAAACTGCTCTCGGAGGGTTGGGAGAAGTTGCTCTTGGAGGACATTCTGGTACCATTCTTTATTCATGGCTGTGTTTTTAGGCAAGACTGTGAGAGAGCCGATTCCCTTGGCTGAGAAGCAACCCCACACATGAATGGTTTCAGGATGCTTAACAGTTGGCATGAGACAAGACTGGTGGTAGCGCTCACCTTGTCTTCTCCGAATGAGGCATTTTCCTGATGTCCCAAACAATCGAAAAGGGGATTCATCAGAGATAATAACTTTACCCCAGTCCTCAGCAGTCCACTGCCTGTACCTTTTGCAGAATATCAGTCTGTCCATGATGTTTTTTCTGGAGAGAAGTGGCTTCTTTGCTGCCCTCCGTGCAGATGCACTCACGCCTGCCTGTTGCCATTCCTGAGCAAGCTCTGCACTGCTGGCAGCCCGATCCCGCAGCTGAAACACTTTTAAGAGACGGTCCTGGCGCTTGCTGGTCTTTCTTGGGTGCCCTGGAGCCTTTTTGGCAACAATGGAACCTCTCTCCTTGAAGTTTTTGATGATGCGATAGATTGTTGACTGAGGTGCAATCTTTCTAGCTGCGATACTCTTCCCTGTTAGGCCATTTTTGTGCATTGCAATGATGACTGCACGTGTTTCTTTAGAGATAACCATGGTTAACTGAAGAGAAACAATGATGCCAAGCACCAGCCTCCTTTTAAAGTGTCCAGTGGTGTCATTCTTACTTAATCATGACAGATTGATCTCCAGCCATGTCCTCATCAACACCCACACCTGTGTTAATAGAGCAATCACTGAAAAGAGCTTAGCTGGTCCTTTTAAGGCAGGCTGCAATGATGTTGAAATGTGTTTTGGGGGATAAAGTTCATTTTCCAGCCAAATATTGACTTTGCAAGTAATTGCTGTTAGCTGATCACTCTTTATAACATTCTGGAGTATATGCAAATTGCCATTAGAAAAAGTGAAGCAGTAGACTTTGTAAAAATTAATATTTGTGTCATCCTCAAAACTTTTAGCCATGACTGTACATATTAAATATACCTATATAAAGCTATATATTACTAGATGGTGGCCCGATTCTAATGCATCGGGTATTTCTAGAATATGTATGCGGCCGACCGTGCGCGCCTAAGCAGTGAAGCAGTGTTTAAATGGGTTGTGCACTACTTTAAATTAACGTTACTATGTATCTCTCCAGGGCACCGAATGAATTTTGTTATGACGTCACGTTGTGAATAGTGCTTGTGACAACATCGCAGACGACGCACAGCTAGCACGTAATTTTCCCGACTGCAGCCGGCTGTTGTTTCCGCTGACATGACGACTATTTACTGCTGCAGCCAGGGGTATTTTGTTTCGTGTACCACAGTGAATGACGGCTTGGGGGCAGGTTTGTCTGTAGATTTGTTCCTTTTCACGCCGGGACAAAGAATGTGGCACCCAAATCGGTAATTGGTCGCGGGCAGCATCCGCGACCAATCAACACAGCGGTGTTTAAGTTTAGTGGCAAGATCGTTGATTGGTCGCGGTGAAAACCGCGACCAATCATCAAATTGTATTGTGAGGACCGGAGAGCGCCGCTGCCTATGCGGCTACTTCCGCTGCGAGAACCCTGGACATGAGCGGGCGCTCGCAGCAGAAGTTTCCCGACCCGCAGCGCCGCTCCCGGTCCTCTCTTGACATCCTAGCCGCATGGATGTCAGCGCCGCTACCTGTGCGGGTACTTCCGTTGCGAGAACCCGGGACATGAGCGGGCGCTCGCAGCAGAAGTATCCCTGTCCTCCCTTCCGCATGGAGGTCAGTGGCGCCAGCGGTCGAGGCAGGGCCGGCTCCAGGTTTTTATGGGTCCCAGGCGAAAGAGTCTCAGTGGGCACCCTAAACACAGACCACGATTCATGATGCACAGATACTGCAGAGAAATATGGGTATAGCACAACGCCAAACACTTCTCTTCTTCCACTATATGACTGATACCTATTGTAAATTGTACAATAGCTCAAAAACCGCCAAATCCTCACAGCGCACAGTACAGACTGGACAGTACAGTCCTCCATACAATATTATGGGCACCACATAGTCTCCCCCTCATCATCCATATAATACCCCATGCAGGATGTCACCCCGCCATCCCCCATATAATGCTCCATACAGAATACTGGACCCAATATAATGCTCCATACAGAATACTGGACCACATATAATGCTCCATACAAAATATGGAGCTCTCCTCTACACTGTGCTGCGTTCTGCACTGTTACGGCTCAGGAAAGGGCGCTGTGGAAAGACTCCCCATTATCATCATCATTGCCTGCCCATTATCATCATCATTGCCTCCCCTCATCACCATTGCCTGCCCATCATCATCATCATTGCCTCACTATTATCATCATTGCCTCCCCATTAATATCATCATCATCATTGCCTTCCCATTATCATTGTCTCCCCATCATCATCATTATCATTGCCTCCCCATTAATATCATCATCATTGCCTCCCCATTATCATTGCCTCCCCATTAAATCATCATCATCATTGCCTTCCCATTATCATTGCCTGCCCATCATCATCATTGCCTCCCTATCATTATCATTGCCTCCCCATTAATATCATCATCATTGCCTTCCCATTATCATTGTCTCCCCATCATCATCATTATCATTGCCTCCCCATTAATATCATCATCATCATTGCCTTCCCATTATCATTGCCTCCTGTAAGCTGGTATTGTCTGTACTTTGTATTCCAGCGTTACTTTGCATGTCTTTGCTTTAACCCTTTTGCTCCTTTCCCCCTAACCAGCTGGGATACTGTTGTCTGTTACCTGTATGGATGCTGCTCAGTTCCCAGCTCTGCTGCGTAGCCGTACTTGCGTGAGTGTCTCCGCTGCGTTGCATGACCACCCGCATGTGCGGTCCCTGGCCTGCTGTAGAAGCCATCCGTAGGTTGCAAAGTCCTCTGCAGTGGTGCATGACTTACTACGTGTGTGGCAGGTGTCCCTCTGTGATGAGTTGTCTGGCTCTGCATAGGGGGCGCGGCCCACACCTGTCCTGCTTTTATGAGGATTGGGTGTGCGCTAGAATTGCTGCTCCAGCCTATCGCTGTGAAGCAGCTCATATATAAAGTTCCCCAGCCCTGTGGGGCGTTGCCAGAGCTTTGCATTGAGTTCCTGAACCTAGCCGTGTGTGTTTGTGTGTTCAGCTCCTGCTCTGAGTGCGATCAGTTCTGGAGAGCTGATTCCCTTTGTCCTGTCTTGTGTTTCTGCCTATGCTGGGGGCTGAGTACCCAGATCGCCCTTCCTGGAGGCTACATATCCAGGCCTGTTCCTGCTGTGTCTTGTTCCCTGAATCCCTGATCCTGGATCTATCCTGTACCTGACTGTCTGAACTGTGTCCTCTGTGTTATGTTCCTGAAGTCCTTCTGTGTCCTGAACCCTATGCCAGTGACTGTGAATCTTTGCTATATAACCTGAGTTCATCTTGGAAGGAGGAGTCCGGTGTGTGTGCTGAGTTTCTGTTACTCTGTGCTCAGCTTCTGTGCAATTCCTGGCCAGCTCCCGTTGAGCCTGGTGGGCTTGCACCAGACCGCTGGGGTTCCTTTTTCAGGTCGCTGCCAGATGTCCGATGCCTGATGACCATGGCCTGATGTCCGATGACCACTTCCAGATGTCCGGATCCTATCCTCCCTGCTTGATGTCCGGAGCCTGCCGATCGTTGCCAGATGTCCGGAGCCTGCCGATCGTTGCCAGATGTCCGGAGTCCGATGCCAGTGTTCTGATGTTCCTGAGTTCCAGTCCGTATTCCTGAGTTCCATTCCGTGTTCCTGATATCCTGTCCATGTTCCTGTGTCCCTGAGATCCAATCCGTGTTCCTGATGTCCTGTCCGTGTTCCTGTGTCCCTGAGATCCAATCCGTGTTCCTGATGTCCTGTCTGTGTTCCTGAGTATATGAGATCCAGTCCGTGTTCCTGATGTCACGATGTCCTGCCGGTTCCTCCGTGGTCTACCCTGTGATGACGCCTGTCCTGGGTCAGTGTCTGATGTTCTCCTGCTGAGCCTGTGCTACGCTACCTGAGAGAGAGGCCGTCCTAGTATGCCCGTGCCAGATGACCCTGGACTGCATCAACCCGTGATGACCCCGCCATCGTCTGACGTTCGTCCTGGGCCGGTGTCTGATGTTCTCTTGCTGAGCCTGTGCTATGCCTGAGGCCTGAGAGCGAGGCCATACTAGTATGCCTGTGCCAGATAACCCTGGACTGCATCTACCCGTGATGTCCTCCTGCATTCGTCTGTGATCCTGTGACGTGTACCCTTCTCTGATTTGCGGAATCGGGAGCCCGGCATTATGTTCTGTTTATATACTGTGTGTTTCTTTAAGTAAACTTTATGTTTCTTCATACCTGAAGTTGTGCGGTGTTGTCTAGTCCTGCAGGTCGCCATCTTGCCCACATGCTCAGCTGCCACGGATCCCGTTCGCTGCCCTCCCCTAGTCCGGGCAGGCCCGGGTCTCCCTCTGTGGTCCAGTGGGTCCACATTCTCTTACCATCTGGGACGCATGCCTCACGTCGTCGTGGACTGGCGGCGTGGGAGCATTGGCTAGTTAGGCAAGCTATGCCATGTCCCAACGCCCCGCAGCCGTGGGAAGCGTCACACCTCCCCATCATCATCATTATCATTGCCTCCCCATTGATATCATCATCATCATTGCCTTCTCATTAATATCATCATTATCATTGCCTTCCCATTAATATCATCATCATCATTGCCTTCCCATTAATATTATCATCATTGCCTTCCCATTATCATTGCCTCCCCATCATCATCATTATCATTGCCTCCCCATTAATATCATCATCATCATTGCCTTCCCATTATCATTGCCTCCCCATCATCATCATCATCGCCTCCTCACCACCATCACTGCCTGCCTCCCCCACCACCATCACACATGCACTCTCTCACATACACACACACACACACATCCACATCTCACCTGTCCGGCGTCCGCGCGCTCTCTGCCACAGCCGGCCGCTGAATGATGACGTCATTCATCGGCGCCGCTGTGAGAGAGGAAG
>JARQOD010000001.1:3745518-3849459 GCA_033576555.1 Oophaga sylvatica | reverse complement strand
AAAAAAAAAAAGAATTTTTTTATTTTACGGCTGTACGTTATAAATTCTGTGAAGCACTTTGGGGTTCAAAGTGCTCACCACACATCTAGATAAGTTCCTTGAGGGGTCTAGTTTCCAAAATAGTGTCAATTGTGGGGGGTTTCCACTGTTTAGGCAGATCAGGAGCTCTCCAAACACGACATGGCATCCAGCCAATTCTGCGTTGAAAAAGTCAAACGGCGCTCCTTCCCTTCCAAACTCTGCCATGCACCCAAACAGTGGTTTACCCCCACATATGGGGTATCAGCGCACTCAGGACAAATTGCACAATAACTTTTGGAGTCTTGTTTCCCTTGGAAAATAAAAATTGGGGTGAAAAGATCAATTTTGTGGAAAAAATATAATTTTTTAATTTTACGGCTCTACGTTATAAACTTGTGTGAAGCACTTGGGGGTTCAAATTGCTCACCAAAGATCTAGATAAGTTCCTTAGGGGTCTAGTTTCCCAAATGGGGTCACTTGTGGGGGTTTCCACTGTTTAGGCACATCAGGGGCTCTCCAAATGCAACATGGCGTCCAATCTCAATTCCAGCCAATTTTGGTTGGAAAAAGTCAAATAGTGCTCCTTCCATTCCGAGCTCTGCCATGCGCCCAAACAGTGGTTCCCCCCCACATATGGGGTATCAGCGTACTCAGGACAAATTGGACAACAAATTTTGTGGTCCAATTTCTCCTGTTACCTATGGGAAAATAAAAAATTAGTGACTAAGAGATAATTTTTGTGGGAAAAAAATAGGATTTTTTATTTTCATGCCCGGGCATTATAAACTTGTGTGAAGCATTGGGGGTTCAAAGTGCTCACCAAAGATCTAGATAAGTTCCTTAGGGGGTCTAGCTTCCAAAATGGGGTCACTTGTGGGGGGTTTCCACTGTTTAGGCTCATCTGGGGCACTACAAACGGAACATGACCCCCATCAATGTTTGCATTCCAAAACGTTACTGCTTCTTTTCCAAGCCCTGCCGTGCGCCCAAACAGTTTCCCCCCCCCACATATGGGGTATCAGCGTACTCAGGACAAATTGGACAACAAGTTTTGGGGTCCAATTTCCTTGGGAAAAATCAAAAATTTGGGACTAAAAAATCATTTTTGTGGAAAATTGTTTTTTTTTTTTTTTTTTACACCCAGGCATTATAAACTTTTGTGAAACACTTTGGGGTTCAAAGTGCTCACAACAGATCTAGATAAGTTCCTTAGGGGGTCTAGTTTCCAAAATGGTGTCACTTGTGGGGGGTTTCCACTGTTTAGGCGTATCAGGGGCTCTCCAAACACGACATGGCGTCCAATCTCAATTCCAGCCAATTTTAGTTTGAAAAAGTCAAACGGCGCTCCTTCCCTTACGAGCTCTGCCGTGTGCCCAAACAGTGGTTTTCCCCCACATATGGGGTATTGGCGTACTCAGGAGAAATTGCACAACAACTTTATCTGTCCATTTTCTCCTTTTACCCTTGTGAAAATAAAAAAAAGTTTGTAAAAGATCATTTTTGTGGCTAAAAAGTTAAATATTAATTTTTTCCATCCACGTTGCTTCAGCTCCTGTGAAGCACCTGAAGGGTTAATAAACTTCTTGAATGTAGTTTTGAGTACCTTGAGGGGTGCAGTTTTTATAATGGTGTCACTTTTGGGTATTTTCTGCCATATAGACCCGTCAAAGTGACTTCAAATGTGAGGTGGTCCCTAAAAAAATGGCTTTGTAAATTTTTTTGTAAAAATGAGAAATCACTGGTCAACTTTTAACCCTTCTAATTTCCTAACAAAGAAAAATTTTGGTTCCAAAATTGTGCTGATGTAAAGTAGACATGTGAAATGTATTTCTAATATTTTGTGTGACATATTTCTCTGTTTTAAGGGAAAAAAAATTCAAAGTTTGAAAATTGCAAAATTTTTAAAATTTTCGCCATATTTGCGTTTTTTTCAAAAATAAACGCAAGGTATATCGAAGAAATTTTACCACTAACATGAAGTACAATATGTCACGAGAAAACATCTCAGAATCGCGAAGATCCGTTGAAGCGTTCCAGAGTTATAACCTCATAAAGAGACAGTGGTCAGAATTGTAAAAATTGGCCCGGTCATTAACGTGCAAACCACCCTTGGGGGTGAAGGGGTTAATGAAATAAAAGAGACAACACAGTTTTCATTTTTTTTATTACTCTCTCATTCCTGCGACGCCATCGATCTCCTGTAAAAAAAGTAAAAAAACAAACCAACAGTATACCACCTGTCCGACGCAGTCCATAACGACAGTCCCACGACGGTCCAGCTCTGCTACATCGGAATGACAGGCAGAGCCTGTCATCCCGGCGCAGCACAGCTGCTTACCAGCTTCCCCGGTGGTGACGTCATCGGACTGCTTTACGGCCGCGATTACCCAGCAGTCACTGCAGTTATCGCGAGAAACTGCATGTGACCGCCGGGGAGAAGAGGATGGCGGCCATTAAGCAGTCCGGGATGTGACCGCCGGAGATCTTCTGCCGGGTAAGTGCCGCTGACTCCTGACAGACCCGACCGACGGACACTGACAGTGACAGTGACAATTCCGATTCCGGTATCCGATATGACGAAAATATCGGTACTCGGAATCGGAATTCCGATACAGCCAATATCGGCCGATACCCGATATTTGCAGTATCGTATCGCTCAACACTACCCATGAGCGTTCCTTTATGCGCAGTTTGGTAGGAGCTCGGCGTGCCCCCCTGCTGCGGGAAGAACAAATTGAAGCCGTTGTTGGTTGGATGGCAGCCAATGCATCGACTTCAATTCCTTCCACCTCCTCTCAGGAACAGAACACTGTTGAGCAACCATCTGTCTGTTCACCGCCTGTCAAATTGCCCAGGCAGTCAGAGAGTTCTGTACAGGAGCCAGCTGAGTCTCTGCTTCTGTTCTCAGAATCTGTTGGCTCGCAAACACGGGCACAGGCAAGCAGCATTCTGCAATTTGAAGAAGAGGGAGTATGCAGTGATGCGCAACAGCTGTGTCTCTCTCAATCTGAAGAGGCGGGTGAGCCAGTGCCGATGGACAGCACACCGCAGAACGCATCTTATGATGATGATGAGACTCAGGTGCCAGGTTTTGTGGAGCATGGTGCTGCCCAGACCATCCAACAGCAGCAGGTGTTGGAAGAGGGTAGTGGAGATGATGAAGTCCAAGACCCAACATGGCGTGAGCAACAGGAAGGTGGTGGGAGCAGCTCTGAGGAAGAGATTGTCCCAACGGTACAAAGAGGAGGGAGAGGTAGGCTGCAGACTCGCTTGCCTGTAGCCTCCAGTTTGGCACCTGTTCGGAGCAGTTCTCTTCCAAAAGTCAAAATGGGCGCTCCCATGACTTGCACTGCGTGGTCCTTTATTGACAGACTTGTAGATGATATTTGCTATGTTCAATGCAAGCTGTGTAAGCAAAAAGTTAAAAGAGGTAAAAATATCAGTAACCTGAATTCCACAAATATGTGGAAACATGTACGGACAAAGCACGTAGCTGAGTTACAAAGACACACTGGAGATGTAGGCCAACCTACAGCAGCACCTACATCTTCAGGTCGTGTTGGAGCCTCTACCTCCAGCTCACACACACCTGGTTCGGCTTCCTCACAGGATCTCCATGGAAGAACCTCGGTCACTGTTGTCCATAGACAAACTGTTATTCCACCCACAGCAGCAAGTTCACAGTCATCGTCACACTCCCAGACCACAAAACAGCCATCGTACCACAGGCATGGGATAAAAGACGGCCATACTCGGCAAACCATCCACAGCACAGGCTCTGAATGCTGGCATTGCAAAACTCCTGTCCCTTGAAATGCTGTCATTCAGGCTGGTGGAGACTGACAGTTTCAGGAACTTTATGGCATTGGCAGTCCCACAATATAATGTGCCAAGCCGATTTTATTTCAGCAGGCAAGCTGTCCCTGCTCTGCAAAAACATGTCGAGGGAAACATTAAACATGCGCTGCTAAACGCCGTCAGTAGCAGGGTCCACCTGACCACCGATGCGTGGACCAGTACCCATGGCCAGGGACGATACCTTTCCCTCACTGCCCATTGGGTCAATGTTGTGGAGCCGGGTACAGATCTTGCCAGTGGCGCTGTACGTGTTCTGCCAACTCCAAGGATTGCAGGAATCCAGTCTGTACACATTGATTCCTCCTCCTACTCCAGTTCCTCAGAATCATCGCTGCACGAGCCGTCACGGTATACCTCCACATGGACCCGTGAACGCTTACCTGTTGCGACCGATATGAGCACAGCCGTGGCCAAACGTCAACAGGCCGTCCTGAAATTAATTTCCATGGGGAATCGAAGCCACACAGCGCAGGAGCTCTGGGATGCCATCAAGCAGGAGAGCGACGTGTGGTTTTTGTCAGCTAATCTCCAGCCAGGCTTGGTAGTGTGACAATGGCCGAAATCTGGTGGCAGCTCTGGGCCTTGGCAACCTCACTCACATACCATGTCTGGCACATTGCTCAACTTGGTCGTGCAGAGTTTTTTGAGGGACTATCCGGATCTTGATGCACTGCTGCACAAGGTCCGCCTAGAGTGCGCTCACTTGCGACGTTCCAGCATGGCCAGATCGCGCATTGCAGCTCTGCAAGTCAGATTTCGCCTTCCTGAACATCGCATCATATGTGACGTACCCACCAGGTGGAATTCCACGTTACATATGTTGGAGCGGTTGTGTGAGCAGCAGCCAGCAGTAATGGAGTATCAGCTGCAACAGGCGCAATCAACTCGCAACTTGCGCGTTCACACTTCACCACTACTGAGTGGGCCTCTATGAAGGACATCTGCGACGTTTTGCGTGCGTTTGATGTCTCAACGCGGATGGCGAGTGCAGATGATGCACTAGTCAGCATGACTGTCCCCCTTATCTGCCTGCTTCAGAAATCACTGAAAGCACTAAAGGAAGAGGTTTTGGAAGAGGTGGAGGATGAGGAGTCACAAATTCAATTACCTTCAGGACAGTCAGCGCAACGTGGTTCCTCACAAAGGGCTGGGCAGGGCTCACTTTGTGAGGAGGATGAGGAGGAGGAGGAGTCAATGGAGGAGGAAGAAATCCCTACAGAGGGAGGTACACAACGCTCTAGTCAGTATGTAGAGCGAGGGTGGGGTGATGCAGAGGAGGCAGAGATGACGCCTCTTCCAGAGGACAGCCTTTGTTGGCCAGTTGGGAGTCTGCAGCACATGGTTGATTTCATGCTTCAGTGCCTGAGAAACGACCGCCGCATCGCCCACATTCTCACCACGTCAGATTATTGGGTGTACACCCTCCTAGACCCTTGCTACCGGGACAACTTACAAACCCTCATCACACCGGTGAACCGGGACCGTAAAATGCAGGAGTACCAAGACACACTGGTGCAATCCATACTGTTGTACATTCCAGCCGAGAGAGCTGCTGCTGCTGCTACTGCTTTACAAAGCAGCTCTGTGCGTCGAGGCAGTGTAGACACCTCTACAACAAGAGGGAGCAGAAGCAGCGCCTCTGCACAGGGCAAGAGCTGTATGTTACAAATGTGGCAAAGTTTTGTGACAGCGCCAGCAAGGTCTACACCATCCGAGACGGCTCCAGTCACCAGGAAGAAACGTTTCCGTAAGATGGTGACAGATTACTTGGCTTTCCCTCTAAGTGTACTCCCAGATGCCTCTTCCTCTTTCAAATTTTGGGTCTCTAAGTTGGATACATGGCCAGAGCTTAGCCAGTATGCATTGGAGGTGCTGGCTTGCCCTGCTGCCAGTGTATTATCTGAGCGTGTCTTTAGTGCTGCAGGTGGTGTAGTAACAGACCGTCGCATGCGACTATCCTCAGAGAATGTAGACTGGCTTACTTTTCTGAAAATGAACAAGGCATGGATCTCACCTGAATTTGTCCTGTCCGTTTTCAGATTAAATAACTGTTTGGCAACGTTTTCCATGTCTCCTGTTATGTTCATCTTTCTACCACCTGAACTCTACTCCCTGGGCTACAACACCGCCATTTGTTGCTCGTAAGTAATTGGCAGGGGTACTGACTCCTGGCCAGCCTGGTTACAGCACGACAGCTGTTTCCTGGCAGTGTGAACGTCAATTATCCTCCAATAAGTTGTGCTGTCGTGTTGCATTCGGGTTAGCCGACTCTATGGTGCCTGCAGTTTAGGTGATTCCTATGTGTGCTGTGGGATATGTAAGATAAAGGCGGTTTCCATTGTGACAATAGGACAAGCACCCACTGTAGGACTGTGTGATTCGGTAACTGCGGACGGCTTGCGTCCTGTCAACTTACATTTTCATGGGTGCGTTCTTCTACCCGTCCGGGGTCCAGTACCGTCAACTGGTTCTCCCCAGTGCCTTTGGCCTAGGTGCCTCCATCTCCATATCCGAGTTCCACCAACGTCTGCTGGTCCTTGGTAGTGCTTTGGAGCACAGGTACCTCCTGCTTAGTAACCGTGTCACAGTAACGTCAGCTGGTACTCGGTTGTGACATTGCCTCTTTTCCTTCTGCTACCCGTCCGGGTCCAGTACCGTCAACTGGTTCTCCCCAGTGCCTTTGGCCTAGGTGCCTCCATCTCCGTATCCGAGTTCCACCAACGTCTGCTGGTCCTTGGTAGTGCTTTGGAGCACAGGTACCTCCTGCTTAGTAACCGTGTCACAGTAACGTCAGCTGGTACTCGGTTGTGACATTGCCTCTTTTCCTTCTGCTACCCGTCCGGGGTCCAGTACCGTCAACTGGTTCTCCCCAGTGCCTTTGGCCTAGGTGCCTCCATCTCCGTATCCGAGTTCCACCAACGTCTGCTGGTCCTTGGTAGTGCTTTGGAGCACAGGTACCTCCTGCTTAGTAACCGTGTCACAGTAACGTCAGCTGGTACTCGGTTGTGACATTGCTCTTTTCCTTCTGCTGCCCCTCCGGGTTCCAGCACAGTCAGCTGGTCCTCGTTACTTCCATTGTCTCTTGCTCCATCTGATACCCGTCAGGGTTCCAGTAACGTCAGCTGGTTCTCGGAAATTAGACGACCTTAAAGACCACCCAGAAGAAGATGACGACAACAAGGACGACGAGCATGAAGCCAACCAGCCTGAACACCATCACAAAGAAAAAATAAAAGTTTAAACCAGAAGAAGATCACCAACAGGACAAAGAAGGTTAAGACAAACTACAAGATACAGAACAAGAGACAGAAGAACAATAAGCAGAAGATCAAAAAGCAGAAAAACATGAAGTATAAGACCAAAATGAAGAGCAAAATATATGCTCTAAATTCTAAGCAGAAGAAGACTAAGCAGTGTATGGGGGTGAGTCCGTTCCTCCTCGTGGTGCCCCTGGAAAATGCCTGCTGATGCAGGCTAAACTGAACACGGACAAATACTGTTGTAATTTAAATCTTTTGTGACAGCAAGAACGGAAGATGAAAAATTCATACTTTTACAGATTACAAGTACAGGAATCTCTGTCACAAATAAGAATATGATGAAGAAGATGAAGAGGAAGAAGATGAAGAATTTGAATATGAAGAAGATTAATTAATTTAATAATAACAATATGAGTAATGTTTAAACAAAAACATGAATAGCAAGAAGTTTAAGAAGAAGATTAAGAAGGTGAAGATGAAGAATAATTTGATGAGAAAGATGATGCTGCTGAAGATTATGAAGGAGAAAGTGTGGCACTGGCAAAAGTTAAAAAGGTGAAGAGCATGGAAGTTGTGAAACATACATATTTGCCAAAATAGAAAAAAGGTTAACAACATTGTCAATTTGTTGTCAATCCAAACGTATTTCCAAAAAAAAATATATTAATGCTATTCCAATGCATTGGGTTAAACATGTATGCCTTTATTGTCTCCTCAACCTCCCCCAATACATTCTACATTAGTCTTTGTTGTTTTCCTTCATGTACAATTAACCAACAAGGCAAGAATGTTTTTTTTTAATGTCGATATTTAGTTCCCATAGACTTACATTGGAACTTCCGGTATCGGAATCGGATATCGACGATATTTAATGATATCGGCGATACCATTCCGATCCGATATTTTTAGATATCGAGCAGTATCGCTCACACACATACCTCCAATCCACCAAAAAATTTTTTTGCCCCGTACCATCTTGCACCCTACAATGGCGTTCACCTCGCAATCGTCCGTAGATGAACACAACATCCCGGCAGATGACTCAGGCAACCGGGAGATGACCACGGGTTTAGGAGGGACACATGGAAGGTGTCGGAGATACCAAGGCAAGGCGGAAGGGCCAAACGGTTAACCACAGGTTTCACCTGTTCGAGAACCTTGAAGGGACCCAAATAGCGGGTGCCAACTTAGTGGATTCCACCCGTAGCCTGATGTTTCGGGCGGAGAGCCACACTAGGTCACCCGAAGCAAATGTCGGAGCGGGACGCCGATGGGCATCGGCAGAAGACCTCATCCTTTCCTTGGAAGCCTGAATGGCATCCTGGGTGCGGTCCCATATGTCCCGTGCCTCCACAGGCCAGTCTGCCACCCTGGAGTCGGCGGAAGCCACGGGCATGAGCACCGGTACCCGCGGATGCTGGCCGTAATTTAAGAGGAATGGGGTTTGTCCGGTGGAGTCAGCCACAGCATTGTTTAGCGCAAACTCTGCCCACAGGAGCAAGGATGCCCAGTCATCCTGCCTGGCAGAGACAAAATGTCACAAATATGTGACCAAGGTCTGGTTGGCCCTCTCTACCAACCCATTTGTCTTGGGATGATATGCAGAGGAGAGGTTTAACTCAATACAGAGTAGATGACACAACTCTCGCCAGAACCGAGACGCAAATTGGGGACCTCGATCGCTGACAATCTTGTCTGGCATACCATGTAGACGGAAGATGTGTCTAATAAATAATGCTGCCAAGGCCCGTGCCGAAGGTAACCGGGGTAGCGTCTCTAAGTGCACCATTTTGGAGAAGTAGTCGGTGATCACCCAAATGATAGTGCAACCCCGAGACTTGCGTAAGCCCACCACAAACTCCATCCCGACCATCTCGCAGGGCCTGTCTGCCAACGGCAAAGGAAAAAGTAACCCAGCTGGACGTTGTCGAGGGGAATTGTTCCGGGCGCAGGAGACACACGCCTGAACATACTCCCTGACGTCACGGGCCATATGTGGCCACCAGTATGTCCTCGCAATAATTCTGTTGTCCTCTTTGCCCCAAAGTGTCCACCCACCCTGGACGAGTGTGCCCAAGAGAGTCCCTCCGGTCGCAAATTAGTGGGCACAAAAGTTTTGCCCGGAGGCACAGACTCTAGCGAAACCGGGGCTACAGTTCTCAGGCTCTCTTCGGGGACAATAAACCGAGGCTCCTCATCCTCCTCCTCTGATGACACTAAGGAGCGAGAGAGAGCGTCGGCCCGAACATTCTTCTCACCGGAGAGAAAATGGAGGGTGAAGTGAAACCGAGAGAAGAATAGGGACCATCTGGCCTAGCGAGAATTTAGCCGCTGAGCCGTTTGCGAATATACCAAGTTCTTGTGGTCGTGAAGACTTGGAAGGGAAAACGAACCCCCTCCAGAAGATGTCTCCACTCAGAGAAGGCAAACTTCATAGCCAGCAACTCCTTGTCCCCGATGGAATAATTCCTCTCTGCTGGTGTAAAGGTCTTAGAAAAGAAGAAGCAGGGATGCTTCCGCCCTTGAGCATCCTTTTGATAAAGGACTGCTCCAGCACCAACAGAAGAGCGTCCACCTATAAAATAAACGGCTTATCAACATCAGAGCAATGTAATATGGGAGCACTGGCAAAATGCGACTTGATGGAAGAGAACGCCTTGGAGACCTCCTCAGACCACAACTTGGGATTTGCTCCCTTCTTGGTGAGGGCTACCAAGGGAGCTACCAAAGTCGAGAAATGGGGGATGAACTGACGATAATAATTAATGAAAGCACTGCACCGCTTTAGGAGAATGGGGTTCTTGCCAGTCCATTACAGCCTGTAGTTTGGCAGGATCCATAGCCAATCCCTGGGCAGAGATGATATAGCCCAGGAAAGGTAAGGACTCCTGCTCAAACACACATTTCTCCAGCTTGGCATAGAGGGAGTTTGCCCGTAAGAGGTCGAAGACTTTGTTGACATCCCTCCGGTGAGAGTGTATATCTGGTGAAAAGATGAGAATATCATCCAGATAGACTACTACAGAGGTGGAAAGCATATCCCGGAAGATGTCATTAACAAAGTCTTGGAAAACAGCGGGAGCATTACAGAGCCCGAAGGGCATCACCAGGTATTCATAATGCCCATCCCTGGTATTAAAAGCTGATGCGAATTAGGTTATAGCACCACGTAGATCTAGCTTGGTAAATACCCTTGCTCCTCGGAGCCTATCAAAGAGCTCAGAGATTAGGGGCAACAGGTACTTATTCTTGAAGGTGATGGTGTTAAGACCCCTGTAGTCAATACATGGACGTAATTCTCCGTTCTTCTTTTGCACGAATCACCGACTGATTTGTGACCTGCCCACGAGCTATTATTTGACCTTTAATAATAACAATACATAATTATAATTTTATTTTAAAGCGCAAACATTTTCCACACCACTTTACATTTTAGTGCGGACTTATACAGACAATAAAAGACATTACAGAATAGCAATAATCAAACAAACAACAGATACCAAGAGGAATGTGGGCGCTGCTTGCAAGCTTACAATCTATGAGGAAATAGGAGAGACATGAAAGGTAGATGGTAACAATTACTTTCATTGTTCTGACCAGCCATAATGTAAGAAAGTGGGTGTTCATGTAAAGCTGCATGAACCAGATACCAACCAGTATGTGTAAAAGTACAGACTCAGAGGGATATTACATGCATAAAGTGTGTGAGAACAAGATATAAGGATTCTGGTTATTAAAAAAATTTGAATAGGCAAAACAGGGATAGTTCAATAAATGTGTTAAGGTGGTAGGAGGTTCATATGTTGGCAAGGCTTAGTGAGCAGTAGAAAGCAGTGTCTGAAGACCAGATTCTCAATGCCTGTCAGAGTAACACTCAGCCCCCACACATAACAACTACCGAGTGGGTATGGATCGATGATATTTCTGAGGTTTTTCAATACTTTGAATACTGCACCACAATAGTGAGCGCTGATTACACTATTGTCACTATAACCATCCCACTGATCTGTCTATTAAAATTTTCACTGCAGAATCTCAAGAAGGAAGCTTTGAATGCCGAGCAGGTGGCTATGGAGCAAGATTTTACAGTGGCTAATACCACACACCCCAGCCTCACACAATACTCTCAAGCCACATTGGGTGATGACGAGGAACAGGAGGAGGAGGAGGCAAAACAGGAGTTTTTGGTCTGCGCTACAGAGGGAACATCCAATCCCAGCTTCATATCTGTCCATCAAGGATGGCCTGAAGAGGAGGAGGAGGAGGTTGAGGCTATGCGTCGTGAGGAGGAGAGGATGGTTAGTATTCTTCCTGGTGAGGTTACTGAATGTTTGACTCTTTGTAGTTTGCCACACATGGCAGAGTTCATGTACAGATACCTTTCCCAAGATCCTTGCGTGAAACACATTTTGTCCAACATGAAATACTGACTGTCCACCTTTCTTGACCCACAGTGCAAGGAGAAATTTGCTTCTCTCATGTCAGAGGTAGAAGTGCCATTTTCAGTGCATGTATGCCAAAGGGTTGCTATGGAAGACTTGATCAAAAGATTACTCTCAGACAAAATTGTTGGCAGAGTTACTGGCTTTTTTCACCCACAAAGATTAAAGGGGAGGGCCACGCACATCAGGTGCAACTTACAGGGAGGGAATGTACAACAACTGACACATTTTCATGAGACAGTCACATCAGCAAGGGTTATCTTTGGGTGTAACTATGATGAGGAGGGAGAAGTTGACCAAGATAGTGAGTGACTACTTAAGTGACCGTACTACCATCCTTCCTTATTTTTCAGTGCCGTTTAATTATTTTTGTCAAAGCTCCAACCTCTCCTTCTACACCTTGGAGGTACTGCCATGCCCTGCTGGAATAGTGTTGTCTGAGCAGGTTTTTAGTTTGCCTGGTGCAACTGCCTGTCAATGGAAAATGCAGACAGGCTGACTGTTCTAAAATTGAACAAGGGCTGGATTTCCGGCAGCATTGTAAGCCCTACGGATGGCAGCAACATAATGTAAAGGCTGCCCAAATGTTTTGTTTGGGAAGTTGTCTTAACATCCATCTCTTACCATCCAAACCCATTTTGTTCTTGAAATCACCTCCTACTCCTGCTTCTGCACCAAGTACTTAGTGGTCATGTATGTATACCCCAAGTGGCAAATTTTTTGTAATTTGTGAATACTTGGAACATTGTCCAATGGTGAAACTTGTACTCTCTGTCAATTCCCTTGCTGACACACTCCAAATGCGGAGTAATGAAGATTATTGCCCCTGACAAATTGTCACGTACGATTATCTCTACCCAGATTGCAACAGTTGCACAACTGTTAGACAAATATTAGGTATTTTAAGTAGAAAATAGCAAAGAGCTGCAGCATGTACTTGCAATGATCAGAACACCCAGGTGCCTGCCTTCCACTCAGCCTCCCTCCCTCCCTCCTATTAAATCTCTCACTACTAAATCCCCACCTAACAAACAAAAAACAAGTAATCTTGACAGTCTTCAGCGCTTAAAAGAGCTTTTTGGAATAAATAACGCTCAGTGTAACTTTCTATCACTGTCCCTACCTAGTTTCACTCTCCCTATGCTCACAATACTCTCTCACTACACTGTTTCTGGCTGCAATGTGCGCAAGATGGCACGGCAGCCTTTAAATAGTCCCTATTAAGCTGGTGGGCCAGCTAAACACAGTAATGACACATCAAAGATGGCGCCGGCATCATGGTGATTGGCAAGCCAGCCCAGCATGTTCATTGTTAACCCCTCTCTGCCATCAGACGTACTATTCCGTCCATGTGACCCTGGACCTAATTCCCATGGACGGAATAGTACGTCATGGGCGATCAGCTGCGCTCTCGGGGGAGCGCAGCTGATCGCCGCCGGGTGTCAGCTGATTATCACAGCTGACACCCGTGACTGTGTGTGAGGAGCGGTCACGGACCGCTCCCGGCACATTAACCCCTGGCACACCGCGATCAAACATGATCGCGGTGTACCCGGGGCACAGGGGAGGATCGCGCAGGCAGGGGCTCCCTGCGCGCTCCCCTGAGACCCTCAGAGCAGCGCGATGTGTCGCGCTGTTCCGAGGGTCCGTCCTCCCTCCAGGTCCCCGGATCCAAGATGGCGCCGGGGTCCTGCAGGGAGGCGGCTTCCTCAGTGCCTGCTGAGAGCAGGCGCTGGGGAAGCCTGCAGCAGTGCCAGAGCGATCGCTGGTGTGACAGAGTGCTGTGCACACTGTCACACCAGCGATCTGCTAAAATACAGTGATGTCCCACCCTGGGACAAAGTAAAAAAGTAAAAAAAGTAAAAATAAAAAGTGTAAAAAAAAATCATAAAAAAAAAAAAAATATTCCCCAATAAATTCATTTTTTCCTGTAAATAAAAAAAACAAAACAATAAAAGTACACATATTTGGTATGCCGCGTCCGTAACGACCCCCCCTATAAAACTGTCCCACTAGTTAACCCCTTTAGTGAACCCCTTAAAAAAAAAAAAAAAAACGAAGCAAAAAATCAATGCTTTATCATCATACCGCCGAACAAAAAGTGAAATAACACGCGATCAAAAAAGACTGATATAAATAAACATGGTACCACTGAAAACGACATCTTGTCCCGCAAAAAACGAGCCATCACACAGCATCATGAGCGAAAAAATAAAAAAGTTATAGCTCGCAGAATAAAGCGATGCAAAAATAATGATTTTTTATATAAAATTGTTTTCATTCTATAAAAGCGCCAAAACCTAAAAAAATGATATAAATGAGGTATCCCGTAATCGTACTGACCCGAAGAATAAAACTGCTTTATCAATTTTACCACACGCGGAACGGTATAAACGCCTCCCCCAAAAGAAATTCATGAATTGCTGATTTTTGTTCATTCTAACCACCCAAAAATCGAAATAAAAAGCGATCAAAAAAGTCACGTGCTCAAAAATGGTACAAATAAAAACGTCAACTCGTCCCGCAAAAAATAAGACCTCACATGACTCTGTGGGCCAAAATATGCAAAAATTATAGCTCTCAAAATGTGGTGATGCAAAAAACTATTTTTTGCAATAAAAAGCGTCTTTTAGCGTGACAGCTGCCAATCACAAAAACCCGCTATAAATAGTAAATCAAACCCCCCTTTATCACTCCCTTAGTTAGGGAAAAATAATAAAATTAAAAAAATGTATTTATTTCCATTTTCCCGTTAGGGTTAGGGTTGCGGCTAAAGTTAGGGTTAGGGTTGGCGCTAACATTAGTATTAGGGTTAGGGTTGGCGCTAACGTTAGGATTAGGGTTGGGATTAGGGTTATGGGTGTGTTAGGGTTAGGTTTGTGGTTAGGGTTGGGACTAGGGTTATTGGTGTTTGGGGTTAGGGTTGGAGTTAGAATTGGGGGGTTTCTGCTGTTTAGGCACATCAGAAGCTCTCGAAATGTGACATGGCGTCTGATCTCAATTCCAGCCAATTCTGCGTTGAAAAAGTCAAATGGTGCTCCTTCACTTCTGAGCTCTGCCATGCGCCCAAACAGTAGTTTACCCCACATATGGGGTATCAGCATACTCTGGACCCCAAGAGTTATTGTGCAATTTGGCCTATTTCTCCTGTTACCCTTGGGAAAATAAAAAACTGGGGGCGACAAAATCATTTTTGTAAAAAAAAAAATGATTTTTTTTTTTTAACGGCTGTATGTTATAAAACTTCTGTGAAGTACTTGGGGCTTCATAGCGCTCACCACACTTCTAGATAAGTTCCTTGTGGGGTCTATTTTCCAAAATGGGGTCACTTGTGGGGGTTTCCACTGTTTAGGCGCATCAGGGCTCTCCAAATGCGACATGACGCCCCCAGACCATTCCATCAAAGTCTGCAATCCAAAACGTCACTACTTCCCTTCCGAGCCCCGACGTGTGCCCATACAGTAGTTTTCTCCCACATATTGGGTATCAGCGTACTCAGGACAATTTGGACAACAACTTTTGGGGTCCAATTTCTCCTGCTACCCTTGTGAAAATAAAATATTGGGGGCGAAAAAATCATTTTTGTAAAAAAAAAAAGGATTTTTTATTTTTACGGCTGTACGTTATAAACTTCTGTGAAGCACTTCGGGGTTCAAAGTGCTCACCACACATCTAGATAAGTTCCTTGTGGGGTCTATTTTCCAAAATGGGGTCACTTGTGGGGGTTTCCACTGTTTAGGCGCATCAGGGGTTCTCCAAATGCGACATGACGCCCCCAGACCATTCCATCAAAGTCTGCAATCCAAAACGTCACTACTTCCCTTCCGAGCCCCGACGTGTGCCCATACAGTAGTTTTCTCCCACATATTGGGTATCAGCGTACTCAGGACAAATTGGACAACAACTTTTGGGTCCAATTTCTCCTGTTACCCTTGTGAAAATAAAATATTGGGGGCGAAAAAATCATTTTTGTAAAAAAAAAAAGATTTTTTATTTTTAACGGCTGTACGTTATAAACTTCTGTGAAGCACTTCGGGGTTCAAAGTGCTCACCACACATCTAGATAAGTTCCTTGTGGGGTCTATTTTCCAAAATGGGGTCACTTGTGGGGGTTTCCACTGTTTAGGCGCATCAGGGGCTCTCCAAATGCGACATGACTCCCCCAGACCATTCCATCAAAGTCTGCAATCCAAAACGTCACTACTTCCCTTCCGAGCCCCGACGTGCGCCCATACAGTAGTTTACTCCCACATATTGGGTATCAGCATACTCAGGACAAATTGGACAACAACTTTGGGGTCCAATTTCTCCTGTTACCCTTGTGAAAATAAAATATTGGGGGCTAAAAAAATCATTTTTGTAAAAAAAAAAAAGAATTTTTTTATTTTACGGCTGTACGTTATAAACTTCTGTGAAGCACTTTGGGTTCAAAGTGCTCACCACACATCTAGATAAGTTCCTTGAGGGGTCTAGTTTCCAAAATGGTGTCATTTGTGGGGGTTTCCACTGTTTAGGCAGATCAGGAGCTCTCCAAACACGACATGGCATCCAGCCAATTCTGCGTTGAAAAAGTCAAACGGCGCTCCTTCCCTTCCAAACTCTGCCATGCACCCAAACAGTGGTTTACCCCCACATATGGGGTATCAGCGCACTCAGGACAAATTGCACAATAACTTTTGGAGTCTTGTTTCCCTTGGGAAAATAAAAATTGGGGTGAAAAGATCAATTTTGTGGAAAAAATATAATTTTTTAATTTTACGGCTCTACGTTATAAACTTGTGTGAAGCACTTGGGGTTCAAATTGCTCACCAAAGATCTAGATAAGTTCCTTAGGGGGTCTAGTTTCCCAAATGGGGTCACTTGTGGGGGGGTTTCCACTGTTTAGGCACATCAGGGGCTCTCCAAATGCAACATGGCGTCCAATCTCAATTCCAGCCAATTTTGGTTGGAAAAAGTCAAATAGTGCTCCTTCCATTCCGAGCTCTGCCATGCGCCCAAACAGTGGTTCCCCCCCACATATGGGGTATCAGCGTACTCAGGACAAATTGGACAACAAATTTTGTGGTCCAATTTCTCCTGTTACCTATGGGAAAATAAAAAATTAGTGACTAAGAGATAATTTTTGTGGGAAAAAAATAGGATTTTTTATTTTCATGCCCGGGCATTATAAACTTGTGTGAAGCACTTGGGGGTTCAAAGTGCTCACCAAAGATCTAGATAAGTTCCTTAGGGGTCTAGCTTCCAAAATGGGGTCACTTGTGGGGGGTTTCCACTGTTTAGGCTCATCTGGGGCACTACAAACGGAACATGACCCCCATCAATGTTTGCATTCCAAAACATTACTGCTTCTTTTCCAAGCCCTGCCGTGCGCCCAAACAGTTTCCCCCCCCCCACATATGGGGTATCAGCGTACTCAGGACAAATTGGACAACAAGTTTTGGGGTCCAATTTCCTTGGGAAAAATCAAAAATTTGGGACTAAAAAATCATTTTTGTGGAAAATTGTTTTTTTTTTTTTTCACACCCAGGCATTATAAACTTTTGTGAAACACTTTGGGGTTCAAAGTGCTCACAACAGATCTAGATAAGTTCCTTAGGGGTCTAGTTTCCAAAATGGTGTCACTTGTGGGGGGTTTCCACTGTTTAGGCGTATCAGGGGCTCTCCAAACACGACATGGCGTCCAATCTCAATTCCAGCCAATTTTAGTTTGAAAAAGTCAAACGGCGCTCCTTCCCTTACGAGCTCTGCCGTGTGTCCAAACAGTGGTTTTCCCCCACATATGGGGTATTGGCGTACTCAGGAGAAATTGCACAACAACTTTATCTGTCCATTTTCTCCTTTTACCCTTGTGAAAATAAAAAAAAAGTTTGTAAAAGATCATTTTTGTGGCTAAAAAGTTAAATATTAATTTTTTCCATCCAAGTTGCTTCAGCTCCTGTGAAGCACCTGAAGGGTTAATAAACTTCTTGAATGTAGTTTTGAGTACCTTGAGGGGTGCAGTTTTTATAATGGTGTCACTTTTGGGTATTTTCTGCCATATAGACCCGTCAAAGTGACTTCAAATGTGAGGTGGTCCCTAAAAAAATGGCTTTGTAAATTTTGTTGTAAAAATGAGAAATCACTGGTCAACTTTTAACCCTTCTAATTTCCTAACAAAGAAAAATTTTGGTTCCAAAATTGTGCTGATGTAAAGTAGACATGTGGGAAATGTTATTTATTAACTATTTTGTGTGACATATTTCTCTGTTTTAAGGGAAAAAAAATTCAAAGTTTGAAAATTGCAAAATTTTTAAAATTTTCGCCATATTTGCGTTTTTTTTCAAAAATAAACGCAAGTTATATCAAAGAAATTTTACCACTAACATGAAGTACAATATGTCACGAGAAAACAATCTCAGAATCGCGAAGATCCGTTGAAGCGTTCCAGAGTTATAACCTCATAAAGAGACAGTGGTCAGAATTGTAAAAATTGGCCCGGTCATTAACGTGCAAACCACCCTTGGGGGTGAAGGGGTTAAGGGTTGCAGAACGCACCAAATATAAATACTAGGTGCGTTCGCAACCCGGGGTCCACCGTGCAGACAGAGCCTGCTGCTAGTAAGATGGCACTATATGGAGGTATAAACGAACTCTGTTACTCCACAGAGTCGCTGACATAGATGCTGTGGCACTATATGGCGGTATAAGCGAACTCTGTTATTCCACTGAGTCAATGTGGTAGAGACTGTGTCCTGTTAACCCCACAAGAGTACACAGAAAACTGCAGAGCGGATAGCAGTCCGTGGTCATGCAGACAGAAACGCAAACAACCAATTCCTCACCGGAGTAGCCGGTATACTAGAGGCTATTTCAGCCAAGCCCTGAATACATGCATACAAAACTCCTCACCGGAGGTGTCGGTATTCTAGGGGCTTATTTCATCCAAGCCCTGAACACGTGCATACAAAACTCCTCACCGGAGGTGCAGGTATTCTAGGGGCTTATTTCAGCCGAGCCCTAACCGCATGCGTACATGACCACACTGGCGCAAAGCACATAACAAGATTGATAGTAGCGCATGGCCGTGCGGTCATGCGCACCTTTTATAGTAGCAGCTACAGGACCTTCCAGAAAAGAATCAATGGAAAACTGCTTCCAGAACACCGACAGCTTCAGGACCTTCCTGGAGGACCAATGGGAGTCGCTGCTGTAACCGAACATGTGACCCCTGATCTCCAATGGGAGATCTTGCCCTGGGCATGCTCAGATGGAGAAAGCGAGGACTTAGTCCAAGAGCTGCCTGCTCCAGAACTTGTTATTATAGAGGAACCAAGAGAGGAAAACAACAAGCTTCTGCACAGTATTAGACCGAGCGAGATGCTGGAACCGACGTCTCTGCTGAGCAGGCTCCACTGTGGCCGGAGATGGATGGGGGACCGCAGCGGGACTGGTTCGAAACTCCCCTTTTGCAGCAGTGGGAACTCGATCCCTAACATTCATTGGCTGCAAACAAACTGCCAAACATGCCGGATGGGTCACCTGAATATACTGAGGCGAATACCTAATTACTCGCCTAGTATCGAATAGCCCAAATACTGTACTATTCATTTGGAATTTGGAGCATGAAATTTGGAGCTTAGAATTTGCTGAATTTATTTTGATGGACAAGGCATAGTGCTTTTCCAGAGCCTTTGTAATACCAGTAACGTGGAATACCCCTATATTATGTGAGGCAGTGACCCGTGTCAGAGGTAGGGGTCGCTGTTTGGTCTTCCCAGGATGCGCACAGAGGCGTATGAAGGCCATAGGAATGCATGGCTGTCACGGGCGTAGCTGTGACTGCAATGCAGACTAAAAATAATAAAAATAAGTGCTAGCCTTGGAAAACCTGCTCTGGGATGTTGTGTTGTGAAACAGACTGCAGGATGGTAGTCGAGCAGTCCGCTTCATTCTAGGCCTGGGTTTTCTATGTGGCTGAAGGCCACAGGTTCCTTTGTTAAAAGCCCTGCAGTAAAGTGTATGGGTGTGTCAGGTCCAGTGTAAAGGGTGATATGGCTATCAACCGTCCTCTGATGTCTGAACCCATGGACTGCGGGTATACCCGCCGTTTGTCTATGTATGCCCAGCCAGTCTGTTCCGCTGACAGTGATGCCCAGCTTTGCCAGGTATTAGTGAACGGGTGCCAAACGGACACTTTCCTCAACTCAGGGAGCAGATTGACTCTGGTCCATAGGTCCCTTGTTGTTGGGGACAATTCCAAAGGATGGAAAATGAAGGTGATGGGTATCCATGGTGGAAAGAATACGGTTAGTGTGAACTGAGGCATACCCCAAAGAGTGCTGCAGATCATTGAGTAAGTCTGCTTGAGAAATGGAGGAGCTTTTGTAGCAGGTGATCCTCATTCAGCAGCAGCAGGCTCTGCAGTTTCGGCAGCAGCAAAAGGCGCTGCAGTTGCAGCGGAAGCAGCAGAGAATGTGTGAGCTGATTTTTCAGCAGGCTGTGACCCTGCGAGAGGAGACCCCTAAGGTGAGGGGCGATCAGCGGGTGTTTATTAAGTGTTGGCAGTGTCAGGGCCAGTTTGAGTTTGGTAGGTGAGAGTGTAGAGCAGAGGTTCTTCAGAGCATTGTCTGTGCGAGAAGACATAGGACAGAGCGGAACCAAAAGAGGCCTGGCACCCACAGCGTACACAGAGGTGCTGTTGTCCATGGTAACTAGTCAGCAGAGGACTGGCGTGTGTAATGGCTGCAAACAGGAGGATATGGCTCCCGGCTGCGATCCGGAGGATCGGTGCTATCATCCATGGTAACTAGTCAGGGAAGGACTGGCTTGTGTAATGGCTGCAAACAGGAGGATATGGTTCCAGGCTGCGATCTGGAGGATCGGTGCTATCATCCATGGTAACTAGTCAGGGGAGGACTGGCATGTGTAATGGCTGCAAACAGGAGGATATGGTTCCCGGGTGCGATCCGGAGGATCGGTGTTACATCCATGGTAACTAGTCAGGGGAGGACTGGCGTGTGTAATGGCTTCAAACAGGAGGATAAGGTTCCCGCCTGCAATCCGGAGGATTGTGGCTGTCGTTCACGGTAAATAGTCAGGGGAGGACTGGCATGTGTAACGATTGCAAACAGGAGGTTATGGTTCCCTGCTGCAATCTGGAGGATCGGTGCTATCGTCCACGGTAACTAGTCAGAGGAAGACAGGCATGTGTAACGATTGCAAACAGAAGGATATGATGGACTGTGTTTGGCTGTGAGTGAGAGTAAACAGACTTTAATATGGCGCTGCAGTCACCCACGGAAACTGGGCAAAGGGAAGTCCAGCGTGTTTAGTGACTGTGAACTAAAGGGTGCTGTGTATTATGTAGTGCTATGAACTAGACACTGATACTATGCACTGAGTTTATATGCACTTGTGTGTGAATTGGACCTTATTGCTGTGAAGTAAACACATTAAAGAGTCTTTGTGTTTGAACTTTGTGGGTCACTGCATCATCACTGCGTAAGTGTGCTACTGCTGCTCTACAATTTTCATTGACAGATGATGTACCTGAGTGGGGCCTTGCTTTTTTGTGGATTTAGTTGAAGCTTTTATTGGGAACATTTTACATACCGTTTGGTATCACATTTATCCTGCATTCTATGCTTAGCACATACATTGGGGTTTCCATCTAAATTATTATTATTATTATTATTATTATTATTATTATTTTTATTTTTATAGCGCCATTAATTCCATGGTGCTGTACATGAGAAGGGGTTACATACAAAGTTATAGATATCATTTACAGTAAACAAATTTACAATGACAGACTGGTACAGAGGGGAGAGGACCCTGTCCTTGCGGACTTACATTCTACGGGATAGTGGGAAAAAACAGAATGTCGGGGGTGCGGCAGCTCTGGTGGTGGCGGCGATGCGGCAGCTCTGGTGGTGGCGGCGTGGCGGCAGCTAGGGTGGTGGCGGCGAGGCGGCAGCTCGGGTGGTGGCGGCGAGGCGGAATGGTTATTGCAGGCTGTAGGCTTTCCTGAAGAGATGGGTTTTCAAGTTCCGTCTGAAGGATCCAAGGGTGGTGAATAATCGTACATGTTAAGGCGTGGAATTCCAGAGGATGGAGGATATTCGGGAGAAATTTTGGAGGCGGTTGTGTGAGGAACGAATAAGTGTGGAGGATAGTAGGAGGTCTTGGGAGGATCGAAGATTACGTGAAGGAAGATATTGGGAGATTAGTTCAGAGATATAGGGAGGAGACAGGTTGTGGACGGCTTTGTAAGTCAGTGTTAGTAGTTTGAACTGGATTCGTTGGGGAATTGGGAGCCAGTGGAGGGATTTGCAGAGGGAAAAGCAGGGGAGTAGCGAGGGGAGAGGTGAATTAGTCGGGCAGCAGAATTGAGGACAGATTGGAGTGGTGCAAGAGAGTTGACAGGGAGGCCACAGAGGAGGGTGTTGCAGTAATCAAGGCGGGAGATGATGAGGGCATGCACAAGAGTTTTAGTAGATTGAGGGCTGAGGAAGGGACGGATTTTGGAAATGTTTTTATGTTGGAGGCGACAGGAGGTGGCAAGAGTTTGGATGTGTGGTTTAAAGGACAGGGCAGAGTCGAGAGGTACTCCGAGGCAGCGGATTTCAGGTGCGGGAAAGATCGTGATGCCATTTACCATAATAGATAGATCGGGTAGGGAAGATACGTGAGATGGAGGAAAGATGATGAGTTCGGTTTTGTCTACATTGAGTTTTAAGAAACAAGAGGTGAAGTAGGAGGATATGGCTGATAGACACTCTGGGATTCTGGACAGCAGAGAGGTGACATCTGGGCCAGAGAGGTAGATCTGAGTATCGTCCGCATAGAGGTGGTACTGGAAGCCTTGGGACTTTATGAGTTGTCCTAGGCCATGGGTATAGATGGAAAAAAGTAGGGGCCCCAGGACAGAGCCTTGAGGGACTCCAACAGACAGAGGGCGGGATGAGGAGGTAGAGTGGGAGTGGGAGACGCTAAATGTGCGGTCGGAAAGGTAAGTGGCGATCCAGGACAGGGCAAGGTCTTTGATGCCATGGGAAGAAAGAATCTGTAGCAGTAGGCAGTGGTCGACTGTGTCAAAGGCAGAGGACAGGTCAAGGAGGAGGAGGATGGAGAACTGTCTGTTAGCTTTGGCTGTGAGTAAGTCATTAGTAATTTTGGTCAGGGCAGTTTCAGTGGAGAGGTGGGGCGGAGGCCAGAATGGAGGTTGTCAAGGAGAGAGTTATATGAGAGGTGGGAGGAAAGTTGAGCGTGGACATGCTGCTCAAGGAGTTTGGAAGCAAACGGGAGCAATGATATTGGGCGATAGCTGGGCATAGCAGTTGGGTCAAGGTTTGTTTTTTTGAGGATGGGTGTGATGGTGGCATGTTTGAAGGCAGAGGGAAAGGTACCAGAAGATAGCGATAGGTTGAAGAGATGGGTTAGGGCTGGGATGAGCATGTTCGTGAGGTTGGGGAGCAGGTGGGAAGGGATGGGGTCAAGTGCACAGGTGGTGAGGTGTGATTTGAAAAGTAGATGAGTAACGTCTCCTTAAGTGATGTTGGAGAGGGAGGCTAGTAGGGAAGGACAGAGGTCTGGTATATGGAGTGGTTAGGGTGGTGGAACAATAAAGGTTTGCCTTGTTTGGTCGATCTTATTTTTGAAGTAGGTGACAAAGTCCTCGGCAGAGATGAGGGAGTTGTGTTATGTTTCGGTAGCTGAGGAGTGCAGGTAAAAAAGGCAATACACCAGAGCAGTTGGAATCTATGAGATTGCAGTACCCTGACTAACCACCACAACTAGAGGCAGCCGTGGAGCGTTCCTACGTTGGTCCTAGACGCTCGTCACAGCCTGAGAAACTAACTACACCTAAAGATAGAAATAGGAAAGCTATCTGCCCCGGAGCAGAACTCCAAAGATAATAGAAAGCCCCCAAACATGTAATGGCGGTTAGACAAGAGGAAATACTGACACAGAAAGAAAATAGTATGAGCAAACGCTGGGGCCCAAACTATCTAAATAGAAAAGGATAGGAAGGGTACTTACTGCAATCCCAGAAAACCCTGAAAAGCACCAACTCTACTAATTTCAAAATCACCTGAGATCACACGACCTCTACCACCTAAATTAGTTCTCTGGTGTAACAAAATCAAAACAGCAGCCACTGAAAAAACTGGAAAAAGCAAAAGTACAAACTCTGTGGCTGAACTAAACTGAGAGGGCAAAAGCCCCCGGAGGGGACCCTGAAGGCCCCCACAGAAGTGCAGGACAAAATGCAAAAATATAGCAAAAACACAAAAGAAGAAAAAGTCTTATCTGTTAGCAGGAGATGCAGACAGGACACAGCAGGCTACAAGGGAAACTGGAATGAAGGATTCAGACCAGAACAATTGATCACCGGCAACCCTGATGGGAAAATGACTCCCTTATATAAGACCAGTCAGTAACACCTGATTCCCAGTCCTCACAATCTTCACTAGCACCGCTTGTAACCACCAGAGGGAGCCTCTGCTCAGAACTCATCTCAAACCCATTCACAACAGTACCCCCCCCTTGAGGAGGGGTCACCGAACCCTCACTTGAGCAACCAGGTCGGTCAGGATGAGTTCTATGATACGCACGGATAAGTCTCCTAGCATGGATGTCCGAAGCAAACACCCAAGAATTGTCTTCCTGACCATAACCTCTCCATTTAACCAAATACTGGAGTTTCCGTCTAGAAAAACGAGAATCCAATATTTTCTCAACCACATACTCCAGATTGCCCTCAACCAAAACAGGGTCAGGAGGCACAGCAGCAGGAACCACTGGCTCAACAAACCTCTTCAACAAGGACTTGTGGAACACGATATGGATCTTAAATGTCCCTGGAAGAAGCAAACGAAAAGAAACAGGATTAATAATCTCCATGATCTTATAAGGTCCAATGAACCTAGGCTTAAATTTAGGAGATGCTACTCTCATAGGAATATTCTTTGAGGACAGCCAGACCAAGTCCCCCACTTTAAACCGAGGACCATCAGTCCTATGCCGGTTAGCAAACCGCTGGGCCTTCTCCTGAGAGAGGGACAACCTCTCCACTACCTGGTCCCAAATCTGTTGCATACGCTCCACAACAGAGTCAACACCTGGACAGACAGAAGCCTCCGTCTGTCCTGAAGAAAATCGAGGGTGAAACCCAGAATTACAGAAAAACGGAGACATCAAAGTGGCAGAGCTAGCCCTATTATTAAGAGCAAACTCAGCCAAAGGCAAAAAAGAGAACCAGTCATCCTGATCAGCAGACACAAAGCATCTTAGATAAGTCTCCAATGTCTGGTTTGTTCTCTCAGTTTGACCATTGGTCTGAGGATGAAATGCCGAGGAGAAAGACAATTGAACACCCAGTTTAGAACAAAAAGTCCTCCAAAATCTGGAAACAAACTGGACTCCTCTGTCAGACACAATGTTCTCAGGAATGCCGTGTAAACGAACCACGTGCTGAAGGAACAACGGCACCAATTCAGAGGAGGAAGGCAACTTAGGTAATGGCACAAGATGTATCATTTTGGAAAACCTATCACAAATTACACAGATGGTGGTCATTCTCTGAGAAACAGGAAGATCGGAAATGAAATCCATAGAGATATGGGTCCATGGTCTCTTGGGCACAGGCAATGGCATCAACAAACCACTAGAGCGAGAGCAAGGCTTGGAGCGAGAGCAAGTCCCGCAGGACTGCACAAATTCCCTGACATCACGAGACAAGGTAGGCCACCAAAAGGACCGAGTAACCAAGTCTCTGGTACCAAAAATTCCGGATGCCCAGCCAATGCGGAACAATGAATCTCAGACATCACACTCTTTTTCCATTGGTCCGGGACAAACAATTTTCCAACAGGGCAGCGCTCGGGCCTATCCTCCTGACACCCCTCCAGAGCAAGTCTCAAATTGGGCGAGATGGCGGAAAGAACTACACCCTCTTTCAAAATAACAGAAGGATCAGATAACTCAGGAGAGTCCGCAAGGAAACTCCTCGAGAGGGCATCCGCCTTAACATTCTTAGTGCCAGGAAGAAAGGAAACCACAAAATTAAAACGTGTGAAAAACAAGGCCCACCTAGCCTGTCTAGGATTGAGTCGCTTGGCAGATTCCAGATAGACCAGATTCTTATGGTCCGTAAGGACCACCACCTGATGTTTGGCTCCCTCCAGCCAATGTCTCCACTCTTCAAAAGCCCACTTCATGGCCAATAACTCCCGATTACCCACGTCATAATTACGTTCAGTAGGAGAAAATTTTCGAGAGAAAAAGGCAAAGGGTTACTTTTAGAGGTCTCTGGATCTTTTTGGGACAAAACGGCACCTGCCCCAATTTCAGAGGCATCAACCTCCACCTGAAATGGCAGAGAAACATCAGGCTGCCGTAGAACAGGAGCAGAAGTGAATCTCTGCTTAAGTTCCTGAAATGCAGAGACTGCCTCAGGAGGCCAATTCACCACATCAGAACCCTTTCTGGTAAAATCAGTTAATGGTTTAACAATAACCGAGAAATTACCAATAAATTTACGATAAAAATTGGCAAAACCCAAAAATCTCTGAAGAGCCTTTAATGAAGTAGGTTGGACCCAATCACAGATGGCCTGAACCTTGACCGGGTCCATTTCAATAACAGATGGGGACAAAATGAATCCCAGAAATGAGATCCTCTGTACGCCAAAAAGACACTTTGATCCCTTCACATACAGAGCATTCTCTCTCAAAATCTGGAATACAGTTCGAACATGTTTCACATGAGAGTCCCAGTCATTAGAAAAAATCAAGATATCATCCAAATAAACAATCAGAAATTTGTCCACAAAATCCCTGAAAATGTCATTCATGAAGGACTGGAAGACGGAAGGAGCATTAGTGAGCCCAAAGGGCATCACTAGGTACTCAAAATGCCCTTCAGGGGTATTGAATGCCGTCTTCCATTCATCCCCGTGCTTAATGCGAATAAGGTTATACGCCCCCCTGAGGTCAAGCTTGGTAAACCAAGTAGCGTTTTTCACCCTGGAAAACAGGTCAGAAATCAAGGGTAACGGGTATTGATATTTCACAGTAATATTGTTCAAGAGACGATAATCAATACACGCCTTAATGAACCATCTTTTTTGGCCACAAAGAAAAAACCGGCACCTAAGGGTGAAGAGGATGGTCTGATATGACCCTTCTCCAATGATTCCTTGATATAAGACCGCATAGCGTCATGTTCAGGTACAGACAAGTTAAAAAGACGACCTTTAGGGAATTTACTACCCGGCACTAATTCAATAGCGCAGTCATAGCTCCTATGGGGAGGCAAGGATGCAGATTTACTTTTGCTAAACACATCAGAAAAATCAATCAAAAAGTCAGGAACATCCTGAGCCTGGGGGAGGCAGAAAAAACAGGAGTGTTGGTATTAACACATTGGCAGCCCCAACTGGTTACAGACACAGATTTCCAATCCAAAACAGGATTATGAGACTGTAACCAAGGGAAACCCAGCACGATAATGTCATGCAGATTATGTAGAACCAAAAATTTGCAGCACTCCTGGTGATCAGGTTCAACCCTCATTATCACCTGAGTAGAAAACTGGGGTTTATTCTCAGCCAAAGGGGTAGAATCGATCCCCAGTAGGGGAATAGACTTCTGTAGGGGTATCAAGGGAAACCCACAACGTTTAGCAAAATCATAATCCATCAGGTTAATAGCTGCTCCAGAATCAACGAAAGCCTGAGCAGAAAATGAGGACAGAGAGCATATCAGAGTGACAGTTAATAAAAACTTAGTCTGAACACTACCCAAGACAACTGAGCGTGCAAAACGTCTTCCCCGCTTAGGGCAGACTGAAATAGCATGAGAGGGATCACCACAGTAGAAACATAACCCATTGTGCTTTCGAAACTCATGACGCTGTGCCCCAGACACCACTCCATCACACTGCATGGGCTCAGAAGCTGGCTCACAAGGCAACACCATTCCACGCATACCTCTCCGCTCACGCAAACGTCTGTCAATTTGAATCGCTAATGACATAGAATCATTGAGACCAGAGGGGACAGGGAATCCCACCATAACATCCTTTACATTATCTGACAGACCCTTCCGGAAAAGGGCTGCCAAAGCGTCGTCATTCCATTTGGTCAGGACTGCCCACCTACGGAATCTCTGACAGTATAACTCAGCGTCATCAAGCCCCTGATTTAATGCCAACAAGGCTTTTTCAGCTTGATCAGTGACATTAGGCTCATCGTACAGTAACCCCAAAGCCTGAAAAAATGCATCAACATCACTCAAAACAGGATCCCCAGGTATCAGGGAAAAAGCCCAATCCTGAGGATCGCCGCGCAGGAGAGAGATGATAATTTGAACCTGCTGCGCTGCGTTTCCTGAGGACTTAGATTTTAAGGCAAAAAACAATTTACATTTATTTTTGAAATTCTGAAACTTAGCTCGATCCCCCAAAAACAAATCTGGCATGGGAATCCTAGGTTCCACAACAGGCAACCCAGCAAGATAGATAGCAATACTCCGAACCTCAGTGGCAAGCTGATCCACACGGCCAGACAACTGTGCAAACTCCATTGGGAGAAAAGATCCTCCCCAGCACCCAGAGATACAGAGGGAAAAAAAAAATGCAACAAACAGAAAAATATCTCTGACAACTCTGACAACCTTTTTTCTTTCACAATATTTTTTCCCTTCTGTGAGTACCATACAATTTTCAATTTTTAGGCCGGTGATACTGTTATGTTTCGGTAGCTGAGGAGTGCAGGTAAAAAAGGCAATACACCAGAGCAGTTGGAATCTATGAGATTGCAGTACCCTGACTAACCACCACAACTAGAGGCAGCCGTGGAGCGTTCCTACGTTGGTCCTAGACGCCTCGTCACAGCCTGAGAAACTAACTACACCTAAAGATAGAAAAGGAAAGCTATCTGCCCCGGAGCAGAACCCCAAAGATAATAGAAAGTCCCCAAACATGTAATGGCGGTTAGACAAGAGGAAATACTGACACAGAAAGAAAATAGTATGAGCAAACGCTGGGGCCCAAACTATCTAAATAGAAAAGGATAGGAAGGGTACTTACTGCAATCCCAGAAAATCCTGAAAAGCACCAACTCTACTAATTTCAAAATCACCTGAGATCACACGACCTCTACCACCTAAATTAGTTCTCTGGTGTAACAAAATCAAAACAGCAGCCACTGAAAAAACTGGAAAAAGCAAAAGTACAAACTCAGTGGCTGAACTAAACTGAGAGGGCAAAAGCCCCCGAAGGGGACCCAGAAGGCCCCCAAAGAAGTGCAGGACAAAATGCAAAAATATAGTACAAAAACAAAAAGAAGAAAATGTCTTATCTGTTAGCAGGAGATGCAGACACGACACAGCAGGCTACAAGGGAAACAGGAATGAAGGATTCAGACCAGAACAATTGATCACCGGCAACCCTGATGGGAAAATGACTCCCTTATATAAGACCAGTCAGTAACACCTGATTCCCAGTCCTCACAATCTTCACTAGCACCGCTTGTAACCACCAGAGGGAGCCTCTGCTCAGAACTCATCTCAAACCCATTCACAACAGTACCCCCCCCTTGAGGAGGGGTCACCGAACCCTCACTTGAGCAACCAGGTCGGTCAGGATGAGTTCTATGATACGCACGGATAAGTCTCCTAGCATGGATGTCCGAAGCAAACACCCAAGAATTGTCTTCCTGACCATAACCTCTCCATTTAACCAAATACTGGAGTTTCCGTCTAGAAAAACGAGAATCCAATATTTTCTCAACCACATACTCCAGATTGCCCTCAACCAAAACAGGGTCAGGAGGCACAGCAGCAGGAACCACTGGCTCAACAAACCTCTTCAACAAGGACTTGTGGAACACGTTATGGATCTTAAATGTCCCTGGAAGAAGCAAACGAAAAGAAACAGGATTAATAATCTCCATGATCTTATAAGGTCCAATGAACCTAGGCTTAAATTTAGGAGATGCTACTCTCATAGGAATATTCTTTGAGGACAACCAGACCAAGTCCCCCACTTTAAACCGAGGACCATCAGTCCTATGCCGGTTAGCAAACCGCTGGGCCTTCTCCTGAGAGAGGGACAACCTCTCCACTACCTGGTCCCAAATCTGTTGCATACGCTCCACAACAGAGTCAACACCTGGACAGACAGAAGCCTCCGTCTGTCCTGAAGAAAATCGAGGGTGAAACCCAGAATTACAGAAAAACGGAGACATCAAAGTGGCAGAGCTAGCCCTATTATTAAGAGCAAACTCAGCCAAAGGCAAAAAAGAGAACCAGTCATCCTGATCAGCAGACACAAAGCATCTTAGATAAGTCTCCAATGTCTGGTTTGTTCTCTCAGTTTGACCATTGGTCTGAGGATGAAATGCCGAGGAGAAAGACAATTGAACACCTAGTTTAGAACAAAAAGTCCTCCAAAATCTGGAAACAAACTGGACTCCTCTGTCAGACACAATGTTCTCAGGAATGCCGTGTAAACGAACCACGTGCTGAAGGAACAACGGCACCAATTCAGAGGAGGAAGGCAACTTAGGTAATGGCACAAGATCTATCATTTTGGAAAACCTATCACAAATTACCCAGATGGTGGTCATTCTCTGAGAAACAGGAAGATCGGAAATGAAATCCATAGAGATATGGGTCCATGGTCTCTTGGGCACAGGCAATGGCATCAACAAACCACTAGAGCGAGAGCAAGGCTTGGAGCGAGAGCAAGTCCCGCAGGACTGCACAAATTCCCTGACATCACGAGATAAGGTAGGCCACCAAAAGGACCGAGTAACCAAGTCTCTGGTACCAAAAATTCCGGGATGCCCAGCCAATGCGGAACAATGAATCTCAGACATCACACTCTTTTTGCATTGGTCCGGGACAAACAATTTTCCAACAGGGCAGCGCTCGGGCCTATCCTCCTGACACCCCTCCAGAGCAAGTCTCAAATTGGGCGAGATGGCGGAAAGAACTACACCCTCTTTCAAAATAACAGAAGGATCAGATAACTCAGGAGAGTCCGCAAGGAAACTCCTCGAGAGGGCATCCGCCTTAACATTCTTAGTGCCAGGAAGAAAGGAAACCACAAAATTAAAACGTGTGAAAAACAAGGCCCACCTAGCCTGTCTAGGATTGAGTCGCTTGGCAGATTCCAGATAGACCAGATTCTTATGGTCCGTAAGGACCACCACCTGATGTTTGGCTCCCTCCAGCCAATGTCTCCACTCTTCAAAAGCCCACTTCATGGCCAATAACTCCCGATTACCCACGTCATAATTACGTTCAGTAGGAGAAAATTTTCGAGAGAAAAAGGCACAAGGGTTACTTTTAGAGGTCTCTGGATCTTTTTGGGACAAAACGGCACCTGCCCCAATTTCAGAGGCATCAACCTCCACCTGAAATGGCAGAGAAACATTAGGCTGCCGTAGAACAGGAGCAGAAGTGAATCTCTGCTTAAGTTCCTGAAATGCAGAGACTGCCTCAGGAGGCCAATTCACCACATCAGAACCCTTTCTGGTAAAATCAGTTAATGGTTTAACAATAACCGAGAAATTACCAATAAATTTACGATAAAAATTGGCAAAACCCAAAAATCTCTGAAGAGCCTTTAATGAAGTAGGTTGGACCCAATCACAGATGGCCTGAACCTTGACCGGGTCCATTTCAATAACAGATGGGGACAAAATGAATCCCAGAAATGAGATCCTCTGTACGCCAAAAAGACACTTTGATCCCTTCACATACAGAGCATTCTCTCTCAAAATCTGGAATACAGTTCGAACATGTTTCACATGAGAGTCCCAGTCATTAGAAAAAATCAAGATATCATCCAAATAAACAATCAGAAATTTGTCCACAAAATCCCTGAAAATGTCATTCATGAAGGACTGGAAGACGGAAGGAGCATTAGTGAGCCCAAAGGGCATCACTAGGTACTCAAAATGCCCTTCAGGGGTATTGAATGCCGTCTTCCATTCATCCCCTGCTTAATGCGAATAAGGTTATACGCCCCCCTGAGGTCAAGCTTGGTAAACCAAGTAGCGTTTTTCACCCTGGAAAACAGGTCAGAAATCAAGGGTAACGGGTATTGATATTTCACAGTAATATTGTTCAAGAGACGATAATCAATACACGGCCTTAATGAACCATCTTTTTTGGCCACAAAGAAAAAACCGGCACCTAAGGGTGAAGAGGATGGTCTGATATGACCCTTCTCCAATGATTCCTTGATATAAGACCGCATAGCGTCATGTTCAGGTACAGACAAGTTAAAAAGGCGACCTTTAGGGAATTTACTACCTGGCACTAATTCAATAGCGCAGTCATAGCTCCTATGGGGGGCAAGGATGCAGATTTACTTTCGCTAAACACATCAGAAAAATCAATCAAAAAGTCAGGAACATCCTGAGCCTGGGGGAGGCAGAAAAAACAGGAGTGTTGGTATTAACACATTGGCAGCCCCAACTGGTTACAGACACAGATTTCCAATCCAAAACAGGATTATGAGACTGTAACCAAGGGAAACCCAGCACGATAATGTCATGCAGATTATATAGAACCAAAAATTTGCAGCACTCCTGGTGATCAGGTTCAACCCTCATTATCACCTGAGTAGAAAACTGGGTTTATTCTCAGCCAAAGGGGTAGAATCGATCCCCAGTAGGGGAATAGACTTCTGTAGGGTATCAAGGGAAACCCACAACGTTTAGCAAAATCATAATCCATCAGGTTAATAGCTGCTCCAGAATCAACGAAAGCCTGAGCAGAAAATGAGGACAGAGAGCATATCAGAGTGACAGTTAATAAAAACTTAGTCTGAACACTACCCAAGACAACTGAGCGTGCAAAACGTCTTCCCCGCTTAGGGCAGACTGAAATAGCATGAGAGGGATCACCACAGTAGAAACATAACCCATTGTGCTTTCGAAACTCATGACGCTGTGCCCCAGACACCACTCCATCACACTGCATGGGCTCAGAAGCTGGCTCACAAGGCAACACCATTCCACGCATACCTCTCCGCTCACGCAAACGTCTGTCAATTTGAATCGCTAATGACATAGAATCATTGAGACCAGAGGGGACAGGGAATCCCACCATAACATCCTTTACATTATCTGACAGACCCTTCCGGAAAAGGGCTGCCAAAGAGTCGTCATTCCATTTGGTCAGGACTGCCCACTTACGGAATCTCTGACAGTATAACTCAGCGTCATCAAGCCCCTGATTTAATGCCAACAAGGCTTTTTCAGCTTGATCAGTGACATTAGGCTCATCGTACAGTAACCCCAAAGCCTGAAAAAATGCATCAACATCACTCAAAACAGGATCCCCAGGTATCAGGGAAAAAGCCCAAACCTGAGGATCGCCGCGCAGGAGAGAGATGATAATTTGAACCTGCTGCGCTGCGTTTCCTGAGGACTTAGATTTTAAGGCAAAAAACAATTTACAATTATTTTTGAAATTCTGAAACTTAGCTCGATCCCCCAAAAACAAATCTGGCATGGGAATCCTAGGTTCCACAACAGGCAACCCAGCAAGATAGATAGCAATACTCCGAACCTCAGTGGCAAGCTGATCCACACGGCCAGACAACTGTGCAAACTCCATTGGGAGAAAAGATCCTCCCCAGCACCCAGAGATACAGAGGGAAAAAAAAAAAAGCAACAAACAGAAAAATATCTCTGACAACTCTGACAACCTTTTTTCTTTCACAATATTTTTCCCTTCTGTGAGTACCATACAATTTTCAATTTTTAGGCCGGTGATACTGTTATGTTTCGGTAGCTGAGGAGTGCAGGTAAAAAAGGCAATACACCAGAGCAGTTGGAATCTATGAGATTGCAGTACCCTGACTAACCACCACAACTAGAGGCAGCCGTGGAGCGTTCCTACGTTGGTCCTAGACTGCCTCGTCACAGCCTGAGAAACTAACTACACCTAAAGATAGAAATAGGAAAGCTATCTGCCCCGGAGCAGAACCCCAAAGATAATAGAAAGCCCCCAAACATGTAATGGCGGTTAGACAAGAGGAAATACTGACACAGAAAGAAAATAGTATGAGCAAACGCTGGGGCCCAAACTATCTAAATAGAAAAAGATAGGAAGGGTACTTACTGCAATCCCAGAAAACCCTGAAAAGCACCAACTCTACTAATTTCAAAATCACCTGAGATCACACGACCTCTACCACCTAAATTAGTTCTCTGGTGTAACAAAATCAAAACAGCAGCCACTGAAAAAACTGGAAAAAGCAAAAGTACAAACTCAGTGGCTGAACTAAACTGAGAGGGCAAAAGCCCCCGGAGGGGACCCTGAAGGCCCCCACAGAAGTGCAGGACAAAATGCAAAAATATAGCAAAAACACAAAAGAAGAAAAAGTCTTATCTGTTAGCAGGAGATGCAGACAGGACACAGCAGGCTACAAGGGAAACTGGAATGAAGGATTCAGACCAGAACAATTGATCACCGGCAACCCTGATGGGAAAATGACTCCCTTATATAAGACCAGTCAGTAACACCTGATTCCCAGTCCTCACAATCTTCACTAGCACCGCTTGTAACCACCAGAGGGAGCCTCTGCTCAGAACTCATCTCAAACCCATTCACAACAGAGTTGGAGGTGGCAGTGGTGGGCGGAGGAGAGAGTTGAATGTGCTGAACAGTTGTTTTGGGTTGTAGGATAATGAAGATACAAGGTTTGCGAAATGAAAGGTGAAGGCTATTTTGAAGGCAAGTGTAGCTTGTTTGAAAGCAGTGAAGTCGTCTGGCAGGTGTGTTTTCTTCCAATACCGCTCCGCGACCCTGGATGATTGTCGAAGTTTTTTGTTGAGAGTGTTGTGCCAGGGTTGCCTATTGATTTTCGCACTTTGCCGTGCGTGAGAGGGGCGACTGAGTCTATGGCAGATGTGAGGGTGGTGTTATAGAAAGCAGTGGCGCTGTCTGTGTCGTCGAGTGAAGATATGGAGTACAGAGGGAGAAGAGAATCTGAGAGTCTGTGAATGTCTAGGTGTGCGAGGTTTCTGCGAGGATGTGCCAGTGGCTGAACATAGGGGGCAGGTGAAGAGGACAGGGATGAGAAGGTGAGTAGGTGGTGGTCAGATAGAGGGAGGGGTAAATCTCAGAGTGATGTGATTCAAATGAAACCCCTGAGTGATCCATTCACTATAATGATGCAACAGAGTTACTCTTCACTCTGTCTTGTCTCTATTCAGTGTTGTCCTTCTTTTCAGAAGTGCACAAAACTGTGGCCTGGCGGCACTTTACACACGCCTTAAGAGATGAACACTGCCAGATTATAGATCAGACTGCGTTCACAGTGCTTCCATCTTCCTCATTATAGGGAATATTCCCCTAGTGGTTCCATCTGAATCATGTATTTTAGATACTTACACAGAAACCCTGGTGCAAGCACTAAGCGCAGAGAGCAGGATAAATGTGATCCAAGCCTTTGGGAGGCAGAATGAACAAATGGACAGCAGGTGAAGAAGCAGGGCCACCTGGACCCGTGGAAGTGGTGAACACGCGAAACAGCCGTCGTCCTTCTTCCCTGCACACCTCCTCTCCCTGCCTGTCCCCACGACTTTTTCTTTGAGTGGTATAAGTGTATAAGACACTTTTGATTGAAAAGACAAGTTTTTGCATCACAATAATTAGATAGCTATTATTTTTCCATATTTTGGCTTGTAGAGACATACTAGAGCTTGTTTTTTGTGGGACGAGTTGACGCACACCACACTGAGGTGGATACCAGGGCTATGGGGTACTCGGAGCCGAGCCCAATGATTTCTTTGGGAGTTGTCACTGGCAGCGGGACTCGGTCCGTGGCCCTGGCAGTCAAGCGATGGGGGATATTTACAGGGGATTATTAGAATAGGTAGTTCGTGACGCCACCTGCGGTGTCTGATCAGATTGACCAGCGCTGCTATTAGGATCTTCACAGGGGATGTTATGGGCAGCTGGGTGGTAAGTCTCCCACAGGTGAGACGGGTCCCTGGAAGTCTCTGGTGATTATGCAGGGTGTAGGTAATAATTCAGTCACACACAATGCAGCTTCTTTTCATACCTTTTACTTGAAGGTGTTTCAGAAAGATCCCGGGAAGCTGGTCGGGGTGGAGAATGCACATTCGGGTAACCGCTGAGCAGGTTAGAGGCCTCCTTTACTTCATATATATCTCTGAGTCCAAACTTGCCTGAAGCGAAGTTAACTCTGTAATCTACAGCTTTCTCAATAGCTGCCAAGCCCGGCTGACATTGTGGTGGAGCCTTCTATGTCTCTGATTCTCAGATGTTGAGAGAACTAAGTCCTTACTTTTGCAGGGCCCTGCTCAAAGTCCCTGTTCTCCCTGACTCCGATTACGTACCAGCGCTTTGGGCTGCTCTCTGCGACCTGTAGTCCAGATAGCCTCCGGTTTTCTTGTTGCTATGCTTGAAACACTAGCAACGCTTCGGACCCCGGTGTCCGGCAATTTAGTGCAGGTAATCCAATACCTGTAGCACTTCTCTGTCTTCTCCACTGCGCCCTTCGCCCTGCTTCCCGCTCTTAACATAAGCACTTGTAGCTTTCGATGGTGAGGTCAGCTTTCTCTAGGGCTCGCTGAGCAGCCCTCAGTATCCTCTAAGTCCAGACTGGACTGACACTGAGCTGATCTGTCCGAAGACAAGAAACAGATTCCACTACTCTCCCTCCTAGGTTGACTGACTCCCCTTTCAGCTACGTGTCACTCCCTTTTATACCCCTGATGGGTGTGTCTAAAAGAGTGAGTGGCAGTGAATGCATATCAAGCGTTGCGATTACCTTCCTGTGCATTTTCCTGGATATGTGTGCCTGACATAGCTGGGCCACACATCCCCCCTTGGTTAAACACAGCACTCCCAGGCTGTAAAAGAGAAAAAGAAAACATTTTTGTTTTGCATTAACATCAACATTCTAACACTTCCCATCCGGGAGGTAAGACCTCTTGAACGTTGCAATTTGTACATTAGAAAAAATACAAAAGTATCAAAAGTATCAAACATTCTCATAAATACAAGACAAATTCTTGTGGAGGACCCGCACCAAAAACCTCCCACGTGGGTCCTGGGTGGGCTGCAGGACTTCTGACTGCAGACCTCACTCTAGGCCACACCATACGGGTTTTTTCTTCAGAGGTAGATAGATAGTAGTGGTTTCATGTAAAACCAAGATAATGCACCGTAGCGCAACTATTTACAAAACAAGTTCTTGGGCTGGCACAGTCCACAGCCTCTCAGTCCATTGGCATGGTAAAAAGACACATAGAAAGATATAAATTTAGAAATCAAGTATTCACATATATCTCAACAACTCACTTTACTTGCTTTACCCAACCGGGGTATTCTATGCAATATGTAAAACATCATCATACACAGCAATAAAGTGCAAATTGACAAATCTTCTTCTATCAACTTTTTACAATTCTTGGATACGGTAAACCCCTGTCTGTGTCCTACCGGTCTTCACCTTTCTTGCTAATTTCGATAATGTCTTCCACTCCTGGGGCTGGAACGACGCGATGTTCCTTAGAACGCATTACAAACAAGTCATGACCTGCTATTAGCGTTTGAGTGGCCACGTTTCTCATTTTAACTGGTGACCCAACGAGTATTTCTTTTTTGTAGGACGCCGATTGCGTCACTGCAGGGGCCACAGTAACCTGCGATGCTAGTCGCATTGCTGAGATAGTCGCAGGGGGCGATGCAGAGTAGGTCGCCAATTGCGATGCAGAGGTAGTCGCAGATGAGTATGCAGGGGGCGATGCTGGGGCACGGCCTGGTGTGGTGAGAGCTCGGGACTGGGACGCTTCGGTACCGGCGTCGGGGACGGGGTCACTGACGATGGAGACGTTCAGGGCATACCACCCCTTTAAACCCCAGTGGCGGGTGTAGCTCACTATGTCCCCATTTATCAGGTCCCTCCCAGGATGACCGATGGGCAGGTGGGACTCCACGTCCCGGCGGCTCACAAAGATCCCCTGATAGAGGCCCGGCTCGCGGATAAAGCCCCAGCCCTTGCGGAGCTGAAACTCAGTGACGCACCCCTGCCGCCACGGTTCCCGTCGGGTACCTTTATCGTTGCGAACCATCTCTTTGTCGGCGATGAACTTCTCATGCTGTTGTTGTCGGGACCGCTGTATGTTTCGTTCTTCCTCCTGCTGCTGTCTCACTTTCTCGCAGTGCTGCCAGGCATTTCCGGTTTGGAGGTCGTAAGTCACGTCGTCCAGACGCTCCATCTCATCCCAGTCGATTTCCGGCAACGATGGCTGGGACCCCTCCGGTGATCTTACCGGGAACCGTACTCTACTGTGGCCTCCTGGCCTGGCTGGCACTCCGGACCGGGCAGGACCTCCTCAGCCTCCTCCTCCACCTCCGCATCGGTGGGATCAGGTACAGCACTTTTGGGGGCAGCCTCCGATCTCTCTTTAGCCTTCCTCAGCAGGGAACTTGGGAAATCAGGAGACGGCGTTATGCTTGTGGGAGAGAGCACGGCGTCCCACAGCAGCCGCTGTGTCCGGGCACGCCAGCGTCTCTCCGTCTCCTGCAAATCTACATGACGCTGGATCATTCTTTTTAGCGCCTCATTCTCTCTCTGCAGCTCCAGCATTGTGGGGTTAGTGTCCCGATCTGGGGACAGCTCCGGCACATGTAGTAAATCTTCCGGAAAGCAGGGTTTGTATGCCTCCGGTCCTCTGCACAGATTCTCCTGTCCTTCCGCCATCTCTTCCCAGGCCAGACTGTAGTTTCCATCAGGAACTGTCTGGTCTCTTCCGTGGAGGCGGGATTTTCGTCTCCTCCTCTTCGGATAGAGGATCAAGAGGAGGCGGATTTCTTTAGCAGTGGGGCAGGACCGCACATTATAGTAGCATTTGGAGAGGGCGGCCATATCTTTCGCGCCACAGGGGGGTACACGCCCACGAATGCACGCCCACCTTCTTCACCAGCACCTCAGGGCGCTAATATGGCGGTAAAATGGCGGTATTTGGCGCCAAATGCAGCAAACAGTCTTTTTCGCATAAAACAGTTCAATATAGGCACACAGGACTCACAATTGCAAGTTTCGCATCCTGTTCGTGACGCCAAAAAGCTGACTGGCACCACAATTGTGGTTACCAGGGCTATGGGGTACTCGGAGCCGAGCCCAATGATTTCTTTGGGAGTTGTCACTGGCAGCGGGACTCGGTCCGTGGCCCTGGCAGTCAAGCGATGGGGGATATTTACAGGGGATTATTAGAATAGGTAGTTCGTGACGCCACCTGCGGTGTCTGATCAGATTGACCAGCGCTGCTATTAGGATCTTCACAGGGGATGTTATGGGGCAGCTGGGTGGTAAGTCTCCCACAGGTGAGACGGGTCCCTGGAAGTCTCTGGTGATTATGCAGGGTGTAGGTAATAATTCAGTCACACACAATGCAGCTTCTTTTCATACCTTTTACTTGAAGGTGTTTCAGAAAGATCCCGGGAAGCTGGTCGGGGTGGAGAATGCACATTCGGGTAACCGCTGAGCAGGTTAGAGGCCTCCTTTACTTCATATATATCTCTGAGTCCAAACTTGCCTGAAGCGAAGTTAACTCTGTAATCTACAGCTTTCTCAATAGCTGCCAAGCCCGGCTGACATTGTGGTGGAGCCTTCTATGTCTCTGATTCTCAGATGTTGAGAGAACTAAGTCCTTACTTTTGCAAGGCCCTGCTCAAAGTCCCTGTTCTCCCTGACTCCGATTACGTACCAGCGCTTTGGGCTGCTCTCTGCGACCTGTAGTCCAGATAGCCTCCGGTTTTCTTGTTGCTATGCTTGAAACACTAGCAACGCTTCGGACCCCGGTGTCCGGCAATTTAGTGCAGGTAATCCAATACCTGTAGCACTTCTCTGTCTTCTCCACTGCGCCCTTCACCCTGCTTCCCGCTCTTAACATAAGCACTTGTAGCTTTCGATGGTGAGGTCAGCTTTCTCTAGGGCTCGCTGAGCAGCCCTCAGTATCCTCTAAGTCCAGACTGGACTGACACTGAGCTGATCTGTCCGAAGACAAGAAACAGATTCCACTACTCTCCCTCCTAGGTTGACTGACTCCCCTTTCAGCTACGTGTCACTCCCTTTTATACCCCTGATGGGTGTGTCTAAAAGAGTGAGTGGCAGTGAATGCATATCAAGCGTTGCGATTACCTTCCTGTGCATTTTCCTGGATATGTGTGCCTGACATAGCTGGGCCACACATCGTCGTCGTTTTTATTGGTACAATTTTCGGGTAAATTACATTTTTTGATCGCTTTCTATTCTGATTTTTGGTACGCAGAATGAACAAAAACTAGCAATTCAGAACTTTTTTATTAATGCCTTTCTGCACATGGTAAACTTGATAAGGCAGATTTATTCTTTGGGTCAATACGATTACAGCAATATCACATTTAGTTTTTATTAATGTTTTGGCAGCTTTACACAACAAAATCTATTTTAAGAAAAATATATTATTTCTGCATCGTTTTATTCTGAGAGCTATAACTTTTTATTTTTTTGCTGACGGAGCTATATGGCAGCTTGATTTTGCTAGACAAGATGGTGATTTCAGCAATACTACTTTTATTTAGATTTGTCTTTTTGATCGCATTATATTCTACAGAGAAACCATCCACTCAAAAGCCACAGCATAGCGGCCTCTTCAAGCGGCCTCCATCCTATAAATGGTCCAAAACGTCGGCATTAAAGTATAAAGAGGCTCTCAGCAGACCTGAAATACAGCGGATGCTCCACCACTTCTACAACTACGAGTACCAGCCTAACCCAAAGGGAGTGAGTCAAGCTACAAAAGACCTCAACAATATATTCTATGCAATGGCCAGACTGTCTGACCTTAAAAAAGTTGACTACAAGAGACCAAAAGAAAAACAGATCAATGGTTGGTTTGACAGAGAATATAAAGCCGTACGGAAGACCCTGAGAACAGCCTCAAACAAGAAACACAGAGACCCCAACCACCCGGGTCTGAGGGAAGCCTATGAAACCATACAAAGGCAGTACAAAACCATCATCAGGAGGAAGAAGCAGAGTTACATCTCTACCAAGCTTAACCAACTCCAAGATGCTCTTCAAGACAATTCCTTCTGGGAACTATGGAACCACATGGGCACAAAAGACAAGAAAAACAACATCCATATCCAAAATGGCAACATCTGGCTCCAGTACTTCAGAGACCTCTATAAAGACATCCCAAAGGAAGAACTAAACCAAGAACAGGAAAGCATAATGACAAAACTAAAAGCAATGGAGGAAAAAGTAAAAAATTTCCAAAACCCCGTGGATACACCTATTACATTACAGGAAGTAGCAGAGAGAATCTCTTCCATAAGATGTAGAAAAGCCGGTGGCCTGGATGGAATCCTACCAGAAATGCTGAAGTACAGACTGCAATGGTTAAATATTGCGCTAAGTGCCGGCTACTTCCCTCATACCTGGAACCAAGGCCTCGTCACACCCATCCACAAGAATGGGGACAGGTATGACCCAGCCAACTACAGAGGCATATGTGTCAGCAGCAACCTGGGGAAACTGTTCAACAGCATCCTGAACAAGAGGATCATCAGTTTCCTCACCAAACATAACGTCCTCAGCAAGAGCCAAGCAGGGTTCATGCCAAACCACCGCACCACTGACCACATCTATACCCTGCACAGCCTCATTCAGAGACACGTCCACAATACAAAGAACAGGAAGATATACGCCTGTTTCGTGGACTTTAAAAAGGCCTTCGATTCGGTGTGGCACCCGGGCTTATTCCTGAAACTGCTGTAGAGTGGAATAGGAGGAAAGACCTACGATGTTATCAAAAGCTCCTACACCGAGAATCTCTGCAGTGTGAATGTGAACGGTAAAAGAACGGCTTTTTTCCAGCAGAGCCGTGGAGTCAGACAAGGCGGCAGCCTAAGTCCAACGCTCTTCAACATTTACATCAACAAGCTGGCTACCGCTCTGGAATCTTCCACAGCACCAGGTCCCACCCTCCACGACACCCAGGTGAAATTCCTGCTGTATGCAGATGACCTGCTGCTTCTGTCACCAACCGAGAAAGGCCTCCAAGACAACCTGAAAATCTTAGAGAAATTCAGCTCCACCTGGGCACTACCGGTCAACCTAAAGAAAACCAACATCATGGTGTTCCAGAGGAGAAAGAGAAAATTAGACCAGCACCCTTCATTTGTCCTCAACAACTGCGCCCTTACAGGAACAGACAAATATACCTACCTGGGCCTAGAGATTCACCGGTCAGGGAGCTTCAAACAAGCCATAGAGACCCTGAAAGACAAGGCATGTAAAACCTTCTATGGCATCAGAAGGAAACTCTACCATCTGAAGCCACCAGTGAGGGTCTGGTTAAAAATCTTCGACTCTGTCATCGCCCCAATCCTCCTGTATGGCAGTGAAGTCTGGGGTCCTCACACCTACCCAGACTGGTCAAGGTGGGATTCCAGCCCAACAGAAATATTCCACCTGGAATTCTGCAAGCACCTTCTCCAAGTCCATCGAGGCACCTCCAACAATGCCTGCCGGGCCGAGCTGGGCAGATTCCCTCTACACCTAACGGTTCTAAAGAGGGCACTGTCATTCCAGGCTCACCTACATAGGAGCAATCCAAGCTCCCATCACCATAGAGCCCTGACACACGTTGGTGAAACAGAAAAACTAGGACCCTCGGAACAGCTCACCCAAACCCAACCTGACCAGAACACCAATCACAACAACCTGACAAAAGCCGAAATTAGGAAGATGGTAGACGAAGGCCAGGAGAGGTATGTCAGTGACTGGAAGAACGACATCATCAGCTCCCAGAAACTGACCATGTACCGGAGTCTACAGAGAGACTACAGACTGGCCCCATATCTGGAGAAACTCCCGGACCCCAGAGACCGCAAGATCCTGAGCCGGTATAGACAGTGCCCACAGTCTGGTCATCGAATCCGGCCGACACAGGCAGAGCTACAAGCCCAGGGAGGAAAGACTATGCCAGCACTGTGACCAGGAGGCCATTGTCATGTGTGCATTGCCACGAAGATCGTCGCGGTTGCACATTTTGACTTCTCACAGCTGAGCTGCTGTTTCTTTGTGTTTGGCAGCTAGGGAGTTAATTCTGTCTGTGCTCGGTGCTGGGACTGGGTGCAGTTTCTCCCGGCTGCAATTGATTATTTGTTGATTGGTTTCCTTTAAATTCCTGGTTGTCTGCTTGGGGAGTTGCCAGTGAAACCTTCATGCAGACCACAGATAGGAATGAATCTGTATAGACTTTAGTTAAATATTTAGACTTGAGAGTCCTCAGTGGTTGATACCTTTTAATGGCTAACTGAAAAGATGGTAACAAATTGCAAGCTTTCGAGACTACTCAGGTCTCTTCATCAGGCATAGACTAATACAACATCTGAAGAATCACATATTTATACACAAAATAGCACAGAAAAAATGCAATAGGTAGGACAAGTGACATGAAGCAGAACTGTCATTATGGCAGAGGGATTAACATAAATATGACTAGTTCATAGATAAGGAGTGAAGGTTTTATTACCCTCTGATTGGGGTCTGGTATTGTGTTGTGATGACCCTAAAAGGTCAGGGAGGCAGATTCCTTAATTGTTGTAGAACGACATAAAACTCTGGGATATATTCATCCCAGCACTAAGAGTGTCAAAGGTCATCATAAGTTTATATTCCCAGACTTTTCTATCCTTCTCAGATTTGAAGTTAGATTTTAATACAAGTAATTCCATATCTGTCATGCTATGACCGGGCATACAAAAGTGTTTGGCCACAGGTAAATCCATTCTTTTTTCTCTTATCGTGTGGCGATGAGAATTCATCCTTGTTCTCAGTTTTTGCCCGGTCTCCCCCACATACAGACCCCCAGTTGGACATTTAGTACATATAATTAGGTACACCACATTAGATGTGATGCAGCTGAAAGTACCTGGTATCTTGTAGTCCTGATGGGAGTTGGGGATCTTTATCCTGTCCGTGGTCATTATAGATGTACAGGTCTTGCATTTCTTTTGTCTGCAAGGAAAGGTTCCTGCAGCTGTTGGGGAGGACAGGGAGCTTCTGACAATGATGCTTCTTAGATTTGGGGGCTGCCTAAAACATAGTAGTGGGGGGTCTGGAAATATGGATTGTAATCGGGCATCTTTTTGTAGTAAAGGTTGTAGTTTCCGTGCAGCTCCCCTTAGCATCTCCAGACTTGGATTGTAGGTGACCACTAGAGGCACCCGGTTATTTTCTTCTTTAGCTTTGTAATGTAGCAGGTGATTCCTTGATATTCTGGTGGCTCTTGTAATTTGGTTTTCAATTGTTCTTGGATGGTAGCCCTGGTTCAAAAAAGTCTTTCTGAGGCGACCAAGGTGTTCATCTCTATCCATGGGGTTGGAACATATACGGTTGTATCTGATGGCTTGGCTGTAGACAATAGAGTTTTTTATGTGTTTAGGATGGAAACTGTCCCATTTAAGATATGTTGGACGGTCGATTGGCTTCTGATACAGGGATGTCTCTATTTCATTGTTCTTTAGCTTAATGGTGGTGTCTAAAAAGTTAATTTCAGTGCTGGAGTAGTTAAGTGTTAAGTTGATGGTGGGATGAAATTGATTGAACTGTTCATGGAACGTCTTTAGCTGTTGTTCAGACTCCGTCCAGATGATTAAAATGTCATCAATGTAGCGGTAGTAGGCCCGAGGCCTGATGGGGCAGGAGACTTTAGTTGTGAGCTCCTTAGTTGTTCTAAGCTCAACTTGGTTAGAGTTTATTTCCCAGACCATTTATGTTCTTTTGGTGTTTGTGTGTGTATGCAAGCGAGTGTTATCCTGTATGTCTTATATGTCTAATCTGTGTATTTAGCTAAGATCAGCCCATATCCCTTTGGTGGTAGTTAGGATCCTTCTTAGGACTGATTACAGGGTTCAGGGTCTGATAGGAGACAGGGTTAGGTTGGAGACTTGGACCTCTGAACCATTATCAGTACCTCCAAGGTGAGGGATTAGTTAGGACCCCAGTTTAGGGTCAGGTTAGATCCCGGTCCACCTCTGTCCTGTTTCAGCTCATCAAGTCCTCAAGATTAACCCTGAGTTCAGCAGATATCGTGTCAGGTAAATCTATTCTATACTTACATGCTGATGTTGCTAAACTAGTTGTTGTATAGAGTGTTGTTCCTGTATTAATAGTTTACTGACATTGTATACATATCATTAGACAGCGTGACATTTTCACTGGCCATAAAAATTATCTCCAGTTACCATGGATCCAGTAGCCCAGCTGGCTCTGCAGTTGCAGGGATTATCCATGGAGCTGACGGACATTAAGTCCAAAGTTTTGTCTCCCCTGGAGCAAACCAGAGTTGAACCTAAGGTTGCTCTCCCGGACAGGTTCACTGGTGGGCGAGACAAATTTTTCACCTTCCGGGAGGCATGTAAATTGTATTTTCGGCTTCGGCCTCGATCATCAGGGAGTGAGGAGCAGAGAGTAGGAATTGTTATCTCACTTCTGCAAGGGGACCCTCAATCCTGGGCATTTTCCCTTCCTCCGGGATCCCCGGCTCTACTGTCTGTAGATCAATTTTTTACTGCCCTGGGATTGGTATATGATGACCCAGATCGGGTCTCTCTTGCTGAGACAAAATTACGTAAGATACAGCAAGGAGATCGTCCGGCAGAGGAATTTGCTTCTGAGTTTCGTAGATGGGCCACAGATACTCAGTGGAATGACCCAGATCTTAGGAGCCAGTTTTGTCATGGGCTCTCTGATAAATTAAAAGACGTTTTGGCTCAGTATGAGTCTCCTCCTTCTCTGGAGGCTGCTATGGCCTTAGCTATCCGTACTGATAGACGGCTTCGAGAGAGGGGTGAGGTAACCCCACTCCCTGTTGTTTCTCCACCTACCACTAAAGTCCCTTATGTTGAGGTTCCCCTTGTCTGTTCAGATGAGCCTATGCAGTTGGGAGGGACATCATTTCGTAGGAGGGGATTGGCGGTACGCCGCAGGACTAGAAGATGTTTTTTCTGCGGGAAAGAGGGACATTTTGTTGGAGAATGTCCATCCCGTGCCTTGTTGAGCCAAAAGTCGCCGGAAAACTGTTAATTCCAGGTTGTGTGGTGGACGACAACCTGGGAGTATGTATTTCATCCGCCAGTTCTTCTCAGTTCCTTGTACCAGTGGAGGTGGTAGTTGGTATGAGAGTGGAGAGATTGTCTGTTCTTCTTGATAGTGGTTCCGGGGCTAATCTGGTTGACGCTCAGTTTGCTCAGGCTCAAGGTATGCATCTGAGTGTATTGGTCAAACCGATCCCTATATTCTCCATTGACGCCAGGCCTCTCGGCCAAGGTAGCTTTGTTCATGAGTTTCATAACATTGACCTTCGGGTAGGGGCAATACATAGGGAACAATTATCTTGTTATGTGTTGGAGGGTCTACCTACTCCCATTGTGTTGGGACTTCCTTGGTTGGTTAAACATAACCCTGTGATTAATTGGCAGTCCAGAGAAATAAGCCAATGGGGTGAGTTTTGCAAAAGCAACTGCATGAACACAGTCATCAGTGCGGTCGTGCCTAGTACATTGCCTCCTTTTTTGGAGGATTTTGGGGATGTTTTCTCTGAGGAGGGGTGTCAGGAGTTGCCTCCTCATCGCGTGTATGACTGCTCTATTAATCTCCTTCCTGATGCTAAGTTGCCTAAAGCTAGGTTGTATAATCTTTCTGGTCCTGAGAGGCAGGCTATGAAAGATTATATTTCTGAAAGTCTGGCCAAAGGGCATATTAGACCTTCATCTTCCCCAGTAGCCGCGGGGTTCTTCTTTGTGAAGAAGAAAGATGGAGGCCTACGCCCTTGCTTGGATTTCCGCGAACTTAATCGGATTACTGTTCGAGATCCGTATCCACTCCCTCTTATTCCTGATCTCTTCAATCAAATTGTTGGCGCCAAATGGTTTTCTAAATTGGATCTCAGGGGGGCGTATAATCTGATTAGGATAAAAGAGGGGGATGAGTGGAAAACGGCGTTTAACACGCCGGAGGGACATTATGAGAACCTAGTCATGCCTTTTGGTCTGACTACTGCACCAGCAGTATTCCAACATTTTGTTAATGACATTTTTCGTCACCTTGTGGGGCTGTTTGTGGTTGTATATTTGGACGACATTTTAATTTACTCGCCAGATTTTGTGTCTCATCAGGAGCATGTGAGACAGGTGTTGCAGATCTTGCGAGACAATAAATTATACGCCAAACTGGAGAAGTGTGTATTTGCCGTACAGGAACTTCAGTTTTTGGGTTTTTTGGTGTCAGCCTCCGGTTTCCGTATGGACCCTGAAAAGGTGAGAGCAGTGCTTGAATGGGATCAGCCAGGGGATCTTAAGGCTCTGCAGCGTTTTTTGGGGTTTGCTAACTACTACCGGAAATTTATTTGTAATTTCTCATCTGTCGTCAAACCTCTCACTGACATGACAAGAAAAGGGACGGATTTTTCTAAATGGTCGGACAAAGCTTGCCAAGCCTTTTCCTCTTTGAAGAAATGTTTTGCTTCGGCACCCGTTCTCATCCAACCAGATGCATCTCAGCCGTTCATTGTGGAGGTGGATGCGTCTGACGTAGGGGTGGGTGCTATATTGTCCCAGGGTCCGTCCCCTGGTAAATGGCATCCGTGCGCTTTCTTTTCTAAGAAATTGTCGTCCGCCGAAAGGAATTATGATATCGGCAATAGGGAACTTTTGGCCATTAAATTGGCTTTTGAAGAATGGCGTCACTTTTTGGAGGGGCAGTCCACCCGGTTACCGTTATTACTGATCACAAGAACCTGTTGTATTTGGAATCCGCTAAGCGTCTGAATTCCAGACAAGCTTGATGGTCGTTGTTTTTTACCAAGTTTAATTTTGTCGTCACTTATCGCCCGGGGTCTAAGAAAGTAAAGGCTGATGCCTTGTCTCGCAGTTTCCCAGGGGCCGGGAAAACGGATGACCCGAGTCCTATCCTTCAGGAGGGGGTGGTAGTGTCGGCTGTATTTTCTGAGCTTGAGGAGGAGGTGTTAGAGGCTCAGGGGGACGCCCCTGCAGGACCTCCAGGGAGACTGTTTGTCCCAAATCTGTTGAGACAAAAGGTTATTGAGGCACATCATAATTCTGCTTTAGCAGGACATCCAGGGAGTAAGGCTACTTTAGATCTCCTTTCTCGCCGGTTTTGGTGGCCTAATGCTAATAAAGATGTTATAACTTTTGTCGCGTCATGTGGGGTGTGTGCTCGCTCTAAAACTCCTCATACCCGTCCGTCTGGGACCCTTTTACCCTTGAAACTTCCGGAGCGTCCATGGACTCATTTATCTATGGACTTCATTACGGACCTTCCTCCGTCGTCTGGGAATACTGTCATACTGGTGGTTGTTGACAGGTTCAGTAAGATGGCACATTTCGTTGCTCTTCCTGCACTCCCTAATGCTAAAACTCTGGCGCAGGTGTTCATTAGGGAGATCATTAGACTTCATGGGTTGCCTTCTGATGTGGTGTCAGATAGGGGGTCTCAGTTTGTGTCCAAATTTTGGAGGGCATTTTGTTTACGTCGGGGGATGCAATTGTCATTTTCCTCGGCTTTTCATCCGCAGACCAATGGTCAGACAGAGCGTCTGAATCAGAGCTTAGAGACATATCTCCGGTGTTTTGTCTCAGAGAACCAAGAGGACTGGTCTTCTTTCTTGCCTCTGGCAGAGTTCGCTCTTAACAACAGGCGGAGCGAGTCCACTGGTAAGTCCCCGTTTTTTGGGGCATTTGGTTTTCATCCCCAGTTTTGTACTTTCAATGGGGGTGGCCCTTCTGGGGTTCCTGAGGAGGAGCGTTTCTCGTCGTCACTTGCTTCTGTGTGGAGAGGTGTATTGAATAATCTGAGTGCGATGGGGAACCGTTACAAACGTATGGCTGATAGGAGGAGAGTTTCTGGTCCAGATCTGAATGTGAACGATCTGGTATGGTTGTCTACCAGGAATATAAAACTTAAAGTGCCCTCCTGGAAACTGGGTCCCAGATTCATCGGGCCGTACAGGATCAGTTCCATAATTAATCCTGTGGCATTTCGTCTGGACCTCCCTCCTACGTTTAAAATTCATAATGTGTTCCACAAGTCATTACTTAAAAGGTATGTGGCACCAGTCATACCGTCACCTCTACCTCCTCCTCCAGTGTTGGTCAATGGTAACTTGGAATTTCAAGTATCAAAGATCATTGACTCACGTCTGAATCGCCGGTCCCTTCAGTACTTGGTGCATTGGAAGGGGTATGGTCCAGAGGAGAGGACGTGGGTCCCTGCGTCTGATGTTAACGCAGATCGTTTGGTTCGGACCTTCCACAGAACTCACCCGGGCAGGCCTGGCCCTGAGGGTCCGGAGGCCCCTCGTAGAAGGGGGGGTACTGTCATGTGTGCATTGCCACGAAGATCGTCGCGGTTGCACATTTTGACTTCTCACAGCTGAGCTGCTGTTTCTTTGTGTTTGGCAGCTAGGGAGTTAATTCTGTCTGTGCTCGGTGCTGGGACTGGGTGCAGTTTCTCCCGGCTGCAATTGATTATTTGTTGATTGGTTTCCTTTAAATTCCTGGTTGTCTGCTTGGGGAGTTGCCAGTGAAACCTTCATGCAGACCACAGATAGGAATGAATCTGTATAGACTTTAGTTGTGAGCTCCTTAGTTGTTCTAAGCTCAACTTGGTTAGAGTTTATTTCCCAGACCATTTATGTTCCTTTGGTGTTTGTGTGTGTATGCAAGCGAGTGTTATCCTGTCTGTCTTATATGTCTAATCTGTGTATTTAGCTAAGATCAGCCCATATCCCTTTGGTGGTAGTCAGGATCCTTCTTAGGACTGATTACAGGGTTCAGGGTCTGATAGGAGACAGGGTTAGGTTGGAGACTTGGACCTCTGAACCATTATCAGTACCTCCAAGGTGAGGGATTAGTTAGGACCCCAGTTTAGGGTCAGGTTAGATCCCGGTCCACCTCTTTCCTGTTTCAGCTCATCAAGTCCTCAAGATTAACCCTGAGTTCAGCAGATATCGTGTCAGGTAAATCTATTCTATACTTACATGCTGATGTTGCTATACTAGTTGTTGTATAGAGTGTTGTTCCTGTATTAATAGTTTACTGACATTGTATACATATCATTAGACAGCGTGACAGCCATAGAGGACAAAACCCACTTCCTGCTACACTGCTCCAAATACTCAGCAGTGAGGGACACTCACTTCAGGAGACTCTCACATCTCTTCCCGGATTTCATCACTATGAAGGAGGAAGAGAAAACATATATCTTGCTGGGGGAAGAAGAGAGAGCAGCGGAGATAGCAGCGTGGTATGTGAGCGAATGTCATAGACTGCGAGAAAGAGAACTATGATATGCCATGGACTTCTATAGCCGTCACCCTGGATCTACCCCATCACCCTCCCTATGCCATGGACTTCCATAGCCCCCACTCTAGATCTTCCCCTACCCAACATCCCTATCCCTGTTCCCTTTTGTACACTTGCTTTGGCAAAACTAATGTGTATTTAGTCCTGCCAATAAAGCTTCTTTGAATCTTGAATCTTGAATCTATTCCACTTTTTGCTTGGTGGCATGATTTTTATTTTATTTTTATACGGTGTTCACTCAATGAGATTAACTATTGGAACAGTTATATAGATCGGGTCGGTACAGATGTGGTGATACCAAATATGTGTACTTTTTTATTTAAACAAATAAATGTATTATTGGATTAATATTCTCTTCTTTTTTTGATCTATAGTTTGCAATTTTTGTTTTTATAATTTTACAATTCTTAATAATGTTCTTTTTACTCTTACATTGTCCCAAGATGGGATGTCAACTTTACACTGACAGATCGCTGATCTAATACTCTGCAATGCTTCTGAATTGCAGGGCATTAGATCAGCATCTGACAGGCAGGGATGAGGTAACCCTGAGCCAGTGTCTGACTGAAGAACATTGGGCCCACCGGAGGATTTGTTTCTGAGGGCGCACCTTCCCCCCCACTGAAGAGCCCCATAGCAACTGCAAGGTCTGCACTATGAACTCTACTGAAGGAGAAGTCAGGGCCCACCGGAGGATTCTCCGGTTCTCTGGTGGGCCAGAACAACCCTGCCCTGAGCCATGTTTCGGCCCGGGTCACCATGGAGACCATCAGCACAACGCAATTGCGATCGTGTTGTGCCAATGGGAGTAAAAAGGGAGCTTCTTCCCTCTGCAATGTTTCTCAATGTCGCTGTAACTATTTCCAGCGGCATTAGAAGGGTTAAACATCCGCGATCGGTGCTATCACTGATGCAGAGTGTCAGCTCTCATATAGATCTGACACCTGCACTCGATAGCTGCAGTGCTTGGAGTGAGCTCATGGAATCTTGAGGACACATATGTACTGCAGTTTGCGGGAAAGCAGCTCCTGCGGCGCCGTACATATACTACTCATGTCGGGAAGAGGGTAAACATCTCTCTAAATACCTTCAGTTAGCAAAAAGGCATGCTTTATCTACTGCACCTTGTCATTATGCTAGCATCAATCACAATCTGTCCTAGATTTCAGGATGGACAGTGTGAAGCACAAGACAGAGGTCACGGCAGAGCAGCATTTAGAGACCAAAACGTTAAATATTGTTTTGAATTTCCATTAAAAACTTTTTGTTCACTCACACTGCAATATTGTGTGCCTAGGTCTCTCTGACTATCTTTAAGGACGGGACCCCTGATCGAGCACGACATTCTCCTTGACGGAGTGCCGTATATCACTACAGGAAGTTTGCAGCCGGCCATAGCTCTCACTTCCCATTGATTACATTCAAAGGTTGAGCCAGTGAAGGCGGCTCTGATTTTATGCAGGCCTTGTATGCCATAACAACCTCACATGAGCCCTGGAATTGCGATGCTGAAATGCTGGAACGACGCCGGCATGGGAGGTGACTAAGCTTTCTCTATTTTAAAGGGCCCAAACATGTGGAACAAGAAAGGATTGTCCAAGTAGTGGAAAACCCTTTTAAATCTTCCTAATCAATTTTGTGGAAAATATGCACAAGCCTCTGACTCTCAAGTTCCAGGGAAAGTGAGCGAGAAAAGAGTTTTCTTTTGACAGACTATTATACACAGACTGATTACCACTCCCATTTTCAATGTCTTTCACGAGTGCAGAATTACAGCACAATCCAATTTTGGCCAGATCCTCTCTATTCAAATCAATTAATTTTGAGGAAATCTACAAATTTCATGAAATTTGACTCGAAGTTTATTCTCCGCTGACTGATTCTTTCATCTCTAGCATTATTGTTTCCCTTTTGTTGTAGAATCATAGAATCATAGAATGGTAGAGTTGGAAGAGTTGGAAGAGACCTCCCAGGTAATCTGGTCCAACTCCCTGCTCAAATCCCTGTTTTGGTAGTCAGTTTTAGGGGCTCTAAAGTCATTAATGAGAACGAACGTCATCGTTAATTGCTTTCACTGTCTACTTGAAACCTTCTCAGGCCGTGAAGATGGCAAACTGATCCTTATTCTATACATCAGCTGGACCTCTGCAGAAACATTGATTGTACACACATTGGCAATCTGAGAATGAAGCTCTAAAGGATAAAGACAAATGCAGAGATCCAGGACGCCAGCAATAGTGTTTTACTCCTTCACATCCACTCTAAAGCCATCAACTCTCTCATCAACTCCCGGACACTGCCGCCGACACTCGGGACTGGAGTGTGCATAGAAATAAGCTCCGGTCTGAGTGCCGGCAGCAGTGCCTGGGTGTTGATGTGAGAGACTCGCGTGAGTTTCTCGCATCACACTCGCAAGTGTGACACCAGCCTTAGGCACAGAAAGTGCTATCGAAGATGACAGGGTTTAGTGAAGATTTTTTTTCTTAATATCAGAGCGTTCATAAGCTAAGAAAATAGAATGCAAGGGACTGCGGTGCAACAGTAAAATTAGTAACTTGGGTTTAAGCAACCAGTTTGCATACATAATGATTTACTTGCAGTCTAATGTAATCTTACCTGTTATATTGGACACTTCACCCTCAGAACATGGCACACAGGCATAACAGCAAACATGATAATTTTCAGTAGAAGCTTTTCTGTATCCTGGAAAACACGGATCATTGCACCGAGACTGTGGCATCTGGTTTGAACAATAAGATCAATGTTAATTCTACACATAGTAAATATCATTTTTACATGTTATGAATACTAGAATATATTAATTTGCATACTTAAAATATACAGTTAAATATTTAGCTTAAATACATACAGAAGCTAAATGGAAACTTCTCTAATGGTAGACAAGGTTCTGGACAGTAAAATTATGTATTTGTAATGAAGTCTATTTTTTAAAAAAATATGATTAAAGTGGTTTAACTCCATTCAAAGTAAAGTGATTTCTCTACAAATTATGAGAAATTTGCTAAAGCAAGTGAATTTGAAAACTTTTAATTATTTCAGTGAATTGCATGAAATGACTCCTGCCACTTTACAAACAGCAATGTAGAAATTAATTTTCTAATGATTTGGATGGAGTCGAGATGGTTTCTCCACAATGGCTTATAGTTACTCAACCACGTAGCACAGTAGCCAATTATGAACTATGACCCAGATTCATCACAGTGTTTAGCCCAAATTATGGCACAAATGTCTCAAAATTTTGAAGCAAGGTGGAGACACACAAAAATATATCTATTGATGTTTTTACATCAGTATCAGTCATGTGCGCCCAAGTAGGCGGAGGTGTGGCGGAATGACTCGCAACTAAGCAAAGTGACACCTACTTGTATAATTAATGACGAGTAAAGATGGGCAAATCAGAACAGTAAAGTAATGAAGTTTGTGTTACTGTTCAGATTTGGCCATGCGAACACCGAGTGTTTGTTGCTCTGTCATGTGCATGGCAGCGTGGCAAATACTTCTTTTGATCTGCAGTAAAATCATTACCTCCTGTCAGACAGCCATGGTTCCTATTTTGTCAAATGGCAGCGTGAGACCGCAGCGGAGATTGGAGGAAAAAAGTTTGCGTCCGGTAACTGTGGTCGATTTATTGGACTACTGATCCCATCAGCCTATACCTGCTGCCACTAGTAATAGTGAGAGCAGGCGGTGGCTGATGAGAGTATTCATAAGCCGGCAACTGTGCTGTAAATAACAATTTTAAAAAAATGGCTTGGATTCCCCCATATTGTTAATAACCAGCCAGGCAAAAGTGACAGTTGAGGGCTGCAACCCTCAGCTGTCAGTGTTAGTAAGAATGGTCATCAAGAATAGAAGGGTCCCCGCTCCAATTTTTTAAATTATTTAAGTAAATAATTGAAAAAAACTGTGTGTGGTCCCCCCATTTTTAACAACCAACCAAGCTTAAGCAGACAGGGCTGGTATTCTCAGGCTGGTTAGGGGCCATGGATTTGCCCCCCAGCCTAAAAATGGAGGCCCGCAGTGGCCCACAAAAGGATATCTACTAGATGCACTAATTCTGGTGCTTTGCTCTGCTCTTCCTACTTGCCCTGTAGCGGTGGCAAGTGGGATAATATTTTTTGGGGTTGATGCCACCTTTGTATTGTATGGTGACATCTTGGCTTAATAATGGAGAGGTGTCTATAACATACTTTTCCATTATGAATCCTATAGTTAGACGGAAACCAGAATAAATCTTTTATTTAAAAAAGCACACACAGTTACACTCACCTAACACACATTCCATTGAATTTCTCGTCTCCTATAATAAAACAAATAAAAAAACAACAATATCGCTCCCCTGTTTTCAATCTAAACCATGCCAAGAAGAGACAGTCTATCAGAAGCTGTCAGCTTCATGTATGGTGTACTGAGGATCTGTCAGCTCTCTTGTGTATTGTAGTATATAGAGGATCTGTCAGCTCTCTTGTGTATTGTAGTATATAGAGCATCTGTCAGCTCTCCTGTGTGGTGTAGTATATTCAGGATCTGTCAGCTCTCCTGTGTGGTGTAGTATAGAGGATCTGTCAGCTCTCCTGTGTGGTGTAGTATATAGAGGATCTGTCAGCTCTCCTGTGTGGTATAGTATATAGAAGATCTGTCAGCTCTCCTGTGTGGTGTAGTGTATAGAGGATCTGTCAGCTCTCCTGTGTGGTGTAGTATATTCAGGATCTGTCAGCTCTCCTGTGTGGTGTAGTATATAGAGGATCTGTCAGCTCTCCTGTGTGGTATAGTATATAGAGGATCTGTCAGCTCTCCTGTGTGGTGTAGTATATAGAGGATCTGTCAGCTCTCCTGTGTGGTGTAGTATATAGAGGATCTGTCGTCTCTCCTTTGTGGTGTAGTACAGGGCCAGAGTCAGCACCCGGCACACCCGGGCAAGTGCCGGGGCCCTGAGCAGGCGGGGGCCCACTCGCCGTCGGGCACACCCGGTCCCCGTTAGCCGTGTCAGCGCCGCCACTGGGCCCCCCCACTTGCTCAGGGCCCCGGCACAAGCCGGCGCAATACGTGCCTCTCCCCGTGCCTCCGCTGCCGCAGCTCCGGGCTCCAGGGGGCGCCTGCGCCGGTGCTTCCTCTCACGGCAGCGCCGCTGAATGACGTCATCATTCAGCGGCCGGCTGTGGCAGAGAGCGTGCAGACGCCGGACAGGTGAGATGTGGATGTGTGTGTGTGTGTGCCTGCCTGTGTGTATGTGAGAGAGTGCATGTGTGATGGTGGTGGGGGGAGGCAGGCAGTGATGGTGGTGAAGAGGCGATAATGATGATGATGGGGAGGCAATGATAATGGGAAGGCAATGATGATGATGATATTAATGGGGAGGCAATGATAATGATAATGATGGGGAGGCAATGATAATGGGAATGCAATGATGATGATATTATTAATGGGGAGGCAATGATAATGATGATGATGGGGAGGCAATGATAAAGGGAAGGCAATGATGATGATGATATTAATGGGGAGGCAATGATAATGATGATGATGGGGAGACAATGATAATGGGAAGGCAATGATGATGATATTAATGGGGAGGCAATGATAATGATAGGGAGGCAATGATGATGATGATGGGCAGGTATTGATAATGGGAAGGCAATGATGATGATGATATTAATGGGGAGGTAATGATAATGGGGAGACAATGATGATGATATTAATGGGGAGGCAATGACAATGATGATGATGGGGAGACAATGATAATGGGAAGGCGATGATGATGATATTAATGGGGAGGCAATGATGATGATAGGGAGGCAATGATGATGATGATGGGCAGGCAATGATGATGAGGGGAGGCAATGATGATAATAATGGGCAGGCAATGATGATGATAATGGGGAGTCTTTCCACAGCGCCCTTTCCTGAGCCGTAACAGTGCAGAACGCAGCACAGTGTAGAGGAGAGCTCCATATTTTGTATGGAGCATTATATGTGGTCCAGTATTCTGTATGGAGCATTATATGGGGGATGGCAGGGTGACATCCTGCATGGGGTATTATATGGATGATGAGGGGGAGACTATGTGGTGCCCATAATATTGTATGGAGGACTGCACTGTCCAGTCTGTACTGTGCGCTGTGAGGATTTGGCGGTTTTTGAGCTATTGTACAATTTACAATAGATATCAGTCATGTAATGGAAGAAGAGAAGTGTTTGGCATTGTGCTATACCCATATTTCTCTGCTGTATCTGTGCATCATGAATCGTGGTCTGTGTTAAGGGGGCCCACTGAGACTATTTCGCCCGGGGCCCATAAAAACCTGGAGCCGACCCTGGTGTAGTATATAGAGGATCTGTCAGCTCTCCTGTGTGGTGTAGTATATAGAATATCTGTCAGCTATCCTGTGTGGTGTAGTATACAGAGCATCTGTCAGCTCTCCTGTGTGGTGTAGTATATAGAGGATCTGTCAGCTCTCCTCTGTGGTGTAGTATATAGAGGATCTGTCAGCTCTCCTCTGTGGTGTAGTATATAGAGGATCTGTCAGCTCTCCTCTGTGGTGTAGTATATTAAGGATCTGTCAGCTCTCCTGTGTGGTGTAGTATATAGAGGATCTGTCAGCTCTCCTGTGTGGTGTAGTATATTGAGGATCTGTCAGTTCTCCTGTGAGGTGCAGTATATAGAGGATCTGTCAGCTCTCCTGTGTGGTGTAGTATACAGAGCATCTGTCAGCTCTCCTGTGTGGTGCAGTATATAGAGGATCTGTCGGCTCTCCTGTGTGGTGTAGTATATAGAGGATCTGTCATCTCTCCTGTGTGGTGTAGTATATAGAGGTTCTGTCAGCTCTCCTGTGTGGTGTAGTATATAGAGGATCTGTCAGCTCTCCTATGTGGTGTAGTATATTCAGGATCTGTCATCTCTCCAGTGTGGTGTAGTATATAGAGGATCTGTCAGCTCTCCTGTGTGGTGTATATTCAGGATCTGTCATCTCTCCTGTGTGGTGTAGTACAGTTAGGTCCATATATATTTGGACAGAGACAACATTTATCTAATTTTGGTTCTAGAACCACAATGAATTTGAAACAAAACAATTCAGATGCAGTTGAAATCCAGACTTTCAGCTTTCATTTGAGGGTATCCACATTAAAATTGGATGAAGGGTTTAGGAGTTTCAGCTCCTTAACATGTGCCACCCTGTTTTTAAAGGGACCAAAAGTAATTGGACAAATGACTCCAAGGCTATTTCATGGACAGGTGTGGGCAATCCCTTTGTTATGTCATTCTCAATTAAGCAGATGAAAGGGCCGGAGTTGATTTGAGGTGTGGTGTTTGCATTTGGAAGGTTTTGCTGTGAAGGAAACATGCGGTCACAGGAGCTCTCCATGCAGGTGAAACAAGCCATCCTTAAGCTGCAAGAACAGAAAAAAACCCATCCAAGAAATTGCTACAACATTAGAAGTGGCAAAATCTACAATTTGGTACATCCTGAGAAAGAAAGAAAGCACTGGTGAACTCATCAATCCAAAAAGACCTGGGAGCCCACGGAAGACAACAGTGGTGGATGATCGCCGCATACTTTCTTTGGTGAAGAAGAACCCGTTCACAACATCAACTGAAGTCCAGAACACTCTCAGTGAAGTAGGTGTATCTGTCTCTAAGTCAACAGTAAAGAGAAGACTCCATGAAAGTAAATACAAAGAGTTCACATCTAGATGCAAACCATTCATCAATTCCAAAAATAGACAGGCCAGAGTTAAATTTGCTGAAAAACACCTCCAGAAGCCAGCTCAGTTCTGGAAAAGTATTCTATGGACAGATGAGACAAAGATCAACCTGTACCAGAATGATGGGAAGCCAAAAGTTTGGAGAAGAAAGGGAACGGCACATGATCCAAGGCACACCACATCCTCTGTAAAACATGGTGGAGGCAACGTGATGGCATGGGCATGCATGGCTTTCAATGGCACTGGGTCACTTGTGTTTATTGATGACATAACAGCAGACAAGAGTAGCCGGATGAATTCTGAAGTGTACCGGGATATACTTTCAGCCCAGATTCAGCCAAATGCTGCAAACTTGATTGGACGGCGCTTCATAGTACAGATGGATAATGACCCCAAACATACAGCCAAAGCTACACAGGAGTTCATGAGTGCAAAAAAGTGGAACATTCTTCAATGGCCAAGTCAATCACCAGATCTTAACCCAATTGAGCATGCATTTCACTTGCTGAAATCCAGACTTAAGAGGGAAAGACCCACAAACAAGCAAGACCTGAAGGCTGCGGCTGTAAAGGCCTGGCAAAGCATTAAGAAGGAGGAAACCCAGCGTTTGGTGATGTCCATGGGTTCCAGACTTAAGGCAGTGATTGCCTCCAAAGGATTCGCCACAAAATATTGAAAATAAAAATATTTTGTTTGGGTTATGTTTATTTGACCAATTACTTTTGACCTCCTAAAATGTGGAATGTTTGTAAAGAAATGTGTACAATTCCTACATTTTCTAACACATATTTTTGTTCAACCCTTCAAATTAAACGTTACAATCTGCACTTGAATTCTGTTGTAGAGGTTTCATTTCAAATCCAATGTGGTGGCATGCAGAGCCCAACTCGCGAAAATTGTGTCACTGTCCAAATATTTCTGGCCCTGACTGTATATAGAGGATCTGTCATCTCTCCTATGTGCTGTAGTATATAGAGGATATATCAGCTCTCCTATGTGGTGTAGTATATAGAGGATATATCATCTCTCCTATGTGGTGTAGTATATAGAGGATCTGTCAGCTCTCCTGTGTGGTGTAGTATATCGAGTATCTGTCAGCTCTCCTGTGTGGTGTAGTATATAGAGGATCTGTCAGCTCTCCTGTGTGGTGTAGTATATAGAGGATCTGTCAGCTCTCCTGAGTGCTGTAGTATATTCAGGATTTGTCAGCTCTCCTGTGTGGTGTAGTATATAGAAGATGTGTCAGCTCTCCTGTGTGGTGTAGTATATAGAGGATCTGTCAGTTCTCCTGTGTGGTGTAGTATATAGAGGATCTGTCAGCTCTCCTGTGTGGTGTAGTATATAGAAAATCTGTCAGCTCTCCTGTGTGGTGTAGCATATAGAGGATCTGTCAGCTCTCCTGTGTGGTGTAGTATATCGAGGATCTGTCAGCTGTCCTGTGTGGTGTAGTATATAGAGGATCTGTCAGCTCTCAAGTTTGGTGTAGTATATAGAGGATCTGTCAGCTCTCCTGTGTGGTGCAGTATATTCAGGATCAGTCAGCTCTCCTGTGTGGTGTAGTATATAGAGGATCTGTCTGCTCTCCTGTGTGGTGTAGTATATAGAGGATCTGTCAGCTCTCCTGTGTTGTGTAGTATATTCAGGATCTGTCAGCTCTCCTGTGTGGTGTAGTGTTGTGAATGTGTTAGAAATGAATTCTGAGCAGAAGCTCCCTCTGGTGGTTACAAACAGTACTGAACTATTCAATGAAGATTGTGAAGATTGGCAATCAGGTGTTACAGACTCGTCTTATATAAGGGAGGTTCCCTCCTATCAGGGTTGCCGGTGATCAATTGTTCTTGTCTCAACTTTGGTTCCTGGTTCACTTGAAAGCTTGCTGTGTCTTGCCTGCATCTTCTGCTAACAGATAAGATTTTTTCTGCTTTTATTTTTGTGCTTGCTCTTTGTATTTTGTCCTGCACTTCTGTGGAGGTCAGCCAGGTCCCCTCCGGGGGCTTGTGCTCCTCTCAGTTTATCTGAGCCACTGTTATTTGTTAATTTGCCTTTTCCAGTTTTTTCTGTGGCTGCTGCTTAGTTTTGTTACACCAGAGAACTAATTTAGGTGGTAGAGGTTGTGTGATCTCAGGTGTTTTTTGCAATTAGTAGAGTTGGTACTTTTTAGGGTTTTTTGGGATTGCAGTAAGTGTCCTTCCTATCCTTTTCTTTTTAGGAAGATTGGGCCCCAACGTTTGCTCATACTATTTTCTGTCTGTGTCTGTATTTCCTCTTGTCTAACCGCCATTACATGTTTGGGGGCTTCCTATGTTCTTTGGGGATCTGCTCCGGGGCAGATAGTTTTCCTCTTTCTATCTTTAGGTGTAGTTAGCTTCTCAGGCTGTGACGAGGCGTCTAGGACCAACGTAGGTACGCTCCATGGCTGCTTTTAGTTGTGGTGGTTAGTCAGGGTACTGCAATCCAGTAGATTCCAACCTCTCTGGTGTATTGCCTTTTTTTTTTGCCTGCTCTCCTCAGCTACCAAATCATAACAGTATCACCGGCCAAACTGAAAATTATATGATACTCACAGAAGGGAAAGATAGTGTAAAAAAAAAAAAAAAAGTTGTCAGAGTTGTCAGAGATATTTTTTTTTCTTTCCCTCTTTTTCTCTGGGTGCTGAGGATTTTTTTTCTCTCAATGGAGTTTGCACAGTTGTCTGGCCGTGTGGATCAGCTTGCCACTGAAGTTCGGAGTATTGCTACCTATCTTGCAGGGTTGCCGGTTGTGGAACCTAGGATCCCCATGCCAGATTTGTTTTTGGGGGATCGAGCTAAATTTCTGAATTTCAAAAATAACTGTAAGTTGTTTTTTGCCTTAAAACCTAAGTCCTCAGGGAACGCAGCACAGCAGGTTCAAATTGTCATCTCTCTCCTGCGCGGCGATCCTCAGGATTGGGCTTTTTCCCTGACACCTGGGAATCCTGTTTTGAGTAATGTTGATGCATTTTTTCTGGCTCTGGGGTTATTGTACGATGAACCTAATGTCACTGATCAAGCTGAAAAAGCCTTGTTGGCATTAAATCAGGGGCTTGAGGATGCTGAGTTGTACTGTCAGAGATTCCGAAGGTGGGCAGTCCTGACCAAATGGAATGATGATGCTTTGGCAGCCCTTTTTCGGAAGGGTCTGTCAGAGAATGTAAAAGATGTTATGGTGGGTTTCCCTGCTCCCTCTGGTCTCAATGATTCTATGTCATTGGCGATTCAAATTGACAGACGTTTGCGTGAGCGTAGAGGTATGCGTGGAATAGTGTTGCCTTGTGAACCAGCTTCTGAACCCATGCAGTGTGATAGAGTGGCTTCTGGGGCACAGCGTCATGAGTTTAGAAAACGCAATGGGTTATGTTTAATACAGGAACAACACTCTATACAACAACTAGTATAGCAACATAAGCATGTAAGTATAGAATAGATTTACCTGACACGATCTCTGCTGAACTCAGGGTTAATCTTGAGGACTTGATGAGCTGAAACAGGAAAGAGGTGGACCGGGATCTAACCTGACCCTAAACTGGGGTCCTAACTAATCCCTCACCTTGGAGGTACTGATAATGGTTCAGAGGTCCAAGTCTCCAACCTAACCCTGTCTCCTATCAGACCCTGAACCCTGTAATCAGTCCTAAGAAGGATCCTGACTACCACCAAAGGGATATGGGCTGATCTCAGCTAAATACACAGATTAGACATATAAGACAGACAGGATAACACTCGCTTGCATACACACTCAAACACCAAAGGAACATAAATGGTCTGGGAAATAAACTCTAACCAAGTTGAACTTAGAACAACTAAGGAGCTCACAACTAAAGTCTATACAGATTCATTCCTATCTGTGGTCTGCATGAAGGTTTCACTGGCAACTCCCCAAGCAGACAACCAGGAATTTAAAGGAAACCAATCAACAAATAATCAATTGCAGCCGGGAGAAACTGCACCCAGTCCCAGCACCGAGCACAGACAGAATTAACTCCCTAGCTGCCAAACACAAAGAAACAGCAGATCAGCTGTGAGAAGTCAAAATGTGCAACCGCGACGATCTTCGTGGCAATGCACACATGACAGTACCCCCCATTCTACGAGGGGCCTCCGGACCCTCAGGGCCAGGCCTGCCCGGGTGAGTTCTGTGGAAGGTCCGAACCAAACGATCTGCGTTAACATCAGACGCAGGGACCCACGTCCTCTCCTCTGGACCATACCCCTTCCAATGCACCAAGTACTGAAGGGACCGGCGATTCAGACGTGAGTCAATGATCTTTGATACTTGAAATTCCAAGTTACCATTGACCAACACAGGAGGAGGAGGTAGAGGTGACGGTATGACTGGTGCCACATACCTTTTAAGTAATGACTTGTGGAACACATTATGAATTTTAAACGTAGGAGGGAGGTCCAGACGAAATGCCACAGGATTAATTATGGAACTGATCCTGTACGGCCCGATGAATCTGGGACCCAGTTTCCAGGAGGGCACCTTAAGTTTTATATTCCTGGTAGACAACCATACCAGATCGTTCACATTCAGATCTGGACCAGAAACTCTCCTCCTATCAGCCATACGTTTGTAACGGTTCCCCATCGCACTCAGATTATTCAATACACCTCTCCACACAGAAGCAAGTGACGACGAGAAACGCTCCTCCTCAGGAACCCCAGAAGGGCCCCCCCCATTGAAAGTACAAAACTGGGGATGGAAACCATACGCCCCAAAAAACGGGGACTTACCAGTGGACTCGCTCCGCCTGTTGTTAAGAGCGAACTCTGCCAGAGGCAAGAAAGAAGACCAGTCCTCTTGGTTCTCTGAAACAAAACACCGGAGATATGTCTCTAAGCTCTGATTCAGACGCTCTGTCTGACCATTGGTCTGCGGATGAAAAGACGAGGAAAATGACAATTGCATCCCCCGACGTAAACAAAATGCCCTCCAAAATTTGGACACAAACTGAGACCCCCTATCTGACACCACATCAGAAGGCAACCCATGAAGTCTAACGATCTCCCTAATGAACACCTGCGCCAGAGTTTTAGCATTAGGGAGTGCAGGAAGAGCAACGAAATGTGCCATCTTACTGAACCTGTCAACAACCACCAGTATGACAGTATTCCCTGACGACGGAGGAAGGTCCGTAATGAAGTCCATAGATAAATGAGTCCATGGACGCTCCGGAAGTTTCAAGGGTAAAAGGGTCCCAGACGGACGGGTATGAGGGGTTTTAGAGCGAGCACACACCCCACATGACGCGACAAAAGTTATAACATCTTTATTAGCATTAGGCCACCAAAACCGGCGAGAAAGGAGATCTAAAGTAGCCTTACTCCCTGGATGTCCTGCTAGAGCAGAATTATGATGTGCCTCAATAACCTTTTGTCTCAACAGATTTGGGACAAACAGTCTCCCTGGAGGTCCTGCAGGGGCGTCCCCTGAGCCTCTAACACCTCCTCCTCAAGCTCAGAAAATACAGCCGACACTACCACCCCCTCCTGAAGGATAGGACTCGGGTCATCCATTTTCCGGCCCCTGGGAAACTGCGAGACAAGGCATCAGCCTTTACATTCTTAGACCCGGGCGATAAGTGACGACAAAATTAAACCTGGTAAAAAACAACGACCATCGAGCTTGTCTGGAATTCAGACGCTTAGCGGATTCCAAATACAACAGGTTCTTGTGATCAGTAATAACGGTAACCGGGTGGACTGCCCCCTCCAAAAAGTGACGCCATTCTTCAAAAGCTAACTTAATGGCCAAAAGTTCCCTATTGCCGATATCATAATTCCTTTCGGCGGACGACAATTTCTTAGAAAAGAAAGCGCACGGATGCCATTTACCAGGGGACGGACCCTGGGACAATATAGCACCCACCCCTACGTCAGACGCATCCACCTCCACAATGAACGGCTGAGATGCATCTGGTTGGATGAGAACGGGTGCCGAAGCAAAACATTTCTTCAAAGAGGAAAAGGCTTGGCAAGCTTTGTCCGACCATTTAGAAAAATCCGTCCCTTTTCTTGTCATGTCAGTGAGAGGTTTGACGACAGATGAGAAATTACAAATAAATTTCCGGTAGTAGTTAGCAAACCCCAAAAAACGCTGCAGAGCCTTAAGATCCCCTGGCTGATCCCATTCAAGCACTGCTCTCACCTTTTCAGGGTCCATACGGAAACCGGAAGCTGACACCAAAAAACCCAAAAACTGAAGTTCCTGTACGGCAAATACACACTTCTCCAGTTTGGCGTATAGTTTATTGTCTCGCAAGATCTGCAACACCTGTCTCACATGCTCCTGATGAGACACAAGATCTGGCGAGTAAATTAAAATGTCGTCCAAATATACAACCACAAACAGCCCCACAAGGTGACGAAAAATGTCATTAACAAAATGTTGGAATACTGCTGGTGCAGTAGTCAGACCAAAAGGCATGACAAGGTTTTCATAATGTCCCTCCGGCGTGTTAAACGCCGTTTTCCACTCATCCCCCTCTTTTATCCTAATCAGATTATACGCCCCCCTGAGATCCAATTTAGAGAACCATTTGGCGCCAACAATTTGATTGAAGAGATCAGGAATAAGAGGGAGTGGATACGGATCTCGAACAGTAATCCGATTAAGTTCGCGGAAATCCAAGCAAGGGCGTAGGCCTCCATCTTTCTTCTTCACAAAGAAGAACCCCGCGGCTACTGGGGAAGATGAAGGTCTAATATGCCCTTTGGCCAGACTTTCAGAAATATAATCTTTCATAGCCTGCCTCTCAGGACCAGAAAGATTATACAACCTAGCTTTAGGCAACTTAGCATCAGGAAGGAGATTAATAGAGCAGTCATACACGCGATGAGGAGGCAACTCCTGACACCCCTCCTCAGAGAAAACATCCCCAAAATCCTCCAAAAAAGGAGGCAATGTACTAGGCACGACCGCACTGATGACTGTGTTCATGCAGTTGCTTTTGCAAAACTCACCCCATTGGCTTATTTCTCTGGACTGCCAATTAATCACAGGGTTATGTTTAACCAACCAAGGAAGTCCCAACACAATGGGAGTAGGTAGACCCTCCAACACATAACAAGATAATTGTTCCCTATGTATTGCCCCTACCCGAAGGTCAATGTTATGAACCTCATGAACAAAGCTACCTTGGCCGAGAGGCCTGGCGTCAATGGAGAATATAGGGATCGGTTTGACCAATACACTCAGATGCATACCTTGAGCCTGAGCAAACTGAGCGTCAACCAGATTAGCCCCGGAACCACTATCAAGAAGAACAGACAATCTCTCCACTCTCGTACCAACTACCACCTCCACTGGTACAAGGAACTGAGAAGAACTGGCGGATGAAATACATACTCCCAGGTTGTCGTCCACCACACAACCTGGGATTAACAGTTTTCCGGCGACTTTTGGCTCAACAAGGCACGGGATGGACATTCTCCAACAAAATGTCCCTCTTTCCCGCAGAAAAAACATCTTCTAGTCCTGCGGCGTACCGCCAATCCCCTCCTACGAAATGATGTCCCTCCCAACTGCATAGGCTCATCCGAACAGACAAGGGGAACCTCAACATAAGGGACTTTAGTGGTAGGTGGAGAAACAACAGGGAGTGGGGTTACCTCACCCCTCTCCCTAAGCCGTCTATCAGTACGGATAGCTAAGGCCATAGCAGCCTCCAGTGAATGAGGAGACTCATACTGAGCCAAAACGTCTTTTAATTTATCAGAAAGCCCATGACAAAACTGGCTCCTAAGAGCTGGGTCATTCCACTGAGTATCTGTGGCCCATCTACGAAACTCAGAAGCAAATTCCTCTGCAGGACGATCTCCCTGCTGTATCTTACGTAATTTTGTCTCAGCAAGAGAGACCCGATCTGGGTCATCATTATACCAATCCCAGGGCAGTAAAAAATTGATCTACAGACAGTAGAGCCGGGGATCCCGGAGGAAGGGAAAATGCCCAGGATTGAGGGTCCCCTTGCAGAAGTGAGATAACAATTCCCACTCTCTGCTCATCACTCCCTGATGATCGAGGCCGAAGCCGAAAATACAATTTACATGCCTCCCGGAAGGTGAAAAATTTGTCTCGCCCACCAGTGAACCTGTCCGGGAGAGCTACTTTAGGTTCAACTCTGGTTTGCTCCAGGGGAGACAAAACTTTGGACTTAATGTCCGTCAGCTCCATGGATAATCCCTGCAACTGCAGAGCCAGCTGGGCTACTGGATCCATGGTAACTGGAGATAATTTTTATGGCCAGTGAAAATGTCACGCTGTCTAATGATATGTATACAATGTCAGTAAACTATTAATACAGGAACAACACTCTATACAACAACTAGTATAGCAACATAAGCATGTAAGTATAGAATAGATTTACCTGACACGATCTCTGCTGAACTCAGGGTTAATCTTGAGGACTTGATGAGCTGAAACAGGAAAGAGGTGGACCGGGATCTAACCTGACCCTAAACTGGGGTCCTAACTAATCCCTCACCTTGGAGGTACTGATAATGGTTCAGAGGTCCAAGTCTCCAACCTAACCCTGTCTCCTATCAGACCCTGAACCCTGTAATCAGTCCTAAGAAGGATCCTGACTACCACCAAAGGGATATTTGCTGATCTCAGCTAAATACACAGATTAGACATATAAGACAGACAGGATAACACTCGCTTGCATACACACTCAAACACCAAAGGAACATAAATGGTCTGGGAAATAAACTCTAACCAAGTTGAGCTTAGAACAACTAAGGAGCTCACAACTAAAGTCTATACAGATTCATTCCTATCTGTGGTCTGCATGAAGGTTTCACTGGCAACTCCCCAAGCAGACAACCAGGAATTTAAAGGAAACCAATCAACAAATAATCAATTGCAGCCGGGAGAAACTGCACCCAGTCCCAGCACCGAGCACAGACAGAATTAACTCCCTAGCTGCCAAACACAAAGGAACAGCAGATCAGCTGTGAGAAGTCAAAATGTGCAACCGCGACGATCTTCGTGGCAATGCACACATGACACTACTGTGGTGACGCCTCTCATGCTATTTCAGTCTGCCCTAAGCGGGGAAGACGTTTTGCACGCTCAGCTGTCTTGGGTAGTGTTCAGACTAAATTTCTGTTGACTGTTACCCTGATTTGCTCCCTGTCCACATTTTCTGCTCAGGCTTTGGTTCATTCGGGAGCAGCTATTAACCTGATGGATTTTGATTTTGCTAAACGATGCGGGTTTCCCTTGATACCCCTACGGAAGTCTATTCCCCTACTGGGGATTGATCCTACCCCTTTGGCTGAGAATAAACCCCAGTTCTCTACTCAGGTGATAATGAGGGTTGAACCTGATCATCAGGAGAGTTGCAAATTTTTGTGCTGTATAATCTGCATGACATCATTGTACTAGGATTCCCTTGGTTACAGTCTCATAATCCTGTTTTGGATTGGAAATCTGTGTCTGTAATCAGTTGGGGCTGTCAATGTGTTAATGCCAACACTCCTGTTTTTTCTGCCTCTCCCAGGCTTAGGATGTTCCTGACTTTTTGACTGATTTTTCTGATGTGTTTAGCGAAAGTAAATCTGCATCCTTGCCTCCCCATAGGAGTTATGACTCCGCTATTGAATTAGTGTCTGGTAGTAAATTCCCTAAAGGTCGCCTTTTTAACTTGTCTGTACCTGAACATGACGCTATGCGGTCTTATATCAAGGAGTCATTGGAGAAGGGTCATATCAGACCATCCTCTTCACCCTTGGGTGCCAGTTTTTTCTTTGTGGCCAAAAAGGATGGTTCATTAAGGCCGTGTATTGATTATCGTCTCTTGAACAATATCACTGTGAAATATCAATATCCGTTACCCTTGATTTGTATACCCTTGAATACCCTTGTATTCTATGTTGTCATGCTTTAGTATGCTTGAGTGCAGCCTTTTTTTTTTTGGACCCTTGATTTCTGACCTGTTTTCCAGGGTGAAAAGTGCTACTTGGTTTACCAAGCTTGACCTCAGGGGGGCGTATAACCTTATTCGCATTAAGCACGGGGATGAATGGAAGACGGCATTTAAAACCCCAGAGGGGCATTTTGAGTACCTAGTGATGCCCTTTGGGCTCACTAATGCTCCTTCCGTCTTCCAGTCCTTCATGAATGACATTTTCAGGGATTTTGTGGATAAATTTCTGATTGTTTATTTGAATGATATCTTGATTTTTTCCAATGACTGGGACTCTCATGTGAACCATTTTCGGACTGTGTTCCAGATTTTGAGAGAGAATGCTCTGTATGTGAAGGGATCAAAGTGTCTTTTTGGCGTACAGAGGATCTAATTTCTGGGATTCATTTTGTCCCCATCTGTTATTGAAATGGACCCGATCAAGGTTCAGACCATCTGTGATTGGGTCCAACCTACTTCATTAAAGGCTCTTCAGAGATTCTTGGGTTTTGCCAATTTTTATCGTAAATTTATTGGTAATTTCTCTGTTATTGTTAAACCATTGACTGATGTGACCAAGAAGGGTTCTGATGTGGTGAATTGGCCTCCTGAGGCAGTCTCTGCGTTTCAGGAACATAAGCAGAGATTCACTTCTGCTCCTGTTCTACGGCAGCCTGATGTTTCTCTGCCATTTCAGGTGGAGGTTGATGCCTCTGAAATTGGGGCAGGTGCCGTTTTGTCCCAAAGAGATCCAGAGACCTCTAAAAGTAACCCTTGTGCCTTTTTCTATCGAAAATTTTCTCCAACTGAACGTAATTATGACGTGGGTAATCGGGAGTTATTGGCCATGAAGTGGGCTTTTGAAGAGTGGAGACATTGGCTGGAGGGAGCCAAACATCAGGTGGTGGTCCTCATGGACCATAAGAATCTGGTTTATCTGGAATCAGCCAAGTGACTTAATCCTAGACAGGCCAGGTGGGCCTTGTTTTTCACACGTTTTAATTTTGTTGTTTCCTTTCTTCCTGGCACTAAGAATGTTAAAGCGGATGCCCTCTCGAGGAGTTTCCTTGCGGACTCTCCTGAGTTATCTGATCCTGCAAATATTTTAAAAGAGGGTGTAGTTCTTTCCCCATCTCACCCAATTTGAGACTGGCTCTGGAAGGGTGTCAGAAGGATAAACCCGAGCGCTGCCGTATTGGGAAATTGTTTGTCCCAGACCGGTGGAAAAAGAGTGTGATGTCTGAGATTCATTGTTCCGCGTTGGCCGGTCATCCCGGAATATTTGGTACCAGAGACTTGGTTAGTCGGTCCTTTTGGTGGCCTACTTTGTCTCGTGACGTCAGGGAATTTGTGCAGTCCTGTGGGACTTGCTCTCGCTCCAAGCCTTGCTCTCGCTCTAGTGGTTTGTTGATGCCATTGCCTGTGCCCAAGAGACCATGGACCCATATCTCTATGGATTTAATTTCTGACCTCCCTGTTTCTCAGAGAATGACCGTTATCTGGGTGATTTGTGATAGGTTTTCCAAAATAATACATCTTGTGCCATTACCTAAGTTGTCTTCCTCCTCCGAATTGGTGCCTTTGTTCCTTCAGCACGTGGTTCGGTTACACGGCATTCATGAGAACATTGTGTCTGACAGAGGAGTCCAGTCTATTTCCAGATTTTGGAGGACTTGTTGTTCTAAACTTGGTGTTCAATTGTCTTTCTGCTCGGCTTTTCATCCTCAGACCAATGGACAAACTGAGAGAACAAACCAGACATTGGAGACTTATCTGAGATGCTTTGTGTCTGCTGATCAGGATGACTGGGTCTCTTTTTTGCCTTTGGCTGAGTTTGCTCTTAATAATAGGGCTAGCTCTGCCACTTTGATGTCTCCATTTTTCTGCAATTTTGGGTTTCACCCTCGATTTTCTTCGGGACAGACGGAGGCTTCTGTCTGTCCAGGTGTTGACTCTGTTGTGGAGCGTATGCAGCAGATTTGGGACCAGGTAGTGGAGAGGTTGTCCCTCTCTCAGGAGAGGGCCCAGCGGTTTGCCAACCGGCATAGGACTGATGGTCCTCGGTTTGAAGTGGGGGACTTGGTCTGGTTGTCCTCAAGAAATATCCCTATCAGAGTTGCATCTCCTAAGTTTAAGCCTAGGTTCATTGGACCTTATAAGATCATGGAGATTCTTAATCCTGTTTCCTTTCGTTTACTTCTTCCAGGGACATTTAAGATCCATAATGTGTTCCACAAGTCCTTATTGAAGAGGTTTGTCGAACCAATGGTTCCTATGGCTGCGCCTCCTGACCCTGTTTTGGTTGAGGGCAATCTGGAGTATGTGGTTGAGAAAATATTGGATTCTCGTTTTTCTAGACGGAAACTCCAGTATTTAGTTAAGTGGAGAGGTTATGGTCAGGAGGACAATTCTTGGGTTTTTGCTTCGGACATCCATGCTAGGAGACTGATCTGTGCGTATCACAGAGCTCATCCTGACCGACCTGGTTGCCCAAATGAGGGTTCGGTGACCCCTCCTCAAGGGGGGGTACTGTTGTGAATGTGTTAGAAATTAATTCTGAGCAGAAGCTCCCTCTGGTGGTTACAAACAGTACTGAACTATTCAATGAAGATTGTGAAGATTGGCAATCAGGTGTTACAGACTGGTCTTATATAAGGGAGGTTCCCTCCCATCAGGGTTGCCGGTGATCAATTGTTCTTGTCTCAACTTTGGTTCCTGGTTTACTTGGAAGCTTGCTGTGTATTGCCTGCATCTTTTGCTAACAGATAAGATTTTTTCTGCTTTTATTTTTGTGCTTGATTTTTGCATTTTCTCCTGCACTTCTGTGGAGGTCAGCCAGGTCCCTCCGGGGGCTTGTGCTCCTCTCAGTTTATCTGAGCCACTGTTATTTGTTCATTTGCCTTTTCCAGTTTTTTCTGTGGCTGCTGCTTAGTTTTGTTACACCAGAGAACTAATTTAGGTGGTAGATGTCGTGTGATCTCAGGTGTTTTTGCAATTAGTAGAGTTGGTACTTTTTAGGGTTTTTTGGATTGCAGTAAGTGTCCTTCCTATCATTTTCTTTTTAGGAAGATTGGGCCCCAACGTTTGCTCATACTATTTTCTGTCTGTGTCTATATTTCCTCTTGTCTAACCGCCATTACATGTTGGGGGGCTTCCTATGTTCTTTGGGGATCTGCTCCGGCGCAGATAATTTTCCTCTTTCTATTTTTAGGTGTAGTTAGCTTCTCAGGCTGTGACGAGGCGTCTAGGACCAACATAGGTACGCTCCACGACTGCTTTTAGTTGTGGTGGTTATTCAGGGTACTGCAATCCAGTAGATTCCAACCTCTCTGGTGTATTGCCTTTTTTTTTGCCTGCTCTCCTCTGCTACCAAATCATAACAGTGTAGTACATAGAAGATCTGTCGTCTCTCCTGTGTAGTGTAGTATATAGAGGATCTGTCAGCTCTCCTGTGTGGTGAAGTATATAGAGGATCTGTCAGCTCTCCTGTGTGGTGTTGTATACATAGGATCTCTCAGCTCTCCTGTGTGGTGTAGTATATTCAGGATCTGTCAGCTCTCCTGTGTGGTGTAGTATATTGAGGATCTGTCAGCTCTCCTGTGTGGTGTAGTATATAGAGGATGTGTCAGCTCTCCTGTGTGGTGTAGTATATTGAGAATCTGTCAGTTCTCTTGTGTGGTGTAGTTATATATCGTCGGATTCCTGTCAGGATCTTTTCCTCTGTGTGTAGTAATAGAGGATCTGTCAGCTCTCCTGTATGGTGTAGTATATAGAGGATCTGTCAGCTCTCCTCTGTGGTGTAGTATATAGATGATCTGTCAGCTCTCCTCTGTGGTGTACCATATATAGGTTCTGTCAGCTCTCCTGTGTGTAGTATATAGAGGATCTGTCAGCTCTGCTGTGTGGTGTAGTATATAGAGGATCTGTCAGCTTTCCTGTGTGGTGTAGCATATACAGGATCTGTCAGCTCTCCTGTGTGGTGTAGTATATAGAGGATCTGTCAGCTCCTTTGTGTGGTGTAGTATATAGAGGATCTGTCAGCTCTCCTATGTGGTGTAATATATCAAGGATATGTCAGCTCTCCTGTGTGGTGTAGTATATATAGGATCTGTCCTGTGTGGTGTAGTGTATAGAGGATCTGTCAGCTCTCCTGTATGGTGTAGTATATAGAGGATCTGTCAGCTCTCCTGTGTGGTGTTGTATACATAGGATCTGTTAGCTCTCCTTTGTGGTGTAGTACATAGAGGATCTGTCAGCTGTAATGTGTGGTGTAGTATATAGAGGATCTGGCAGCACTCCTGTATGGTGTAGTATATAGAGGATCTGTCATCTCTTCTGTGTGGTGTTGTATACATAGGATCTGTTAGCTCTCCTGTGTGGTGTAGTATACAGAAGATCTGTCAGCTCTCCTCTGTGGTGTAGCATATATAGGATCTATCAGCTCTCTTGTGAGGTGTAGTATACAGAAGATCTGTCAGCTCTCCTCTGTGGTGTATCATATAGAGGATCTGTCAGCTCTCCTGTGTGGTGTAGTATATAGAGGATCTGTCAGCTCTCCTGTGTGGTGTAGTATATAGAGGATCTGTCAGCTCTCCTGTGTGGTGTTGTATACATAGGATCTGTCAGCTCTCCTGTGTGGTGTAGTATATAGAGGATCTGTCAGCTCTCCTGTGAGGTGTAGTATATAGAGGATCTGTCAGCTCTCCTGTGTGGTGTAGTATATTCAGGATCTGTCAGCTCTCCTGTGTGGTGTAGTATATAGAGAATGTGTCAGCTCTCCTGTGTGGTGTAGTATATAGAGGATCTGTCAGCTCTCCTGTGTGGTGTGGTATATAGAGGATCTGTCAGCTCTCCTGTGTGGTGTAGTATATAGAGGATCTGTCAGCTCTCCTGTGTGGTGTGGTATATAGAGGATCTGTCAGCTCTCCTGTGTGGTGTAGTATATAGAGGATCTGTCAGCTCTCCTGTGTGGTGTAGTATATTCAGGATCTGTCAGCTCTCCTGTGTGGTGTAGTATATAGAGAATGTGTCAGCTCTCCTGTGTGGTGTAGTATATAGAGGATCTGTCAGCTCTCCTGTGTGGTGTAGTATATATAGAGGATCTGTCAGCTCTCCTGTGTGGTGTAGTATATAGAGGATCTGTCAGCTCTCCTGTGTGGTGTAGTATATAGTGAATCTGTCAGCTCTCCTCTGTGGTGTATCATATAGAGGATCTGTCAGCTCTCCTGTGTGGTGTAGCATATAGAGGATCTGTCGGCTCTCCTGTGTGGTGTAGTATATAGAGGATCTGTCAGCTCTCCTGTGTGGTGTAGCATATAGAGGATCTGTCAGCTCTCCTGTGTGGTGTAGTATATAGAGGATCTGTCAGCTCTCCTGTGTGGTGTGGTATATAGAGGATCTGTCAGCTCTCCTGTGTGGTGTAGTATATAGAGGATCTGTCAGCTCTCCTGTGTGGTGTAGTATATAGAGGATCTGTCAGCTCTCCTGTGTGGTGTAGTATATAGTGAATCTGTCAGCTCTCCTCTGTGGTGTATCATATAGAGGATCTGTCAGCTCTCCTGTGTGGTGTAGTATATAGAGGATCTGTCATCTCTCCTGTGTGGTGTAGTATATAGAGGATCTGTCAGCTCTCCTGTGTGGTGTAGTATATAGAGGATCTGTCATCTCTCCTGTGTGGTGTAGTATATAGAGGATCTGTCATCTCTCCTGTGTGGTGTAGTATATAGAGGATCTGTCAGCTCTCCTGTGTGGTGTAGTATATAGAGGATCTGTCAGCTCTCCTGTGTGTGTAGTATATAGAGGATCTGTCAGCTCTCCTATGTGATGTAGTATATAGAGGATCTGTCATCTCTCCAGTGTGGTGTAGTATATAGAGGATCTGTCAGCTCTCCTGTGAGGTGTAATATATAGAGGATCTGTCAGCTCTCCTATGTGATGTAGTATATAGAGTATCTGTCAGCTCTCCTATGTGATGTAGTATATAGAGGATCTGTCATCTCTCCAGTGTGGTGTAGTATATAGAGGATCTGTCTGCTCTCCTGTGTGGTGTAGTATATAGAGAATGTGTGTAGCCCTGGTGTGAAGGCACACGCAGTACCCTGGAGAATGTGTGGAGAGATAGCAGTTTAATGCTCTATACCCATTCACTCAATATACACTAGACACACCCTTAGGGTAGTGTAGTGACTCGTAGGGAGTGGTCAGTGTAGATTCGTTGAGTGATTTAGGAGTCAGTTTCCTGTCTTCGGACAGAGCAGACGTGTGGAGTCTAGCTGGGACTTGGAGGGAGGAAGCAGTCCAGCTTGGTTCTATCAGCAGTTCAGCAAGTGGAGGCCAGTAAGGGCGAGATATAGATCACCTCGGCCTGGTCAGAGCTGTACCTCATTGAAGACATTGATAAAGAAGGAAGAGTTTAGTACAGAAATACTTCAATCTCCTGTCTCAAGGACAGTGAAGGTTCAGAGACGTGCTCCTGCCTAGAAGATTACTGAGAGTCTGGTAACTAACTCTGAAGGAAGAAAAGAAGGGAGTGATTATATGACTTTTTGCAAGTGTGAGTGTTTATGCTACAAGCGCGGACAAGGCGAAAGGCACAGTGGAAGGAATATTTAAAAGTGCTTTTGGATTGGAGAAGTCCTGCACAGTTGTTACCGGTCACTGGGGACCGAAGGATCACTATAGTTTCAAGCTTAGTGGTAAGAAAACCAGAGGCTTATCGGACCTTAGGTCGCGGCAAGCAGCCCTAAATAGTCGGTACGTAACTGGGGTCAGGGGGAGTGAGGACCTTGAGTCAGTGCACGACAAGATAGGAATTCAGCTCTCTCACAGGAAGGCTCCGACCACAAAACTGACTGGGCAGTACAGCTTTGGAATAGCTGGAGTTATAGAGGGAACTACGCTTCATGCTGGTTGTACTCATCATCGTTGTGAAAGTAAAGGAGGCCCCTAACTTGTCCAGCTGCTATCTCGAAATACATTCTCCTTGGATCAGCCTCCCTGGGACCTGCCTTACCATCTTACAAGTAAAGGTATGGAAAGACGCTGACCGTGCGAGACTGAGTTATTTACTTGCATGCCTGCACAACCCTGCTTTAACTATCGACCTGAGGGAAGAGTCCCACCTGTAGGGGACCCGACATCTAGCTGCCTCACCATCCCTCAGAGATCTACAGCAGCACTGGTACAAATTACCAGAAGACTACAGGTGGCGTCACGAACTGTAAATATATCTATCCCCAGTAAATATACCCCCCAACATACGCCTGACCGCCAGGGCCACAGACCGAGCCACCGCTACCTGTGACATCCCCATAGACTTCCATGGGCTCGGCTCTGAGTACCCCATTGCCCTGGTAACCCACAATTGTGGTGCGTGGTCGAGTCAACTGTGTCAGCTCTCCTGTGTGGTGTAGTATATTGAGGATCTGTCAGCTCTCTTGTGTAGTGTAGTATATAGTGGATCTGTCAGATCTCCTCTGTGGTGTAGTATATAGAGGATCTGTCGTCTCTACTGTGTGGTGTAATATATAGAGGATCTGTCAGCTCTCCTGTGTGGTGTAGTATATAGAGGATCTGTCAGCTCTCCTGTGTGGTGTAGTATGTAGATCATCTGTCAGCTCTCCTGTGCAGTGATGAGCGAGTATGTTCGTTGCTCGGGTGATCTCCGAGTCTTTTGACTTGCTTTGGGATTTAGTTTGTTTCGACGCAGCTATAAGATTGGTGGCTGCTGGGCAGGCTGAATAAATGTGAGGAATGCCAGTTTGTTAAGGAATCTCCACATTTATTCAGGCTGTTAAGCAGCCTTAAATCATGCAGCTGTGTTGACAGAAACTAAATCTCCAAGCACCCCCAAATACTCGGAGATCACCTAAGCGTGCTCGGGAAAATCCGAGCAACGAACTTACTCGCTCATCACTACTCCTGTGTGGTGTAGTGTATAGAGGATCTGTCAGCTCTACTGTGTGTTGTAGTATATAAACGATCTGTCATCTCTCCTGTCTGGTGTACTACATAGAGGATCTCTTAGCTCTCCTGCATGGTATAGTACAGTGCCTTGCGAAAGTATTAGTCCCCCTGGAACTTTTCCACCTTTTCCCACATATCATGCTTCAAACATAAAGATAACAAATGTAAATTTTTGGTGAAGAATCAACAACAAGTGCGACACGATTGTGAAGTTGAACGAAATTTATTGGTTATTTTAAATTTTTACAAAAACTGAAAAGTGGGGCGTGCAATATTATTCGGCCCCTTTACTTTCAGTGCAGCAAACTCACTCCAGAAGTTCATTGTGAATCTCTGAATGATCCAATGTTGTCCTAAATGACTAATGATGATAAATATAATCCACCTGTGTGTAATCAAGTCTCCGTATAAATGCACTTGCTCTGTGATAGTCTCAAGGTTCCTTTTGACGCACAGAGAGGATCATTAAGACCAAGGAACACAACAGTCAGGTCCGTGATACTGTTGTGGAGAAGTTTAAAGCCGGATTTGGAGACAAAATGATTTCCAAAACTTTAAACATCCGAAGGAGCACTGTGCAAGTGATCATATTGAAATGGAAGGAGTATCATAAAGCTGCAAATCTACCAAGACCCGGCCGTCCCTCTAAACTTTCATCTCAAATAAGAAGAAGACTGATTAGAGATGCAGCCAAGAGGCCCATGATCATTCTGGATGAACTGCAGAGATCTACAGCTGAGGTGGGACATTCTGTCCATAGGACAAAAATCAGTCATACACTGCACAAATCAGGCCTTTATGGAAGAGTGGCAAGAAGAAAGCTATTTCTCAAAGATATCCATAAAAGTGTCATTTAAAGTTTGCAACAAGCCACCGGGGAGACACAGAAAACATGTGGAAGAAGGTGCTCTGGTCAGATGAAACCAAAATCTAACTTTTTGGCAACAATGCCAAACCATATGATTAATGAGCCCAAAATGCATCACTAGATACTCAAAATGCCTCTCAGGGGTTTTAAACGCCATCTTCCAATCATCACCGTGCTTAATGCGAATAAGATTATACGTGTTAGGGTTCAAGTTCCCACTCCTGCACAGGGGGAATCTCAAGCTGTTCTCGCTGCGGTCCCCCATCCATCTCCAGCCGCAGTGGTTCCTGCTCAGCAGAGACGTCGGTCCCAGCGTCTTGCCTGGCCCAGTACTGTGCAGAGACTTGCTGCTGCAACCAGTGTTGGAGCAGGCAGATTTGGGACTAAGTCCTTTGTTGCTTCATCTGAGCATGCCCAGGGCAAGATCTCCCATTGGAGATCAGGGGTCACATGCTCAGATACAGCTGCCACTCCTATTGGTCCTTCAGGAAGGTCCTGTGGCTGTTGATGTTCTGAAGCAGCTTCCCATTGGTCCTTCTCATGGCTGCTATAAAAGGCTGTCCTTACCGCACGGCTGTGCGCTAGTATCAAATCTGTTATGTGCTTGCGCCAGTGTGGTCATGTATGTATGTGGTTAGGTCTGGCTGAAATAAGCCCCTAGAATACTGGCACCTCCGGTGAGGAGATTGTATGCACGTGTTCAGGGCTCGGCTGAAAACGCCATTAGAATACCGGCTACTCCGGTGAGGAGATTATTGCTTGTGTTCTGATTGCATGACCACAGACTGCAATCCACTTAGCAGTCATCTGTGTTCCCTGTGAGTCTAACAGGACACAGTCTTTGTTACAGCGGCTCTGTGAATTAACAGAGTCCGCTTATATCGTCAGATAGTGCTACTGCGTTTACATCTGCGACCATGCGGGATAACAGAGTTTGCTCATACTGCTTATTTACGCCATCTTACTAGCAGCAGGCTCTGCCTGCACGGTGGACCCCGGGCTGCGAACGCACCTCTCCTTAATATCTATTAGGTGCGTTCCGCAGGCCCCTAACAAAAGACCCCCTAAGGTCAAGCTTGGTAAACTAACTAGCACCTTTCACTCTGGAGAATAAATTGGAAATCAGGGGTAAAGGATACTGATATTTAACAGTGAGCTTATTAAGGAGACGATTGTCAATACATGGCCTCAAAGAACCATCCTTCTTGGCCACAAAGAAAAAGTCGGCACAGAAAGGTGAAGAGGACAGTCTAATATGACCTTTCTCCAATGACTCTTTGATATAAGATCGCATAGCATCATGCTCAGGTAGAGACAAATTGAAGAGCCAACCCTTGGGAAATTTACAACCGGGCATTAACTCAATCGCGCAATCCTGTAGGAGGCAAGGACGCAGACTTACTCTCACTAAACACATAAGAAAAATCTGCCAAATAGTCGGGGATATCCTGAGACTGGGTAGAGGTAGAAAAAACCGGAGTGTCACCACGAACACATTGACAACCCCAACTGACCACAGACACAGAGTTCCAATCCAAAACAGAAAAACCAAAAGAAAGAACAGCAATCATATTATACTGAAATGCTTGTATAAAATATTAATCCTAATATAATATGATAAACAAACATCAAAAACAAAAGAGGGATTTCATAGAAAAATTACAAAAGTTTATTCATAATAATTACAAAAATTTTAATACAATAAACAAACAAAGTGCAGATGGGGAGAAAAAACAGTTGAAGAGTTAATGTGCTGAAAGCTGGAAATACGGCACATAGAGAAACAAAACGTCTCCCAGCTTTGTCTATAATTAGGAACAGCAAATCAGGTGTTAATGGGGTGAAGATGGCCAACTGATGCAGCTAGTATTAGGTAGTTAATATAAGAGAAAGCCTCACATCAAGATCATATAGAAATGAGTACATAGCTGAGGTACAGATATACATGCATTAATTGCCATATATGAATAGAATGAAAATGCTTTCCTGAATGCTATAGATAAATCATTAGGACATGCACATGAATTTTTATCTAGGTAAAATACCTTGAGACATAATGCTGCCGTGGACAGGAGGGCTGGGAGAGCGCACTGGAGCCTCGACGCGCGTTTCACCGCCTAGGGCTTCGTCAGGAGGCGTGGTTATAGAAGGTAGGGGGGAAGGTTTTTATACCCGAAGTTGGTCAGCCCATAAGCGAATCGACGCGGCTCCTGGCGTGATGTACGACTCTATAGCGAGGCCGGCCGGCGCGCGTCGCAAACGATGGGAAAGAGAACGAGCGTCATCAATTCCATCGCCACGGCAACGCGTCCCGCCGGCCACGCCACAGACCAGCACAGCGCACGCGCGGGCCGCGTCTACCCAGGACAATATGAGTGAAGTAATGCGTCAAATGATGCGATAGGCAGGGCTGAAATAGAGTAGATCAGGTGAGTCGGTGTTCGCTGCGAATGGTGGGAGGAAAAGGTGGATGTTATCGATCCCGTCATCATGGCAGCGCACCCGAGCGGTCGTATATATATAGTCCACAAAAAGTCCTAAAAGTAAGGGAGTGACCAAAGAAGTAAAATTAAAAATAAAATAGATTGGTGATTCAAGGGGAGACAGAAGTTTGATAAACATAAATGATTAGAAATAATACATCAGGTTAACTAAATAAAAGGGCATTGGAATGATATGGGTATCCATAGGAAAATACAATAGTAATTCAGAAGCATATATTCAGGGAGTATATAAGTCCATATGGATGTATAAATAAACATCAATCAAAACCATCAAAAAAGGAGAGTATGGTCAATCCATTGACCAATAATCATCCCAAACCAAAAGAATTAACCAGGGATGGTAACACAGGATACAGTAAGGGTAAAAATTACATATAAATCAAATTATAAACCCAACACTGTTTATATGATGATCAGATTAGATGGAGTAGATTTATTATGTCACAGTGAAAGATGTCTATGTCTGAAATAGATAATACTGTAAATCATCATGACATAATAACATCTCGAATAGTCAAGAGTAACAGAATATATATATATAAATTCTAGTCAAATGAGTTATCTTGATAGTAGTAGTTCCATCTAGAGTACAGTTGTTAATTTGATTGTTGTCTCTCAATGAACAGGTGGACAAAGAAGATGAAGCAAGAATATAGGCTGAAGGATTCGGGTTAGTAACTAAATATAGAAAATATGAGTATTAGTGCACATAAAAAAAAAAACATATAAACAAACCAAAACAGGAAAGCTACCGTGACATGATATATGACATACAGACATACACTCCACAGTGCAAGATTAGAGGAAGGACTTGAAACTGATGGCCTCATTGAGGCCTTTAGGCATAAGGGCATCGAGTGTGACAATCCACCGTGTCTCTTTTTGTAACAGTTTTCTCTTTAAGTTGCCACCTCGAATGCCCATATAAACACGGTCGATGCCACAAACAGAAAAACCCTTGGGGTTGCCATCATGAAATTCCAAGAAGTGTTAAGGAATAGTCTTGAGAGATTCTAAGTCAGTGCAATTGGTTGCCTTTCTTATATCTCTGACATGTTCTTGTACACGCACTTTCAGGGACCTTGTAGTCATACCGACATAAATAAGGTTGCAGGGGCAGCTAGCATGGTATACTACACCCTCAGTGTTACACGTAATATGGTGCACTATTTTGTATTTTTTGTCTCTGACAGAGTTGTGAAATTCTTTTGTTCTTGGAATAAGTTGACATGTGGAACAATTACCGCATGGAAAACTACCCCAGGGGGGCCTTTACTTGTTGTTGTAAATAAACTAGTCTTTGGCGGTACATAATGACTATTACAGAGGATATCACCTAAATTACGTGATCTACGCCAAGAAATTGACGGTTGAGAAGTAAGTTGTTGACCCAAAGTTTTGTCTGTAATTAGCACCGACCAGTGCTTACTCAGGATATCTTTGATTTTTGACCAGTTGCAGTTAAAGTTGGTAATAAACCTTGGTCCAGAATTATCATGTGAATCATGATTTTATTTTTGGGAATTTGGGTCAAAAGGGTAGATCTGTTAGAATTTAATGCACGAGTATACCCCTTGATAATGTCCCTATTGGGATACCCTCTGTCTTTAAAATGGTTTGCCAGGTCACGTGCTTGTTTATTAAATGTCAGATTATCTGAACATATTCGGCGTGCACGTAAAAATTGGCCAGTTGGTATTGAGCTCTTTAGTTTTGGCAAATGAGAGGAAGAAAAATGTAGTAAGGCATTGGTGGCCGTAGTCTTTCGAAAAATATCTGTACCGATGGTCCCATCGGTTAGCTTGGAGATGTTAATATCTAAGAAGTCAATGGATGTCTGACTATATTTCCAGGTCAGTTTGATATTAACTTCATTAACATTCAGATGACCAAGAAAAGAGTCAAGTTGGGACGTGGAGCCCTGCCAGATGAAAAATATATCATCTATATATCTTAGCCATGAGATGACAGAGCTATGGCCAGGTGTGTCAAGGACCGTATCCCTCTCCCACAGCCCCAGGAACAAGTTGGCATAGGAGGGTGCACAAGTGGCCCCCATAGCCGTGCCCTGGAGCTGTAGGAAGGGGCGGTCCTTGAACACAAAGTAGTTATGAGTAAGTATGAAAAACAAAAGGTCAAGAATAAAGTCAATCAATGATGGTTCAAAATTAGTCATACCCAAAAAGAATCTGGCAGCTCGCATCCCATGGCTATGATCAATCGATGTGTAGAGGGACTCCACGTCACAAGTGACCAGCCACATGTCACTCTCAAGACTCAGGCCATCAAGCCGTTTCAAAACGTCAGTTGTATCCTTAACGAAAGATGGGAGAGTTTCCACACATTTCTTTAAATAAAAATCAATAAATGTACACGCAGGTTCACAAAGACCCCCTATCCCTGAAACAATGGGTCTGCCAGGTGGGCAGAGGGGGTCTTTGTGAACTTTAGGGAGCAAATAAAAAGTGGGGACAACGGGGAAATCAGGAAGTAAGGCTTCTTTCATTTTAAAACAGAATTATGGGTCTGCAACCAAGGAAAACCCAGTACAATAATGTCATGTAAATTATGCAACACCAAAAATTTACAATTCTCTTGGTGGTCCGGGGCTACCCGCATTATCACCTGGGTCCAAAACTGGAGTTTATTCTCCGCCAAAGGGGTAGAATCAATGCCCAGCAATGGAATAGGAGTCCGCAGGGGTACCATGGGAAAACCACGTTTGGCAAAGTCGAAATCCATCAGGTTCAGGGCTGCTCCTGAATCGACAAAAGCCTGGCAGAAAATGAGGACAAGGAGCAGATCAAGGTAACAGTCAAGAGAAATTTAGGCTGTACGTTGCCCAAAACAAATGAGCGCGCAAAACGTCTTCCCCGCTTAGGGCAGAAGTAAATAGTATGAGAAGCGTCACCACAATAGAAGCACAACTTATTACGCTTTCGAAATTCTCGACGTTGAGCCCCAGCAACAACCCCATCACACTGCTTGGGCTCAGAGGTTCGTTCGAAAGGCATCACCACTCTTGCATATTTCTATGTTCACGTAAACATCTGTCAATTTGAATGGCTAATAACATAGAGTCGTTGAGACCAGAGAGTACAGGAAATTCCACCATAACATCTTTTACGGTTTCTGCCAGACCCTTCCGAAAAAGAGCCGCTAGGGCATCATCGTTCCATTTAGTAAGGACTGCCCACTTTCGGAATTTCTGGCAATATAACTCTGCCGCTTCCTGACCCTGGTTCCATGCCAACAAGGTTTTCTCAGCTTGATCAATAACATTAGGTTCATCATACAGCAACCCCAGAGCCTGAAAAAACACATCAACATTGGCCAAAACAGGATCCCCAGGTGTCAGGGAAAAGGCCCAGTCTTGAGAGTCGCTGCGCAACAGGGAGATGACAATTTTAACCTGCTGTGCTGCGAGGATTTAGGATACAAGGCAAAAAACAACTTACAATTATTCTTAAAGTTCAAAAATTTGGACTGATCCCCAGAAAATAAATCAGGAAGAGGGATCCTAGGTTACACAGCAGTGAACTGAGTGTGATGGACAGAAATTCCCCGAACTTCAGCAGCAAGCTGCTCAACACGATCAGACAACTGCTTAGTCTCTATTGAAAAAAAAAAAAAAAAGAAAAAATCCTCCCATAGCCCCCAGAGAAAAATAGGAAAAAATATATAAAAAATTCTGACAACTTTTTTTCTTTTTACTATTCTTTCCTTCTTTTGAGTACCCTAGAATTACAGTCAGGCTGGTGATTCTGTTATGATTTGGTAGACAAGAAGGATAGCAGCCAAAATAGCCTAGGCAACCAGACACCCAGAGAGGTTGGAAACTAGCGGATTGCAGACCCCTAAACTGACAGCACAACTAGAATCAGCCGAGGGACGTGTGTACGGTGCCCTAGACGCCTCGACACAGCCGGAGAGTTAACTAAGCCAAAAGAGAGAAAGGGGAAAGCTAACTGCCCCGGAATAGAGCCCCCAAAGGAATAGGTAGCCCCCAAATATATATTGGCGGTGAGACAAGATGAAATACAAACACAGGCAGAAAATAGAGCAAGCAAATGATGGGGCCCAAACTACATAGAACAGGACAGGAAAGAATACTGTCTGCAATCCAGCAAAAACTCTAAGATAACTCCAACACGTCTGAGATACAAAAATACTGAGACAACACGATCTCTCCCCCGCTAGATCAGCACTATGGTGTGAACTGGTAGCAAATCAGCAGATACTGAAAAACAGGGATCTGAAAATGCAAAAACTGTCTCTGGTGTGAACTGATAACAAATCAGCAGATACTAAAATAACAGCTAACTGAAAGTACATAAACGCTGTCAAATGAGAAACAGAGTCCAGCGCAGGCCCCTGCAGGGGAATCCTGGCTGAACCAACTCCAGAAGGGCAGAAAACTAAGATAGACAAAAACAAATGCCACAGAAATAAACAGCAAAACTTATCTGAAAGTTGAAGGACAGAGCAGGAAGCAAGCTGAATTCCAAAACGGACCAGGAAGCAACAAATCACCGGCAAGGATCATGGGAAGGTTGCTCACTTATATCTGCCCAGTCAGAAACACCTGATTGCCTGTAATCGCCCCCAGTTGATGAACTTCTGTTAGCCAAAGCAGCTTCATTACTATCAGCAGCCACCAGGGGGGGCTCTAACTCAGAAGGCAGATCCAGAGTGTTCACAACAGGGAGGTATGTATTCTCCCGCTGACTCAACCGCCTTGCAGCCCTCCATCATCCCCTGTTGTCTCCGGCCCCGCATCCTCTCTTTATTGTGACATCACCGGCGCCTGCGCTGTCCAATCAGTATTCGGGCATGCACCGTGTGCGCTGCATGGGAACTTACATCAGGTGGTTTCAGGTTATCACGTCTGCATGTAGCGGAGGCCCCAGATCCCGCAGCGCAGTGTGTTATGATGTATTCACTCTGCGAGGCTGGGAATCTGGCGCCTGTGCAGTGAGGAAAGAGGTGGAGGAAAGAGGCGGAGGGAGATGGGGACTGACGCAGAAATCTGCTCACCCTCCTTAGGTCCAGCGCCGTCTCCACCACTGAGCTCATAGATCTTCTGCACTGTGGTCAGCATGACATTCACACTGCAGATATTAGACATCAGGAGCAGTGGTGGATCCTGGGAAGGTGAGTAAAGCAGTTTATTTTTTTAAATGCCAAACTGTGCTTGGGGATAGTGTTGCTCTGAAAATATTACACCCCTCGTTTTATAGGTGAACCCCATAACAACATGTTAAATATTTATGTCTTTCTTACTTTGTTATTTTTCCATTTGATTAATACTGGATTTATGTTGTTAAGTTTGTTCTCATTTGTTTCATCAGCAATACCTACGGTCCGTTCTGTAAAGTATTTGGAATTTTCATAGTTGTACACAACCCAGTTTGCTAAAAACCAGGTAAATTGCATTTCATTCTTGTCATTAAAATAAATGTCCTTCCCAGTGGGGTCCGTGAAATGAACATATCTTATGTATCTTTGCAACTGAAATGGAAATAAGAAAATGTGAGGTTTTATTACTTCATGTGAGACAACATACTAGCTTAATTCCAGGACAAATTGGAACAAAACTTTGAAGAAACTCATCCAAGTTCAAGATGTTCTACTCGTTAATCTAAAACCCATCAAGCTCTTTTTCCTTTATTTATATGTTTGGACGTCTCAACAAATGGTACCATAATTCCAAGTGGCACAAGATCTTCCTCCTTTATGTTTACAGTAACCCAAATTTTCTAACAGAAACTCAGCTTAGTTTCCATAGTAGCATTAATAGCCAGATCATATCTCTATACTAAATACTATTCCACGACTGCCCCAAAGAGCAGTGCCAGTCAAATCATACCTTATAAACAGTGTCAGAAAATACTACTTCCAATGAGTGCAGTTATACACTGTGCCAAAAAAAGTATTACTGTAATTTCACTGTTAGAATTTCCTCATTGAAAGTGTGCAACACAGAATTTCTCTATGCATTGTGCCTGCCATACATACTTGCAATCCTCCATGCTCTGGCCTTCTCTGAACACAGTCACCTACTCACTTTCTCCAAATTTTCCAATGTTTCCTATGATAAAAGGAACTGTGAATGCCCACTAAGTGATGGAGACTAGTAGAAATTGATCAGCGGATCGAGAATCAAATTTGAATCAAATTTCCTGAGATATAAGGCTTCAATGTGACGTGGCATTCACAATCTGTTCTAGTCAAAATGGCTCTCCAAAATTCAAATAGCACTTCTTCCTTTCAGAGCCTGCCATGTGCCTAAACAGTAGTTTTCCCCCACATATGGGATATCGGCGTACTCAGGAGAAATCACACAGCAAATTGTGCGTTCCATTTTTTTACTCTTCCCCTAGTGAAAAAGAAACCTTTAATGCTAAAGCATGGTTTTTATGGAAGAAAAAAATTTTTTTTTTCATTTTCTGTGAAGCACCTGTGGGTTACAGGTGCTCACAGTTCCACTAGATAAATTCCTTGAGGGTTGTAGCTTCCAAAATTGGTTCACTTGTGGAAATTTTACACTGTTTAGGCACATCGGTAGCTCTGCAAAAACAAAATGGTATACGCTATCTGTTCCCGATAGTTTTGAAGTCAAATATTCAAATAGTGCTCCTTGCCTTATTAGCCCTGCCGTGCACACAAACAGTAGTTTTCCACCATATATGGGGTATCAGTGTGCTTCAAAGAAATTCCACAACAAATTATTATCTCCATTTTCTCCTATTACCATTGTGGAAATAAAAAAATTGTGACTAAAGCAACATTTTTAAGGAAAATAATTACATTTTCTTTTTTTCCTTCCACATTCCTTTAATTCTTGTGAAGTACATAAAAGGTTACTAAGCTTCTTTAAACTTGAGAACCATCAGGAGTGGAGTTTTTAAAAGAGTGTCACTTTTGATTATTTTCTGTCATATGGGCCCCTCAAAGTCACTTAAAATGTGATGTGATCCCTAAAAAAATAGTTTTGTAAATTGTGGAAAAATGAAAAATTGCTGATAACCTTTTAATATTTCTATTTTACTAAGAAAACAAGTTATGTTTCAAAAATGATGCTGATGTAAACTAAACATGTGGTAAATGCTATTTATTAATTACTAGATGGTGGCCCAGTTCTAACGCATAGGGTATTCTAGAATATGTATGTCGTTTATTTATGAAGATTTAAGAATAATGCAATGAATACACAGGATTTTTCGGGTAAAATTTATACATTATCATTAAATGTTATTGCTCATAGAACTTAATACAACTGAACAAAATTATTAAACAGATCATCAAAATATATAAACTATTACATGAATATCTAACTGTATTTAAATAAATCATCGGACAAAAGAAGTACATCGACACTATGTTAGGGACTGCGGAACACACCAAATAAATAAAAATAATAGATGCGTTTGCAGCCTGGGGCCCACCGTGCAGGCAGAGCCTGCTGCTAGTAAGATGGCAAGATATGGCGGTAGAAGCGAGCTCTGTAACTTCACAGAGTCGCAGACATAGACGCTGTGGCACTCTATGGCGGTATGAGCGAACTCTGTTACTTCACAGTCGCTGACATAGACGCAGAGATTGAGACTGTGTCCTGTTAACACCACAGGGAAACACAGATAACTGATGTGCAGATATACTCCGTGGTCATGCAGTCAGTAATGCAAATTACTAACTCCTCACCGGAGTAGCCGGTATTCTAGAGGCTATTTCACCAAGCCCTGAACACGTGCATACAAAAACTCCTCACCGGAGGTGCCGGTATTCTAGGGGCTTATTTCAGTCGAGCCCTAACCGCATGCGTGCATGATCACACTGGCACAAAGCACATAACAGAATTGATACTAGCGCATGGCTGTGCAGCCAAGCAACCCTTTTATAGCAGCAACCACAAGACCTTTCAGAAAAAGACCAATGAGAAACTGTTCCAGAACACAAGCAGTTTCAGACCTTCCTGGCGGACCAATAGGAGTTGCTGCAGTACCTGAGCATGTGACCCTTGGTCTCCAATGGAAGACATTGCCCTGGGCATGCTCAAAAGGGGGAAAATCAGGACTTAATCCTACAGCCGTCTGCTGCCCGCTGACAAGTACTGGCTACAATGACAGAACCTGGAATGGCAGCAGTAACCCTTTGTACCGTATAAGGCTGTGCAAGACGCTGGGACCGACGTCTCTGCTGAGGAGGTTCCTCTGCGGCCGAAGATGGATGGGAGACCCCAGGGGGAACGGCTCGAGATTCCCCCTGTGCAGAAGCGGGAACTCGACCTCTAGCACACTATAATATATTTGTTAACAATATCAGCCCAAAATATTTTTGTACACTACATTTTTTGTGAATACTTTTTGACTATCTCTAAGCAACTTTCCTTGTAAATGGGTATCCAAAACTTGCACCTTGAGTTGGATCTCATTTTAACTCTTGAAAATGCAACATAGAGTTGTCCATGACCAAAAACGAGCTCCGGTAAATATATGCCAACACGGTGTAGAGTTTGACCTTGTGACTTCAGAGAGATACACTCTTTCCGGGAGATGACCGGCTGTTCACACCAGAAGTATCCCGACCGGCGGCACTGCTTCCTGATCCTCCGTTCACACTTGCCGTCGGGAGATCAGCAGCCCTAGCCGCTGATCTGCCAACGGTAGCCACATGGAGGTGAGCGGCGCCGCTGGTCAGGGTACTTCTGCTGCGAGCAGCCGGGAGATGAACGGCTAGCGCCGGTCATCTCCCGGCTGCCTCGCCGCTGACCTCCGTGCTGCAGATAAGCCGCTAACGGCCGCCATCTTTTTTCTGAAATCCCGCATCACTGATTGGCTGCGGTTGGACCAATCAGCGACGTGGGAGTTCCTGGACAGAAAGACAGACAGACAGACGGGATAAGACGATTAAATATATTAGATAGATGTTACTGTGTATTACCTCATGTCACTGTGTATTACCTCATATTACTATGTATTACCTCATGTTACCATATATTACCTCATATTACATCATATTACCTGTGTATTACCTCATATTACTGTGTATTACCTCATGTTACTGTATATTGCCTCTTTTTACTGTGTTTTACCTCATGTTACTGTATATTACCACATGTTACTGTATATTACCTCATGTTACTGTGTATTACCTCATATTACTATGTATTACCTCATGTTACCATATATTACCTCATATTACATCATGTTACCTGTGTATTACCTCATATTACTGTGTATTACCTCATGTTACTGTATATTACCTCATATTACTATGTATTACCTCATGTTACCATATATTACCTCATATTACATCATGTTACCTGTGTATTACCTCATATTACTGTGTATTACCTCATGTTACTGTATATTACCTCATATCACTGTGTATTACCTCAAGTTACTGTATATTACCTCATATTACCTCCTGTTACCTGTGTATTACCTCATATTACTATATATTACCTCATGTTACTGTATATTACCTCATTTTACTGTGCATTACCTTATTTTACTTATGTATTACCTCATGTCACCTGTGTATTACTTCATGTCACTGTGTATTACCCGTTGTTAGGGTCTGCGGAACGCACCAAATATAAGATGTAGAGAGGTGCGTTCGCAGCCACCGTGCAGGCAGAGCCTGCTGCTAGTAAGATGGCATAAGTAGCGAACTCTGTTATCCCACAGAGTCGCTAAAATAAACGCCGTAGCGCGCTGTGGCAGAAAGTGCGAATCTCTGTTAATCCACAGAGCCGCTAGCGGGAATGCCGCAGCGCTTATATGGCGATATAAGCGAACTCTGTTACACGACAGACGCAGAGATAGGTACTGTGTCCTGTTAACCCCACAAGGATACACAGATAATTGCTGTGCGAATAGCTGTCCGTGATCATGCAAACAGCAACGCAATCAAGCAATCTCCTCACCGGAGAAGCTGGTATTCTAGGGGCTTATTTCAGCCAAGCCTTAACCACATGCACCCAAATCTCCTCACCGGAGGTGCAGGTATTCTAGGGGCTTATTTCAGTCGAGCCCTAACCACATGTGTACATGATCACACTGGCGCAAAGCATATAATGCAATTTATCTAGCTCACGGCCGTGCGGTAAGGACAGCCTTTTGTAGCAGCCACGAGAAAAAGACCTTCCAGGAAGGACCAATGGGAAGCTGCTTCAGAACATCAACAGCCAGAGGACCTTCCTGAAGGACCAATAGGAGTGGCAGCTGTGTCTGAGTATGTGACCCCTGATCTCCAATGGGAAATCTTGCCCTTGGGCATGCTTAGATGAAGCAACAAAGGACTTAGACCCAAAGACGTCTGCTCGCCGCAGACCAGTACTGGCCACAATAGCAGAACCTGAAGAGGCAGCAGAAAGTCTCTGCACAGTATTAGACCAGGAGAGACGCTGGGACCGACGTCTTTGCTGTGCAGGCTCCACTGCGGCCGGAGATGAATGGGGGACCGCAGCGGGACTAGTTTGAGACTCCCCTTGTGCAACAGCGGGAGCTCGAACCCTAACACCCGTGTTCAGTAAACGTGACAGAAGTACATCAGACACTGTGACTGACAAAACTTGTTCAGTACATCATGGGCAGTTGGTGAGACATATGACCACATGGGCGGAGTTAGCCCTGCGTCACTGATATTACTGTGTATTACCTCATATAACTGTGCATTACCTCATGTTACCTGTGTATTATCTCATGTTACTGTATATTACCTCATTTTACTTTGTATTATATTATGTTACTTATGTATCACCTCATGTCACTGTGTATTACCCGTGTTCAGTAAACGTGACAGAAGTACATCAGACACTGTAACTGATAAAACATGTCGAGTACATCATGGGCAGTTGGTGAGTCACATGAACACATGGGCAGAGTTAGCCCTGCGTCGCTAATTGGCTGCGGCCGGACCAATCAGCGACGCGGGATTTCCTGGACAGAGAGAGAGACAGGATAAGATGAATATATAAATAGATAATTAGTAGTATCGCTATCTGTTTTAACCCTTAATGACCTCCGATACGCCTTTTAATGGCGGTCATTAAGGGTACTTAAACCACAGCGCCGTTAATTAACGGCGCAGGAAAAAGTGAATAGCGGCCCCCACAGTCGGATTTTCTCCGGGTCTCGGCTGCCAGGGGTAGCTGAGACCCCAGAGAACATGAATCGGGTCGATTTTTACCGACCCCGGTGTTGCGATCGCCATTATTAACCCTATAACGGAGATCGCAACAAAAAAAATAATGTGCCATTTAATTTCTCTCTCCTCTGATGTGATCGGACATCAGAGGAGAGAGAAAAAGGGTCCCCTATCCCCCCTTGTGGCTCCCGATCCCCCCTTGTGGCCCCAGGGCCCTCCTGTGTGGGCGCCGCCATCTTTTATGGCGATAAAATGGCAGGCGCATGCTCAGTGCACCCGCCGCGATGTGCTGGGGGCTTGGGCAATTTTCTCTGGGTCTCGGCTGCCGGGGGTAGCCGAGACCCCAGAGAACATGATCCAGGTCGGTATTTACCGACCCCTGTGTTGCGATCGCCGTTATAACAGTATAACGGTGACCGCAACAAAAAAAAAGATTTCTCTCCCCTCTGATGTGATCGCACATCAGAGGGGAGAGAATTAGGGTCCCTAGGACCCCTGATGCCCCCCCTGTACCTTTGTGTCCCCTCTGTGTCCTCCGATCCTCCACCTGTCTTGCGATCCTCCACCTGTCCTGCGATCCTCCCGGTGTCTTCTTACTGAAAAAAAAAATGGCGGGCGAATGCGTAGTGCGCCCGCCGAATCTGCCAGGCGTCAGATTCAAAAAATGATTCATTCATTCTCCAAAAATACATTTTGATCACTGTGATAAACTATCACAGTGATTAAAATAAAAAAACAGTACATAAACCCCCCCCCTTTATCACCCCCTTAGATAGGGACATATAATAAAATATAGAAATTGTAATTATTTTCATTTTTCCGTTAGGGTTAGGGCTAGGGTTAGGGTTAGGGTTAGAGCTAGGGTTAGTGTTATAATTAAGGTTAGGCTTAGCATTAGGGTTAGGGTTAGGTTGGGTTCATACTGCGTTATGGCAGTCCGTTAGACTGACTGCGTTACACCGCGGTATAACGCGGTGTAACGCAGTCCGTTAACGCTGCCATTCACCCCCATTTGAGGGCACATCGCGACGCATGCCATAATGCCATAAAGCTGCATGCGTTCGCGATGTGCCATCATTCAGTGACGGAGCCTCGGACGCAGCCTGCAGCGTCAGGGCTCAGTCACCGCTAGCGCAGATGAATCATCTGCTGATTCCTCTGCGCTAGTGGGTATAGCATAACGCGAACGCATTATGCTATACTGTTACCTGCCCGTCAACGTTATGTGTTGAACATGCTAGTAAAATGCAAAATGAACCTAGCCTTAGGGTTAGGGTTATAATAAGGGTAAGGGTTACAATTAGGGTTAGGGTTACAATTAGGGTTGGAATTAGGGTTGGGATTAGGGTTAGGGTTGGGTTAGGGTTAGGGATCTGTTGGGTTAGGGTTGGAGCTAGAATTGAGGGGTTTCCACTATTTAGGCACATCAGGGGGTCTCCAAACACGACGAGGCGTTCAAAAAGTCAAATGGCGCTCCCTCCCTTCGAGCCCTGCCGTGCGACCAAACAGTGGTTTACCCCAACATATGGGGTAACAGCATACTCAGGACAAATTGATCACCAATTTTGGGGTTCTAATTTTTCCTGTTACCCTTGGGAAAATAAAAAATAGCTGGCTAAGAAAATAATTTTTGAGCAAAAAAATGATTTTTTATTTTCACGCCTCTGCGTTTATAAATTTCTGTGAAGCACTTGGGGGCTCAAAGTGCTCACCACACATCTAGATAAGCTCCTGGTTGGGTCTAGTTTCCAAAATGATGTCACTTGCAGGGGGTTTCAACTGTTTAAGGCACATCAAGAGCTCTGCAAACACAACATGACGCCCACAGAACATTCCATCAAAGTCTGCATTACAAAATAGCGCTCCTTCCCTTCCAAGCTCTCCCATGTGCCAAAACAGTGGTCCCTTCCCACATATGGGGTATCAGCGTATTCATGAAAAATTGGACAAAAACTTTTGTGGTCTAATTTCTCCTGTTACCCTTTTGAAAATAAAAAATTGGGGACTAAACGATTAGGTTTGTGAAAAAAATATGATTTTTTATTTTCACGCCCGGGCGTTATAAACTTCTGTGAAGCACTTGGGGGTTCAAAGTGCTCACCACACATCTAGATAAGTTCCTTAGGGGGTCTAGTTTCCAAAATGAGGTCACTTGTGGGGGGATTCCACTGTTTAGACACATCAGGGCCTCTACAAACGTGACATGGCATCCAGCCAATTCTGCGTTGAAAAAGTCAAACGGCGCTCCTTCCTTTCCAAGCTCTGCCATGCACCCAAACAGTGTTTTACCCCCACATATAGGGTATCAGCATGCTCAGGACAAATTGCACAAAAACTTGTGGGGTCTTGATACCCTTGGGAAGATAAAAATTGGGGTGAAAAGATCGTTTTTGTGGAAAAAATATGATGTTCTATTTTCACGGCTCTACGTTACAAACTTCTGTGAAGCACTTGTAGGTTCAAAGTGCTCACCACACATCTAGATAAGTTCCTTAAGGGGGATAGTTTCCAAAATGGGGTCACTTGTTGGGGTTTCCACTGTTTAGGCACATCAGGGGCTCTCTATTCGCGACATGGCGTCCAGCCAATTCTGCGTTGAAAAAGTCAAACAGCGCTCCTTACCTTGCGACCTCTGCCGTGCGCCCAAAAAGTGGTTTACCCCCACATATGGGATATTGGCGTATTCAGGAGAAATTGCACAACAAATTTTGTGGTTCATTTTTTCTTTTAACACTTGTGAAAATAAAAAAATTGGTTCCGAAGTAAAGATTTTGCAAAAAAAGTTAAATGTTAATTTTTTCCTTCCACATTGCTTCAGTTCCTGTGAAGCAAGTAAAGAGTTAATAAACTTCTTGAATGTGGTTTTGAGCACCTTTAGGGGTGCAGTTGTTGGAATGGTATCACTTTTGGGTATTTTCTATCGTATAGACCCCTCAAAGTGACTTCAAATGTGATGTGGTCCCTTAAAAAAAAATGGTGTTGTAAATATGAGAAATCGCTGGTCAACTTTTAACCCTTATAACTTCGTAACAAAAAAAATGTTGTTCCCAAAATTGTGCTGATGTAAAGTAGACATGTGGGAAATGTTATTTATTAAGAAATTTGTGTGACATATCTCTCTGATTTCAGGGCATAAAAATTGAAATTTTGAAAATTGCTAAATTTTCTAAATTTTTGCCATATTTCCATTTTTTTCATAAATAAAAGCAAGTCATATAAAAAATTTTTTACCACTAACGTGAAGTACAATATGTCACAAAAAATATCTCGGAATCAGCGGGATTCGTTAAAGCGTTCCCGAGTTATAACCTTATAAAGTGACAGTGGTCAGAATTGTAAAAATTGGCCCTGTCATTAAGCTGCAAAAATCTTAGAACCACTTTGATATGTTGAAGCGTTCCAGAGTTATTACCACATAAATTGACAACGAAAGTGACAACAGGTTTGGGGGCGCAAGAGTTAAAGAGAACATGTCATCAGAATTTTATACCCCAAACTAGTGGCATGTTAGTAAAGGTGACGTAATGCTAATTAAATTCCAACCTTTGTTGTAGAAATCCATTTTGCTGTCTTAAATATATTGATTGCCGAAATTTTATGCCAATGAATTGCAAGAATAGTAGTTGTCTGTTGCATTTACAGCTCTGGTACTTTACTGCCATTTCAAGTCTGTTGCCTGAGTCCTATATCTGACTAACAAGTACAGAAACATGGGTGACCTGTACAGTCAGGTCAAGGCTCTTTCAAAAGGCAAGGAATAGAAAGAGAGGTGGGAAAACTGTAAGATCAATGTCCGCCCACTTCACTTACACTGCACTTCAACACCTTTGCAGTCATGAAATTAGGAGGGGAAGTCTAGGAGCTGCAGACATAGCCTGGAAGTATGCAGGGTGGTATGATAATCAGGTAACGTGCTGATCCAGCTGGTGAAGACAGTCAAAATGAGGAAAAAAGAAGGATTTACCTCACCACTCCTATCCTGATAAAATAGTAACATTTACTGATTCAGATAAAAAAACATAAAAGAAACCTGACGTATTTCTGGCACAGAAAAATACCCTTAGTCATAGGATAGACAACAAAAAATAAGCGTGAACATATAAAAAAAGCTTTGACCGATCCTGGAAGCCAGTGGTTAATTACAAATGCAAGCAGATGAGACAAAAACACGGTGACAGGCAACCAACAATGAAAATAACACACTATCAGTAAATGTAATATAGGTCATCTCTGTAATTCATTCTGTTAGGGAACTTATTGTTTAGGCGTAAAATCCAATAAGCTTCTCCGAGATCAAGTTCCCTTTTCCAACTGCCATCATGTTTGGGACATAGCGCCCTTTCCACTCCAAAAAACACAAAGCGGGACAAATCACTGCTGAAAACAGAAACAAAATGTTTACATGCCCCAGAATATTAGTTTTTATTATTAACTATGTGCTCTGCAACTCTCTGTTTCAGTTTCCTGATCATTTGTCCTGCATAATTGAATTTGCAGTTCTCTCACAGGCATTACAATAAACCACGTATTTTGTATCACAATTGATGAAAGAAACAATAGTGTATGGAATGTTCGGTGGGATGGTAAATGTATGTGTTTTGTCAATGGCATACCAACATACATTACACTTCAGCACCTTTATAAAAGCCCTTGATATTCGACCAGGTTGAGGGAGGAGGGGATGATTTTAATCCTTTAACGACCGCTGATATGCTTTTTAACGGCGGCAGTTAAGGGTACTTATTCCTCAGAAAAACTAATAGCAAAGCCACAAAAGAGGACAAGAATACTCCAAAAATTAAGGTCTTTATTGTGAAAATAGATACTAAGCAGTCACCCCCTCTATGACTGGGTAGGTGGTGAGTGGCTGTCAATTTAGTATTTTGCACCTGTGTTGCCAACATCTTGCTATATGGGCTAGCTGCATACTGTAGTGCATTTGTTGAAAGACCTGGGCAGGTAAGCAGTGTTGCCAGAGTCGGACTGGGGTGCCAAGGGCACACTAGTGAAATTGACTTTGGGGGGGGCACTCTTTACCTGCACACAAATGTACACTACCCTCATTCACAAATGTACCTATATCTCAATATAATAATAAACTGGGTAGTTTGGTTAATGAATGATGAGATTCAGTTTTTTTCTGTACAGAGAGAAATAAGTGAATTATGCCAAGTACTGCCCATACAGTGGGATTGGGGGTCCAGATCGTCACAGGGGCCCACCAGGGGGATTCCCCTGTTACCCTGTGGACCAGTCTGTGGACCAGTCTTCAGAAGGAAAATAGGGAAAAAAAATAATGTGTCAAATGGGGTCCGTCTTACAGTCCGAATTCAGTTTACCAGCGAAGGGATCAGCACAGATAGAGGAGTGGTCACAGGGGTCATTCGGTGGTCCAGGCTGGTGCGCTGGTGGTGCTCTGTGTTGCAAGGGTGCTCTGTGGGGTGGCTGTGCTCTGTGGGGTGTCTGTGCTCTGTGAGGTGGCTGTGCTCTGTGGGGTGGCTGTGCTCTGTTGGGTGGCTGTGCTCTGTGAGATGGTTATGCTCTGTGGGGTGGCTGTGCTCTGTGGGGTGTCTGTGCTCTGTGGGGTGGCTGTGCTCTGTGGGGTGTCTGTGCTTTGTGAGGTGGCTGTGATCTGTGGGGTGGCAATATACTTACAAGTCCCATGGCGGTGGTCCCGTGGCGGTGGTCCCAATGCAGCCTCCCGGTGCAGTGGTGTCAGGGCTCTGTAGTGTGGCTGCAGCGGGGCTCTGTGCTGTGTGGGGGACTCCTCTGGCATTTTGTCATAGCCAGAAAGCCCCCCGCAGCTCCGTTGCACTTGCTGGTGAGTCGCCCTCCAGAGCAATGGGAACTCGGATCTGAGACTATAGACTACTATGGGGGATGTCACGGCGACACAGCTCAGTCCGTGGCTCTGGTGCTCATTCTTTAATGTGGGATATTTACAGGTGATAGGAATATTGTAATGGGGATTCGTGACGCCACCTGTGGTACCTGGTCAGGGTGACCAGCGCTGCTATGCAGATCCGCTGAAGGGTTGGTATTGGGCAGCAAGGTGTTAAGCCTTCCACAGGCAAGGCTGGGGTCCTTCAGGGTAGATAGTATGTGTAGGGATGCAGGATAGACGAGAATCCGACAGCAGGAGTAATAAGATGGACACACACACATAAGTCTCTTTCTGTTCCTTTACTGAAGATGTTGCAGGCACTCCCCGGAGCACTGTAGGGTGAAGGGTGCACATCCAGTTTTCTCCACTGAGTAGGTGTGTGGCCTCCTGTTCCTTGTCTTTCTTGTGATAAAGTCCTGGCCCGCTTGTAGCTGAGCCTAGCTTGGTCTAAGTCCTGCACCTGGCTGATCTTGTGATTGAGCCTTCTCTGGAAGTACACAGTCTCACTTGCAGGTACCTGCTTGCTGGACTCCGTTCCCCTGGCCCGGTTACGTATCAGCTCTGTGGTACTCCTGAGACTCATAGTCCTACAGGAACTCCGGTGTTCTCCTAATGGGTCGTGAAGATCCCTATAGGCTCGGACCCCGGTGTCCAGTTGTAATAATTGGGACGAGCTGTTTAGGCTCCTATATCCCTCACTTGCTCCACTCGCCTTTCGTCCTACTCAGGCCCTCACACTATCACACACTGGCAGTTGGTGGCTGCTTCTCCTTCTTACCGCTCTCTAAGCGTCGGCATGCTTGCTCGCTGAACTGCACTCACTTGACTCAGTTCTGACTAGGCTGGAGTGGTTTCCGTTCCACTTTTACTAGCCTCCACTCGTTTGAACTAAGCTTCAAGCTGCAGACTTCAGCACTCTCTCAACCTCACTCTTTGAGGTAACAGCACCAACTACGCTTTGCTCTCTAGGCGTAGACTGTCTGCTCTTTACTTCACCCTCTGAGGTGACTGAAACTTCTCCCTCGCTTCAGTGTCTTCACCCTCCTTATATATGGCTAAACAGCTCCCACTGGTGGTCTTTGGGGATGGGTGAAGGTGTGTTAATGTATATAAAGGACCTCTAGTGGTGGTTACCTTCAGTGCACCCTTCTGGAAGATGTAAATCCAGTCACAGCTGGGCTCCACACTGGCAGGCGGAGGCCTCCGGAAAGATGGCCACGCATGCTCAGAGTCAGATCTCCGCAACGAGATCTTGTCCCTAGATCTCGGGAAACGAGATCTCGTTGCCGAGATTTGAATTTGAGTATGCCCGGCTATCTTTCTGTAGGCCACCGCATTGCAGCAAGTGCAACGGAGCTGTGGGGGGATTTCTGGCTATAACGAAATGCCAACAGAGCCCCCCACGCAGCACAGAGCCCCGCTGCAGCCACACTACAGAGCCCCGACACCACTGCACCACAGAGTACAGGGAGGCTCATCGGGACCGCCGCCACGGGACCGCCACCACAGGACCGCCGCCACCGGATTTGTGAGTATGTTGCGACCATAAGACGCACCCCCATTTTCCCCAAAAAATTTTTGGGAAAGAAGTGCGTCTGATGGTCCGAAAAATACGGTAACTAATAATGAGCAAGAAGTATTGTTGCTCGGGTGATCTCCGAGTATTTTGGCGTGCTCAGAGATTTAGTTTTCGTCGTCTCAGCTGAATGATTTGCGAAATGTAGACAGGCTTAATACATGTGGGAATTCCCTAAAAAACAGGTAATCCCCACATGTAGTCAAGCTGTCTAGCAGATGCAAATTATGCAGCTGAGGTGACGAAAACTAAATCACGAAGCACGCCAAAATACTCGGATATCACCCGAGCAATGAGTATACTCGCTCATCACTATATATATCCCTTTAAAACTTGTTTAATAATTTATCGGTATTATATTGCTCATTCTTAGACTTTTACATAACCTTCGGTAGATTTTGTTGCTATATAAGGCTGTGTACACACGTTCCAGATTTGTTGTTATGTTGCTTTTTTGTTGCGTTTTTACGGCCTGGATTTGTGTTAAAACCTAAAGCAAAACCTGATGCCAACAAAGTGAATGAGAAAACTAAACTGACTTGCAGGTTTGGTGCAGAAAATAATCTGCTGTATGTCAATTCTCTGCATATTTTTGACCAGCATTTTTCACCATTGATTTCATTCCAATCAATCAAAAATGTAGGCAAATATGGAAGGAAAAATATGCGCATTTTTGCAGCTGCTTTTTTCCTGCCAAGAAATGGTGCAGACATTTTACTCAACATGTGCACATCCCCTTATCATTATTATATTGCTCACCCAAAGACTATTCCGTGGTCTGGAGTACATTTCCTTGGTACATAACCCTCAAAAGTTTGTAACCTTTATGTGTCTAGGGGTACTAATACATGACAATGTGAACAGAATGTGTATGAGCCCCTCCTTCATATCTAATACAGGGTGTATCTGAGTCCCTAATTTTTGGCAGCTCTTGCTTCCTTCATAACTTCAAACTGAAATTTTTTACTTAAATTATATATATATATATACAGGTGCTTCTCACAAAATGAGAATATCATCAATCAGTTAATTTAATTCAATTCTTCAATACAAAAAGTGAATCTCATATTATATAGAGTCATTACACACAGAGTGATCTATTTCAAGTGTTTATTTCTGCTAGTGTTGATGATTATGTCTTACAGCCAATGAAACCCAAAAGTCATTATCTCAGTAAATTAGAATACTTTATAACACCAGCTGGAAAAATGACTTTAAAATCCAAAATGTTGGCCTACTAAAATGTATGTTCAGTTATTGCACTCAATACTTGGTCGGGCTCCTTTTGCTTCAATTACTGCATCAATGTGGCGTGGCATGGAGGCGATCAGCCTGTGGCACTGCTGAGGGGTTATGGAAGCCCAGGTTACTTTGATAGCAGCCTTCAGCTCGTCTGCATTGTTGGGTCTGGTGTTTCTCATCTTTCTCTTGACAATACTCCATAGATTCTCTATGAGGTTAAGGTCAGGCGAGTTTGCTGCCAATCAAGCACAGAGACATTGTTTTTAAACCAGGGCTTGGTACATTTTGCAGTGTGGACAGGGGCCAAGTCCTGCTGGAGAATGACATTTCTATCTCCAAAAAAAAGCTTGTCGGCAGAGGGAAGCATGAAGTGCTCTAAAAATTCCTGGTTAACGACTGCGCTGAATTTGGTCTTGATAAAACACAGTGAACCTACACCAGCAGATGACATGGCTCCCTAACCATCACTGATTGTGGACACGTCTCACTAGACCTCCAGCAGCTTGGATTGTGGCCTCTCCACTCGTCCTCCAGACTCTGGGACTTTGATTTCCAAATTAAATGCAAAATTAACTTTCATCTGAAAAAACACTTTGGAGCACTGAGCAACAGTCCAGTTATTTTTCTCTTTGGCCCAGATGAGATGCTTCTTGCATTGTCTATTGGTCATGAGTGGCTTGACACATGGAATGCGACACTTGTAGGCCATGTCCTGGATACGTCTGTGTGTGTGGTGGCTCTTGAAGCAATGTCTCCAGCTGTAGTCCACTCCTTGTGAATCTCCCCCAAATTTTTGAATGTCCTTTTCTTAACAATCCTTTCAAGGCTGCGGTTATCCCGGTTGCTTGTGCACCTTTTTCTACCACACTTTTTCTTTCCACTCAATTTTCCAATATTATGCTTGGATACAGCACTCTAAAAACAGCCAGCAATGACCTTTTGTGGCTTCCCCTCCTTGTGAGTGTGTCAATGACTGCCTTTTGGACATCTGTCAGGTCAGCAGTCTTCCCCATGATTGTGGAGCTACTGAAACAGACTAAGAGACCTTTTTAAACACTTAGGAGCCTTTGCAGGTGTTTTTTTGTTAATTATTGTAATTTACTGAGATAATGACTTTTGTGTTTTCATTGGCTGTAAGCCATAATCATCAACATTTCCAGACTTCTCAAGATCTCAGGTAACCATCATACCTGATGTTCTTTATAATAGATACTGGTCCATGGACGGTCTCCAACCCCGAACCCTGACTTTGCAGTATACGCCTCTAACGGCCTCCCTCTTGACTTACTGGGGGCTAAAAACGTAGACGTAAAAGTGGGGAGAGTGGAGCTAAAGGATCAAGGACTTCTTGTAGTGAAGACTGTTAATGAGGAAAATGGGTTGAATGTGGTTTTAGGCACTAACATTATTAGTAACTGTTTGGAGGAGGTTGTGTTTTTACTCCAACAGCTCGCCGATGTTGCCAGACCAAAGCAAAATGGATCGATCCAGAAGGAGATCCGGGCTCTGATGTGTCAGCAGCAAGTGAAACTGACCAGTGGTGAGATTGGTAATGTACGGGTAACAGACCCGAACCCCATTGTGAAACCCCCAATGAGTGAAATGCTTTTTTGGTGTACAGCAGCAATAGGTCTGAGAGGACAGAACTACCAAGCAGTAGTAGAGCTCCATTGTTCAGAACACAGACCTACACTCTTTACTGTCAGAGGGGTAGTGGAGGTGCATAATGGGAGGGTGCCAGTGCGTCTTCTCAACTGGGGAGAAGATGAAGTCAAATTACCACGTTATGCCACTGTTGCTAAGTTACATGCTGTGGATAATAACTCCATTCACCAAACGGAGCCCTTAACTTCCCCACAACCAGTGGAGGATAACGGCTCAACCCCCAAGGTGGAGGATTGGTGTCAACAGCTCCATGTCGGGACGGACACCACTCCAGCCCACCAAAAACAGGGAGTACATCGAGTAGTTCAGGAGTACGCACAGGTATTCAGCAAACACCCACTTGACTTTGGGAAGATAAAAGGGGTCCAACATCACACCCCCACAGGCGACCATCCTCCCATTAAAGAACGGTACAGGCCTATACCACCAGCACACTACCAGAAAGCCAAGGAGATGTTGCGTGACATGAAGGAGGCAGGGTGATAAGGGATAGTTGTAGTCCCTGGGCAGCTCCCCTAGTTCTAGTCAGGAAAAAGGATGGAAGCATGAGAATGTGTGTAGATTACAGACAAGTAAATCGCATTACACATAAAGATGCATACCCTTTACCACGCATTGAGGAATCCTTATCTGCCTTAAAGACTGCTAATTACTTTTCCACCCTTGACCTCACTAGTGGGTACTGGCAAGTAGCTGTGGCTGAGGAGGATCGGGAGAAGACGGCTTTCGCCACCCCAATGGGACTCTGTGAATTCGACAGAATGCCATTTGGACTCAGCAGTGCCCCTGGAATGTTCCAGAGAGTGATGGAGAGCTGCCTGGGACATCTCAACTTTGAAACTGTGTTACTGTACCTGGATGACGTAATTGTGTACTCTAAGACATATGAAGATCACTTGAAGCACCTGGCGGAGGTATTCGAGTCACTGTCCAAGTATGGGATGAAACTGAAGCCTTCAAAGTGCCACCTGCTCAAACAAAAGGTACAATATCTGGGACATATTGTCAGCTCAGAAGGAGTAGCGCCAGACCCCGAGAAGGTCACAGCTATCCAGAAATGGCCGGAACCGAAGAACCTCAAAGAGGTGCGACAGTTCTTGGGACTGACAGGATACTATCGGAGGTTTGTAAAGGACTACACTAAGAAAGCAGCGCCTCTGCAAGACCTCCTGGTGGGACAGTCACTCAAGAGCAGGAATTCTCCATTCCACTGGGGTAAAGAACAGGCTGAAGCATTCAAAGAAATGAAGGAGATCCTGACAGGTGACGAAATCTTAGCCTATCCTGACTACAGCCAACCGTTCCTGCTGTATACGGATGCCAGCAATGAAGGATTGGGAGCTATCCTCAGTAAGAAGCAAAATGGCCTGGAGAAAGTTATCGCCTATGCAAGCAGGAAGCTCCGCCCAACCGAGAGGAAACCCGAGAACTATAGCAGCTTCAAGTTGGAGTTCCTGGCACTGGTCTGGGCCATCACGGAGAGGTTTAAGCACTATCTAGCCTCCAGCAAGTTCACTGTCTATACTGATAATAACCCCTTGACGCATCTTGAAACAGCTAAGCTGGGAGCCATGGAACAACGTTGGATGGATCGGCTGTCAAACTACCAATTCACAATCAAGTACCGAGCGGGCCGCAAGAATGCTAACGCTGATGCCCTATCCAGGATGCCTCATGAATCGGACACAGAGGAAGAAGTGGATGATCTGGAAGAGATTGAACTACCTGCCTTTCACAGGAATGGGATGATCCACGAGCAACAAGCCTGCAGGAGGCCGCGTGGTAAGACATTAAATCCCTTACCTCACCATAGCTGGAAGGAGACCCAGGACAGTGATCCAGTTGTCAGCCGTATCAAGGAGCTGATAACTCAAGAACGTTCCTCCTTGGTGAAGGGTGCGTCTCTACAAGCAAAGCAGCTGTGGAATGAGAGGAGCCGGCTGTTTATCTATCGTGAGAAGCTGTGCCGGAGGTACGTCAATCCAAGAACCCACGAGATGGTTTGGCAGATAATAGTCCCCAAAACGGACGTCCAGATGGTGTTGGAAGCCTACCACGATCAATTAGGACACTTTGGCTGGAAGAAGCTGGAGACCCTGTTGAAGTGTCGTTTCTACTGGGTGGGAATGCGCAGCACCATTGAGAGGTGGTGCCAGAACTGTGGACCCTGTGGCCTCAGAAAAAAAGACTACAGCAGCCAGAAGGCACCCTGCACTCCATCAAGACGACTCGACCCTTAGAGATTGTGGTCCTGGACCATGTTAAGTTGTCACCCAGCCAGTCAGGATACTCCTATGCCCTGACCATGGTGGATCACTACTCCAGGTACCTGGTGGTCGCCCCTGTCAAAGATCTAACGGCAGAGACAGCAGCAAAGACGTTCCAAGCGTATTTCTGCAGACCACATGGATATCCTGAGCAGGTGCTAACTCACCAAGGCCCAGCCTTCAAGGCCGAATTGTTCAAAGAGTTCTGCCATCTGTACGGATGTAAGAAGATAAGAACCACACCGTACCACCCCCAAACCAATGGTCTCTGTGAAAAGATGAGTGAAGAAAAAGTTGTGAGCACAACTATTGATATGGTGGTGCTTGAAGTCTAGGTTCCCACACCAAGAGTATAATATAGAAAAGACTAAGCACTCATCTTATGAAAAGGATGTTTTAATGGTAGTTAGTGTTGAGCATTCCGATACTGCAAATATAGGGTATCGGCCGATATTAGCTGTATCGGAATTCCGATTCCGAGTTCCGATATTTTCGTCTTATCGGATACCGGAATCGGGATGTCACTGTCACTGTCAGTGTCCGTCGGTCGGGTCTGTCAGGAGTCAGCGGCACTTACCCGGCAGAAGATCTCCGGCGGTCACGTCCTGCACTGCTTCATGGCCGCAATCTTCTTTCCCCGGCGGTCACATGCAGTTTCTCGCGATAACTGCAGTGACTGCTGGGTAATCGCGGCCGTAAAGCAGTCAGTCCGATGACGTCACCGCCGGAGAAGCAGGTAATCAGCTGTGCTGCGTCGGGATGACAGGCTCTGCCTGTCATTGCGATGTAGCAGAGTTGGATCGTCGTGGGACAATCGTTACTATGGACTGCGTCAGACAGGTGGTATACTGTTGGTTTGTTTTTTTTCTTTTTTTACAGGAGATCGATGGCGTCGCAGGAATGAGAGAGTAATAAAATTAATGAAAACTGTGTTGTCTCTTTTATTTCATTAAAATACTTTTTTCTTGCTTTGTCTTTTTTTTATACATTTAATAACTTTGGGATTAATAATGGATCGGTGTCTTATTGACGCCTCTCCATTATTAACCGGGCTTATTGTCACCGTGCAATCAACGGTGACAATAACCCCTTATTACCCCGCTTGCCACCGCTACAGGGCAAGTGGGAAGAGCCGGGTAAAGTGCCACAATTGGCACAT
>JARQOD010000001.1:3718071-3745418 GCA_033576555.1 Oophaga sylvatica | reverse complement strand
GAGGTATACCTGTAGACTTAAAAAAGAGTTAAGAACCACAGGTTTGAGGAGGGATACATGAAAAGAATTAGGAATTCGCAAATTGGCCGGGAGTTTCAATTTATAGGACACTGGGTTGATCTGACTGATGATCTCAAAAGGACCGATGAACCGAGGACCTAACTTGTAGGACGGAATTTTGAGTCGAACATATTTGGACGAAAGCCAGACTTTGTCCCCAGGACGGAATTGAGGAGGATCCAGACGTTTTTTGTCAGCATGTCTTTTCATGCGCTCGGATGACTGAATGAGTGCGGACCGGGTACTCTCCCAGATGGAGGAGAATTCTCTAACCAGAGATTCTGCAGCTGGATTGTCCACAGAGATGGAAACAGGGACAGGGATCCGAGGGTGCTGACCGAAGACTACAAAAAACGGAGACTTGGTGGAAGATTCGCTCTCATGATTATTGTAGGAGAATTCGGCCCAAGGCAGGAGCTCCACCCAATCAGAATGGTGGGCATTAACGAAGTGTCGAAGATAACTGGTCAAATTCTGATTTATTCGTTCAACTTGTCCATTGGACTGTGGGTGGTAAGCGGAGGAAAAATCCAGGGTGACGTCTAGCAACTTACAAGTGGCTCTCCAGAAACGTGAGGTGAACTGAACCCCACGATCCGACACAATGTGACGAGGCAGACCATGAAGACGGAAGATGTGGCGGATAAAGTCTTTAGCCAACTCGGGTGCAGACGGAAGCCCTGGCAGAGGAATGAAGTGAGCTATCTTGGAAAAGCGGTCAGTGACCACCCAAATGACTGTACAACCAGCAGAGACGGGAAGATCAGTAATGAAGTCCATGGCTATATGCTGCCAGGGGGCAGCGGGTACAGGAAGTGGAAGAAGACGGCCGGTAGGCAGGTGTCTCGGAACTTTGTTGCAGGCACAGGAAACACAGGCAGAAACAAAGTCTATTACGTCTTTGTGCAGGGTAGGCCACCAATAATGCCGGGTAATGAGTTGGAGGGTCTTTTTTTGACCAGCGTGGCCAGCGAGTTTAGATGAATGACCCCAATGTAGGATTCTCTTCCGATCAGTTTCTGATACAACGTCTTACCAGGAGGGAGACGATTTAAACTCACGGGAGCCACCTGCATCACTCTGGCGGGATCGATGATATGCTTAGGTTCCTCCTCGAGATCCGACACCAGGAAAGACCGAGACAAGGCATCCGCCTTGATGTTTTTGTCAGCTGGGCGAAAATGCAAAAGAAAATCGAAGCGGGCAAAAAACAAGGACCACCGGGCTTGGCGAGGGTTAAGTCTCTGGGCATGCTGGAGGTATGCCAGATTCTTGTGGTCCGTGTAAATGATTACCGGATGAAGAGCCCCTTCGAGTAGGTAACGCCACTCCTCCAATGCCAACTTGATGGCCAATAACTCTCGGTCTCCTATGGAGCAGTTGCCTCGGAGGAGGAGAAGAGTTTGGAGAAGAAACCGCAGGATACCATCCTCCCGGATGAAGCTTTTTGGGTAAGTACCGCTCCAGCTCCAGAGAGGAAGCGTCCACCTCCAGGAAGAACTGCTTGTTGCCATCCGTGCGATGCAGCACTGGAGCGGAAGAGAAGGCCTGTTTTAGAGAAAGGAAGGCCTCCTCTGCTTCGGGCGTCCACTGTTTGGGGTTAGCATCCTTGCGGGTGAGCGCGGAGATTGGAGTAGTCCTGGAAGAGAAGTGCGGTATGAAGAGACGGTAATAGTTGGCAAATCCCAGGAACCGCTGAATGGCCTTCAACCCCTCCGGTCGGGGCCACTTCTCGATGGCAGACAATTTCTCCGGATCCATTCGTAGGCCTGTCTGAGAAATGATGTAGCCCAGAAACGGAAGCGATGTCTGCTCAAAGAGGCACTTCTCATATTTGGCGAAGAGGTGATTCTGCCTGAGCCTGAGCAGAACCTGACGAACATCCCTCTGGTGAGACTGAAGATCCGGAGAGAAGACCAAGATGTCGTCAAGGTACACCACAACGCAGGAGTAGAGGAGGTCCCGGAAGATGTCATTGACCAACTCCTGAAAGACTGCTGGAGCATTACAGAGACCAAAGGGCATCACCAAGTACTCGTAGTGGCCGTCCCGGGTGTTGAATGCCGTCTTCCATTCATCTCCTCGACGGATACGAACCAGGTTGTGTGCTCCACGAAGATCTAGTTTGGTGAAGACTCTAGCCCCTCTAAGACGATCAAACAATTCTGGAATGAGCGGAAGAGGGTACTTATTCTTCACCGTGATCAAATTTAGGCCTCTGTAGTCAATACAGGGACGGAGAGATCCGTCCTTCTTTTTTACGAAGAAGAAACCTGCTCCCGCTGGGGAGGTAGATTTCCGGATGAATCCTTTTGCTAAGTTCTCCTCGATATATTCGGACATCGACCTGGTCTCAGCAGCGGACAACGGGTAAATACGCCCACGGGGAGGCGTGGTACCGGGTAGCAGGTCGATCGGGCAATCATATGGTCTATGCGGGGGTAATGTCTCTGCTTCCTTTTTATTGAAGACATCAGCAAATGACCAATATGGAATCGGGAGTCCTGGTAGATTAGCAGGTGTAGGAGAAGAACGGACGGGATGGACAGGCACCAGACACGTTTTATGACAGTCCTGTCCCCAGCGAAGAATCTCTCCATTCTGCCAGTCGAGCACGGGTGCATGTTTTTGGAGCCAAGGCAGACCTAGTAAGAAAGCATGAGAGAGTCCAGGTAAAACATGAAACGAGATGCTCTCAGAATGCAACATTCCCACCTGCAGGGTTATGGCTTCGGTGATAAGTCGGATGGGACGAGGTAGGAGACCCCCATCCACAGCAGCAACAGATACTGGTTCAACAAGAGGTTTGGTGGGAATGCGATACTTCTCTACTAGAGCCTGTGACACGAGATTCCCAGCTGCTCCAGAATCAAGTTGGGCCATCTCGAAGTAACGGTTCTTACCGAGAAGAATTGAGACCGAGAGCAGCAGAGATGAAGAGGATTTATTTTTGTCTAGATTGACCTCTCCGAGCGAACCTAGACACAGGCGTTTCCCGACTTCTCCGGACAGGTTCGGATCCAGTGCTCCTTACTGCCGCAGTAGAAGCAACTTTTCTCGGCACGGCGTGAGTCCTGACGGGCTTTGACCATCTTGGTCTGGTCGACCTGCATAGGCTCAGCAGTGTGCACCTGGGGAGAAACGGAAGGGGTTAAATGAGGAAACTTTTTTTCACGGGTGACCTCTTTGGCTCGTTCCTGGAACCGTAGATCAATTCGATTGGCAAGATTTATTAAATCATCAAGCGAGGTTGGAATGTCCCGACCGGCAAGTTCGTCTTTAATACGGCCGGACAGACCTTCCCAGAAGACCGAAATTAGAGCTTCATTGTCCCAAGCCAGTTCTGAGGCTAGAGTACGGAACCGTATGGCATATTGACCAACGGTGAGACTTCCCTGACGGAGACGCAACAGAGATGATGCAGAGGAGGTCTTCCGTCCAGGTTCGTCGAATACCCTTCGGAAGGCCGAGAGAAAAGCAGGCAGGTCTGACACCAGAGGATCTTCTCTCTCCCAGAGAGGATTAAGCCAGGCCAGAGCCTCTCCGGTGAGATGGGACATGATGAAGGCAATTTTGGCCCGGTCAGAATTAAACTGGTGTGCTAGGAGTTCGAAATGCAGGGTGCACTGGTAAATGAAACCCCGAGCCATAACAGGGTCGCCTCCATACCTAGGAGGAGCTGAAAGTCGGGGACCGGGAATGGAAACCATGGAATAGGGAGTCAGCGGGACTGCCGGATTATGAGTCATGGCTCCAGCGGTGGTTGCTGGTGATGGATTCAGAGTGTCCAAGAGGGAATTGACGTTCCGCAGGTGACCCAGGATAGCCTCCTGTTGAGACCTTTGGCGAGACGCTCATGACACAGTTCCGGAAGTGAAGGGGTTTGGGTGCCACCGGGTTCCATGGCCCGAGCAAACTGTAACGGGTCTGGTAGGTGGAACCACTGACGGAAACGGGTCTGGTTGGTGGAACCACTAAGCTTTATTATACAAGACAATTTACTTGCAAGAGAGCGGGTGGCATCCGGGAATAGGACAGGGAATCACGGCAATTAGCCAGGCAGTCTCTGGACAGGCAGGTTGTCACAGCAAGTGACCAAGGAAGTCTCTGGACAGGCAGGTTGTCACGGCAAGTGACCTGGGCAGTCTCTGGACAGGCAGGTTGTCACGGCAAGTGACCTGGGTAGTCTCTGACAGGCAGGTTGTCACGGCAAGTGACCAGGGCAGTCTCTGGACAGGCAGGTTGTCACGGCAAGTGACCAGGGCAGTCTCTGGCAGGCAGGTTGTCACGGCAAGTGACCAGGGCAGTCTCTGGGAGGCAGGTTGTCACGGCAAGTGACCAGGGCAGTCTCTGACACAGTTGTCCGGCAAGGACAGGGCAGTCTTGGACAGCAGGTTGTCACGGCAAGTGACCAGGCAGTCTCTGGGCAGGCAGGTTGTCACGCAAGTGACCAGGGCAGTTTCTGGACAGGCAGGTTTGTCACGGTAAGTGACCAAAGGCAGTCTCTAGACAAACAGGGCATATACGACCTGAGCTGGTGGAGCCTCCTGGTAGGCTGCAGTCGGATGGCAGATGATCGCTCCCAGGTGAGCAGGCAAGAGTCTCTGGAATAGCCGGGGATCTCTGCTGATGATGTCCGAACCTCTAGATAGAGCTGCAGTCGGATGGCAGATGATCGCTCCCAGGTGAGCAGGCAAGAGTCTCTGGAATAGCCGGGGATCTCCGCAGATGATGTCCGAACCTCTGGATAGAGCTGCAGTCGGATGGCAGATGATCGCTCCCAGGTGAGCAGGCAACAGCCGGGGATCTCTGCTGAAGATGTCCGAACCTCTGGATAGAGCTGCAGTCAGATGGCCGACAGGCAAACAGACAGGTAACAGGCAGGCAACTGGAAACAGGAGCTGATGACTGAAGCAGAGTTAGACTGCACAGAAACAACATTGCTCGGGCACCTCCATTAAGGAGGAAGCCCTTAATATAGGGTGGAGTCCACCAGCATTGGCTGGAGACTGATTTGGAAAATGCCGCGGCGCTCTTTAAGAGCGGGGGAGGGTGCGGGTGCGCGCCCTAAGGCCAGCAGCAGGAAAGGAGCGAGCGGGACCAGCAGGGCGGAAGGAGGATGCCGAGATGCCAGAGGCGCAGAGGAGGCTGGGAGCACTGAGGACGCTGAGCGCAGGTGAGGAGAGCGACGTCCCTGTCTGGCAGCAGGCAGGGACGCGGGCGCTACAAAAGGAATATGAAGAATCCAGGATATCTATAAACAGAAAGACAGTGAGGAAACACTTAGCTAACCTAAATGAATTCAAGTCTCCAGGTCCAGATGAATTACACCCCAGAGTACTGAAGGAGATAGCAGAAGAAATTCTTGAACCACTGTCCACAATCTTTGAAAATTCTTGGAGAACAGGAGAAGTCCCAGAAGATTGGAGAAGAGCAAATGTTGTTCCTATCTTCAAAAAGGGGAAGAAGGTGGACCCAGGGAACTACAGGCCAGTGAGTCTGACTTCTATACCAGGAAAAATCTTTGAACAAATTATTAAAGAACATGTATGTAAGTACCTGCATAAGAATGAAGTGATTAAACAGAGTCAGCATGGGTTTGTAACTAATAAGTCATGTCAGACTACTTAATTTCCTTCTATGACAGAATCACTGACTGGGTGGATCAGGGAAATGCTGTAGATATATTATATCTTGACTTCAGCAAAGCATTTGACAAAGTATCTCACACAATCCTTATTGAAAAAATGACTAAGTATGGAATGGACATAGCAACTGTTATGTGGATTCATAACTGGCTTAGTGATCGGACTCAAAGAGTGGTTGTAAATGGCTGCACATCCAGTTGGAATAATGTATCAAGTGGGGTACCACAAGGCTCTGTTTTGGGCCCTGTATTGTTCAACATCTTTATCAATGATTTACATGAAGGAATTGAGGGTAAACTGATCAAATTTGCTGATGACACAAAGCTAGGAGGGGTAGCTAATACTAGAGAAGAGAGACAGAGGATTCAAAAAGGTATAAATAAACTGGAGCAGTAGGCATCAACTAACAGAATGGTTTTTAACAGGGAAAAATGCAAAGTACTACATCTGAGCAATAAAAATGAAAAAAGCATATACAAAATGGGAGGAATAGGGCTAAGTAACAGCACATGTGAAAAAGACTTGGGTATACTAATTGATCACAGACTTAACATGAGTCAACAGTGTGATGCAGCAGCAAAAAAGGCAAATACAATTCTAGGATGTATCAACAGAAGCATACAGTCTAGATCACGTGAGGTCATTATTGCCCTCTACTCCTCTTTGGTCAGACCTCATCTGGAATACTGTGTCCAGTTTTGGGCACCACATTTTAAAAAAGACATCAACAAACTGGAGCAAGTTCAAAGGAGAGCCACCAGAATGGTGACCGGTCTGCAAACCATGTCCTATGAGGAACGGTTGCAGGATTTGGGAATGTTTAGCTTGCAAAAAAGACGACTGAGAGGAGACTTAATAGCTGTCTACAAATATCTCAAGGGCTGTCACATTGTAGAAGGATCATCTTTATTCTCATTTGCACAAGGAAAGACTAGAAGCAATGGGATGAAACTGAATGGGAGGAGACACAGATTAGATATTAGAAAAAACTTTTTGACAGTTAGGGTGATCAATGAGTGGAACAGGCTGCCACAAGAGGTGGTGAGTTCTCCTTCAATGGAAGTCTTCAAACAGAGGCTGGATAGACATCTGTCTGGGATGATTTAGAGAATCCTGCTTTGAGCAGGGGGTTGGACCAGATGGCCCAGGAGGTCCCTTCCAACTCTACCATTCTATGATTCTATGATTCTATGATTTGGTGACAACATATCTCTGGATTCAATAAGTTACTTGTAAAATTTAGATATCTATACTACCAATTACATGATAATTATGAAGGTGATCGCTATATTAACATGTAGATTTATCCCATTATTGCAGTTGTAATACATTACCATGTGGCTGTAATTCTTGATTGTGGAGCCTGTATTGTTCAATTTCAGGTATAGATCCATGTCGTGCAGAGCATGAGCCAGGATATGTACTGCCGTGTACACAGAGTAGTAAGATGAATGATTATAGTAGAATGTTAGAAGATCAATATGATATTTTTTATCTGTGCAGTTTTTAAGAGGAGTTTTAAACCACCTTTGTAATAGCTGCAGCTTAGTGACATTTGGAAGAGAACAATTACCATGAAAGTGGATATCTTCCAGTAGAGGATCATTTGGGCGATCAATCAGGTTTACTCCGCTCAGAAATGTCACAAGGCCGGGGACTGGTATGAAATGTGGTATGAAAATCAAACTACAGTTTGTTGCTTTGAAGAATAATTGTATGAAATGAAAGTTAGTAAACCAAGACTCATTGAAGATCAGGGTCATTTTCTGGTACATGACTTCTGTGTTTAATAAACCGAGAAGAGTAGGAGAAAATTGACTATGGATTATGATGACTTCAGATCTTGACTTATGAATCAATTTTTGCTGCTCCTCCAAATTTGTTCTCCACAGTTTCATAACAAATTCAGTGCAGATTCCCTGACTGGCCATTTTCTTTCTTAGTTGCCATAATCCTGATTCTTCACTATCACTATCATCATGTGATAGAATTATACCAACAAAGTTCCATTCAAAATGTTTAACCCCTTCACCCCCAAGGGTGGTTTGCACGTTAATGACCGGGCCAATTTTTACAATTCTGACCACTGTCTCTTTATGAAGTTATAACTCTGGAACGCTTCAACGGATCTTCGCGATTCTGAGACTGTTTTCTCGTGACATATTGTACTTCACGTTAGAAGTAAAATTTCTTCGATATACCTTGCGTTTATTTTTGAAAAAAAACGCAAATATGGCGAAAATTTTTAAAGTTTTGCAATTTTCAAACTTTGAATTTTTATTCCCTTAAAACAGAGAAATATATCACACAAAATAGTTAATAAATAACATTTCCCACATGTCTACTTTACATCAGCACAATTTTGGAACCAAAATTTTTTTTTGTTAGGAAGTTATAAGGGTTAAAAGTTGACCAGCGATTTCTCATTTTTACAACAAAATTACAAAGCCATTTTTTTTAGGGACCACCTCTCATTTGAAGTCACTTTGAGGGGTCTATATGGCAGAAAATACCCAAAAGTGACACCATTCTAAAAACTGCACCCCTCAAGGTACTCAAAACCACATTCAAGAAGATTATTAACCCTTCAGGTGCTTCACAGGAACTAAAGCAACGTGGAAGGAAAAAATGAATATTTAACTTTTTAGCCACAAAAATGATCTTTTACAAACTTTTTTTTTATTTTCACAAGGGTAAAAGGAGAAAATGGACAGATAAGGTTGTTATGCAATTTCTCCTGAGTACGCCAATACTCAATATGTGGGGGAAAACCACTGTTTGGGCACACGGCAGAGCTCGTAAGGGAAGGAGCGCCGTTTGACTTTTTCAAACTAAAATTGGCGGGAATTGAGATTGGACGCCATGTCATGTTTGGAGAGCCCCTGATTCGCCTAAACAGTGGAAACCCCCACAAGTGACACCATTTTGGAAACTAGACCCCCTAAGGTACTTATATAGATCTGTTGTGAGCACTTTGAACCCCCAAGTGTTTCACAAAAGCTTATAATGCCTGGGTGTGAAAAAAAAAAAAAAAAACAATTTTCCACAAAAATGATTTTTTAGTCCCAAATTTTTGAATTTTCCCAAGGAAATTGGACCCCAAAAGTTGTTGTCCAACTTGTCCTGAGTACGCTGATACCCCATATGTGGGGGGGGGAACTGTTTGGGTGCACGGCAGGGCTTGGAAAGGAAGTAGTAACGTTTTGGAATGCAGACGTTGATGGGGGTCATGTTCCGTTTGCAGTGCCCCAGATGAGCCTAAACAGTGGAAACCCCCCACAAGTGACCCCATTTTGGAAACTAGACCCCCTAAGGAACTTATCTAGATCTTTGGTGAGCACTTTGAACCCCCAAGTGCTTCACACAAGTTTATAATGCCCGGGCATGAAAATAAAAAATCCTATTTTTTTCCCACAAAAATTATCTTTTAGTCACTAATTTTTTATTTTCCCAAGGGTAACAGGAGAAATTGTACCACATAAGTTGTTGTCCAATTTGTCCTGAGTACGCTGATACCCCATATGTGGGGGGGAACCACTATTTGTGCGCACGGCAGAGCTCGGAATTGAAGGAGCACCATTTGACTTTTTCCAACCAAAATTGGCTGGAATTGAGATTGGATGCCATGTTGCATTTGGAGAGCCCCTGATGTGCCTAAACAGTGGAAACCCCCCACAAATGACCCCATTTGGGAAACTAGACCCCCTAAGGAACTTTTCTAGATCTTTGGTGAGCAATTTGAACCCCCAAGTGCTTCACACAAGTTTATAACGTAGAGCCGTAAAATTTAAAAATCATATTTTTTTCCACAAAAATGATCTTTTCACCCCAATTTTTATTTTTCCAAGGGTAACAAGACTCCAAAAGTTATTGTGCAATTTGTCCTGAGTGCGCTGATACCCCATATGTGGGGGTAAACCACTGTTTGGGTGCATGGCAGAGTTTGGAAGGGAAGGAGCGCCGTCTGACTTTTTCAACGCAGAATTGGCTGGACGCCATGTCGTGTTTGGAGAGCTCCTGATCTGCCTAAACAGTGGAAACCCCCATAAATGACACCATTTTGGAAACTAGACCCCTCAAGGAACTTATCTAGATGTGTGGTGAGAACTTTTAACCCCCAGGTGTTTCACTAAAGTTTATAACGTACAGCCGTAAAATAAAAAATTTTTTTTTTTTTTTTACAAAAATGATTTTTTCGCCCCCAATATTTTATTTTCACAAGGGTAACAGAAGAAATTGGAACCCAAAAGTTGTTGTCCAATTTGTCCTGAGTACGCTGATACCCAATATGTGGGAGAAAACTACTGTATGGGCGCACGTCAGGGCTCGGAAGGGAAGTAGTGACGTTTTGGATTGCAGACTTTGATGGAATGGTCTGGGGGCGTCATGTCGCATTTGGAGAGCCCCTGATGCGCCTAAACAGTGGAAACCCCCCACAAGTGACCCCATTTTGGAAAATAGACCCCACAAGGAACTTGTCTAGATGTGTGGTGAGCACTTTGAACCCCGAAGTGCTTCACAGAAGTTTATAACGCACAGCCGTAAAAATAAAAAATCCTTTTTTTTTTTGCAAAAATGATTTTTTTGCCCCAATATTTTATTTTCCCAAGGGTAACAGAAGAAATAGGACAAATTGCACAATAACTCTTGGGGTCCAGAGTACGCTGATACCCCATATGTGGGGATAAACTACTGTTTGGACGCATGGCAGAGCTGAGAAGTGAAGGAGCACCGTTTGACTTTTTCAACGCAGAATTGGCTGGAATTGAGATCAGACGCCATGTCACATTTGGAGAGCCCCTGATGTGCCTAAACAGCGGAAACCCCCCAATTCTAACTCCAACCCTAACCCCAACACACCCCTAACCGTAGTCCCAACCCTAACCACAAACCTAACCCTAACACACCCCTAATCCCAACCCTAACCCTAATCCTAACTTTAGCGCCAACCCTAACCCTAACCCTAATGGGAAAATGGAAATAAATACTTTTTTTTAATTTTATTATTTTTCCTTACTAAGGGGTGATAAAGGGGGTTTGATTTACTATTTATAGCGGGTTTTTATGATTGGCAGCTGTCACGCTAAAAGACGCTTTTTATTGCAAAAATTGTTTTTGCATCATCACATTTTGAGAGCTATAATTTTTGCATATTTTAGCCCACAGAGTCATTTGAGGTCTTATTTTTTGCGGGACGAGTTGACGTTTTTATTGGTACCATTTTTGAGCACGTGACGTTTTTTGATCGCTTTTTATTTTGATTTTTGGGAGGTTAGAATGAACAAAAATCAGCAATTCATGAATTTCTTTTGGGGAGGCGTTTATACCGTTCCGCGTGTGGTAAAATTGATAAAGCAGTTTTATTCTTCGGGTCAGTACGATTATGGCGATACCTCATTTATATCATTTTTTCATGTTTTGGCGCTTTTATAGAATAAAAACAATTTTATATAAAAAATAATTATTTTTGCATCGCTTTATTCTGCGAGCTATAACTTTTTTATTTTTTCGCTGATGATGCTGTATGGCAGCTCGTTTTTTGCGGGACAAGATGACGTTTTCAGCGGTACCATGTTTATTTATATCGGTCTTTTTGATCGCGTGTTATTCCACTTTTTGTTCGGCGGTATGATGATAAAGCATTGATTTTTTGCTTTTTTTTTTTTTTTTAAGGGGTTCACTAAAGGGGTTAACTAGTGGGACAATTTTATAGGGGGGGTCGTTACGGATGCGGCGATACCAAATATGTGTACTTTTATTGCTTTGTTTTTTTTTATTTACAGGAAGAAGTGAATTTATTGGGGAATATATATATTTTTTTTTATTTATTTTGGATTTTTTTTTAAAACATGTTTATTTTTATTTTTTAACTTTTTTACTTTGTCCCAGGGTGGGACATCACTGTATTTTATCAGATCGCTGGTGTGACAGTGTGCACAGCACTCTGTCACACCAGCGATCGCTCAGGCAGTGCAGCAGGCTTCTCAGTGCCTGCTCTCGGCAGGCACTGAGGTAGCCGCCTCCCTCCAGGACCCCGGCGCCATCTTGGATCCGGGTCCTGGGAGGGAGGAAGCCCTCAGAACAGCGCGATCACATCGCGCTGCTCTGAGGGTCTCAGGGGGGCGCGCAGGGAGACCCCACCCTGCGTGATCCTCCCCTGTGCCCCCAGTACACCGCGATCATGTTTGATCGCGGTGTGCAAGGGGTTAATGTTCCGGGAACGGTCCGTGACCGCTCCTGACACACAGTCATGGGTGTCAGCTGTGATAATCAGCTGACACCCGGCCGCGATCGGCTGCGCTCCCCCCGGGAGCGCGTCCGATCGCACGAGACGTACTATCCCGTCCCCGGTCATACGGGCCCAGGTACCATGGACGGGATAGTACGTCCGATGGCAGTAAGGGGTTAAGGAGAGATGTAACGGCATTAGACCACATATTGTCGGTTTGAAAAATTGTAAAATAAGTTTTTAGAAAATCAATGTTTCGTTGCATTAAGTTAGATGATCCGTATCTGATCTAATGGGTTTAAGAAAATTGTGTGAAATTGATCAAATTAGCAATAAAATACAATATACTACAGAATGATTAAGAATATAGAGGAAATGTTTTAATTGGGTGATATAAAGGTTATGCCAACGCACATTTTTTTTATTGATTTTCTTGCTACATGCAAAGTTAAAGGGTTTTCCTATGAACAAAGTACATTTTAATCAATAGATCTTGGAATAATAATAAATAAATAATAACGTTCCACAATTGGATGTGTTAACAAAAATATTGTGCTGAGATAATGTTATAAATGTGCCCCTGTTATGTACTGTGTAATGGCTTTGTGTGATCGAGCAGGAACATGGTCTGATCATACCACATCTCCTGGGCAGGGGAGGAAATAAAAGTTAAGAGCACACAACACCTAATTCACTAATTATGTGTATTCTGGATTCAATTGGTCAATCAGGGTTTTTCAGGAGTGTCAGACAATAGCGGGCTAATTACAGATACAGTTGTGTGAAAAAGTGTTTGCCCCTTTATGATTTCCTATTCTTTTGCATGTTTGTTACACTTAAAAGTTTCAGATCACCAAAAATACCTAAATATTAGACAAAGATAAGACAAGTAAACACAAAATGCAGTTTGTAAATGAAGGTATTTCTTATTAAGGGAAAAATAAATTCAAACCTCCAGTGTCCTGTGTGAAAAAGTGATTGCCCTCTTTGAAACATAAATTAACTGTGATATATCACATCTTTGGGAAGCTGAGATCAAATTCTCCAGGCCTGATTACTGCCACACCTGTTCTCAATCAAGAAAACACTTTAATAGGACCTGCCTGGCAAAGTGAAGTAGACCAAAGATACTCAAAAGGTAGACATCATGCTGTGATGCAAAGACATTCTAGAACAAATGAAAAACAAAGTAATTGAGATCTATCAGTCTGGAAAAGGTTATAAAGCCATATCTAAACCTTTGGGACGCCAGCGAACCACAGTGAGAGCCATTATCCGCAAATGGCGAAAACATGGAACAGTGGTGAACCTTCCCAGGAGTGGCTGGCTGACCAAAATTTCCCCAAGAACACAGCAGTGACTCATCCAAGAGTTCACAAAAGACTCCTCAAAAACATCCAAAGAACTGCAGGCCTCACTTGCCTCAGTTAGGGTACGTGTTCATGACTCCACCATAAAAAAAATACTAGGCAAAAATCGCCAGGATGGCAGAGTTCCAAGACGCAAACCAATGCTGAGCAATTGGAACATAAAGGCTTGTCTCAGTTTTGCCAGAAAACATCTTGATGATCTCCAAGACTTTTGGGTGAATACTCTGTGGGTTGACCAGACAACAGTTGAACTTTTTGGAAGGTGTATGTCCCATTACATCTAGCATAGCACTAACACAGTATTTCAGAATAGAAGCATCAAACCAACAGTAAGATATGGTGGTGGTAGTGTGATGCTCTTGGGCTGTTATGTTGCTGCAGAACCTGGATGACTTGCTGTGGTAAATTGAACTATGAATTCTGCTCTCTACCAAAAAGTCCTGAAGGAGAATGTCCGGCCATCTGTTCATGACCTCAAACTGAGGCGTACTTGGCTTATGCAGCAGGACAATGATCCAAAACACAAAAGCAATATACCTCTAAATGGCCTAAGAAAAACAAAATTAAGACTTTGGAGTGGCCTACTCAAAGCCTTGACCTTAATCCATTTGAGATGCTATTAAAAAGGTTCATGCTCAGAAACTTTTCAATGTGGCTAAAATACAACAATTCTGAAAAGATGAATAGCCAAAATTTCTCTCAAATGCTTGATTGCAGCTGTTGCTACTAAGGGTGGCCCAACCAGTTAATAGGTTTAGGGAGCAATCACTTTTTCTCGCAGTGCCCTGTGGGTTTTGATTTATTTTGCCCTTAATAATGAAGACCTTCATTTAAAAACTGCATTTTGAGTTTACTTGTGTTATCTTTGTCAAATATTTAAATTTGATTGGTGATCTGAAACATTTAAGTGTAGCAAACATGCAAAATAATAGGAAATCAGGGAGGAGCAAACACTTTTTTACACAACTGTACACGTCACAATTAGGGATGAGCGGAACCGTGTAAGTTCATCAGGTTCAAATAAACATTAGTGTAAAGTTTGGTTGAGGTACCACAACTCTACTAGAAAGTGAAACCCATAGAATTTAATGGGGACACAAACTAACTCTCTCTTTCTTGCAGATGGCTTGAGTTCAGGGACTGGTACTGAGGAGGGGCCTTGAGGGTGGTGTGAAGTGCTGAGAGCAGAGAGGAGTGCAGATGAGGCAACAAAAGGAACAGGAAAAGGAAAGAGGAACACTAAGAAGATCACCCGAGGGCAGAGAGCAACAACAATGAGATGGTTGGAGGGAAAACAAGAGTGCTAAGGAGTTGGCCTTAAAGAAAAGTGGAGCACTGAGGAGATGACCTGAGTGTGGAATTATAGAAACAAGAAATTAGGTTTGAAATGTGATGGACAACTGGCTAGAAAATTGATAGAGATCATAACAGAGGAATGGAAGCATGTGACCCAGAGAAGCAGGAGGATCAGGAGGCAGTCAGCACCAATTCTGCTCAGGAACCAATACCAGGCTCTTACACAGGAGAACGATGAAGAAATACATCAGGATAAGACTTTGCCCACAAACAACCTTGTACAGCCCTCAGAGTCCTCCTGAATGGAGAAAGAAAACTGTTGTGAAGAAGAAACAGAGAGTTGTTGTCATGGGCGATTCCCTGTTGAGAGGAACAGAGGCCGCTATCTGCAGACCGATATAACCTCAAGAGAAATGTGCTGTCTTCCAGGTGAAAAATTAAAGATGTGTCTGACAGGATATCAGGACTCTTCAGACCTAAAGATGACTACCCATTCCTGCTAATACATGTGGGGACAAATGACACCGCTAGAAACGACCTGGAAACCATCTGCAGTGACTTTGAAAACTTAGGTAAGAAAGTGAAAGAACTGGGAGTGCAGGTGGTCTTCTCATCCATCCTCCCAGTGGATGGCCATGGAACAAGGAGGTGGAATAAGATTCTGCAGGTGAACAACTGGCTACGTCGATGGTGCCGTCAGCAAGGATTTGGATTTCTGGATCACGGAGTGAATTACCTATACGATGGACTACTTGCTAGAGATGGGGTGCACCTTACGAAGACTGGAAAACATGTATTTGGAAGTCGCCTTGCTACACTCATCAGGAGAGCTTTACACTAGAACAATGTGGGAAGGGAAGCAAAACGCCAGCAAAAGCCATACACTTGACAAATACTATTGAGATTTCTGCTATTAGAAGTGAAGGGGAAGAACAAAGACAAAAAAATGTACATAATAAAAATATTGAAGGAAGAGAAACCAATCACAAACTAAAGTGTTTCTATACGAATGCACAAAGCATGGGCAACAAACAAGGAGAACTGGAGCTACTAACGCAGGAGAAGAAATATGATGTCATTGGAATCACTGAGACTTGGTGGGACGATACACATGATTGGAATACAAGGCTAGAAGGATACAACTTATTTGCAAGAAACAGACTTGATAAACGAGGAGGAGGTGTGCATTGTATGTTAGAAAAGCGTATATCTGCACAGAGATTGACGCTTCAAAGACTGGGAGTTCTGTGGAAACTGTTTGGGTAAGAATACAAGGACAGAACAATGGAAAGGACACCATTGTAGGCATTTACTACAGGCCGCCTGTGCAAGCTGAAGATATGGATGAACTCTTTATGCATCAAATGGCCAAGTTCTCCAAAAAATATGACATAGTGGTCATGGGAGATTTCAACTATCCAGACATTTGTTGGGAATCTCTCTCAGGCAAAACTAACAGGTCCAGGAAATTCTTATCCTCTCTTGCTGACAACTTTATCTTCCAAAAGGTAATGGAGAAAACAAGGGGATCTGCTACCTTGGATCTAATCCTCATAAACAGGGAGGAAATGGTGGAGGAGGTAAGAGTGGCTGGGACTCTAGGAGGTAGTGACCATGCTATTTTAGAATTTTGGATAAAGAGGAGGAAGACCTGTGAAGACTCAGACGTCAAGGTTAGATTTCAGAAAGGCAGATTTTAAGGAACTCAGAAAGAGAATTGGAGGGATCCAATGGCTGGATATCCTTAAGGACAAAAATGTCCAGGAAGGATGGAAAATCTTGAAAAATGAGATTCTCAAAGCACAATCGTTAACAATTCCGAAAAGAGGGAAGAATGGGAAGCATTTAAGGAAACCAGGATGGATGAACATAGAACTTAAACACATGCTAAAAAGGAAGAAAGAAATGTTTATCAAATGGAAAGAGGGAGGCATATCTAAAGAAGAATATAATGCCGTCTGCAGAACCTGCAGGGCACAAATCAGATTATCTAAAGCTGACAATGAATTAAGGCTTGCAAGTGACGTCAAAAGCAACAAAAAAGGATTTTGGGGATACGTCAAAAGTAAAAGAAAAGTCAAAGATGCTATAGGATTTTTACAGGATGAAAATGATAAAATGGTAAGTCAGGATGTTGAGAAGGCTGAACTTTTAAATTCCTATTTTGCATCTGTTTTCTCTCAGAAAGGAAATGTAACATCAACTGATCTTCACTGTCCTATTAAAGGAATAGAAGAATCCAGGATATCTATAAACAGAAAGACAGTGAGGAAACACTTAGCTAACATAAATGAATTCAAGTCTCCAGGTCCAGATGAATTACACCCCAGGGTACTGAAGGAGATAGCAGAAGAAATTCTTGAACCACTGTCCATAATCTTTGAAAATTCTTGGAGAACAGGAGAAGTCCCAGAAGACTGGAGAAGAGCAAATGTTGTTCCTATCTTCAAAAAGGGGAAGAAGGTGGACCCAGGGAACTACAGGCCGGTGAGTCTGACTTCTATACCAGGAAAGATCTTTGAACAAATTATTAAAGAACATGTATGCAAGTACCTGGATAAGAATGAAGTGATTAAACAGAGTCAGCATGGGTTTGTAACTAATAAGTCATGTCAGACTAACTTAATTTCCTTCTATGACAGAATCACTGACTGGGTGGATCAGGGAAATGCTGTAGATATAGTATATCTTGACTTCAGCAAAGCATTTGACAAAGTATCTCACACAATCCTTATTGAAAAAATGACTAAGTATGGAATGGACAAGGCAACTGTTAGGTGGATTCATAACTGGCTTAGTGATCGGACCCAAAGAGTGGTTGTAAATGGCTGCACATCCAGTTGGAAGAATGTCTCAAGTGGGGTACCACAAGGCTCTGTTTTGGGCCCTGTATTGTTCAACATCTTTATCAATGATTTAGATGAAGGAATTGAGGGTAAACTGATCAAATTTGCTGATGACACAAAGCTAGGAGGGGTAGCTAATACTAGAGAAGAGAGAGAGAGGATTCAAAAAGATATACATAAACTGGAGCAGTGGGCAGCAACTAACAGAATGGATTTTAACAGGGAAAAATGCAAAGTACTACATCTGGGCAATAAAAATGAAAAAAACATATACAAAATGGGAGGAATAGGGCTAAGTAACAGCACATGTGAAAAAGACTTGGGTATACTAATTGATCACAGACTTAACATGAGTCAACAGTGTGATGCAGCATCAAAAAAGGCAAATGCAATTCTAGGATGTATCAACAGAAGCATACAGTCTAGATCACGTGAGGTCATTATTGCCCTCTACTCCTCTTTGGTCAGACCTCATCTGGAATACTGTGTCCAGTTTTGGGCACCACATTTTAAAAAAGACATCAACAAACTGGAGCAATTTCAGAGAAGAGCCACCAGAATGGTGACCGGTCTGCAAACCATGTCCTATGAGGAACGGTTGCAGGATTTGGGAATGTTTAGCTTGCAAAAAAGAAGACTGAGAGGAGACTTAATAGCTGTCTACAAATATCTCAAGGGCTGTCACATTGTAGAAGGATCATCTTTATTCTCATTTGCACAAGGAAAGACTAGAAGCAATGGGATGAAACTGAATGGGAGGAGACACAGATTAGATATTAGAAAAAACTTTTTGACAGTTAGGGTGATCAATGAGTGGAACAGGCTGCCACAAGAGGTGGTGAGTTCTCCTTCAATGGAAGTCTTCAAACAGAGGCTGGATAGACATCTGTCTGGGATGATTTAGAGAATCCTGCTTTGAGCAGGGGGTTGGACCAGAAGGCCCAGGAGGTCCCTTCCAACTCTACCATTCTATGATTCTATAATAGTCAATAGAGACAGCAAGGACTCTGCTGAAAATTTGATGACAATTCCATAACTAGATGCTTTCCATTGTTCTGCTCTTATATTGACCATCACAACAAAAAAAGTTCAGCATTTCTTGTATGAATACAGCATTGAAAATTTTTTAACCTCATCTTAATGTGGCCAGGTGAGAATGAAAAGATAAATGGGCGTGGCTGTTGTCAAGAACATGACTTAACATTTTGTCATGGTACACTACTCATGCCACATATACTGTCCCTCTTTCTCCCATTCAAAAATTGGGAGGTATGGTAGTAGTACCAAAGGTTAAACTGAGCAGCACACAAATGACTGAACTTTTGGCTCCTCTTGATGGCTTTCTCAAGCGTTTATGGAGCAGGAGAAATATTGCTCTTACCCAATCTCCTTCGACCTTTTCTAATAAAGATTAGACTTTTATTGCTCACAGCAACCAGCAGATGGCAGAATCACTCATTGCGTCACAGCCAGTCACTGCTTTATGTAGAATATTTCATTCTTCCTTAGAAGGACAGTTTGTGGATATCCTAGATCAGTGTTTCCAAAACTCCACTCCACACGCCCCCCAACAGATCAAGTTTTCAGGATTTCCTTACAAACAGTACTGAACTATCCAATGAAGATTGTGAAGATTGGCGTTCAGGTGTTACTGACTGGTCTTATATAAGGGAGGTTCCCTCCCATCAGGGTTGCCGGTGAGCAATTGTTCTGGTCTCATCTTTGATTCCTGTTCACTTTTAGCCTGCTGTTTCGTGCCTGCATCTTCTGCTAACAGATAAGACATTTTCTTCTTTTAGTTTTTTGTGCTTGCTTTTTGCATTTTGTCCTGCACTTCTGTGGGGGTCTGCCGGGTCCCCTCCGGGGGCTTGTGCGCCTCTCAGTTTAGTTCAGCCACTGTTGTTTGTTCATTTGCCTTTTCCAGTTTTTTAAGTGGCTGCTGTTTAGTTTTGTTACACCAGAGAACTAATTTAGGTGGTAGAGGTCGTGTGATCTCAGGTGTTTTTGTAATTAGTAGTGTTGGTACTTTTCAGGGTTTTTTTGGATTGCAGTAAGTGACCTTCCTATCCTTTTCTATTTAGGAAGTTTGGGCCCCAACGTTTGCTCATACTATTTTCTGTCTGTGTCTGTATTTCTTCTTGTCTAACCGCCATTACATGTTTGGGGGCTTTCTATGCTCTTTGGGGATCTGCTCCGGGGCAGATAGTTTTCCTCTTTCTGTCTTTAGGTGTAGTTAGCTTCTCAGGCTGTGACGAGGCGTCTAGGACCAACGTAGGTACGCTCCACGGCTGCCTTTAGTTGTGGTGGTTAGTCAGGGTACTGCAATCCCATAGATTCCAACCTCTCTGGTGTATTTCCTTTTTTGCCTGCTCTCCTCAGCTACCAAATCATAACAAGGAGCAATGTCTGACGCCTTTAAAATAAATCCATCACCTGAGCACTTTTAAGTAAATTCTAAAAACTAGTTATGAGCGAATACATTCGGCACTGTTCGTTACTTGCATGAATAGTACGCTCTTTCGGCTATTCGTTACTCGGCAAGTAATTTGGTATTCACCTCAGCATATTTGAGTGACCTGCCCAGTGATATAGAAGGGTTAATGGTCTGCCTTTAACTGCCTTTAATTTTTTAATTGCCTTTTGCCTTTCATTGCTAGAATTTATTCTCATGACACAGCAGTCTGTCAGTCTCCTCTTCAAGGAAACTATGGTTCTTATCATATATGTGTTAGGCTAAGTGCACACGTCAGGAATTTGTGCAGAATTTTCCTGAACAAAACCTGACTTTTTCCACGGTAAAAACGCTCATTTTTTCGCGTTTTTGGTGCGTTTTTTGCGCGTTTTTACTGCGATTTTTTCTTGAACTTTCTAGGTCAATAATATAGCGGGAAAAACGCTAGAATTCCGTGAAATTAATGAACATGTAGGTTCTTTTTCCGAGATGCGTTTTTTTCTTGGAAAAAAGCGCACCATGTGCACAAAAATTGCGGAATTCATTCTAAATGATAGGATGCTTAATTCACACGTTTTTGACGCGCTTTTTCCAGCGAAAAAAACGCAAATAATCCTGAACGTGTGCACTTAGCCTTAGGGTTCGAGTTCCCAATGCTGCACAGGGGGAATCTCGAGCCATTCCCACTGCGGTCCCCATCCTTCTCAAGCCGCAGTGGAACCTGCTCAGCAGAGACGTCAGTCCCAGCGTCTTGCCTGGTCTAATACTGTGCAGAGACTTGCTGCTTCCTCTCCTGGATCTTCTGATATAACCAGTGCTGGAGCAGACAGATTTAGGACTAAGTCCTCTGTTTCTTCTTCTGAGCATGCCCAGGGCAAGATCTCCCATTGGAGATCAGGGGTCACATGCTCAGATACTGCTACGACTCCTATTGGTCCTCCAGGAAGGTCCTGTAGCTGTTTGTGATCTGAAGCAGCTTTCTATTGGTCCTTTCTGGAAGGTCTTCTACTCGTGGCTGCTATAAAAGGTTGTCCTGACCGCACGGCCGTGCGCTAGTATCAAACCTTTATGTGCTTTGTGCCAGTATGGTCATGCGTGTGTGTGGTTAGGGCGGCTGAAATAAACCATTACAATACCGACCTAATCATTGAGGAGCTTGGTATGCTAGCTGGTCAGGGTCGGTGTCTTAGATGCCTTTAGAATACCGGCATAACCGGTGAGGAGTTTGGTTGCCGTATTCAGGGCCTGGCGTACAGACGCCATAGAGAGCGCATGACCACTTCCTATGTTCGCTTAGCAGTCAACTGTGTACCTGGACACAGTAGGGTTTCTCAGCGGCTCTGTGACGCAACAGGGTTCGCTTTAAATCGCTAGTCAGCGCCCTAGCGTATTACTTTGCGGCTCACTGAAGCTAAGTGAGTTCGCACTTATCGCCATATAGCGCTGCGGCATTCCCGCTAGTGGCTCTGTGGATTAGCAGAGTTTGCACTAACTGCCACAGCGTGCTACGGTGTTTATTTTAGCGACTCTGCGGGATAACAGAGTTCGCTACTTACGCCATCTTACTAGCAGCAGGCTCTGCCTGGACGGTGGACCCCGGGCTGTGAACGCACCTCTTTACATTATTTATTAAGTGCGTTCCGCAGACCCTAACAATATGTTCTCAATAGTCTGCTACAACGTGTTCTGGGCGCATGGTAAATAAAGTATGACCCCGAGGTGATGGTGGGGGCTACATGAGCTGCATAGAGTTACATTTGTTGTAAATGGTATAAAATATTGCCTTGTGGTGATAGTAGATCAGATAAAGTGACTTTTCTCCAAGCGCTTGTAAATTAAGGGCGTAAACTCCTAATTTCGCCTCACTGGTGATCTGGCATGCCTGACTTTGGGTCAGAACGAAAACAGCTACAACACCAGCATGTTTGGAGCTTTATTTGCAACCAATGAACATGCTGGGCTGGCTTGCCAATCACAGTAGTGTCAGCGACATCTTTTGTGTGACATTACTGTGATTGGCTGGCCTTACAGAGTCATAGGGGATATTTAATGGCTGGTGGCGCCATCTTGCACACATTGAAGCCGGAAACAGCTTAGGGGGAGCTGTTATGTTTCGGTAGCTGAGAAGGACAGGAACAACAGCAGGGCAGCCGAACACCTGAGATGTTGGTAACTGATGGGTTGCAGATTCCTAAACTAACGACACAACTAGAGGTAGCCGTGGAGCATTCCTACGTTGATCCTAGACACCTCGTCACAGCCTGAGAGATAACTACACCTAAAGGCAGAAAGATGAAAGCTATCTGCCCCGGAGCAGTTCCCCAAACAAAATAGGAAGCCCCCAAACATATAATGGCGGTTAGACAAGATGAAAATACAAACATAGGCAGAAAATAGACTGAGCAAACGCTGGGGCCACAAGCTGACTAAATAGGATAGGACAGGAGAGATTACTTTCTGCAACCCAGAAAACCCTACAAAAATCCAACAATTCTGATTACAAAAATACTGAGATCACACGATCTCGCCACCCGCTAAATCAGATCTCAGTGTGAACAAAAACCAAGCCGCAGCCACCGAAAAAGCAGGAAAAAGCAAGTGAGCAAATAACAGTGGCTGCAGACAAACCATGAGGAGCCCTGGCCCCAGGAGGGCACCTGGCTGACCTCCACAAAAGTGCAGAAAACAATGCAAAAAGCAAGCACAAAAAGAAAAGCAAAAAATATCTTATCTGAAAGCAGGAGATGCAGGCAAGACTCCAGCAAACTTCCAAATGAACCAGGAACCACAATTGAGACAAGAACAATTGATCACCGCAACCATCATGGGAGGGAACCTCCCTTATATCAGACCATTCAGTGAACCCAGATTGCCACTCCTCGCTGAAAGGTTCAGTACTGTCTGTAACCACCAGAGGGAGCCTCTGCTCAGAAACCATCTCTAGCACATTCATAACAGGGAGCGTAGTGTGAGTGTCAGGGAGAGTGATAGGATATTCATTTCTCTTAAGTATCAGCACACGTGACCTCCGGCAGCAACAGGAAGACTCCGGCTGACACTGTGCTCGCTATAGAGCAATGATTGCTCTCTGCACACACAGGCTCAGCATGCAGAGTTTAAGCATTCTGGCAGCTGCATTTCAGCTTGCAAGCAGCGCATTATGTCCCTGCCATGCGCTGCTTACAAGCATTAAGCAGCTGCTGGCAGCGGAGCAGGATGCTGCGAGGGTGCGCATGAAAGATAAGTGTAAAGGTTTGTTTATTAATATTTTCTGCAGAGGCCATGCATACCAGGATGGGGTGTGGGCCAGGATAAGGAAAGGATGGGACCAATCATACCAGTACAGGGATGGGGGCCAATCATACCAGGATGCCATTGAAGAGAAATTAATATTCAATGCCCTCCATGCCCATGGGCATGGAATGCAGTGAATATTTACTTCCCTTTAGCAGCGGGCACAGGAGTTAGCCGCAGCAGCTGGCTCCAGCCTCTGTGACCCGCTGCTCCATCAAAACCACTCCCCTCATCTCCCCACCATAGCCAGAGCTGGTATATCCAGACTACAAGATGCACCCCCCATTTTTATCCACATTTTTGGAGGAATAAAGTGCGTCTTATAGTCTGAAAAATACGGTAATTAGCTAATATTTATGTAGCAGCTGTGCTACTGGCGCAAAACCTGCTGAACTATGGAAACGTCAATATTTGCCAGTAATTTCCCTGAGTCTACTGTTGGCATGTCTCATAAATAGCGCTCATAGCAACTGAGCATTTCTGCTACACACAGGCGATCTGATCATTGTCTGTGTGTAGCAGGGGCGATCAGAAGATCCCAGCTTCTAGTCTCCAATGGAGACTATGGTAACATGCAAAAAGTAAAATAATTTTTTTTTAAAATAATTAAAAAATTAAATAATATAAAAGTTCAAATCACGCCCCATTCACACTCATCTCTACTGAAAACATGATTTCTCGTGTGAACTGGAATTTGAGAAACGCTGTCCTAGATATAGATGATTCACCACCTTTCCATGTAAAGGTGCAGGTCCAATAATACTAGATCAGTGGCCAGTAGACGCTCACGGCACATTAGAAATCGAACACGTTTGCTCCAAATCATCTATATAATCTGGTGGCCATTATAATGGGCAGCACGGTGGCTCAGTGGATAGCATTGCAGCGCTGGAGTCCTGGGTTCGAGTCCCACCAAGGACAACATCTGCAAGGAGTTTGTATGTTCTCCCTGTGTTTGCGTGGGTTTCCTCCAGTGTCCTCCCACATTCCAAAGACATACTGATAGGGAATCTAGATTGTGAGCCCCATCGGGGGACAGTGATGATAATGTGTGCAAAACTGTAAAGCGCTGCGGAATATGTTAGCATTATATAAAAATAAAGATTATTATTATTATTACACGGTAGGCACCACCAAATCTGTGCTCGAAATTGCTACAGCGGGCTATTAGGAGGGCATTCCAAGAAATCACATAGAGACTGGACTGTAAGTTCAACACATTAATTCCAATGAGTCAGATAGCAATTCTAATGGGTCTGGGCAATCACTTACATGGGCAAAGTAGGACCACAAGAATTAAAGAAGTTCAGTAAGTTGTACTACAGTGACAATGCTCAAAAATGCACACAAACCTTCCACCATGGTTCTTATGGTCATAGAGAACGAAGTTTCTATGCTTGAGCATGCAATCTGGGTAAATGTAAGAATTTTCAGACTTGAGCTATGCTTTCAGTATCACATTTGAATTAGGTGCAATTTGGTGGAGTCTTAATATCCTGACCTCTTGTGCCAAAGCTATGAGGTATTTGCAGGCAGTAGAACAGATTCTCAAAGGACCCACCCTTCCACAAATGGCAGCCATAGTCAAAGTATTCTCATACACTATAGAGCAAACTCCCCTTGCAGTAGGAAATGCCTTGGCAGATCATGCAACTAAGAAAGCAGCACGATTTACCTCTGACAGCAATACTTGCTACAGCAGATGCTGCACTCCAGAAGACACAGACATTGAAAGAGCAGCAAGCTCCTTTTCAGCACATGAGACTGTCTCCACATAGTCCCCAATAGACATTGTTCCCTAACTACTGCAGGTCTGATAGACCAAGGCCTTCCACCCAACATAAACAGAATTCATGGGACAAATCAGGTGTCATATGGTCAGGGATGTGGAAGATAAACACAAGGATTCACCTCTGTTTCCCATGTTGGTTGCCCCGGCACAACCCTTTCGTTGCCATTCCATTGGAAGCCCACCCATCAACAAGTATTTCTCTATTTTGCAGATAAATGATAATTGCTTTCACTTGATAACCAGCGGGTGTCTGTTGATTCAACAGATCCTCAAGATAGGTGACAATTTGCTGCTCAGTGGCCCAACTATTTGTGCCAAAACGATTGGCAGAATGGGTCACTTTCATCCTCACTGCACATGCACAACAGCCATTCCATTTGTTCCCCATGGTGCTGCACTCAACTTTGTTTCAGGCAAGCACCTAGAAAATGAGTTAAATTGCTTCATTTCAGATTAAAGTTGCCAAGTCCTGCTGATCAGTGTGGGTCTCAGCCCTCAGATCAGTCATTTATTGCTCTTCTTCAGATTGGTGATGAATTGTTTTCGCAGGCCAAACCCTTTAACTTTACACATAGTTAATTAATTTTCCATAACGTACTTATTTTAATCATGTTTTTAGTATGATATTTGTATTGCGAGCAGAAATAAAGATGTGTCTTTCCTTACCATCCTATCAGCTTAAACTATCTCGACTTGGTAAAATAAAAAAACTCCTTGTTACAAGACGCCATTCATACTCTAATTGTGCACTTCACGCACTCTTTACATGAAATACATAATAAAGTAGGTTTTTTTATGCAATCTAAGGAAGAATACAATTTTAGGAATTTTAGTTTTAGGAAGATTTGATGTTTCAAATATATCATAATTAGAATGTGAATATTTAGATGCAAAAATGGTATTGAATAGGACAGAAATAAAACTATATCTTCAAAAATGTAAGAATTATAGGATAAAACTTACTTTTGGATGGTTATATAAATTCAAAACTTCTGCCGGTTCAAAATTCTCACAGATAAAGCCAGCAATGTCCCCGTGCTGACTGCAGGAAAAGTTGGGGACATCATTTTTTTCACATGATAAAATATCCAGTATTTTTTGAAAATATGTGATCTTATCTCCACAAGTATCAAACACAACATAACCCAGCGTAACATTGGGAAGGAGATTTGGGTTCTGATTCACCTCATTAACAGCAAATATAAGAGTGAGTAGGTCCGTGTAAATCTTTCCATCCGGACTGTGGAAGAATAGACAATACTTAGTTCATGTTTTTGCTAAAGGTACTGCCACACTAAACGATCCCGCTAACGATCTCGATAACGACGCAAGCTAACGAGATCGTTGGTGTGATCGTTTTAAGGTCGCTAGTAGCTGCCAAACTGGACGATCTCATTAACGACGCATAAGCGGTTAGCGATCTTTTTAACGACTTTGGCGGTCGTTGGGACGTGCCACACTGCATGTATTGTGAAAGATCACGACCTCGATAGGCGTGATTGAGCGCAACCTTTTCCATGCCCCTCATCACAGATTGGTGGTCACTATCTATGTCATAAATGTTTGTCACAGCTCTCCCGCTTTGTGATTGGATGACCGCGTCATAAAAGACGACGTACCAGCGCTCCTTTCCATTGCTCTCGAGCAGAAGCGGTTCTTTCAAATCTCCAGCATCGTTCCAGTGCATCCTGCTAGCCTTCTTTGTAGCTACTGCGATCCAGTTTGTGCCACTATTGCGGTTGCTGCGTTCCAGTCTACGCCGTTGATTTTTCTGCGATCTAGTCTGTGTCTCTTTTCATTTGCTGCGATCCAGGATGTGCCTCTTGCATTAGCTGCGATCCAGGCTGTGCCGTTATATCCTCTGCGATCCAGTTTGTGACGCTATTGCGTTTCCCTATTTTTTTTTTTTTTTCAGGATCACAAACAAGTTTTGTAAGGTAGGTATTTTTTTGTCACATTTAATTTTTTTTTTAATTTTACAGATCCATTTTTAGATCCCAGCTGTTGTTCACCATTGTCGTCCATCAATTTTTTTTTTTTTGCCATTGTTTTGTTCTGGCACGCCCACCACCACCATTTTATGATCCCAGCTCTGCCATTGTTTACTCCAGCTGCGCCCACCATCACCATTTTATGATCCCTGCTGTTTTTACCATAGTGGTGCATCTATGACTTTTATTTAGCTCTGCCATTGTTTACTCCAGCTGCGCCCACCATCACCATTTTATGATCCCTGCTGTTTTTACCGTAGTTGTCCATCTATGATTTTTTTATTTTAGTCTGCCATTGTTTTGTTCAGGCACGCCCACCACCACCATTTTATGATCCCAGCTCTGCCATTGTTTACTCCAGCTGCGCCC